>CAMQGK010000020.1:0-1200000 GCA_947000775.1 Pterois miles | reverse complement strand
AGTAACTCTATTGTTTTCCCTATTATGCTTAATATGAAAGAATACTACAGTATCCAGTATGTTATGGTGAAAATTAGGTGCAATGCATACTCGCTCTCCGGGGGCTCCACGGGCTCCAGCAGCACCAGGTTCTCCTCTGGCTCCTCTCTTGCCCTCCTCACCAGAAGGTCCTGGGGGTCCTTGAACTCCTGGAACACCCTGGAGAACACACAAACACACGGACGGCATAAGAGCTGGAATGTGTATTCATGCATGTGTGTATTACAGAGCTCACTGTGGTGAACTTGGACTTACAGCCTCTCCTTTGGCACCAGCCTCTCCCTTGGATCCGGGGGCCCCAGCCTCACCCTGAGAGAAACACACAAAACGCAATCAAATAAATCCAGTTCATCAACAACAGCTAACATGAGTCATTGAAAACAAATAGACAAATGCACAAAAACTAAACAATAACTAAAAGAGATCTCAACAACAAATAAATAAAAAACAACACAAATGGTTGTCAAAAACAAAAAAAAGAAAAAAAACAAAAAAAAAAAACACTGGTAGGAAACTACACAACACATTACCTTTACTTTTCAGTGGTTTCACTTTAATTCACAATGTTTGCATTTTGAATCATGTCCATTACAGGGGAGGGGTCTCAGAAAATACTATTTTTGGCTTTGGTTAGTTTTTCTTAGTAAGCTTTACTCACAGTGTTACCCTTGGCTCCGGGGGCACCAGCAGCACCCTGTGGTCCAGGGGGTCCTCGGGGTCCAGGGAAACCGGGAGCTCCGGCAACTCCAGCAGCACCCTGCAGGGGGCAGCAAACAGCAACAACACAGTCACATCATGCTGCACTGCTAGTAACAACTCTCTGTGGCTATGTTACTACGAAACACCAGCACTGGCTGCTTTGTTAGCACCTCACACAAAATTTTGAGACAGAAAAGGATTCAAATCTTCAATCCTGACATGTTAATGAAGTAAATGATGAGAGAGATACTCACAGGGGTACCCTTAGGTCCAGCAGCTCCATCAACTCCAGGGTTTCCCTGAGAGGAGAAGAGATTTTCATTAACCAGAGGCCAGACAATTCTGAGGAACTGATGTAGATGCCATTACATCCTCATAAAAGTGATCTCATCTAGGACCTGAACAGTCCATCGGAGAAGGCTATTGTTTACTTACAGAAGGTCCAGCGGGGCCAGCAGGTCCGGGGTTACCAGGCTCACCACGGGATCCAGCGGGGCCTTCGGCTCCACGAGCACCCTGAGCTCCAGCGTCACCCTGAGTACAAGGGAAGCAGATTAAGATTAGTTAGATTATCATGTCCAGTCCAACTACGAGGCTGTGATCAGTCCTGGTTGAATATCTGGAGAGGGGTGAAAAATGCCAGTATGACAAAAAAGGCAAAATCTGGAAAAGTGGGAGAACGGAGGACTGTAATTTTGTGTTCAAGTTAAAAGATTATTAAAACACTAATCTGATGGCCAATCTCCACCAATACCTGTATACAATCAACTAAAACCAGAGCCGTGTCCAAATTCCACAATACATAGTAAATGTTTCATTTTGAAAGTTTCAATACTTTTATTTGCAGTCTACTATGGGCCACTAGTGTCCATCAACAGCTCACTCAAAAAACATGCAAATTTAATATCCATAATGTAGGTCATTCTGTCACTTCCCACACTTTACTAACCCCAAACTTGCTTAGACTTAGAGTTTAGTATGGAAGAGGGCATGGAACTGAATTCCTGTGCAGCTTGGATGACCTCGCATGACCCCCCCACCCTACGTTACCCCTGTCCCAAAGTCAAATCAAAGGTCACATATGCATTAAAAAATGCATTAAAGCACTACAAGGTCAGGTCAGTAACATTCTAATGACAACTACAACCTCTCCTGAGAAGAGAAGATAGAGAAGAGGAAATGGGATCAAATTACATGTGGTGCTATTTTAGATGGTGAAAGACATGCAAGATTAAGGAAGACGTTGAAGACATTAAAATGGAGTGTCATGGATCACAACAGGCGTAGCTGTACCTTGGCTCCAGGGCCACCAGGGAATCCAGGAGGTCCAGCGGGGCCGGTGGGACCCTGGGAGGAAACAATAAGACAAAGAGATTCAGACAGGAGTAACAGATCCATCCAGCCATCACAGTCAAATACAGAAAGATTATTTTGATTTGCATGTTTTTAGTGGTTCCTATCTGAGAATCCCCCTGGGGTTTTAACAGTAAACTAGAGTCACTGGGTCCTGAAGGACACGCACAGGAGACTCACTGAGTGAATTTAAGGTCGGCAAAATGAAAGACTTACGGGAGGTCCGGCAGCACCAGCAGCACCATCGTTACCACGAGCTCCCTGCAGCACATAGACACACAGGAGTGGTTGATGTGTTCATTGTTCGACTCCATTGATCGATTGCAGTATTTGTGTGTGTGTGTGCGTGTGTGTGGACTCACAGCAGCTCCAGCAGCACCAGTACGGCCTCTCTCACCAGGCAAACCACGAGGTCCCTGAGACAGAGAAACAAAGACTCAGTCAGCTATACCATACAGTATAGTGCTACAGTACACATCAATCTGAAGGGAGGAAAAATCCAAGCTGATGGGTTGATTGTTTTACTCACCATAGCACCGGGGGTTCCGTTCTCACCAGGGGCTCCAGTCTCTCCCTAGACATACATAAACACGAAGGCAGTTGACGTGTTGAGAATGATTGAAACGGTTTGTCTATATAGCTAGCCAATATGGCTGCTACGAGCAAAATAACTACCCATATTGGCTAGTTATTAAAACTAGCCATGCGGGATGGTTATAAGCTCATAGCAGCCATATTGGCTGGTTATTGACAAATAACCAGCCAATATGGCTGCTACTATGTCTGCTACTGCTACTGCTAGAAGTAACACTACTGTGACCAAAACTAATACTCACACCAAAACTCAGCACTAATTTTACACACAAAAGTCAGTTTACTTGGCATCTTGGTTTGGGCTTGAAAACTACATATTTATATCAGAAAGTTTGTATTATAAACTGAATATGTGGATTTGGAAGATATGGGCTTTTAACAGGCAGATAGCTCTAAAAAACAGTTGTCCATTATGGGAAATGTAGGAGCTAATTTTAACCAATTTTGGGGACTAAAAGTCAGGATATCTGCAGCTTCTAGTTTTTAGCATTCTTTAAAACAAAAACTGTCTCTTGTAAGGGCCCCAAGTTTGTGGAAGTGTAATTCTAATCACTGGAGTACCACATTAATACTAATACTTCAACTGTTCTAGCACTGCTACTGCTATCACCATTGCTAGTAGCAGTACTGTTACAACTACTGCCTCTATTGCTCTTGACACTGTTAGTGCTCCACCCACTTGGGTGTTCACTATTGGCATTTTTCTAGGAGCGAGGTAACAAAGTGAGGCAGTCACCTTGGGACCGGCAGGGCCATTGTCTCCCTTAGCACCATCCAGACCACTGAATCCCTACAAAAAAAGAGAGACATATTGCAACAGATGAAGTCCACAGCTACAGGAGATGTTATAGCGTTGGTTTGTTGAATGAGGAGATCTGACTCACTCTGTGTCCCTTGATGCCGGGCAGTCCAGGTGTTCCTGGGAAACCACGAGCTCCCTGAGGGAAAGAAAAGAGATAAGCGGCAATTTATTATCACTGCTCTTCTTTCTATTTGTTTGTTTTTTATATTACATCACTAAGATTTTCATGGTAACTTACCTGTGGGCCAGAAGGTCCACGCTCACCAGCACGACCAGGTTTGCCAGACTCACCCTGAGAGAAAGAGAGAAGGGGATGAGCCGAGGGATAAACTCATTCTTTACAATAAACTGTGACATAGACGGTGAATATGAACAGATGCAGTCGACTTACATCCTCTCCGTTCTTTCCAGGGGCACCAGCGGGGCCACGGGGACCCATGGCACCCTGCAGAGAAAGACACACCCGAGGTGAGAATGATGACAGACTACCAAGGTGCAATGTAGGTGTGTATCTCTTTCCATGTTTCTAATACTCACAGAAGGTCCAGCCTCTCCGGGCTCACCAGGGGGGCCAGTGAATCCCTGAGGTCCCTGTAGGTGGAGACACATAAACATCATCACTACTACACTTGCACTTACGAGGTTCTTTGTTAGGTGTAAATCCACCCAAGTTATTGTAATAACATAACAAACAGATTTATGTTGTATGTCTGAATAACTATCTCCCTTCTTATATAGCATGACTCTCTATCATTGACTTGTTATGGAAATCATTTGTGTGTATTTGGGGTTAGTCCTGGCTAGCTTCAACTACGTTCACAGATGTCTTCAAGTCCGCTGCACTGATCACTTGGTCCAGGTTTGATCTGGAAACTTCATGTATCTTATTGGCTACTGTGGTGAATCTCAGAAGCTCAAAGCTAACCCACTAGCTTCAATGTTTAAATGATCCTTCCTGATCTGAATAAATGTGTATGTAGTGAGGAACATGGAGGGTAATGCAAGCAACGTGCTGTTAAAATGTTGTGTTAATACTGGTATTTTGGCCAAAGCTGAAACACACACACCTATCTGGTCTCCTGCCATGGTTTTACCTAAATAAGCATCACATAGAATCAAAGTGTGTTCAGACAAAAAGAGAAGCTCCTCGCTTCATTCACGCATATCTCACTGTCACTGTTATTCACCACAGATGTATAAAGAGTTGTAGCATTGGGGGCGGCTTCCTGTTCATTCTTATGAAAGTTACTCAGTGGTGCATGAATCCAAAATGGCTCAACTATTGTGTGATAAAGGACCCAGATCTTCTGGTGATTTTCCTCAGCCACTGGGCCAATAGAGCGGGTGCAGTAGCAATTTGTTTAACCCCACTTCTTATTGATCAGACTGGGGCTCATTCACATGTACAGAGGAAGGAAAATAACTTCAGCTATTAATGCATTTTACATCTTTTAGGACATAATGATTTAAGGTCTAGTTGAGTTACCTCTAGTTGAGGTGAGTTACAGATGTGACGTTCCCAATGTAAGCCTAAGGGGAAAAGTAATTTTGGCCCCAATGACATCATCATCTGTTTGGCCAATACGATAATAATGTGCAATAATGTGCTTCAAAGCCCAGGGCTCTTACCAGGGGCTTCCTGATGGCCATTGTACAAACTGTACAGACGTTAGCTGTAAGCTTGTTAAGCTGGATGTGTTTTGTGTTCAGCTCAGCCTCATCTTGAATGCGGAATCCATGTCTACTCATTTTGTTCCATTGACTTTCTATGCAACCATATCACAACTAAAAACTGCATTGCATTCTGTATGAACACACGAGGCAGCCTATTCATTTGCACATCATTTTTTGAATACCTTTTAACAGAAATGTACTACTTTTTAACTGGCTGCTAAAATAATACTAAGCTGTTTTAGCATTATTGTGGTTTTCATTAGGAAGTGAACTCATGCAGTGAAAAAAGGGAGTGTGTGGCTTCACGTTTATTGGCATCAAGGAGAGGGTAGTGATGTCATTGTGATGTTCATGATGATTTATGAGGTACACATGCCACCACTGCCCTCTCCTCCTCTAAATTCCCATCTTTGAAACATTTCAAGTTGAGGAAGAAGGAAGTGGTGTACTTACGCTAGAACCAGGAGCTCCAGGGGGTCCACGGGGTCCCATTGGGCCCTGTCAATCAAACAGATGCACGGTCAGATACTGCATCACCATGATTGACAGTGAAATGATAGTGTGTGTGTGTGTGTGTGTGACCTACCATTGGTCCAGGCACAGGCATGGCTTGTGATTTATCATCATAGCCACCAGACATCTGAGGGGAGAAGTTCTGGAAAAAGCAAACAGAGATATAAATACATATGACATGTCATCTGAAAATGTCACTTAGGTTTAAATGACATGAATAAAATGCCTTTTCTATGTTGTCTGTATGCCAGTTCACGTAAAATATTTTCACAAAATTTTCACAACAAGCTCAAGACCCATTTCTCTTCCTTGATGAGTGAATTTGTTACAAAGACTTTTTTGCACTTGAGGACTTATACAGTATAAGCTATCTTTAACAAACTATGATAATAGACTTTGGGGCATTCCAGCCAAAACATCCTCAGGTATGTATAAATCAAATCCTGATCCTAAGATTCATGCAGAAGCAACCTCAGGCAAAACATGCCAGGTCCAATATCTAGTGTAGCTTGGTCGGCTACAGCTGTTTTCTGACAACTGTGTAATTGTCCAGCTCTGTCTCCTGTTTCCTACTTCGGTCTACCACATCCCATCATTTTTGTGTAGACAGACAGTTTGCATCCCTTCCCTCTACCAGCCAGGATCATCCCATGACCTTTGACCTCATCACTCTTACTATTGTTATTGTTGCTGATGTAGGATTTGTTGAGTTCTATGCTAATGTTGGTGTTAACTTAACATGGTCAATTGCAATGGAAGTTTGCTGTTGTGGTCAGTCAGTATGCTAATTGGGGATTGAAGTCAATAGCAAACTGAACCGTAAGCTTCATTAGATTCTAAAACTCTAAGCTATAGGCTATGTGTGGTGAATATGTATGAGTCAGTGGAAATTCTCTACAAGCAAGCTAAATCAGACTGGGATGATGTTACGTTAGTTTAGCCTTGTGAATTAGCATGTGCATCAATTATAAATTCAACATAAGAATGCAAAATTAGGAAAGAAATCAATGATAAATTAAATCAGTTAAATTAAATAAATTAAATAAATTAAGTTGGGGGCGGCAGTAGTTCAGTCTGTAGGGAGTTGGCTTGGGAACCGGAGGGTCACCAGTTAAAGTCCTGACATGGACCAAGAACTGAGTGTGAACTGGTAGCTGGAGAGGTACCAGTTTACCTCTTGGGCACTGCCGAGGTGCCCCTGAGCAAGGCACCAAACCCCCGAATGCTCGGGGCGCTTGTCAGGAGCAGCCCCCTCGCTCTGACACCTCTCCATTAATGCATGTATATGTGTGTGTTTCGGATCAGCATGTACCGTGTATAAGTTAAAACAAGAGAGTGTAAATTGAATTTCCCCACTGTGGGACTAATAAAGGTTGTTGTTGTAAATCATTAGTGTGCTAATTATTATTTTGATACTAATAGCTATATGATAAAGAACCATGTTAAGCAATGATAGCTACTGCATTAGCATGGTAAATTAGACTAGAATAATATGTCTTGCTATCTTACCCTAGTGAATTAGCATTTGAATCAATGATAAATTCTACACAACATCAAAATTAATTATCAATTAATAATCAATGGTTAACTTAATCATACTGTACCATGCTAAATTAGATTGTGAAACTTTTAGCTATATGTGCTAAAGAAGCATGCTAATCAATGATAGCTTCTCAATTAGCATGATAAATTAGACTGGGATGATATGTCATGTTAGCTTAGCCTAGTGAATTAGCGTGTGATAAATTCTACATAGGAATGCAAAATATGCCTGGGAATGTTAGCTCGGTATCCTAAACTACAATGAGAGAGTTAGTTTAATATACTAAATTAGGATGGAAGTCAATGGTAACTGAACATAAATCTGTTCATTTTACAATAATAACAATAATAATCAACTAATGGATCAGAGAAGCACCCAGAACATTTCTGACTCCCCTTCCTGAGCATCTACCCTAATGAACTTCTGACCTTCTGACCCCACACTGAAAGCCAAAGTAGGTGCCAGTCATTTTAAGCCAAAACTGGATTCTGTGAGAGACTTTTAGCTATGAAAGTGGAGTCTAGATTCAGCTCTTTCTGCCCTCTCTGAAGATGTGTTCACACCCAGCATGCTCTTATTGGTTGTCCTGGTCCATTTTTATGATATTCATCCAAAAAACATTTACAAATCTTTCATTTTTCTAACAGAAGTACTAAGGTGGTGTGAGAATACAACCCAACAAACTGCATCAATAGGAATTATGGGCAGTGGAATATGAAGGCTTGGGAGCTGAGAAGAACAACACTTAATTGGGACTAATGATTTTTTTTTTACACGTTTCTCTGACCACCGACATGATGTCACACCTCTGTCCAACAAATGAGCTACATGCATGAGTCATGCAACTTTTGTTTCAAGCTCTAGTCAGCTTAGAACTGGTCAATTTGGACTTAAACAATTCTTTTACAAAAAAAATAATCTTGAACTTACTCCACCGAGGCCGGGAGGTCCAGGAGGGCCGGGAGGTCCAGGCAGACCAGGCTGGCCGGGGATACCATCGTTACCAGCGGGACCAGCAGGACCCTGCAGATGGGGGGAAGAGAGAGAAATAAAGAAAGAAGGGGTCAGGGTCAGGCTCAAGTGTCAAAATAAGAGGGTCACCTGGATACTAACACAACAATAAGAGACCAATAGAGAGGAAAATGCAACATCCACTGTTGGATTTATTATATATATATATATATATATATATATATATATATATATATATATATATATATATATATATATATATATATACACAGTTTAGATATATATGCAGTTCCTTGTGTATAATCTTGAATATCCTCTCTTGCTCTCTATAGTGGTGAACGCCGCATTAAACCTGGAGGAGATACAGTTTACTCCCCTATGAGACAAACCATGTGACCAGCCAGGAATAGACTGGTGGTCATGTGATCAGGCTAGGAACTGGGTAAGAACAGCCATTGCCCCTTTTATAGGAAACTATACATTGAATGAATGAATTACATCATCATCACAAACTCAAAATAAATGATCCTAAATAACTATATATATATATATATATATATATATATATATATATATATATATATATATAAATGATAATAAGTGTCCCCAATTGTAGGGTTGTAGGTGAGCTGACCTAGCTGAATCACATCCCATTATGACAAAAATGTAAATTTAAATAATTTATTAATTAAATCAATCAGCAAAAAGTAAATAATTCAACTTCAATTTGAGATTTCATCACTATAGATTAAATTGGCATAACTGCTGCAGAATTAATCCCCCAAAAAACAAAAGATTTTCCCATAAGGCATACCTAAACTTTTTGAGAGTGTAATCAATTCTGACATGAAATTTGACTTTTCTGTGTAAAAAACTCTTTAACTGCTTTAATAATAATAATAATAATAATAATGATAATAATAATAATAATAATAATAATAATAATAATATTAAAGACCCTCTTCCTCACAGTTTCTAACTTTTCTTTGCTTTCACTACCTCAGTCTACATGTTTCAACCTGACCTCTGCATGTTTTCAGTCACTGATAATTTCACTGTTCTCAGTAAATGATAAACCCTGTTAAAGCACATTTCTTGCTCTTACTTTACTTTGCTGCTTCATAATTATTTCTAGAAACAAGAGGCACTGATCTATATCAGAGGTGGAAGCCACAAAGTAAAATAGTGCAGTTCTAAGGAACTATTGAGGCTATTTAAGGACTTTTACATCAGCCTATTCATGTGATGGCTGTAGTTACTTTGCAAGAAAAATGTGTAAATGCAAACTCCATTATTATATATGATGTTATTTGCCAGTGAATAGCTAGATAGGATGCCATTTGGACCAGCTACACAGTTCTCACTAGTTTCACACTTCTCTACTTTGATGTAAGTGAGATTTTGAAGGCTGGACTGAGCTAAAGGCTCCTGTTTCCACATGGGCCTTGATGAAAATACATATAAACACATCATGTTTTTGTCAATATAGCTGCTTCAAATGCATCATCAACACACAGGAATCTGCTCAGAGAGGCAGACTCTGAATGCACCATGTGATGACCAGAAATCAAGAGACTGATTAAGTGAATCATAGGAAGAAGAGAGTGTGAACCTACCCTATCTCCCTTGGCTCCACGCTCTCCCTTGGGTCCCTGTGAGTGAAGAAAACAAAAAGAGATAGTGTCTCAGTCTAAGACTAAATTAGGTAATTGATAATTATCATGATCATGATTAATGATGCGTTTGATCAAATCAATAACTATCTGATATAGACAAATAAACATATAACAAACATATCTATAGATTTAGTTAAAGAATTGGCATCTTTCACTTGATTAACATATGTCCTAATCATCACTCCATCAATGATAAGGGATAAATATTACAACCAATAGTTACATCAAACCAATTAAGTCTTTTTGTTTCACTGAGCTATATTGTTTGTGAGATGATGATGAATATATTTTTTACAATATAGAACTATTATTGAATGATTTGTGATCAAAGAAATAATCAATATTTACCGTAACCTGAGGCTCCTGGAAGCCTGCAGAGAGAGGGGAAAGGTTATTAAATTGGTTTATAAAAGAAAACACACTGAAAAGCAGAAGAGGCAGGAGGGAGGCTGTGTATCTGGTGCTGGAGAACGAGTGTACTTGTGTACTTGTACAACTATCTTTGTGAGGACCAATTTGAGTGTCAGACCTTTAGAGTGAGGACAGTTTTAGAAAATGAGGACATTTTTGCCGGTCCTCACTTTGGGGACAGACCTTCAAAGGTCTGTTTGAGGATTCAGGCTAGGTTTTAAGGATCAGGTTAGAATTAAGTTTAGGTTACAGTTAGGGTAAGGGTTGGTGATGAAGCATTTAGCTGTGATGGTTATGGTTAGAGTATCCTCACAAAGATAGAAGTACAAGGTTGTTTTTAGTGTAGTGTGTAGTCAGCTGTTGGTAATGTTGGAATGTATATGTGTGTGTGTGTCTGTATGTGTGTTTATTTGTGAGGTTAATGGGGACAGATTACATGTTTAGTCATGTAGGAGCCAATGTGAAAGAAGTTAAGGAAGGTGTGAGAGATGGGTGAACAAGACTGGAAGTGTTTCACTGTTTTTTTTTCTCTTTCTAAGTGGCATTAATAAGAAGATTGGATTAAGCATAAAAAAATGACTAAAGAAAGAAGAGCAATAATACCGTCGTCGGGGCAGATGGGGCAGCACTCGTCGTGGGGGATGACGGGGTTGGGGCAGTCAGTTGTGTCCTCGCAGATGACCTCATCACACATCACCGTGCCGCTGTCGCACACGCAGATCTGGCATGGCTCTGGCTTCCACACATCCCGGTCCGCAAACACCTGGCCGTCCAAGGTGCAGCTTCCGCCCGTGCCTGAGGGGGGCGACAGAGAGGGAGACAGGTGAGAAACCTGAACACACATACACAGAAATACATCAAGGGTATAGACTGAAATTTAAAAATAGCTCAAAGTGAAAGTTGAAAATAATAATAATTGTCATATATATATATATATATATATATATATATATATATATATATATATATATATATGAACAGTAATCTTTTCTTGTAGTGGAGTTTTATTATTTTCTAAAATACCCATGTATTGGGTAACAATGTAATGTATAGTTAACATTTAACCTATAAAAGCCCATGATTTTGTTCCGTAGCACTCTTAGCATTACAGGTAAGGCTAACAGAGGAAATGGCGATGGCAGTAACATAAAAACGTCAAGCAAGAAAGCTGAGCGTTGTGAAAGGTTTGGATAGGAACTGATGAACCGGACCAGAGAGAGGACAGGCCGAAGGTGACAGAGAGGGCACGGACGTGCTGCATCTGGCTGTAGGTCACATCAGCGTTACGCACGGAGCAAACGCGTCATTTCCCTTTAATAAAAAAAACCCCAGATTGTTCCTCTGCTCTAACTCAAAGTCACATTTTCCGACCTACAGTTGCATCACTGCCGCTGGCTTTCTCGATAAAGCTGAACCCAAACTGGGGCTCCTTTTAGGGGTTACAAGTGTCCCAGCGTGCCAAAGTGCTGAGCTCAGAGGGAAAAGCAGCAGACTGTCGGCTTGGCAGCAGCTGGTGGAAACACAGTCCGCATGTGTTTGCAATTAGATGAAGCAAAAAAAGAGTGGAAAGAAGAAGAAGAGGAGGACGAGGAGGAGGAGGGAAAAAGGAGGCGGTGTAGGGGACGTGGCGGCCAGATGTGTCTGCAAGTGCGAGGTGAAGCCACTGGGTGGCGCTGCGTGACCGTTCAGAGGGTCAAACCACATCTGCTTCACATAGCCAGACAGCTGAGTCCTTTCCAGGCAACAGGAACATCTGGAAAAATTGAATTTCAGCTTCTCGGTTTTCCAGAGCTGATTTTCTTTGTCTTCTTACAGGAGGAAAATGTTAATGTGAACACCAGCAGAGGCCTTTGTTCTTCTCTTTGTCCCCAACTCTTGTTTTAAAAGCACCTGAGCTTTTGCAGACTCTATTAAAGAGCATAAAGATTGAAGAAGACTGTAGAGGTCAGATGTTCCCAGCAGACAAGACTACGCCTACCCTTTCTGTATTTTGTGACTTGCTCATCTGGCCAACTCACCACTTGGCCCCAGGCAGTGAATTAATCTGCCACATCAATCAGGCCTGTAGAAATTTTCTCTATCTGCCTCGTGTCAGCTGGAAGCAGGGGGATCTTCGCTGCTGATGGTCTAAAAGGTCATTTTACCCCCTACATTCTTACATTCAAAACTGTAGAGTTTACCTCCTTCTTAGGCTGACACCAACCTTTGGCAAGCTGGGGGAAGGCAGCTAAGTAAAGGGTGTCAAATTGATAAAATACCATGGAAGGATCAGGCCTTTCAAGGAAGAAAAAGCTGATGTTTACTAAAAATGCTTTTTGGGATTCAAATTGGATAAAACATGCATTTCTGCCATTCTCCATTAGAAAGCGTCGCCTGGAGGAAAGCCTGGAAAACCTGCAGCAACTCGCTCTGCATGCAAGGGGGAAGTGTGTGTGTGGGGGTGGGGGGGGGTAGAGAGACAGAGACAAACACAAGGAGAGAGAGAGAGAGAGAGAGAGAGAGAGGGGCCTTCTTGAGATGTCCAATGCATTACGTACACCCTGTACTGTTTAAACTACAAGCTGCACAAGCGCATCTATCCATCTATCTATCTATTTATCTATCTATCTATCCATCTATCTATCTATCTATCTATCTATCTATCTAGAAACAAAGGAGCAGAACGCATCAAAGTTCTTATTTCTAGTTCAAACTTTCTCCTTTCTTCTTTTCTCTGTCTAAGGTCTCAGCAGCCATCCACCCATGAAGAGAAATCCACTTTCAAAAACCAGTAAAAAAAAAAAAAAAGTTGCTCCAGTAAACAGTGATGAGACTTACGGTCGTCCTCGCCCTGCGCCCTGACCAAGAGCACTGCTGCGCCGAGCAGCAGCGCCAGCCGCAAATCCACAAAGCTGAACATGTCTAGATGCCACCAGACATGTAGACTCTTTGAGGCAAGAGAGGAAAAAAAAAAGTTGGGGATGTTTTCTCTTCCTGCTACACTCCACTCATACACGGGTGTTTGGGGCAGGGTCCGCTCGTCTTGTTCACAGTCCTCCTGACCCCAGCAGAAAACTCCCTACTGCCTACACTCACTTTCCACCAGGGTTTTTATATGGGAGTCTGAAGAACTGGGAGGTGCTGGGGACTGGACCGGCTGGGGACGCACCCTCATTACCCCGCTGCTGCACGTTTAGGGAAGACAAGAATGGACCCCTCCTTCAAAGAAAGAAAAAAAAACAGCAGAAGAAAAGAAGAAGAAGAAAAAACAGCAGGTCCCTCCTTCCATAATTCCACAGCAGAAGGGTTGGAGTTTGGATCAGAAGAGGAAGGGGGAGCAGGAGGAAACTTGATCCTGAAGAGCATCAGAGGGTCGGAGGAGGATCCTCTCCTCCAGCAGCCATGGGTTTTAATCCAGATTTTATTTCTGGTTCTGGTCTACATCCTGATTCACTTTGATTTCAGTTGAGTTTTCAACTTTCTGGGAGTCTGCTTCAGTTTCAAGTTTAGTTCACCAATGACAGTCTCAGAATATTATAGTTTTAGTCCAGTTTCAGTGTGTTATAGTTTTGTTTCAGGATAGGTTCTTGCATTTTTTAAGATTAGTATTTGGGTGTAGATTTGTCATTGTGTCATCAAAGTGTTTTATGGTTTAACATGCTGAGCTTTGTTGCAGGCTTAGTTGGGTTTGATTTGTAAGTTTAGCTTAGTTTGTATTTTTGTTTCTGTTGTTAATTCAGTTCGGATCAGTGCTGACATTTGACCTCAGGTTTGGGAAACCTCATTGTTTGCATTGTTCACGTGACATGTATTTGTTAATGAACATGAATTTGTTCCATGTTTTGGATTGTCATCATGTTATACCCTCAGCACCAAAGCTGGAACTAGATACAGTTTTAATAAGAACTTGTTTGTAGCCCACATTTTCAGCTTGTGAATCTTCTTCTCCCTCAGGCAGAAAAATGGATGTCATATTGACATTACTTTCTTAGGGTTTTCTTAGGTCAGTTGATTAAAATATTTAATCACAATTAACTGCAAATTAATCACATCTTTTTTATTTGTTTTAAATGTACCTTAAGGGGAGATTTGTCAAGTATTTAGTACTCTTAGCAACGTGGAAGTGGGCAAATATGCTGCTTTATGCTAATGTATGTACAGTATATATTTATTATTGTAAATCAATTAACAGCACAAAACAATGAGAAATATTATCAAGAAACCCTCACAGGTTCTGACTTTAGCATAAAAAATATGCTCAAATCGAAATGTCAAACTGCAGCCCAACAAGCAACAACAGCTGTCAGTGTGTCAGAGTACTGACTTGACTATGACTTGATCCAAACTGACTGGATTATCATAAAGTGGGCATGTCCATGAAAGGAAGACTGGTGGGTACCCATAGGACCATAGGACCCATTTTGAGGTTTGAAAATGACCATGACAATTTTTCCACACCAGAATTTTGCAGAACTTTGGAGCGTTATTTAAGTTAGAGTTAGAAATAAGTAGACATTTACAGGCAAGGATGGTCCAATGAAAAAACGCTAATAACTTGCATAATAGGAATCCTAGGATCCAGCTTCAGACAAAACCCAGATCTGGATCAGCAACTCATCAACAGTGAATGTCTGTAAGAGAACTGCTCCATTATACTTAAGTGTATTGTTGAGTCCTCCTGTAGCTGGTGTTTTTCTGTAAACAGCTGCTGCTGCTATTTTGGGCTGAAAACATTTATTATATTTAATTAATTATTATTATTATTATATTATTATATTATTCAACACAAGCTATTTCAGTAGAGTGTGACAATAGACAAGAAATTATTTTGCTTTACCAGTACGTACGGCACTTTTCAGGCGGATGTTTAACTGACAACCGGTAGTCGCTTTTGGTTCTAAAATGGCAGAAGCATAGCTTAACTGCTGGGCGTTGTTGTTGCAATGGGAGGAACAATTCACTCTCACTCTGTGGCAATATACGGCCTTTGCTCAAGATGGGCACATTCTTCTTCCTTGTACTACATCACCCGCAATGCCACTCGACAGTTCAGTTGAAGATTTGTGGTGTGTTATGCTCGTAGCAGCTAATGTAGCCTCGAACCTCTGGCGTCAAGCAACAAAGTACCATTCATTAGTATTGTAATTGGGCAAGTTCATATTTTACATCCAATTGTATAATCCCAGTACTCCCATTTGTTGCTTTTATAAAGTGTGATGCATGAGCATTAATTGACTGAACAATCCCAATGATCAGGAGCAGATTGGCCTTAAAGCAGACCATAGGTTGGAAAAATTTCTGTTAGCGCAAAGGCTAAATTTAAGAAATGTGTTAATCAAGATTTGGTGAGAACATGCATAGATAAAATCTAAAGAAGACTTGCATATGGTATAGTGATGTGCTCCTGAGATCCAACACCACCAGAATTCTCTTCCTATTTAAAAAAGATTTGATCGAAATGTATAGAAATAAGAATTTTAAGGTGCACGGTGATCGGTGCTGCACCTTTGTCTCCACGTAATCACATCGATAGATGGACAGACGGATGGACGGGCAGACAGATAGATAGATACCTGACTGAGCGAAGCAGCCGATTGTAAAAACTGTTTCTTATGAGTGAACCAGATGTTTGCATTTTTTTTGAGCAGGCAGCTGAAGCTGAAACTGCCGGTTTTGAAATACCTGCACAATTGTGGGGTTTGCAGACATTATGATTGTTATTGGCTCAAAATAATAAAAGCCCCTTTTTTAGCGGCTGCGTTTTTCCCCTCAGTCCAAATAAAGGTTTATATAGGCGATTCTCTCATCCTCCACCTCCACCCCTCAGCAGCAGGCTGTACGCAGCGCCGGCCGGGCTGCAGGTGAGCTGTAATTAAGCAGAAAACAGACATTATGGAGCAGTAGAGTTGCAGGGAGACGCAGAGCAGCAGCTTTCTGCCATCTGATCCAACAGCAGCAGACACGTTGCACAGTCTGAAGCTGGCCAAGCAAGCCTCTAATTCACTCCCCTCTCTCTCTCTCTCTCTTCTCTCTCTCTCTCTCTCTCTGCACACACACACACACACACTGCAGATACCTTCATATTATCCATGTGTCTGCCTGTTCCTGTTTTTTTTTTTTTTTTTTACAGGGAAGAGGATGGAATGCAATCTGTCTTTCAGGAAGAAAGCGAGGAAGAAATGAAGAAGAAAGGGAGGAAAACGCCACCTCATCATTCCCTGGTTCGACCTCAAGCTCTGATCGGATCCTCAGAGCGTCACAAACCAACACACATAAATGTGCATTTACACACTCCTATACACACACACCCACTTAGCTTTTGTTCCAATGGTTCTCTGATGAAAAAAACATATCAGTCATTTCAGCAGCGCACCACAGAGACTAAACTCATAGCCATTCCACAGTATCTTCACTATGTGGCATTTTCAGTTCACTCTCAGTGAGTAAGCAACCTTCTTTTATATATCAGAATGACTTTAGTTAAAATGTATCGTCATCTTTAGGCATGTAGAAGAAATGAGTTCAGGCATACATAAATAGCAAAGTCTTGAACAAAAACACAAAAACACATATATATATATCTTATTCTGTATATTCTTGAAATATAATTTAGGAAGTAGTTTTTAAAATGGTACCTTGACAAGCTTCCTCCAAACATGCTTGAGTCATGCATTACGGTAAAAAATCAAATATTGCAGTTTGCTTGTATGCTAATACCAGTGCTAATGCAGTCTTTAAAGGACTATAACACATTCTTATAGATCAATCGAGTGTTCCAGGGATGCCATATTTTTGCAGGCCAACGAGGAAGTTCGCATCACCCTGGTTCCAATGGGATTTTTCCATTGGGTTCTAGATTATTGCAGAAAATAAGCTCTGTGGCAAGCGCAGGCTTATGATACCCACATGTTTGTTCAGCAAGATAAGCTTCACAAATGAACATCACTTTGAGAATTTTTGAAGTGTAAATGCAATCACCAGAAGTAAAAAGCTAACATTAGGCTATAAAAAAACTACACCACAGTCACATGAGCATGAGTATACACGACAAGGCTGTAATGTTGGACGAGTCGGCATGATGACATTTAGTAGTCTCATTTAGCAGCTGCCTTTTTAATGACACATAAGCTTTCAGAATTAACATGTGGGGTATTTATTGATGTATTTTATGATGAAGAACTAAGCGTTATTTCTGACTAAAAACCCATTCAAAAAACTAGAGTGATTAATATTGACATGTCCAGGTTTCAGGACTCATTCCTGTTGCACTCTATGAAGAACCCACAGCATCATCACACTACACTTAGTTTTCTATGAATATAATAAAAGTGTGTTTGACTGAAAGTATCTTTGAAGTTTCCAAAATGTCATCTTGATATCAGCATTCTGAGAGCCCACAATTTCTGACTGAACTGGACTGGACTGAATCTCCACCACACTGTTTGGAATGAAATGGGTGAGAATGAAAGTTTTTTGATTTTGATTGACTGATTTCAAAATAGCTGTAACTGTAGTTCATTCAGGTTAACATAGCAAAATAGAAAGGGATGCTAAAACACGAGTGGAGTTTTCTTGTGACAGTTTCTTTACACATACTCTAAAAACAATGTTGGTCGAGAATGCAGTGCAATAAACTAGAGAAACTTGTATTTTTTCCTTCTGTGTAGTCTGGGCCAAATATGTTGTTGTTCTGGAGCTGATGATTAAGCCTTTCAGCTTAAAAAACTATGGTACCTAAATTAAAGAGTACAGAATCATGTCAATTTGCTCTATAAATGTACATAAAGGCTTTGATTCCTAAAAAAAATCTTAGCAGACATTACATTCGCAGAACTGTCGGGAATTAGTTGCGAGTTGATTGGCTGGTTCAGAAATTCAAGGGCTTTAACTTTAGCATGTTGGTAGGTCAAATCAGTTCTTACAAGCAGAACAGCATGTTTGACCCCAGAAGCACATTGCAAATCCGTAACGCAATAAAGTCTGAGTAATCAGTGGAGCAAAATTTTCAACTCTGTAATTTCCAAAATTTCCCTGGCAGAGCAGAGTTGGGGAAAAAACATGGAAATGTTTGGGATTTCTGTAAGGGATGAAGGGAAGAAGAGATAGAAATGATATTAGTTATCCCCAAACGTTGGTCAGTGCCTCTCTGCACCATTTAGTGTCTGTGGAGATGTTCTGGGATGTCAGCTACCTCCAATGTAAATCCATCTGTGTCAGAGCAGAATGAGAAAGTCTACGTAGGTCGAGGTAGATGGTTTGGTCAAACAGACGCAGACTTTCACCCAGAGGTCTGCTGTTTGTGTCCAGCATGAAACCATGTCAATTTACATATGCTAACCTAAACCACAATGTTTTCCAAGTAACCAAATATTAACCAAGTGCTTTTGTTGCCAAAACATAACCAAGAACTTTTGCTACCTCAGCCATAAGTATTTTATTGCCTAAACTTAACCTAGTGCTTTTGTTGGCTTAACCTAACCAAGTACTTTTGATGCCTAAACCTAAGGAAGTGCTTTGATGCCTAAACCTAAGCATGTACTTTTGATGCCTAAACTTAACCAAGTACTTTTGTTGTCTAAACTTAACCAAGAAGTTTTATTGCCTAACTCTAACCAAATAAACCTAAAAACTAAGTAGTGGTTGGAAGTATGTTTTGAACAGACACTGTGTCCATGTAACAAGCAAAAGCAGAAACTGACACAACGTCCCTGACACCTGTAAAACTGATGCTAGAGGGGTACCTGAAGTGACATAATTTGAAGCATAGGGCCACTGACCAAGCATTGGTGTCTGATCAGTTGGGAGTGAGAATGTGTTGGAAGTAGAAATACACATAGGTAACAAAAACATCTGAGAAAGTATCCTGTTGTTGCAATTGCAGCTTTTATAAGAGAATTCATTTTTATACAGAGAAGCTGAAGTTTCTGGCCACTGAGGATTTAGAGGAGTGACTTTTAAGATTACCCTGGAAGCAAAAGATGAAAGAGCCATTGGCAAACAAGGACTTGATTTAACTGACCCAGAGAGACTTTGCATTTCTGTGTACTATTTCACTGCACAGACGGTAAGGATTGTTTATGTGGTGGAACATTTTGCACTCTCTGGATTACTTGTGAAGTCTATTTGTATGTAGATGATTTCCTGCTATATATGGATCACACTTTTGGGTGAAAATGCAGAACTGATTATCAGTTTATTTGGGAATGTAGCCATTAGACACATTGTATCTTAAAATTAATGGAGTACTGTTCCTGGCTCCACCAAAAATCTATTGTTTGTAATAATAAAAAAATACAGTTTCATCACTTTAACGCTTGACATTTGCTTTACCTCATATGTGTAATCAATATGTTTTTCATTTTAGAACCTTTAATATATTATTATTTAAACTCAATATTTAGAAAAGCATTATAGCCTTCCTTTTTCCACTAACTGAGCTAGCACAAGGTGACAGAACATAGATGTGATCAAAAATCATTGTTATAACACCATATTTATATGATGTGATATATGTTATGTATATGCATGAACTAATGAATATGAATGTGATTTATTTTATGACTAGAGAATAATGTCAAGTAGAATTGGCTAAGTGGTCAGTGGGTTGGTTAGGCTTTGTGGGAGATTAAATGATTTTATGTTCATAAGTCAGTCTGGTGTAAATGGTGTCAAAAGGCATTAAAATTCATTCCTAGTTATCTGCAGTGAAGTGATCTGCTTATGATGAAGAGATGAGTCGGCCACAGGTTGTCCCCCAGCACAAAGTGAGGAGAGGTGAGAGGAATGTTGGCTTTGAGAAGAAAAAGAGGAGTCAAATTCTCTTTCATGGAAAATCTTTGAGGACGAACTTGAAAAGCCACCACACATTTTAAAATAGTTATCTGACACTGATATACCACTACACAGAAAAACACAGGATAAAGTAATCCAGTAATAAACATATTACAAATGTCATAATACAGGATAAGGGATCATGAAAATATGATTGAAATAGAACAGAGAGATTGAATGTATGAGGGTGTGAATTGTGAACAAAATAATAATAAAATAAATAGTAATGAGAAGTAGTGAAAATATGTTTTTATTTTAAAAAGTAAATGCAAAATAATTTTAATCAGCAGGTCCAGTTGAAAACTATAGATGTGCCCTCTAAAGTCCTCATGCCCTGACCAAATAGAGGCTCTCAATCTTTTTTCAGCCACAGACGCCTTCCAAGATAGAGCATATACTGGGGACCCCTCATGTATGTGCCTTTGAATAATTTGTTCTATAACTGATTTTTTACACATTTGTAGTTTTAGTAAAGTGAAAAACCAACACAAGAGTACCTGAAAGATGTTAGACATGTATTAATCAGAGTTGCAGATTCTAAGAATTACAGAAGTTACAGATTTGTTTGATTGGAATATAACAATGATCTCTAATACTGTAAATTTAGAAATATAAGTATTTTGTAAATATATATATATATTATGATGATAAAAATTACTAAATTTGAAAACTTTTCTGCAAACTGTTCTGTCAAACCCTTTTATCCTGTACAACTACTCTGTGATCTGTGGAATAACTCTTTTCAGTGTCAGTCTAATGGCCTTAAATGACACACACACACACACACACACACACACACACACACACACACACACACACACACACACACACACACACACACACGCATACACACTCGTACTGACATACTCAAACAACACAGTCTACAGAGAAGGCGACAAAAAGGCAGAGACAACTGTTAACAAGCTGTGAAGTTTGCTTCACTTTTACCCGTTAATACATTTATCATCTAGATGTCATATACAAACACACACACACACACACACACACACACACACACACACAGTATTTTGGCAGCATCCAAGCCCATGCTGCAAATTGCTGGATTTGAGTCCCATTTCAAGAAGAGACATTTGAATAAATTTCTCTTATATTTTCTCTTGACAGAAAATAATAATAGAAGCCAACTCCAGCTGCACCAGATGTTCTTAACCATTCAAATCTGCTCTTACCCAGGTGTGCTGAATGATGAATCCCTCTTCATCATAAACTGAAGGCATATGGCTAATTGTTTATTATTGGCATACGTAACATCCCCTGATTGGTGTTGAGCATGTGCACTCAGGCACATGCTAAAGAATTGGAGAAATGCCACATAAAAAGGCTGTAAAAGGAAGAAGAACTTCAGCAGTAGTGAACTTGAGATATTGTTAAATAAACAGTGTCAGTACTGGTGATATGTGAAAATTAAAAAGCATGGAAGAGCAGTATGTATGCCATTCAGAAGCTGAAAGCATGAAATATCATCCAAGGGTTTTTATAGTCTTAACTGGGATCAGTGGACCAGTCATATATCTTTAACAATCCACTCATTATAATTAATCTAAAACATATAATAATCTAAATTAATCTGTTGAAACACTTGTGTTAATGTTCCTCAAATTTGAAACGTATGTTTCCTTGCATTGGACGAACAATTTGTTGACTGTCTAATCCAAACCAATCCAAATTTATTTATAGAGCACATTTAAAAACAAAAGTTGACTGAAGTGTTGCACAATTAAACATAAAAAACACAGAAACAATATTTTGATTGTGATTTTTTTTTTTTTTTTTTATCTTGGTAAGAGATATATTCTTGTACTGAAGAGAAGTGCAAAAATAAGAAAACACTGGTGAATTGGGGAAGTTGACAAAGGGAAAGAATTTCACAAAAGACTAAACCAAGTTTACCCTCTGAAAGGTTTTCTATCAGCCTTTTTTCTCAGTATGATAGGAACGCTGCCATGGCATTATTACCACATTATCACCACAATGCCAACAAAGCCACAGACCAACTTAGGCTGCCACTGAAAAGTGAAAAGCCGCATAATGGCTTTGGACCTGAATTCAAAGCTATAATTATCACAATAAAAATAAGTCTCTTAGATACTTACTCATAACTTTAGAGTTATTTTGCACACTGAAAATTGCACACTGAAATTGCATGCAGAATATTTCTATTCTGTATGAATAATTCAGCTCATGATTATGGATTGTTTTAAGCTTGACCTTTGACTCCTATCATCAAACTTCCCAAACCTGTTGTTTATGCAAGTATGTGCAGATTACAGTCATTGAGTCTGGGGATGCTTTGAATATTTTTCTCATGCTAACACAGCATCCTCTCCATTCTTGCCAAATGGACAAATGACAAGCTTCCTGCTTTTCTGAGGTAAGTTAAACGTGTTTTTTCTTTAGGCCTCATATTACTTGAGCAACTGCTGCTGCCATTACTGGTACTTCTGTTTATGTTAGTAATATTACCATCACTGGTGACAGACAGATAAGTGGCTGGAAGCATTGCTGAAGACCTCACAAGACAGTTTCACCTGTTGGTCTCAATGAAGTGGTTAGAAAAGGGTTCGCTTTTGGCAAAAATTGCCATTTTGATCCCAAAACAGTTCATTTGTATGATTAATGTAGATCTGATAAGATTTTGAAATTTGGGGGGAAGTGAGGCATCTGGTTCTGCCCCAGTTGGCCTTTGACCAGTCAGGCTTTGGCCTTGCTTCCCCCGTCATTCTGGCCTTGGTGCTTGAGTGCTCATTCTGACCACTCCTAATATTTAATTAACTTTTTTTTTGTGCCTTGAAGTGATGACCCCCTTACATCACTTTTGTAGCAGTATGACTCATTCCCATATAACTGCTCTGCATTCTCAATTACTGCACATTTCAAAAATTTTAAACAAAACAAAAAAAAAAAACAAAAAAAAAAAACAAAGCAGAGTTTAGGCAACAAAACTACTTGGTTAGGTTTAGTAAAAAGCACCATTACAAAAATAAAACAAAACAAAAACACAACCAAAGCACTTGGTTAGGTTTAATTAAAAAAACATGGTGTTGGCTTAAAATGACTATGCTTATTACAGTATCTAAGCTACGTATGTAAATTAAAAAGTGATCACAGACTTTCATTTTCACATGGAACACCAGCCTGTTTTCATTCCCAGGGTGTCATATACTGAGGCTTTGTCACGGCCACTGCCGTATGATACTGCCATACAAGGCACCCATTAGTAATAGTATGAAACGCATCCACGGCAACAGTAAACACTGTGAGAAAGTGAGCTGGGAGTGTGGTGGTGTAGCTTAAAGAGCACACTGGGACAACGGGAGGGGAGATGGATGGGTCCAACTAACACAAGGCTTTAGGTGACCGCCATTTGTGTTCCTTGCATCACGCTACAATCCACCGTTCATTTGTATCACATCTTCATGTTACGTGTCATTTTCACTGTAAAATCGTACTGTACAAGTTTTAAGCCCAAGCATGTAGTTCTTTCCTAAACCTCACTATAGTTTTGTTAAGTGATGCCAAGGGGTGTGACGCCAAGGGGCGATACATGACAAGTTGGGATGAGAATGTGCTGGAGAACCAAACAGTAGTCTCCTGGGTGAAATTCTTGTGTTTGTGACCCATCCACCACTTTGACCTCCTCCCGACATCAATAGAAATGTGTTTTTGATACATCAAAAATAATTTAATTCAAAACCTAATTCACATTGCTGTTTCGTTGTACAGGAGCATAATTTTTCAGAGATAGGGCTGGAAATATACTACTGTTTGCATAGCTGTGTTGTGAATTTATATACCAGTCAAATTAGTATCTTAAACACTTACAGTTGAAAGAGAACATACACACACACACACTGGACTGATGGGCGACTGTCAGTCCAGGTGTTAGTACTGTTTGGTTTCTGCTGCTCATTTTTCAGCCAAGACAGGTGAGGGGTGGGGCGAGGTTGAGGAGGGCAGGTGGTGGTGGTGGTGGGGGTTTGGGGCGGAGAAGAGGGGTCCTAAACCTTCATCTTGTGTTGCTCCCCAGCTGTTTCCCCCCTGGGAGCGAGGCTCTTCCTTGCTTTAGTTCCCGACTGTCGTTAAAAAAACAGATCGTGCGCAGGCGAGGAGGCGGGTGGAAGAATGTGGAAGGGAGGGATGGAGGGATGACAGCAGGATGCAGAGAGGAGGAATGGAAGAAGATGAGAAGAGAAGAAGACAGATTCAATTGTTCCCAATAAATCATGTTTACAGATGGAGATGTTTGAACAGGAAGTAGCTGTTATTACCGGAATGCCATCTTAGACCCTCTTCCGTCAATCTGATTGGCTGCATGAAATCATCTGTCAGTGTGGGTGTTTCTGCAACTATGGACATTTGATTTGATGCCTGATAAATATAGACACAGTGTTATTACTCATCTTGACATAAAAAATAATTACTAAATAATTTGATGTAATGAACGTTCTGAAGCTTTTTCTGGGTCCAAACACCACTGTTCTTCATGTCCCACAACTGTGGTCTCAATGTTGATATATGTAAAATGAGCTAATTCAATTATAATATCACATTATTTCAAATGAAATTGTTTGTATATATATTACTTTACACCATATTAAAATTCTGGTTTTGTTTACAAATTATTTATATGATTTTTTTTCATCTAAATGCATTTTTTCCACACATCTTTACCACAAAACTGAACAAATGTCATAATAAAACTTTTACTCAAAGACAAACAAACATAGTTTCCATGACAACAGACGTTAGCAAGTGAGCACATGGATGACAAGTTGGGCCACCCACATAGGTGACCCTCAAGATCAAGAAAACCATGGTTAAGATCACCTTCCCTTCCAAAGTATTTATGTCCTTACAATACAGCTTAGTAATTGTGTATTTTGAACTATATTTAAAAAAAACAGTTATTACTTTTAAATTCATGTATATTAGATGCAAGATGACTTCGCTAGCTTCTGTTTATCTGCAATATTACCAAAAATGTCCTAACCACGACAGCTGTAGATGTAGATGAAGATTGTGGAAAAAACAAGATATTTTGTATTTTTTTTGTATGAAGACTGACATCTATGGTTACTGTCTACATTTTGTCAGGGTGTAGGGAAAATCATGAAATCATCTATTTTCAAAAAAATAGTTTTAGATCTGTATTTATATGCACAAAGCTTGAAGAAAATGAATTTAAATGTCTTAAAAATATTATAGAATTTGAAAAAGTAAAATTTATAAAATGAATGTTATTGTAGTGTTGTAAAGATGTTCAGTAAGAACAAGTGATGAAAACCAAAAACCAAAAACAAACAATATAATCATAAAATCTTATCTATGTATATATGTATATATGTAATTTTGTGTACCTATTTATATATATATATATATGTATATATATTACATACAGTACTCTGATGGAGGTTAGGTTAGGTAGAACATCCACATACACTTTCTCTCCACCTGTCAGGATGTACAGGACGAGAGGTGGAAGTGGGTGTACCACTTCGACGTGGTAGCTTACCAAAACTACATTCAAAGCAGTTTGTTTTAGTTTTAGTTTTAGTATAGCATGACTGAGAAACTGGGCCCCAGAATCCCTACAATTCACAACACAACACAATTAACACTCTCAAATTAGTTCCCACTTGGCACTGAGTCATTATTGGCTCGTCTTTAGAGCAAGTTGTACTGGCGGGTCCCTCCTTCAAACATTTAAACCACACAGATATATTTTTATCCTTCTAGCTTGGATCCAAGACTTTGAGAATAATGCAGTACACTGACGGAACTGCACTAGTATATGTGTTTGTGGGTGTGTGTAGTGGGTAATGGAAGACTTGGGCTACAGGAACATAGTGCTGCCTAAGCATGTGTCTTAATCTCCATCATGAAGACTTATTATCAAGTGAAATGTAATTTCCTTCCTTTGGACCATTGAGCAATGGTCCAGGTCTTCTCCTTAGCCCAGGTAAGACACTTCTGACGTATCTGGTGACGTATATATATATATATATATATATATATATATATATATATATATATATATATATATATATATATATATATATATATATATATATATATATATGTAGTCTACAGATTCTAAAGCCATGAGGCAAATTTCTGATTTGTGATATTGGCCTATATAAATAAAATTGACTTGACTAGAAAATAGCACCCTTATGTGCTGAGTTAAAAAATGAAAAATCTGAACAACGGGGGTGGGGTCATAAAAGGGCAGTGAAGTCCAATAATTATTTATGTATGAGGTCACACACTTGAAGATATTGTGAAAAAAGGAACTTTGAGACAAAAAATAAGATGAAGAGGAGAAGACATGAAAATCTAAAATTCAAAGCAAGAAAGGGGTGTGCGTGTCCTTGACTGGAAAGCAGCGTGTTGTCCAAACAGACTGAAATAGAAGCAGTCATTACTCCCTGTACTGCTCTGACTGTTAAATGACTGACTGACTGACTCTGTCTGTCTGTCTGTCTGACTGATTGTCTGGCTGTCTGAATGTCTGTCTCTAACTGACTGACTGACTTTCTGTGCTGTGCTCATAATGCCCTGTGGTCAGCTTGCAGAGATGCAGACTGCAGGGTGGAGCTGCCTTCACTCAAACCACAGACACACACACAGATGTGATTCCCTCTTGATCTGGATCTAAACTGATGGCAGCTTCAGTCTGAGTGCAGTCAGGACTCTGAAACAAGCAAATGCAGGGGAGGCCGTTTGGACTCTTGAACTGTGTGGCAACCTGGAAGAGCAGCAGTCACACTTCGTGACACTACTATCGTGATCCACTCACATGCATGCAACAAGTGGGAAAATCTGCATCATCTCTACAAGTTTGTACAATGTCACTCAAGTGTGTTTACATTGTACAAACTTGTAGAGGTAATACAGATCCCATCTGTGCAGACAAATATCATTGACACCTCCTCCTATTATAACCCGCCAACCCCTTCTCATTACCAAGGCATTAATTACCAACACTTTGTCATGGCTGTCAGTGAGTTAGATACCGCTGCACAAGGCACCCTTTAGTGCTGGCATGCAACACACTGGGCGTTCCATTATCTACAATGTAAACCCATCTGCAACAACAGTAAATGTAAAGTGCTGTGGTGATGTAGTTTAACAAGAACAACTGTACATGTTCACCATATCCAGCGAGAACACTAGCAGAAATGTTGCTCCACTCAACTGGCCATTCAAGCATTCAGTAAATGCATCTACAATGCATTTGACTGGTCCCTGGTTTTCTGCTTGCCTTTTCAAACAGGAAACACCATTACTTCAGAAAGAATTTTACATAAGAAATAGGCTATGCCACTGCTGAATCTGTTGCGCTCTATTTGCAAAAGGACTGTTCCCTGCCTTTTCATTTTGGATAGGTCAAACAACACAGGGTGTTCATCCAGGAGACCGCTGTTCATGTCCTGTCCGTTACGTTTCACTTTCAGGTCAAAATCAGCTGATTGTTCGTGTCCCATGTTCACAATGTCAAGTCACATTTTCACTGTAAAATCGTGGAAATTTCATGCCTAACCATGTTGTTTTTTCCTAAACCTAACTAAGTGGTTTTGTGGTCTGAACCTAAGTGTTTTTGTCAACAAATTCTCACTCCCAACCATGTCTTGGTCAATGCTCCTCGGCATCAAAGACCGACACACAGAGTACCCCTCTTACGTTACTTTTGGACAGACCAGGGATGCCTGCATATGTACAGAATGTATAGTGTCCTTTCTAAATGAACTTACTACTTACTGGGCTCAATTTTAAGAATAAGAATCAGTTTTATTGGTAAAGTATGTGTACTAGGGCTATCAAAGTCAACACGATAAAAACACATGAACACAAATTCGTTTTAACACCACTGATGTCTTTAATGCATTAATGCAAATTGCAATTTTTACCCCATAGAGAGCTAGGTTTTAAAGTTAGAGTGAAGATACTGGTATCATGAAACTAGAAAACCTGAGGAACCCATTGGTTTAATCATGCCTCTGACCTCAAGATAGTCAGTCAATATCAACCGCTTATCCGGGGTCGGGTCGCGGGGGCTCCAGCAGGGGACCCCAAACTTTCCTTTCCCAGGTTATATTAACAAACTCTGATGGGGGCTTCCCGGTTGTTCCCAGGCCAGTATGGAGATATAATCTCTCCATCTAGTCCTGGGTCTTCCCTGGCCTCCTCTCAGCTAGAACACTTCCCTAGGGAGGTGCCCAGGGGACATCCTTACCAGATGCCCAAACCACCACAGCTGGCTCCTTTCAATGCAAAGGTGCAGCAGCTCTACTCTGAGTCCTTCACGGATGACTGAGCTTTTCATCCAATCTATAAGAGAAATGCCAGCTACCCTCCTGAGAAAGCCCATTTCGGCCACTTGTAGCTGCAATCTAGCTCTTTTTGTCATGACCCAGCCCTCATGACCATAGGTGAGAGTAGGAATGAATATTGACCGGTAGATCAAGAGCATTGCCCTCTGGCTCAGCTCACAACTGTGTGGTAAAGCAAATGCAATACTGCCCCCACAGCTCCAGATCTCTGGCCAATTTCACGTTCTATTGTCCCCTCACTTGCGAAGAAGACCCTGAGGTACTTGAACTCCTTCACTTGGGGTAAGGTCTCATTCCTTACCCAGAGTAGGCAACCCATCGATTTCCTGCTTGGAACCACAGCCTCAGATTTAGAGGTGCTGATCCTCATCCCTGCTGCTTCAAACTCAGCTGCAAACTGATCCAGTAAGTGCTGGAGGTCACAGGATCACATTATCTTCAAAAATCAGCATTGAGATCCTCAGCACACCAAACCCTCCACCCCGCCTTGATATCCTGTCCATTGATATCACGAACAGGATTGTGACAAAGCGCAGCCGTGGCAGAGGCCAGCTCTCACCAAAAATGAGTCAGACTTACTGCTCAAGCTTGAGCACAGCTCTCACTTTGGGTGTACAGAGATTGGATGGCCCTGAGAAGAGACCCCTCATCCCATACTCCTGCAGCACAGGTCCACAGTGCCCCATCTTAACTGTACACAGTTTGGATGGTTCCCTGTTTCCACCTCCTGAGGTGCTGGACGGTTTTCCAGAAGCACCTTAGTGCTGACCAAAAGTCCTTCTCCTCCCACAATTTCTGCTTTTCCTCATGGCAGAGGCTGCCACCCTTCAGGCCTGTTGGTGCCTTGCAAATGCTGTCAGAGTCCTCCGAGATAACATATCCTGGAGAAGACACCTTCTTTAGTTTGATGGCTTCCCTGACCACTGGTGTCCAGCATGGTGTTTGAGGGTTACCACCCGAGAGGCACCTAAGACCTTTAGACCACAGCTCACCATGGCAAAATCAGCAATGGAAGATTTTAACATTGCCCACTTGGGCAGTCTCCCCTTTACAAACACGTCCATTTTATGCTCCCAAACAGTTTGGGGCAACTCAGTCAAATCAGCACACTGACACACTATTGTTGCCTGTTGGGTTTGAGTTTGCCATGTTATGATTTGATTTTTTTTTTTTTTTAAGCTTAAATGCAGTAAGGGTTTGGGTTAAGGGTTGCATCAAGCAAGCATATTTTACCACTGCCATGTTGGTAAGAGTATTAAATACTAAATAAAATAATAAAATCTCCCTTTAAGTTATAATTTGAACAGATAAAAAAAAATATTTTTTTTAGCAATTGACAGCCCTAGTTTAAACACCATCAGCAAGGTAGCAGTCTTATACTTAAATCACAGTTTGTAGTTATTCAGGAATGATGTAACAGAGAGGTTAGTCACACTGTACACAGTAATCACATTTTTCATGCCAGCAGTTACAAATTAGAAAATGGAGTTGTTCATGTGAGGACAGAATGGCAGTGGCATGGCCTAAATGCAGAGATATGATTATTTTGGGCCTCAACATTTTGAATTTTGAACAATTGACATGAACATTTAAGGAGAACAAAACAACTGTGGTGAGCTGAACTTCATCTGAATTTGTCATGACTGCATGCTTTAATGGTTTAAAGTAAATGTGATAAATCTGAAGTGACTTTCACGGCATGAGATTTACCTGAGCATGCATTGAATTAAACTGTACGGAACTGTACAGTAGCAGTCGCTTTGATGTTGTTCTGTTGTCGACTTTGCACTTCCTCTCAGGTTGTAAAACCTCAGTACACAGCTGTCTGTCATCACACACAGCGAGACAGCCTGTGTGTGTGTGTATGTGTAGGTGTGTGTGTGTGTGTGTGTGTGTGTGTGTGTGTGAGAGAGAGAGAGAGAGAGAGAGAGAGAGAGAGAGAGAGAGAGGGAGGATGAAAAGGATAGCCTACCTGCTGCTTTCTCATTACTGCCTTTGAGAGCCTCAGCAGCATGTGTGTGTGTGTATGTGTGTGTGTGTGTGTGTGTAATGGGCTCTTTATGAACGGAAGCTATTGGCTTTTTGAAGTTAACGCTACTGGCGAAGACGGGAGGGGAGACGACTTTAGGGTTTTATGTAGTGTGTGTGTGTGTGTGCACGTGTGTGTGTGTGTGTGCGCACACGTGCGTGTGTGTGTGTGCATAAAGGGGCCTCCCCCTAATAATCATTTACCACAAGTGTGTGTATGGTAGGAGGTTTACACCTAATAATTGTGTTTCGCCTGTGTGTGCATTTGTGTGTGTGTACATCCTCAGTGTTCGGCAGGAACTGACCACCTGTTAATTAGCCGTTCTTGGTCTGCTGCTGTGTCCTCCAGCATGGTTAGGTTGCACAATATGCTTTTCATTAATGTACTCACTTTGGTGTCCATTCATCCATCTTCAACCACTTACCCTGTTAGGGGTTGCGGGGGGGGGAGCCAATCTCAGCTGCCATTGGGCGAAGGCGGGGTACACCCTGGACAGGTCACCAGTCCATCGCAGGGCACATAAAGACAGACAATCATTCACGCCCACATTCACACCTATGGACATCCAGAGAAAACCCACGCTTACACAGGGAGAACGCAAACTCCACACAGAAGGGCCCCAAGCCGGATTTGAACCTGCGACCCTCTTGCTGTGAGGCATCACTGCACCACCTTGCAGCCTCACTTTTATATCAAGTTCCACAATGGCCACATAACAAAGTACTATGATAATAGCCTCAAGAAGAATTTATTAGACCACTGAGAAGCTAATGCTAAATAGACTGGCAAATATATAGCACCTTTCTAGCCTTCTGACCACTCAACACTGACACTACATGTCAGCATCCACCTATTCACACACATTTATTCAATTCAATTCAATTCAAAAAATGGGGGCGGCAGTAGCTCAGTCCGTAAGGACTTGGGTTAGGATGTGGAGGACCCGGGTTCAAATCCCCCATGGACCAAGACCAACTGGTTGCTGGAGAGGTGCCAGTTTACCTCTTGGGCACTGCCGAGGTGCCCCTGAGCAAGGCACCAAACCCCCAACTGCTCTGGGCGCTTGTCAGGAGCAGCCCCCTCACTCTGACATCTCTCCATTGACATGTATATGTACTGTGTGAACTGTACTGTGTGAACAACAGAGTGTAAAACTGAATTTCCCCATTGTGGGACTAATAAAGGAATATCTTTCTTTCTTTCTTTCTTTCATTTAATCGACTGGAGGAGCCGGGGATCCAAGCGCTGACCTTCCAGTTGGTGGGAGACCGCTCTACCTCTGAATTACAGCCGCCCCAATGAAGGACCAGGGTATGTACGGGTGGCCTCTGACAGTTACGGTTCTAGTTAGGCTGGACAATATTATGATATATATTGTGAAACTAATACAAAAAGGTCTATTGTATTATTTTTTTCTATATTGTTTCTATCGCGACACAGGCAAGGCCCACGTTTATTGATTTTTTTTTCTCTATAATTTCATTTTAAACTGTTGTTGAAAAGTTCTTGAAATGAGAAAATATGCAGCACTTTTCATTTGTCAAGAATTCAATTGACACAGGAGTATTGTACAGAAATAGGCTTTCCTATGTTGTTATTTCTTTATTGAACTACCAAAAAACATGCTATATTATGATATATATCATTATCAAAATATGAAATGACCTATATCGGTGTAGGAGATTTTTGCCATATCACCCAGCCCTAGTTCTCGTCTGTCTCGTCTGTCTGTCTGTCAGTCTGGTTCTGTCCAAAGGTAAAAATGATCTGCCTACAAGCACCTCTAAAGCTCACTAATTTGCATGTTATATCTTGTTTGTGGGCTGCACGGTGGTGCAGTGGTTAGCGCTGTTGCCTCACAGCAAGAGGGTCGCAGGTTCGAAACCGGCTTGGGACTCTTCTGTGTGGAGTTTGCATGTTCTCCCCGTGTAAGCGTGGGTTCTCTCCGGGTACTCCGGCTTCCTCCCACCGTCCAAAGACATGCTGTTTAGGTTAATTGATGACTCTAAATTGCCCGTAGGTGTGGATGTGAGTGTGAATGGTTGTCTGTCTATATGTTGTCTGTCTCTATGTGCCCTGCGATGGACTGGCGACCTGTCCAGGGTGTACCCTGCCTTCGCCCTATGCCAGCTGGGATCGGCTCCAGCCCCCCCGCGACCCCTAACGGGATAAGCGGTTGACGATGGATGGATGGATGGATCTTGTTTGTTTAATATGTGTTAAGAGTAAAAACAACATTACAGTTACTGCATCTGGCTGAAAAATAGTCCAGCAAATAATCCACCGTGAAACCCCAACATGACGTTTTTACGTTTTGTTTTTTTGGAAATATTAAGTAAACAACATTTTGTTAACTTCAGACAGAGGTAACAGTTGCTGCTTCCTTGTTTCTAGTCTTAATGCTAAGCTAAACTAAGCTAACCTGCCACTGGCTGGCTGAAGCTGTACACTTAGCGTACAAACATATGGTAACAATGTTCTCTTCTTAACACTCAGCAACAAAAAAAATAAGTGTATATTCATAAAATCTCAAACTATTGAAAATCATATTTAGAAGAAATTGTCATAAAATTAGGAGAAGTCAAGTATCTAGTTTTCTACTTATTTTAATTGGAATTCTTTGTCTTTAATAAACTTTAGACAATGCTACTGTCAGAACTTCCTGCTTTACAACAAAAAAATAATAAATTAAATAACTGTATTTACAAAAACAATGAACATACAGCAAAGGTCACATACAGTATGTGATCAGTGTTTATAGATATGTCAATATGTTCAACAGTACTTGTATACAGTAGGCATTGTATGTTGTTGTTCATTGTTGCTTTTTTATATATTTATATACAAATCTTTTATTTCACTTGTTTGTATTTACATAATGGTTTTATGTTTATTTGTACATGTCTTTGTATAGATTTATTGGTCTTAACTTAAGCTGTATATTTATTTTTATCTTCCTGAAAATTGCTTTTGGAATTGTAAGTACACTGAGACCAACAAAAACAGTCAGAACCTGATTCCTTGTATGTATACAGATATTTAGTCAACAAGCTGATTGTGACTGGGATATATGCCAAGGCTTCTTTAACGTTTTGGGGCCAGGGACCCTCTGAAGGGGAGAAATTTTTCCAAGGACCCCCTCATAATCATAGCACCGATTAGTCTCAAATGCTGTTGGAACTATTTATATTCTAAAACTTTTCAACATAAATACTTCAGATCTGTTTGATAGTGATAAACAGAAACATTTGAGTTTGAATCATGATAAAACTATTTTGTTTTGCCCTGATATTCTGGTTATTTTGTTCAGCCTGGCCGGCTTCATGACTTTGCTCATTAGCACCTGAGGACACATCGCACATTTTGGTACCTTGTTGCTGTCGCTCGATATATAATGACTGTTATCATATTTTCAAAATTTTGCTAGTTTGGCCTTAGCGTCACTTGACGATGTGGACTGACAAAAAATTCTCCATGCTCGCTAGCTAGCTAGCTGACTAATAAGCCAAGCTAAGCAGCAGCAAGAACAGTTCATTGAACAATGAGTGAAGTGACTGATTCATGACAGATTGACGTGATGTGTCACAATCAGATTCAGAGCTTATATTAGCCCAGAGCTAACGTGGATGGGAGTAATGGTCATAATATATGTTTACTTTATTGGTGCAAATGGTCCCCATCTGTAGATAATGCACTTTTTAATGATACAGCACAATTCTATTGTTTATAGCAAATTATTTTGTGGACTCCCTGACAGAGTGCCACGGACACCACTTTGAGAATCACTAAAACAGGCAGTAAAGGGGAAAAAAAGTAGGGAAAAAAGCCTGAGCAGAGTTGTATCTGGTCACATGCATGTCTCAGAGTTACATTAGTAGAAACAGAGGTTCCCCGAGACAGACCAGTGACAGACATCAAAAATGCTAAAGACTTGCCCTTAATGATGTAGTGTGATAATAACGTGTGTGTGAGTGTAAAGTGTCGGCCTGTGAGCTAGATTGACTACACTCTACTGCCACCTGCCACCTACTGGAATTACAACTACGAGAGGGAGTGAGGGGGTTGGAATCAGTTTAATCTTAAAGGACATTATAAAGGAATTTCCTGGGTTTAGAGAGATAGAAGGATAGAGAAAGAGGCAGTGTTGAGATGAAGGGTTTGTTAGTCCACGGTCTTCCTCTCTTTCTCTGCCAAAGAAACTGATAATTGAAGGCCTCAGTCTGGTTTGGGAAGCAAAAGGAGGGACGGACGAAGACACAGTGAAAGAGAGAGAGGGAAGCCACGTCCACATGTATGACTCATTCTCCTTCCCTCCCCCTGCTCTGTAACTCTTCGTCTATGACACTCTACCATGCTCTCTCTCTCTGTCAATGAGGTCAAACTGAACTCAGAGCTGCACTGATTTACCCAGTCAATACTAATACTGATAGCAGCAATAGTAGTATCAATATCCCCAGGAACAGTAGTTTTAGGAGCATTAGAAGGGACAGTAGTAGTACTGAGAGCATTATTTCTACAGCAGTATGAGTAATCCCTGTAGCAAAATATATTTGAATGTTAAGGCCATGAAGTACCCCTGAGCAAGGCACTGATGCCCCTTGTGCAGTCGGTTTAGCTATAGTCAGACATTTCGTCAGTTTTTAATGTGCTTGCCAAAGTAAACTCAGACAAGCATGAGGGGGGTGTCTGGCATCTAAACATACTGTATTTGTGTGTTGCAAATTTGAAATGCACTATTAGTAACCACAACAAAATAACGATGGAAAATATAAAACAGAATTTAAAGAGGGCAACATCATACAAGCATATCTGATTATACCAAAGGTGCACTGAGTGAGTTTCCGCCTTGCGTTATGAAGGTCGCAGAATGTTTTTTCATATACCGTAGTGAAGCAGAGTAACAACCTCACTCTCTAGAAGAGAACATCAGTAACCACTGCAGATTGTAGCAATGGTTTTTAATTATTATTTAATACTCTTAATTTGATAGTTATAATCCTATAAAAGTACTCTGCTACTGAGAATTATATGTGCACTACATGGTGTACAAAAATTGTAGAGTGGTGAGTGGCCAGGACAGAATCTGCATTGTTCCTCTTCGATCCAAGGTTTGACTATCGGCCAAACTCTCCTCTCCAGCACCTTTGGATTAGATTTTACCAGGGAGGCTGAGTGGTGTGATACCCCTGGAATTGGCACACACTCTCTGGTCCCCCTTTTTGAATAGGGGGACCAGCACCCTGGTCTACCATTCCTGAGGCACTGTCCCCGACTTTCACGCAATGTTGAAGAGATGCCTCATCCGACAGTCCTTCCACATCCAAAGACTACCTCAGTGACTTCCACCAGGGAAATTAACAGCGATCCCCCATCAGCTTCCAGCCCTGTCGTGGTGTCCATTAACACTTTTTATTTAGAGTTGTCATTTTTGTTTATTTGCATTTATCCTATTTTCTGGCTAGTTCTAGCAAGACTATAGCACAGCAGTTGTATATTTATTTAGTAGTCTGTTGTATTCATAGGCTGCACTGTGCCTAGTTGTCTATAGAAAAAGAATTTGGTTTGGATGTGATTTCACAGTGGTGCAGTTCGTACCTGTATATCGTGTATAGTAATCCAACTCGTTCTTTCCAATTCTAATTATTTCAACATGTTCTTTTGAGTCATTTTTCAGACCAAGAACAAGTACTTATATTTGGGTACTTGTCGATACAGAGTACTGACATGAGTACTTAATAATACCATTACAGGTCTAACAATGACTTTGAAAACATGTTATATTTTCATCAGATGTTCCTCACTTTCTGACTGTAACAAATGAAATACAGTATACAACATGTTGCTGACATTTTAGCATTCAACTTTGTGTATCCTATAAACCAGACCTTGGCATTATACAGCCCGCGGGCAGGATCCAGCCCCCGTGATAGTTCTGTCCGGCCCAGGAGGTCTCAGACAAACCACACAATTTTACCTACAAAGCTAAAAAAAACAAAACAAAAGTAAAGAAAATAGCTTTTGTTTTGAAATGCTCGTGTATTGACAATGATGTAAATTGACATCAGTGATGTTTGAACTGACGTCACTTGCTGAGGCGGCAGTATTGCCAACTTAATGACTTTGTCGCTAAATTTAAGGAGTTTTCAGACCCCTCTAGTGACTCTTTGTCAATAAAGCGACTAGCGACAAATCTAATGACTTTTTCTGGTGTCATTGGAGACTTCTGGAGACTCTGATGTGAAGGAATGTATCGTTCTTACTCTTCTCAACAAGCAGTGGGGGGCTGCCGTGGACCCCTCCCCATCCCAGCGCACACTCACAGATGGCCCAGTCCTAGTCCACAGGCGCAGTTAAATGTTAAATGTAAGTGTTAATGTTAAATGTTAAATTAAGTGTTAATGTCAAGTTAAAAGCTAAGTTTTGTCAATGGAAACATTACTACCCAAAACAGTCAGTGGTTCAAACAGACAGTGTAGGGTTCAAAGACTCTTATGTTTAATATAATTTTCTTAATAGTGATAAAATACCGGTTATGTCTGACAGTATGACTAAATGTTACATCACAGTGGAAATTGAGGTCTAGACCTTATGGGGTTCTTACAGGTTCAAGTTTTGGGAAGCTCCAGGTTGTGGGTCATTAAGTTCTTGTAGTGAATTGAATTTGGTAATGCATTACCAGTACAGCATCAGTTGTACTTTGTGATTCGTTTTAATGAGCAAATGTTACTTTGCTAATATTAAGATATTAGGAGATTAAGATATTCCTTTATTAGTCCCACAGTGGGGAAATTCAGTTTTACACTCTGTTGTTCACACAGTATATATACATGCATCAATGGAGAGATGTCAGAGTGAGGGGGCTGCCCAGAGCAGTTGGGGGTTCGGTGCCTTGCTTAGGGGCACCTCGGCAGTGCCCAAGAGGTAAACTGGCACCTCTCCAGCAACCAGTTGGTCTTGGTCCATGGGGGATTTGAACCGGCGTCCTCCGCGTCCTAACCCAAGTCCTTACAGACTGAGCTACTGCCGCCCCCTGCTAAACATCAGCAGGTTGGCATTTTCATTGCTGACCTTAGCATTTAGCTCAAAGCACCACACAGTCTTGCTTTGAGCTGACATAGAGCTACTGGCATGGCTGTAGACCTTTAGTTTTGTTGTGTTGTTATCAACCACATGTTGCATGCAGTAAGCTATCCTGGTAGTTGTAATAATATAATTTTACCCTAAGGTCTGAAATCTCTCTTTATGTTTTAGAAACCTATATAGTTGACTTGTTAATGATGCTGTGGAGTTTAGTGCAAACCACAGATAAACAGTTCAGATGGTGCAGTGTCTTCCTCACAGTTCTACAACAGGAGAGGGAGACCCTCTGGTCACAGTGCAACATCTGAGTGACATCACCCATCTGCAGCCAATCACATGCTCATAAATGTTTAGCATGTTTTTACATTTGCAGGGCATGTTGGCTCAGCTGTGGGGTGCAATGCTGAGGGTCTAACAGTAATGTAGCAATCACCCAAACAAAGTTTCCTTGTGTAGAAAGAAAGAGGGCATTGGAAATGACAGGAAGATTGAAAGATAAAGAATCAAATGAAGAAGGAAAATCTTAAATAATGGATGTGTTGAATTAAAAAGAAGAGAGAAGGAGGCCAGCTGAGTATTAATGAATGGAAAAGCAGATTGAGGAGAGGAGTGACTCAGTTCAGGCAGAGACAGAGAGAGAGAGAGAGAGAGAAGGGGAATGTTTAACTCATGTTATGTCTCTCTGCTGCACTTACTGTCTCTATTTCCTACCATGCAAAAAATATCAAACCCATCCCCCCTCTCTTAACACTCACTCACTCTCTCTCTCTCTCTCTCTCACACACACACACACACACACACACACATACACACACAGGGAGTAGACAGACTGAGGATGGAAACTATGAGCACAGTGCTGCTGCCAGACAGCAGAGAGAGAAATGATCCACAGAAGGAAAATATCCAGTTTTGCTCTGACTGAAGTTATTCTATTCTTTTCTATTCTATGTTTGATTCAAGGAAGGGAATAATGTAGACACACAGAGGGAAAGGTGAGATTTTGATTAGAATGTGGTAATATTATATTTTGTATAGTGAAATTTGTTTGAGTTGAAGTCATGTGCCTGTATGTAAGCAGACATGGCTACACGTCCAGGCAACACCCCAACCCCGGGCAGAGCGTTATGATAATGATAAGGTTGCTTTAATTGGCATGAAATACAAGCATGCAAGCAACATCTTTTCTGTCAAAGAGGAAGTTGAATCTGGTGATATCAGACAGTGTTAAGCTTCTGATCCTGCTTTCATGGAGCAAACACACATATTGTGACCTGATGATGCAGTTTATTGTGAAATGCTCTAATAAATACATTTGATTATTGCATGTACATTAATTTTAGGGCTGCTGAACTTAACGTGATAATGCGTTAACACAAATTCACTTCACGCCACTAATTTCTTTAATGCATCAATGCAGCTTGCCATTTTTAGGTTGTAGTGGGCTCAGTTTAAAAGCTAGGGTGAAGATACTGGTATCATACTAGCTTGTCATGAGAAGAGGTGAAATAACCAACCAATAATGCTCTCTCAATTTTGGCAAGGAAAAACTGGCATGGCTATTTTCAAAGGGGTCCCTTGACCTCCAGATATGTGAATGAAAATGGGTTCTATGGGTACCCACCAGTCTCCCCTTTAGAGACATGCCCACTTTATGATGATCACATAAAATTTGGGGCAAGTCACAGTCAAGTTACCACACTGACACACTGACAGCTGTCATTGCCTGGTGAGCTGCATTTTTCCTTGTTATGATTTTTATATGATAAATGCAGTACCTGTGAGTGTTTCTGGACAATATCTGTCATTGTTTCATGTTGTTAATTGATTTTACAATAATAAATACTGTATATACATACATTTGCATGAAGAAAGCATATTTTCCCACTCCCATGTTGATACAAGAATTACATTTTTGACAAATCTCACTTTAAGGTACATTTTGAACAGATATAAAATGTGATTAGTTTGCAATTATCTATAAACCATTTTGCAATTAATCACTAATAAATATTACAAAAGACAGCCCGAATTCTATTACATCATAGCAGTTATTTTGTTGCCATTATTTATTCTGCACTGAATAACACATCTTGTGAAAATTGATGAAAAGTTATTAAAGTTCTAAAGTTAAAGGGATGTTCATCCTCAGTGGACATCGGAAATCCTGCCAACACTTTAACGACTGAGTTAGCTGTGTGTGTATGAAATGTGTACACTGTTGTTGCACACATGTACTTGCATACAGCTGTCCACTTGTGATCCGATCACTGAGGACACATTAATACCAGGTCTGAACAGGGCCTGTTTGTTTGTGTGACGGAGAGAAAGAGCAAGTTAGGTGTGTGTGTGTGTGTGTGTGTGTGTGTGTGTGTGTGTGTTAATGACGTGTCATAACCTCCTGCTGTCCTCCCTTTCCTGTGTAGTAAATCCACAGCCTCCAGTCTCCTGTCACACCTGTGTGTGTGTACGTATCTTCACCCCATGGTGTGCTTCAGCACCACTTGCATGCATTTAAAAAGTTGCATTTTTTTGGCAAATCAGATGCTTCACAGTGGGCGGAAGCACTTTACACATTATGTAACCTGTGGTATTTAGGTGTTAGTGGGCTCAGTTTAAAAGCTAGAGGAAGATACTGTCATCATATGAAACTAGAAACCTGAGGAATCTATTGGTAGCAACCATGTTATACTATTGTGAAGTAGGCTAAATAACTGCAAACTTGTCATTGCCATTTTCAAAGGGGTCCCTTGACCTCTGACCTCAAGATATGTGAATGAAAATGGGGTCTGTGGGTACCCACCAGTCTCCCCTTTACAGACATGCCCACTTTATGATAATCACATGCAGTTTGGGGCAAGTTATAGTCAAGGCAGCACACTGACACACTGACAGCTGTTGTTGCCTGTTGGGCTGCATTTTGCCTTGCAAATCTCCCTTTAAAGTTCATTTTGAACAGATAAAAAGTGTGAAATTATTTTATATTTAATTATATTGATTGTGATTAACAACAGCTGTAACTTGATTAAAATGTTTAATCATGATTAGTCTTCATTCTGATTAAATCACAAGGTCCACACAAGGTTATACATTAAAGCAAACAGAATTTATTAAGCTAAGGTCACAAATGCTTTGGGTCATGTAAACACACATCATAACTTTATTTAGTGTCCATGTAAACAGTTAAGTTGCAATATTTAATCAAATTATTTAAATCGGGTTGAAGAAATATTACCCATGCACTATTCCCTCTAAGCTGCGCAACTGCGCAATTAAAGCTACGCTGAATTTTATTTTGTGCACAGCATAGATTTTCTTGTGCGCTGTGTGCCGGTCTGCAGTGCCTTAGCTCTCCAGCGTCCCACCGCTCTGTTTGCTAATACTTTACCCTGGCTGCTAGCCAAACCTACAGCCCAGGAAGAGGAAGAGACACAACACTCCGGACGCAGCAACATTTATCTACACTACCTTTGTGGTTACACACCTACTGCTACCTCCCCAAACAAACATCAGTTAAGAGATAAGACTCCAACTCACACACACAAATGTATCCTGTCAATCAGCAGTGAGGAGATAACAGTCAAACCAAGATGTTTTGCTAACATAACTGATCGGTGATTAGAAAGCCGTCTGCCTAAAAGTAAGACAAGTAAGTTCAGATTATACAGTATGTTCACTATACTTCAGTCAGTGTGTTGGATCACATCTCACACAGCACAGTCACACAAATAGTCACGAAATTTAATGTACTGATTTATGTATATAGTCAGAAATTTCTTTTGTTTTGGTCAACAAAAAATCTGTTTGGCTGTAGTCCATGTAAGTCCATGGAACTGTGAACCAGAAACATTGCAGTTCACCAATGTATAGAGACAAAACAGGATGGGAGACAGGTGTCCGTGTACCATGTGAAAGCACAAGTCAGAATTGATTTGTCACATAAACTCTTCACTAGGTACTTTTATTGCCTAAACCTAAGCAAGTCAATCTTTTCCTAAGCCTAACTAAGTAGTTACGTTGCAGAGCCCTAACCAAGTCAATGTTTTCCAGTGTAATGTGTAAGTCTCTCTTTTCTTACAGTTAACAAAAGTGTGAAAGTGTCATGAAAAGAAAAGAAAATTTTGTTTATATACACAAATCAAGTAGATTCAGTTTTGTGACTATTTCACAAACTGTCATGAGACTGTGTTGTCTCATTATACTCTTCAGATAAAAAGGACTGTTGTTTTCTCTTAGTGTAATACTCCATATTAGTAGTAGCATGTGAATGCATTGTTAAAGACACAGTGATCTCAGGTCATTTCCTCTGCCCTCCCTTAGTGTATTCTGTGCAGCTCTCTTTTAGCAACACAACAGCTTTTACTTTGTTAATTTTTTTTCTCAAAGATTTGTCTTTCGAACATCTGGAAACATTCAGCCCAGTGTTACCGCGGTTACAACCAGGAGATGGACAAAGTGGCAGTATAAATCCGCCTCTGCCTCTGTCCCAGGGATGAGAAAGGCATGATGGGAAAGCTTGAGCATTCCAGACAGGGGGTCTTGGCTCGAGAAGAAAAAAGGGATGACTAAAGGAGGAGTGTGCGTACATGTGTGTCTACAAACTTCCACATTAGAGCACTCTGAGAGACATCACTGCTCATCCCTTGTAGAGGTCAAAGGTCAGGGGTGGTAAAGTGTTGGTGGGGGTGGAACAGTTGTCTGACAGGGTAAGAGCTTTACCAGCTGCCTCAGCTCCGAGCTTATTCTTTGGCGCTTGTTTTATCACCCCTGAGGAACCAGATGGACGGGGATGTGCAGCATAAGGTGATTCACATGGCATCATTTGAGCTTTGAATAGCCTCAATACATTCTGTATTCACATTTACATGTTTTTTCATAAGACGTTTCTGCTCTCTTAACTATGTATCTAAATAATGTTAATGGATGCTTTAAAAAGCATTTATTAACATTTAACAAAGTGTTATAATTGTCTATTGCAACTTAATAATAATCTTCCAAATAATGGTTATAGTTGGTTAATAAACAATTTATTATCATTAACAAAGTCTCACAAATATTTATGTAATGTTTTATATATATTAAGATTGAAATAAAAATGAACTCAGTTTAATTAAGTATCAATTTATCATGGATCAGTTATGGATCATTATAAAGCAAATGTGTTAAGATCAGGTTAATTTTATGTTTTTGCATTTAAAACTTGGCAGCTAACTTTTACGGGAATTCTACATTCTACATCTACATTTTTTAATTATAATTTTTTTTTAAGTTTTAAACACATTGTGATGGATTACCAATTTCAAGCAAGGACTCTATGTACCTGGCAAAAAAATATTGTCCTAAATGTAGTTTGTAGGCGGCAGAATTGATATGTGTAGTCCTTAACTACTATTACTAACTACTAAGTCACAAGTTCTATCTACATTTTTAAAACTGAAAACTTAAAAAAGTTTTTGAATTGCTCTTTTTCTTTATCCTTTTTTAAAATCAAGGTCTCCTGGTTTGTGAGGAGCAGTTATCAGGTTAGAATTGTGCACTGTAGTTTAAGCAACATCACCAAGCCTCTGTCTTTTCATTTGTTTTTGATAGAATACATAAAATAAATCAGTTAACATCATTTGACATCACCAGATTGGACTGTTGTGATTCCCTTTTTTTTCACTGTGGCTGCAACCCATTCTTATTCCCAACTCGTCACATGCTTACACTCAACTATGTCGCAGTTTTAAACATGGTTATCACTGTGAATTCAAACAAAATCAATGTTTAGGCAGAAAAACTACTTTATTAGGTTTGGTGTTGGGTTAAATGAGAAAGTTAAGTCTTACTTTAATTAAGTAGTCAACGTGACAAGTTAACGCTGAAACAAACAGCGGTCTCCTGGGTGAAAGTCAAGTGTTTCTTTGTCCCATCCATCCCTGTCCTCCCTATGTGAACTTTCCTACCCTTTATGAGACATCTGACTTCTGGAGCACTTGCTCTGAGCGTATAAGATTGCTGCGGATGGGTTTACATTGGAAAAGACTGGTGCATCTCGTATAGATGCTAAAGGATGCCTTGTGTGTTGGTATAAGACACTGTGGGCCATGACAAAGTGTCAGTATTTGACACCCTGGGAATGAAACCGGGCTGGTCCTTCACTACTGCAAGACTGCAGATAATCTAGAATACAGCTTGTGGTTAAAAACTGGATGCACTAAAACATCTAACAACATCTCCACACTTTCTAGAAAATGCCATTGGCTGCCTATTAATTTCAGACCTGAGTTTATGATGGTTCTCTTGTCGTAAAGTTTTAAATGGGCTGGCTCTGTTTTATAGAGTCTGACATGTTTACCATTTACGACAGTGGTTCTCAACCTATTTTCCTTCAAGTTCTCCCCATTTGTATCTAAGAAAAGTGTATCATATTGATCCTCTTTTATGAAATCATCTTTCTTTAATGAATAGAACTCAGTTTTGTCAACACAACTAAAGTGGTGACATCTTGACAGATTTGCCGAGTGAATGATACATGATATGATCTTTTTTTGTAACAGCTTCATGGATTTACCACATTTTTCACACTGGATTATAAGGCGCACTATCAATGGACGTCTATTTTCATACATAAGGCGCTCTCGTCTCGTGATAGTGGAGTAACTCGCCTGTCATCCAACGCTCCCACGCAGCTCGCAATTCAACTTTTAATGACCTGTTGACACCAATATCTAGCGGTTGGAGTTCTTTAGTTAATCCTCCGAATTAGTGTTCTTCACTTTCATTTTGACAGTATCGATGAGTGCCATAATGCCCCGACAGTCCATGCAGCAGTGCGGCTTCATAGCTTACCAAAGTTGTAATAAAACATTTTGACAGATTTTTGAGTGCCCTGTACCACATAAAATTGTTTCGAGGTCAGTAAGCACAATCAGAATTGATACATAAGGCATGCCGGATTATAAGGCGCACTGTAAATTTTTGAGAAAATTAAAGGATTTTAAGTGCGCTTTATAGTGCAGAAAATATGGTAATATAACAGTGTTAAAGCCAAAAATATTTTTGTTGTTATTGTGGCAAAATAAATAAGTTATGCTGCTGTTTGATTGCTGCTTGTGGGAGAGCAACTAGGTTATTGACTGGAGTGAAAATGTTTTTGAAAGTGTGCTTCAGGTGCTGGGCGGTGCTCGGTATTTCTTTAGCTGATCTCAACATGGCTGCCGGGTCACAAACTTTCTCATTTTACAGCTAAACATTAATGTGTGATGAAAGAAATAGGCATTACAGTAACAGATAAATGGATTTGCGTTTATATAGCGATCTTCTAATCTTCTGACAATTCAAAGAACTTTACACTATATGTCACATTCACCCATTTACACACACATTCATACACTGATGGCAGAGGCTGCTAAGGTGCCAACTTGGCCCATCAGGATCAAATCTAAATACTCTTTCATCTCATTCACACATGACATGTGACCGGAGCAGCCAGGGATCAAACTACCGACTTTCTGATTGGTGGACAACCTGCTCTACCCTCTGAGCCACAGCCACCCCAATAAGATAAGATAAGATAAGATGAACCTTTATTAATCCCCGTAGGGAAATTCAGTTTTTACACTCAGTACACAGTACACATACATGCATTAATGGAGAGATGTCAGAGTGAGGGGGCTGCTCCTGGCAAGCGCCCTGAGCAGTTGGGGGTTTGGTGCCTTGCTCAGTGCCAAGAGGTAAACTGGCACCTCTCTAGCAACCAGTTGGTCTTGGTCCATGTTGGGACTTGAACCGATGACGCCCGCTTCCTAAACCAAGTCCCTACGGACTGAGCTACTGCCGCCCCCTACTAATAATAATACTGATTCATATTTGATCAGCCTGTTTGATCTGAGTCTGTGAGTGATTGACAGCTGCTGATACGTGGTGAGACTCCAGCTCAGCTCTGATTACTTGTTTTCCTCCAACCAGTGAAATCTTGCAGATGCCATTAGGAGCACCAGAGGACACCGGAAGACATAGAGGCACAATTTTCTTTTTTTCTTTTTTTTTATCTCACTACTCACAACTGTCAGGATAGAGTAACCGTTTATAAAAATAACTTTTTAAAATCATGTTTGCTCCAATTCTACCCACTGATGCTTTAATGACATTATTAATTGTGTGGGACTTGACACGACTTATAGACAGTGGCTCTGTGAAGTCGAGAAGGCTTGCACTTTCAGAGTTAATGCGAGGTGATGAGGACCTAAAGGAAACCTTCCAGGCCGCCCTGCCCATACAGCTCTCAGAATAAACTCCTCTCTCTCAGTCTATTTCCAGCTGTCTTTCTTTCTTCTCTTCCTCTGCATTTGTGTCTGCTAATTTTCATTTTCTCTTTTCTTCTTCTCTGCCTCTTTTTTTTTACCTTCAACTCATCTTTTCTCTCTCACTCATCGGCCTCTCAAAGATTAAAGTGATATGGTAGCCTACTTTTGAGATTTGCTTTAATGCTTGTAATTATAATATGTCTGTCTCAAGGCCCTATGATGTTTGATATGTGAAGGAATTTTGCTTCCACACTTTCTCGTTTCGGTCATTTCTTCTTCACTCAGCCTCACAATTCTCATCTCTTCACACTCACTTTACATTACCTCTCTTGACCTCTATCTTTGTGTGAAGGAGAAAGAGAGAGAGAGAGAGAGAGAGAGAGAGAGAGGAAGAGAGGCAGTCTGCCCATCCTCGACGTGGCAGGGTGACGTTGCAAAACCTGAACACAAACCTCCAGGCTTGCTGAGAGACAACCATACAGAGAGAAAGAGTACGAGACAGAGTGGGAGGAGGCAGTTTTATTTTCCTCAGTGTCTATTTAGACACAGCGGCCATGCAACACTCATGTCAATAAAGTCCTCTTTGATAAACTATGGCACAAAGAAAGAAAGAAAGAAAGACAAAAAAAGAAAGTTGTGTGTATGTGTGTGTGTGTGTGTGTGTGTGTGTGTGTGTGCGTGTGTACAATCTGCAGCTTAAACCAATTTACTTTCAAATGTTGGGTTAACTTTGAATTAATTCAGCAACTCTTTTGTTCTAAACTGGAACAATGAAGCCTTTTAGATTTGCTTCTTCGTTGTCACGGTCATCACTAGAAGGTCACGTGCAAATTGCAAAATCTTGCAAAAAATCTCATGAGACTTGCTGCCTCATGATCTATCCTAACAATTCGAGGCCATACATAACTTTACCCATTTAAGGTCAAAGCCAAACTTAAATTATTCAAAGTCAATTCCTAACTTAAACCATTTTGAGGTCAGTGCCTAACCTTAACCTTGTAATGAGAGTTTCACAATTTGCATGTTGCTTTTAAGCCATGGCCCACTGCCATTAAATTGTCTGACCTTCTTCTACCCATTGTTTTAATACAGTTTGAGTTTTCTTGGAATCAGATTCTAAAGGCTGCTTTCAAAACCCAGTCCATGATTTCCACCTTTTGTCTTACAGAAGCACCAAAAGCTCCAGTATTTGATCACCGGAATTAACAATGGGTGCAATATCCCTGGAAAAGGTGTCAGTTTTCAACTAAAACAACATTCTGGCTACAGTCTGGTAGCTGATAACGTCAACATATTCCACTGCCTTGAAAAACTACCCAACAATGTTTTGTCAACAGTGTCACATGTCCGTTTCCTGTGTTCATTTCCTCAGATAAGTTGGTCTGAGATTTGACTTGTTGAAGCTGAACAGCAGAGCAGTTTAGCACTTTTCTTTTGGCTTTTGGAACTTGGGATGGAAAATTCTAAACAATAAAAATGTCGCTCAGCTGTCTTTGTTTGGGTCCATTTATTAAATTGCAACTTGCCAAATTTGTTAAATGATAAAATATACATATATACTATACAGTATATACTGGATACTTTGTTGCAATGATAATTTTGATAGAAGAGCCTGTAAGGATTTTATGTTTTCTGTTTATTTTTACTGTCCAAGATACAGCATCAGAAGTATTAAATATAAAAGTAGTGACTCCATAAAAGGAAAAATCTGGGGCTCAGTTATTGAAAGTAACCAGAAATTTGCCTGCAGCTTTTTAACAACACACTTTATTTTCACTATACAAACTAACTACTGAGTGCAATTGACATAAAAGTGTAATGAAGTTAGTTATTTCCATGTGAAATGTAGCAGAGAAAAAGTCCCAGCAAGTAAATAAAATCCTTCAGTATTGAAATGTATACCTGTTGGCATCACCTAGATCTGGACAAAAAGCCCATTTGTCCAACAGCCCATTATTATATTATATAGCCCAGACATCCATTGTTCTGAAGACCCATTGCTCTGAAAATGCAAACTCTCCCTGCAACGAATAAAAGCAAATGGCTAATCCATCCATCCATCTTCAACCAATCCCAACTGGCATTGGGCGAAGGCGGAGTACACCCTGGATGGGTCACTAGTCCATTGCAGGTCACTTGGAGGCATTTAGCCATTCACGCTCACATTCACACCTACGGATACTTTAGAGTCATAAATTTGAGAGATTGTGTATTTTTGGAGCAACAGGCCTTCGGAACAATGGGCTTTTGTTTTCAGGAAAACTGGGTGCCGGACAACTGGGTTCTCAATCCAGTAGGTTTCTGAATAATGGGCCATGAGAACAATGGACAGTCCCCATAGTGTCGTACCTTAATTCAGTTTGGAAATTTGGCATATTTTGTTTAGCCCAATTGAATTGAGTTTTTAAAAAAAATACAAAAGGTAATGCTAACATGAGAGTAAAACAGGTTTGTTTGATGGTGTAATCGAATATGCCATTTTCAGGCAAGGAAAAACTGTCATGTCCATTTTCAAAGGGTCCCTTTTGACCTCAAGGTATGAGAATTAAAATGGGTTCTATTGGTACCCACCAGTCTCCCCTTTACAGACATGCCCACTTTATGATAATCACATGCATTTTGGGTCAAGTCATGGTCAAGTCAGCACTCTGACACACTGACAGCTGTGACTTGTTGCTCACTCCCATGTTGATATGAGTATTAATTACTTGGCAAACCTCCCTTTTAGGTATTTTTTTTGAACAGATATAAATGTGATTAATGGTTGATTAATCACAATAAATACTTTAATCAATTGACAGCCCTAACACTCATATGAGTACAATTTTGAATGCAGGACTTTTATTTGAGTATTTTTAGGCTGTGGCATTACTACTTTTACTTGAGGGAAAGCTCAGAGTACATCTTCCACAACTGTCCAAGTGTCAGTTATCCATTTATCTCATTTTTTGATTCTTCGTGCAGGCATGTGAAAAATCACAAACAACTGATATACAAATTTTCATTTTGTGGCAGAAATATTCCTTTAACGGCTCAGATTGTGACAGTACAAAGTCATTTCTGAATGACTGTCTGATTGACATTCATACAAATGTTTTAGTTTTTTTTTATGTCATACCTTTTCTTTTGCTTGCTTTTGATTGGACAGCCCTACAGATCTTTCTGACCAACAAATTTATACTATTCTCAAGTTTAAATGGTAAAACTCAGTTTAGTAAATTGTTAGTTTGAAAGTAGAAAGTAGTTATTATGAACTTAGGATGTCTTTTATGTATAAATTTAGTAATGGATTTATAGCAATATAGGTACTCTTTGCTTTCAGAAAAGTGCTTTAAATATCAAAAGTGCTTTATTGTTGTGCGATAATTGCTGAGCTGAGCTGAGAAAGAAAAGGAGAGTAACGCGAGAGATGACAGGAAAAACAGAGAGCGTCTGGGTCAACTGTGGGGAAAAGAATATTTCTGTCTCTCCCCTCTCTCCGTGGCAGTTTAATCTAACCAATATGTGGGTGTCTGACACATAAGGGGAGGAGACAGTGAAAGAGAGAGAGACGGAGAGGGAGAGTGAGAGAGGGTTTGCATTCTTTTCCATTGAGGTCAATGTTTTACAGAGCCTTTGACCACTGCCTGCGCAGTCTGTGTGTGTCTGTGCAGTTTGGATGAGAAATAAGTTATTTGTTCTACTGTCGCTAATCAGATTGAGACGTCTTTCACTTCTCTGCTCTGTCAAAACTATTCGACTCTCTTCTCTGCTATTGTCTAAATGACGTGTCGGCATCGTCCCACAATTATGACATCACAGCCAGATGTTTTTGAAGTGATGCATTTCATCACAGCAGAGAAAGCCTTTCTTGTCAGTGTGAATAATCACCACACATATTTGTTATTTGTTATGTTTAATAATAGTTTAACTTAAACGGAAAATGAATCTTAATGATATATTTGTGTATTTTAATTTGACTTCTGGATAATTTTAAATAATTTAAATGAAGTTTAGTTTAGTTTTTGCTGATTTGTCGACACTTCCTTCACTCTAAATTTCTCCTCCCTTAAAATGATCTCCTCCCTGTGTTCCTCCACCTTTACTTTCCCTTCCCTCTGTCTTTTCTCTCCTCCTCAAATGTGCCTTTATTCAGATCCAAGTCCTCCCAATATGTTTTTATGATTGTTCCTCCTTTGTTCACACAACACAATGTCTGTTACTTTTGCTTGGTTTTCACCATCCTTCTGTCCTTCTTTGTCTTTATCTCTGTCATTTTGCTTCTTTCTTTTAGTCTGCGAGATCAGTCTTTCCATTTTCTTTCTCCACCCTCTCAGCCGCCCCTCACTGTCCATTTAACAATTTATTGTTTTCTTTTACTTTCCCCCCTCTGCTGCATTTCTGCCTCAACTTTTAGTCTTCCCTCCACCTTTGTGTCGTACTGTCACCATCTACCTCTCTCCGCTCCTTTTATGCTGTGCTTCAGGCCAACATGAACAAAACATCTGAAACAGGAAGAAATGGGGAAAAAGAGAAAACAGGAAATAGGAGTGCAGTGTTAATTTTGTCACTATGATTGAATATATTTGCTGATAACCGCTTTATCAGTTCACCCCTTGATTTACCTGCTTGACTTGTTGCACCAGTAATCAGCATTATGCTTTGGAAACATTACATCTCTTACCTGTCCAGTCTCTGCCAGTAATGTTAGCCAATGTTAATGGTTTTTGAGGATGCTTGCATTCTGACCTTGGTTCAGTTAAACAAATTCAGGTCCATTTGACTGGTTAGTATGGTTCTTTTGGGATGGTGTGAAAGCTGTTAGTCGAACCCTGGTGCAGATCAAAGAACAAGGTGGGTTTTGTTAAGCTTCTAAGTGGACTCTGCTGCAGTTGTTAGTGGTGTGAAAGCAAAAGAACCAAACACAGGATTTTATGATAGCAGACAAGTGATTTTAGCATGATTTCAAAAGCTAAACTAATTATAAATCCAACTGTGCACGGAGTGATCCATCCATCCATCTTCAACCACTTATCCCATTGGGGGACACGGTCCCAGCTGGCATTGGGCGAAAGTGGGGTACGCCCTGGACAGGTCGCCAGTCCATCACAAGGCACTTAGAGACAGACAACCATTCGCGCTCACATTCACAACTACGGGCAATTTAGAGTCATCAATTAACCTAAATTGCATGTCTGGAGTGAGGAAGCCGGAGTACCCAGAGAAAACTCACATACACTCAGTTCTTGTGTAAAATGAGTAATGTGCAGTATGCGGTTTACATTGTTATATGTTTCTCTGTGTACATGTGGATCATTGTTTGTCTTAAATGTTACTATTCATTGAAGCTGCTGTGGATGCAGATGATGGTGTGCTGCACTGAGTCCAAGACACACTTTGTAGAAGCGTTTACTGTTGGTTTACATTATATTCAAAGGGTTTCTTATGTGTTGGTACCAAATGCTGACGGCTGTGAAAAAAAACTTCAGTGTTTGACACCCTGGGAATGAGAATGGCTGTAATACTGTTATGCTTTTAATGTATAATTACTTTGTGAGCTCTTTGTGACACCAAAGAACATAAATATACACATCAGAAGCATTGAGGTACTGCATAAACTTCTGTCTGTCACCAGAATTTCCACGAGGGTCATGATGATGGAGGATAAGGCCAAAACTGTCCAATGGAGTCATCTGTCAATCTGCATAACTTGATGTTTACTCCTCTAAATGTTGAGGGCCATATACAGTAGTATGTGGATGTAATGTTAATACAACTTTCAGTTAGCCGTTTTCATGTTTGTTGGCTGTCAGTTGGAATGAGTTCATGATTATTTAAAGCTGTCAATCATATACTGTAAATCTTACCCTAGGAAGGAACAGTTTGGCATAATGGGGGCGGCAGTAGCTCAGTCTGTAAGGACTTGGGTTAGGACGTGGATGTCACGGGTTCAAGACCCCTATGGACCAAGACCAACTGGTTGCTGGAGAAGTGCCAGTTTACCTCTTGGGCACTGCCGAGGTGCTCCTGAGCAAGGCACCAAACACAGATTTTGAGAATGAAAAATGGATTTACTGAGGAGAGTCAGTTGTATTACTACAGAGCAAAGTGACATCGGCACAGTGTTTGTGAACTATTAAATAATAAGCTATAAACAGGTGAACAGTGCTTTAACCTTACAATAATCAAGAACAACACATGTATGTAACCGTGCTCACTGACAAACAGCTTTTGCCTCAGAACCCTCACCAGATATTCTAAACAAATTATTCTTAAGTATACTTGGCTCACACTGACAAGTATCCAGAAAAGTCAGAATATATTTGGGTAATGCTTACTTTTTGATTGAGTATCCTATTAATGGGTGTGAAAGTTTGTAAATGTATGTTTAGATATTAATTCACTTTAAATCTTCAAGAACTTTCTACATTTTTGTACTCTCTATTCACTGTGGAGGCATGTGAGAAAAACTCATTTTTTAACGTGTCTTATGCATAAATCAATAGCTATAAGTTAAAGAAAACTTACAACTATACTTGCAGTAAACAGTATACTTTCATAAACTAAAAAGTGGGTTACAAGTATATAGCAGTATACCTATAAGTTCACTGGTAGTATGGTTCACTTCATAATCTAATTGCAATACAAAATACAACTTAGATGTAAACTAGTTGTGTATTTAAAGTTTAATATTCTTACACACAAAAGTATAATTTTATAAACTGGGCCAATTTAGTCCCATGAAGTACTGAAGTAGTACACTTAAAATTATACAACTAGCACATTGATAGTATGCTTAGTACGGTACATAATGTATACTTGGGATTATACTTGCATTGTACACAAGTTTACATTGTAAAATAAACTTGAAGTATGAAGTAAAAACTTCAAATGGATGATAAAAATGAGACAAAAATTTCACAGACAGAAACGTCCTTTTCTTAACTAAAACTAATCAAACCAAATGAGTATAATCTGACAGGTCTTGAGATGTATCATACGTGCACACAAACACAAACACACACACACACACACACACACACACACACACTATTTTTATCAGTAGCCCTGTAATTTCACTGTAGCCTATGTGGTCAGTGTGGACGGAACATGAAGAGTTAACCTCTCTGTAAACACCTCCTCTCTGCTCTGGTTTCTCTCACACTCTCACCACTCCCTAACATGAGTTACAGACCATCGCTGCAGTGTGTGTGTGTGTGTGTGTGTGTGTGTGTGTGTGAGAGAGAGAGAGAGACAGGGACTGTGAGAGAGAGAGAGAGAGAGAGAGAGAGAGAGAGAGAGAGAGAGAGAGAGAGAGAGAGAGATTCCAGTCCTTCCTCTCAGCTGGATTTGAAGACTTGTTGGAATCAGCTATGGTACATTTATTTCATTTTCAGAGGTGGAGGGAGAACCAAACTGCAGACTGATATTTTACTCATACAGATGATGAGCAGAGATACTTCCACTTCCAATGTCACAAGCACTACCACACTTTGTAAAGTAGACATTACTCTGTGTGGGTAGTTTGCTGACGTGTGACTTTAGTTAAGGATTTTGTCCCTCTTCTCCCCCCATCTTTCTGTTCTGTCTTTCTTTCCTTCCTTGTTACTTTCTGGCATGTGTTTTTTTTCCCTCTGTCTCCTGTTACTGCAGTCTGCATATTCACTTTGTGTGTCCTCTCTCCTTCTCTCACTCAATCTTTCGCCCACATGACTTCACCTCTTTCCTCTTTTTCGTATCTCCCTTTTTCTTCTCTTGTTTACTTTGCCTTAAGTTATGCTGTCACAGTTCTGTCTGCTCTCTCTGTTGAATAATATAAACCAATTTATCACATTAGCCCATTGAGACACTAAGGGTGTGAATTTGCAAAATAACTCGCAGTTTTCCACAATTGTTGGTGCTCCTGTGTCCATAATTAAATTAGGTTTTATATATATATATATATATATGTAACAAAAATACGAACACCACACAAGGGTTAATATTTAAATAAATTGACAGTCCCTATATATATATATATATATATATATATATATATATATATATATATATATATATATATATATATATATAAAAAACCTAATTTATTTGATATTTAAATAAATCCCTATATATATATAAATATATATATATATAGGGATTTATTTAAATATTAACCCTTGTGTGGTGTTCGTATTTTTGTTACTCAGCCAGTGTTCATGGGTCTGGGGAATTTTGGGTTTTCAAAACAACACAATCAAATAATTTTCTGTTAAAATACTCAACAGATGTTTACTTCATCCCAATTACAACTCATATGAACAGCAAACATGGTTAATATTTGCCCTTTACCTTTGTTAGATCACATTTATGAATTAATGTGCAACTCGTTTTTTATAATAAAATGTAATAAAAAAAGAAAATCAGCTATAATCAAGTGGATTGAGTGGACAAAAACACATTTACAAATGAAGCAAGATGTTTCACAACTATTGATTTTATTCATTTGAACTTTAGTAGACATATAACTCATTCAGGTCAGTTTACATAACACAAGTTGAACACATACAGTGACAATATCAGTCTCAACACATCAGCCCCATTGAATTCGTTGCCTGTTTACACCAGCCTACATAAAACATGAGGGGCAGAGTTTTACTATGTGTGTTGCATATGTATTTCTTACACTTGCTGCATGTATATTGTGTTTTGCTGTCCAACTTGGGTCCACAGACTTCGCAGCGCTTCTTTTTGTTGCTGCTGGCCACAACCTAGAATAACGAAAAGATCAGAGCCACGGCGCTGCGTTCGTTGTCTCCATTTCCCTTTCAGGAGAGGTACTGTAGCTGTGTGTTGTGTCGTGGACATGCAGCCACTTTTCCAGTAAAAGTCTCCACCACACATTTAGTTTAGTTTAGCAGGTTGTCAGCTGTGTGTCTGCCTGGATTAACAATAGCGATTGTCTGACAAACAGTGTGTGTGTTTGTGCTACGTTAGCAGCTGCTAATTGTTAGCATTGCTGGTGGCTTCGTGCCTGCTGTTGCGTAACTTCAGTGTCTACAGACCGCTTGTGTGTGGTGGTGGTGAGTGTGGGTTTCTTTTAACCATTTAGCTGATTGCGTTGATCAGTTAAAATGCTTCATATCCTTTAATGGTTAAACGGTTCATTAACTCTGACAGCTGTAGTAAAAACTAATTGTTATTTTAAAAATATAAATAATATAAATACCCATGCTTGATACTGTAGCTTACTCTGACAACACAGTGCTTGTTTGCTAAAGCAGTAGCATGGATCCAACCATCATCAAATGCTAAAATGTTGGATGCAGGCTCTATTCTTTTTGTACTCTCAACAGCTAATGCCGGGTACACATTACATGAAAATCAAAAGAAAGCCCTGATTTTCGATGACTCTAAAGATTATTTTTCCAGATATTCCTGTGGTGTGAGGTATTTGAAAAGTGTTACATCCCTCGATCGGCTCGGAACTCCATCGGCACCAGTTTCAAATCGTAAATATCAAACATGTTCATCGATATCCTGCTGTATGTGTGGAACCCCGAGGTCAGCCAATAATGCAACCATGTGGGAAAGAATGACAGCCAATGGATAACCAACTTGTTGATTTGTGACAACAACACAAGTAGCTATTTAATGTCTCCATGACTTCATCCATCCATCCTTCGTGAATTTTCCGTTCAAAGTAGAGAAAAATGTAATTCTTCCTGCTCATCATCTGCCATGTTTGTTTACACTGAAGTCACATTTGACTGTAACTTTGCAAGAACTTTGAAAATTGTATTTTTAGTTGAGACTCTTGCTGTTCATGACTGAATCTGTTGGTGTGTTTTGGCCAAATCTATAGGAACTATACACTATAGGATCAAAACTGTTATATTTATCTTTTAATATATAGGCTTTCTCACATTTTCAACATCTGTTAAGATTTGAAAAATCTTATAGTGTGGGCCAGCCGTTAGCTGACCATCAAGACCATTTCCTGGAAACTGTATTTCTTGAACAAAAAATAATTATACTCTTTTTAACACATTCCTCAACTAAGCCTCACCTGTCCTGTTAAAACACACAAAATTACATGTTTCTCCACATCCCCTAAAGACCCCCTCTCTGTCTAAATCTTTCCCTCTCTCTCTTTCTCTGTCTCTCTCTCTCTGTGTCTTTCTCTCATCATACCACCTGTGTTCTCTGAAGCAGGTGTTTCCCATGATGCCATTTGGTCTGTAATGTGTGACATTATGGAAGCAGAAGGGAGAAATATGTGAGGTTTTATTATCACTGACACCCCTGTTATTTTCTTATGATTAGAGGTTTGCTTACTGGAAAGTGTGTGTGTTTAGGAGCATGAGGAGGAAGAGGAGGATGAGGAGAGGCACCAGCATTAAAGGTGGGGATGGATGGGTTTGTTTAACCCATCGTGGATTTGGATCTGCAACATGCAAAGATGTCACAAGTTCAACTGAAATGCACACAAACACACAAAACAGCCTTGCCTGTGATCATGTGTTGTCTGGTTTTGCTGATTAAAGGACGGCTGAAGCAGACAAGAAAAAAAAAGAAAGAAACAAAGAGAGACAGAAACAGAGGACAATAATAACATCTTAACGGAGAGGTCAGTCAACTTGCGGTGAGTTTTTTTTTTCTGGGTGGACTTCAGAAAACCACATACACACAGGGAGCTCACATGCATGGGAATTTCAGAATTGAGTTTGAGCTTAAGTGGACTGCTCACTGTCCTCTCCTCACTAGGAGATGCTACTCAGGAGTTGAGAATGAAGGGTAATGTTGGTGATATTGAACTTTTTTTTTTTTTGTATCAGACCATCAAACCCAATGAAAGACCCAAACCAACAACGAGTTCCTAACAAGTATGAAAGCCTGATATATGTTCTTCTTCTGTGCCATAGATCTCCTTTGTTGCCCAAAAACTATGGAAAACTCATCGATGAGCCACACTGTTGCCCTGGATGACATATTACTTCATTACAGAGAACACACACTGTAGCTTACTCTGACTCAATCCTACAAACCCCATCCTGGTGCCAGAAATACTCTATAATTTCTTCTGGTTTGAGTAACATTAACTAAAAACTACAGTGACCAGCTGGTTTAACAAGATACTAAAAATTCAAGTCATTTTAAAGGTTTTGTGTCATCAGCTGAGGCTGAGTTCTGCCTGTTCACATGAAAAGGTGTATAGATGCAAAGCAAAGTGCAATAGTAATGAAAGCATGCAATGAGTACGCCTCTCTTGATTTCCGCATCATTTGTACACCATATATCCTGTACCGACTGCAATGTAAATGCATCCGTGTATACATGCTAACGTAAGAGAGAGGTCTCCGGGAACGATCACCTTTACGTGGTGGAGAGGTTTGTGTGTCCCTATGACCCTGAGGGCTGTGTTGTCTGGAGCCTAGTGCTCCTGGTAGGGTCTCCCATGGCAAATTGGTCTCAGGTGAGGGGCCAGACAAAGAATGGTTCAGATGGGCCCAGATGGAGGGCCCGTGAGCGAGCGCCTGGTGGCTGGGCTTGCCACGGAGCCCGGCCGGGCTCAGCCCAAAAAAGCGATGTGGAGACCCCCTCCTCTCCATCCTGTGGGCCCACCACCCACAGGAGGAACCGCTGGGGTCGGGTGCGCTGTCATATGGGTGGCAGTGAAAGCCAGGGACCTCGACGGACCAGACCTGGGCGGCAGAGGCTGGCTCTGGGGACGTGGAACGTCACCTCTCTGTGGGGGAAAGAGCCGGCGCTTGTGCGGGAGGTGGAGCGCTATCAGTTAGATTTGGTGGGGCTTACCTCCACGCACAGCCTTGGCTCTGGAACCGTTCTCCTGGATAGGGGTTGGACTCTATTCTTCTCTGGAGTTGCCCAAGGTGTGAGGCGCCAAGCGGGTGTGGGGATACTCACAAATCCCTGGTTGAGTGCTGCTACGTTGGGGTTTACCCCGGTGAACGAGAGGGTCGCCTCCCTGCGCCTTCAGATTGTGGGGGGGAAAACTGACTGTTGTCTGTGCATATGCACCAAACAGCAGTTCAGAGTATTCGACCTTCTTGGAGACCCTGAATGGAGTGCTGTATGGGGCCCCAGTAGGGGACTCCATTGTTCTGCTGGGGGACTTCAATGCACACGTGGGCAATGATGGAGGTACCTGGAGAGGCGTGATTGGGAGGAATGGCCTACCTGATCTGAACCCGAGCGGTCATTTGTTATTGGACTTCTGTGCTAGTCATGGATTATCCATAACAAATACCATGTTCTAACATAAGGATGCTCATAAGTGTACTTGGTACCAGAGCACCCTAGGCCGAAGATCGATGATCGATTTTGTGATCGTATCATCCAATCTGAGGCCGCATGTTTTGGACACTCGGGTGAAGAGAGGGGCAGAGCTGTCAACTGATCACCATCTGGTGGTGAGTTGGATCAGAGGGTGGGGGAAGACTCTGGATAGATCTGGTAAACCCAAACGTGTAGTGCGGGTGAACTGGGAACGTCTGGAGGAGGCCCCTATCCGAGAGATCTTCAACTCACACCTCCGGCGGAGCTTTTCTAGCATTCCTGTGGAGTCTGGGGGCATTGAACCTGAGTGGGCAATGTTCAAAGCTTCCATTGCTGAAGCTGCGGCGGTGAGCTGTGACCTGCGGGTCTTAGGCGCCTCAAGGGGCGGTAACCCTCAAACACCGTGGTGGAAACCGGTGGTCAGGGAAGCTGTCTGACTGAAGAAGGAGTCCTTCCGGGATATGTAATCTCGGAGGACTCCGGAGGCAGTTGCAAGGTACCAACGGGCCCGTGGGGCGGCAGCCGCTGCCGTAAATGAGGTAAAGCAGCGGGTGTGGGAGGAGTTCGGAGCAGCAATGGAGAAGGACTTTCGGTCGGCACCAAGGTGCTTCTAGAAAACTGTCCGGCACCTCAGGAGGGGGAAACGGGGAACCATCCAAGCTGTGTACAGTAAGGATGGGACACTGTTGACCTCAACTGAGGAGGTAACCGGGCGGTGGAAGGAGCACTTTGAGGAACTCCTGAACCCGACTGATACGCCCTCTCTTGTAGAGGCAGAGCTGGAAGCTGATGGGGGATCGTCGTCAATTTCCCTAGGGGAAGTCACTGAGGTAGTTAAACAGCTCCGCAGTGGCAAGGCCCTGGGAATTGACGAGATTCGCCCAGAAATGCTGAAGGCTCTGGGTGTGGAGGGGCTGTCATGGATGACACGCCTCTTCAACATTGCGTGGATATATCATATCCTAGAGTGGTCCTGGGTCGGGCCACTCTTTAGGCAGACCCCGGTCTGCCTAAAGAGTGGCAGACCGGGGTGGTGGTTCCCCTGTTCAAAAAGGGGGACCAGAGAGTGTGTGCCAATTACAGGGGTATCACACTACTCAGCCTCCCTGGTAAAGTCTACTCTAGGGTGCTGGATAGGAGTGTCCGCCCGATAGTCGAACCTCGGATTGAAGAGGAACAATGCAGATTTCGTCCTGGCCGTGGAACAACGGACCAGCTCTTCACTCTCACAAGGATCCTTGAGGGAGCCTGGGAGTATGCCCATCCAGTCTACATGTGTTTTGTAGACTTGGAGAAGGCGTATGATCGAGTCCCCCGGGGTATACTGTGGGAGGTGCTGCGGGAGTATGGGGTGAGGGGGTCACTTCTCAGGGCCATCCAATCCCTGTACTCCCAAAGCGAGAGCTGCGTCCGGGTTCTCGGCAGTAAGTCAGACTCGTTTCCGGTGGGCGTTGGCCTTCGCCAGGGTTGCGCCTTGTCTCCAATCCTGTTCGTGATATTCATGGACAGGATATCGAGGCGTAGTTGGGGGGAGGAGGGTTTGCAGATTGGTGTGCTGAGGATCTCATCGCTGCTTTTTGCAGATGATGTGGTTCTGCTGGCATCATCAGTCTGTGACCTCCAGCGCTCACTGGATCGGTTCGCAGCCGAGTGTGAAGCAGCTGGGATGAGGATCAGCACCTCAAAATCGGAAGCCATGGTTCTCAGCAGGAAACCGATGGATTGTCTACTCCAGGTAGGGAATGAGTCTTTATCCCAAGTGAAGGAGTTCCAAGTACCTCAGGGTCTTGTTCACGAGTGAGGGAACAATGGAACGTGAGATTGGCCGGAGAATCGGAGCAGCGGGGGCGGTATTGCAGTCGCTGTACCGCACCGTTGTGACGAAGAGAGAGTTGAGCCGGAAGGCAAAGCTCTCTATCTACCGGTCAATCTTCGTGCCTACTCTCACCTATGGTCATGAGGGCGGAGTCATCACCGAAAGAACTAGATCGCGAGTACAAGCGGCCGAAATGGGTTTTCTCAGGAGGGTGGCTGGCATCTCCCTTAGAGATAAGGTGAGAAGCTCAGTCATCCGTGAAGGACTCGGAGTAGAGCCGCTGCTCCTTTGCGTTGAAAGGAGCCAGTTGAGGTGGTTCGGGCATCTGGTAAGGATGCCTCCTGGGCGCCTCCCTAGGGAGGTGTTCCAGGCACGACCAGCTGGGAGGAGACTCCGGGGACGACCCAGGACTAGATGGAGAGATTATATCTCCACACTGGCCTTGGAACGCCTCGGGATCCCCCAGTCAGAGCTGGTTAATGTGGCCCGGGAAAGGGAAGTTTGGGGTCCCCTGCTGGAGCTGTTGACCCGCGACCTGACCCCGGATAAGCGGTTGAAGATGAAGATGAAGAAGAGATGAAGTAAGAGTTAATGACAGTATAAAAAGCAAGAAAAACCACTTATGGAGGGCAGGTCCAAAAGACACCAGACTTTTAACCACGAGACCCATATTCAAGACCGTTATTGACCTGTGTCTTGTTTTGTAAGTTACATTAGTGACATTTGTCATGTGATGAGTGGAGGCCAGTGTTTAGCCCAACCATGATGTTTTCCTGCGTTTTGTAGCCTGAACCTAACTGTGGACGTTACTGTAGTTTAGTTTCGTGATGTACAAATGACATGTGAAAAGGCTAATATTCATACTGAGGACAGGCAGAATATTTGTATAATGTCTTGGTATTTATACACCTGAGATTGGGTTGTGCTAAGAGGGTACAGAAATCCCAAAAAATACTGAGAGACAGATTTACACATTGTTAGTTTTGGTCTATCTGGGATTTGATGACAATAAGAAAAAGACAGAATAATGGCAGACTTGTTCTGCAAATGCATACAGCAGTTTGGGAGCCAAACAGCTAAAACTTTAACATGGAACTCATACACATCAAAGTTTGTGTTTGGGGGCGGCAGTAGCTCAGTCTGTAGGGAGCTGGCTTGGGAACCGGAGGGTCACCGGTTCAAGTCCCGCCATGGACCAAGAACTGAGTGTGAACTGGAAGCTGGCAGTGCCCAGTTTACCTCTTGGGCACTGCCGAGGTGCCCCTGAGCAAGGCACCAAACCCCCAACTGCTCGGGGCGCTTGTCAGGAGCAGCCCCATCACTCTGACATCTCTCCATTGTTGCATGTTTGTGCATGTGTGTGTTCGGGTCTGCATGTACCGTGTATAAGTTAACAACAGAATGAAAAAATTGAATTTCCCCTCGTGGGACTAATAAAGGACTATCTTCTTCTTCTTCTTCTTCTTCTTCTTATGGTATTGGGGAGTAATACTAATGTACATGTGTATTCAAATTATATCAGTAGAGTCAGTGTTGGTTGTATTTGAAGACTGAGTTTGACAATCGAATAAATGTCGGGTGTGAAGTTTGAGCATACAAGATCTTTGTGGCCTGCTTCTCAGCTGTGATGGATGAGGCTACATTAGCTGCTACTAGCATAACACACCTGAATGATTCAGACGGCATCCCTTTTAATTTTATTTATTTTAAACTAGCCATTGTGTGTCTAACAATAGAATATTTTCTTCATGTTCATTTTAGCTATAGCTACTATGATTGTGGGGTTACAGCATAGTGAGTAAAGGAAGTTTTCTTCCACTTTATCCTCTTTTCTCCTTATTTTTACAATCACTTCCTGTTCCTAAGTAAAGAATGTACACACTCAGACCTCTCCCTGTCTTTTTTTGTTCATGCTGGGATGAAAAACTTGTATGACTCTGAAATGTGTGTGTGTGTGTGTGTGTGTGTGTGTGTGTGTGTGTGTATCAGCTGGCTGCCTGATTGAAAAACCTTCTGCTGTTTTTCCACCATGACACTGGAGCTGATGGGAGTGTGTGGGTGGACTTGTATTCTTTGTGCATTTGCAAGTGTGTTTAAGTGTATGTGTGTTTGAGAATTTGTTTTGAATTTTATCAAAGGCCATATTTTAAAGCAGCAAAATCAATTAAAATGGAATTGCCCAATTAGTGGATTGGCTTGCGAGGACAGAGTAAATCTATGCTTTGTTGTTGTCAAGATCAATTTTGGTAAACTTGGAGATGCAAATTAGCACAGCAAACCAACAGCAAGCAGCAAAACGGAAAAAAAAACAATTATACAGGTATGCAATCTCAGAACCTTTCAGCTATCAGTATGATGAATATTTAACGTCAGACAATATGTCGGGAGTTCTGGTGTGGACAGTGGATGTTTGGATCTGGGATAAGAATTCCTCTTCTGTGCACTGGTCATTGTTAACAGTCCAGTTAGCACCTTGAGATGCAAGAATGGCATTAGAGTTAATATCCTTAAAGAGATTTCTGGATATGCAGATGAATTAAAAAAATAAAGCTGACAAAAAGCTAAATTGTCATTAAACATTAGCCAGTGGGTTTTGATATTGCATTTCGACCAATATGTTCTGCCTCTCTTGCTCTCCGAGGACTGCCCATTGTTCCGACACCCATTATTCCTAAACTCCAGTAGTCTGAGAAATGTCTCATTGGACCAAAAGCCCATTTATGTGATAACCTATTATCTCAAAAACATATGGCCACTGTTGTGAAGGCCTGTTGCTCCAAAAATACAGACAGACAACAAACAACTGGCAAAGGTGTGACCCACACCTCTCACATTGGTTGGGTTGGTTAGGTTTGGGCAATTAGGAGTCAGATTAGATAGGTTTGATAGGTTTGACTGGTAAGCCAGTCAGGGGCAGAGTAAGGGGGGTCATGCCTTCGCCATGGTAGGAAAAATAATATTGCAACCAGGAAGGTCAGATGATGTCATTTTGCATAGATAAGTGCTAGAGCCCACTCAAACGTGACTGGTCAGTACTACTCAGTCTACAAATAAAAATGGATACAAAGAAATTGCATGGTGCCACTTTCAGGTGTAAACATGCCTTCAAATAAAGTAAAAAGTGAAAATAAGACAACAAAAAAGAGGGAGAAGAAAGAAAAAGGTCGATCCTACAGTCCTCTGCTAAGAGAAGATGATAAACACACAAGAGCTGGAGGAGTCTTGTCTATTCCAGGAATTATTTCTGGCATTGATGTGGCATTCAGCAAGAGGAAAAGCGACCTGGAAAGCCAGAAATGCATGGCTTTCATTCTGAAGATAATACCTTAAGGTGATTGTGTGTATGTGTGTGCAAGTGTCCTTTTCTGTGATGATTTCTACACATGGAAAGAACTCATAATCTGAATTTTTTTTGTACTGCAGGTGTATTGTCGCCAGTGGAAACCACACCTTTTCCCTCCTCTTCTCCTGGTTTTAGGAAACGCCAAGTGTTTCAATGCCTAATACGCACACACACACACACACACACACACACACACACACACACACACACACACACACACACACACACACACATTCACACTCCAGGAAAATACCTATCTAGAGACCTATCCACCAGCCTGCCTTTCCTCAATCCACCACCTCCCACTCACCTGAATTCTTCCTGAACTTGAAACAATGTGAGGAATTGATATTGGACTTTGTTGGACCTGCTACATTGGACTCACTGTGTCACTAGAACTTTCCATCCATCCATTATGTGCTACTTACAGGTCACATAGGGTAAGCAAAGTGTCCCTTCTCCCTAAGTGCTTCCTCTAGCAGCTGCTGGGGGATGAGGCCGAATAGGAGCCCTCCAGCATGTTCTAGGTCTGTCCCATGTCCCTGTTTGACGGGAAAAGCATCCTAATTAAATGCCCCAACCACCTCAACTGGCTCCTTTCAACACAAAGGATCAGCAGTTCAGAAAGTAATGTTCTAAAACAGCTGGCCTATGTAGTTTTCAAACATTACTGAAACAGGAGTAAATAAGTATATATGCTGAGGACTATTTTCAGCTGCAGATTAAAGGTCTTTGCACACCAATTCCATATTTTACATATGTGTTTTTTAATCAGTCAACCAATAAAAATGTTATGCACAGAAACCTTGCACACTGACACTGATGCATGTTATTACTGTATTTGATGCAAAAATTTGCACTGCGACAATTCCAGACAAAAATATGGACATGTTGTGCAAAAACCTTCATATCCAGCAACAGGATAGTGTATGTGCACAAGCAGCCCGGTCTCATCAAATGCAGTATGAATCACACAGTCATTTGTAAGTCATTTTGCATGCAAAAACAACACCCAGGTGGATGGCTCCAACAAACACAGGACTTTCTACCAGAAAGCCACTATTCGACTGTTGTTCGTGTCCTAAAGTGGTGCTGAGTTGTTTTTTTTTTAAGTTACTGTGCATTGTGTCATGCTTTGTATGTTATGTTGTTTACTCATTTGAAGCCCAAACATAGTATTTTTCCTAAATCTGTTTTTTTTTTTTTTTTTTTTTTTTTTTTTGCATCAGCCTAACTATGGCCATTACTGTAGTTTTGTTGCTTAAACATAACCGTGACAGATGTGGCATTAAAAAACAAAAAAGTATCACAATGTTAAGCTTGTGGTGTTAAACACCACACAATAAGCGTAAAATGCATTATCAAGACACATAGAATGTCCTCAAAATGATGTGCTATTTATACGTATCCATGTATATCCTATGAGATCAACTACTACTTGCCACATCATTAAGACTATTACTAGTAGTGAAGTCATTAACTTACATTACTAGTAATACTAAATTACTGATACCAGTGTATATACTACAGCGAGTATTGCTCATCTATAAGCCTGTTCAGCAGTTTCTTATAGTTCTTACTTCTTTACCTTTCAGAATAAAAGCTTCAACACTAAAGGTTTGGTGTGCTAGTGACAGGAAGGGAGGGGGAGGGCTGGGAATAGTAGTGTGTAATCACGCCTTTACATTTTCCTCCATCCACCGTGGCATCCAGGCCACTCAGACTCCTATAAATACACATCAAATTAGAGACTCCCTCCCCCGTGTGTGTGTGTGTGTGTATGTGTGTGTGTGTGTGTGGCGTGTGTCTGTGGGAACTAATGGTCCTTGGGTTGAGATCATGAACAGTTTTGTACTTGCCTATGTGTGTGTAAATTACAATGTTTGCGTCTGCGGATTATCCACTGGTCTCTTTCTTTCTTGCTTTACTTTTTTCTTTCATAGTCCATATCTTTGTCTTTGCTGTTCGGCAGATATACAGGATAATGACACAGCCCTGTCTCCCACCAAATTATGTTACCATACAACATGCTCAATTACATTTCGAAGGAAACCTGTTTTCTCCTGGATTATGATCGCAGATTTAAACAGTATTAAACATGTAGTTAATGTTGTAAATTGAAACCGCACAAAAACAAAAACGGAAGAAAACTACTTCATTAGGTTTGGTAAAAAATCATCATGGTTTGGTTTAAAATTAGGGCTGTCAGACTATTAAAATATTTAATACTGATTAATCGCATGGTTGTCCATATTTAATTGTGATTAATCATATTATTTATCTGTTGAAAATGTACCTTTAAAGGTGATTTGACACCCTCTGACACTGTCAGTGTGCTAACTTGACTATGACTTGCCACAAACTGTATATGATTATCATAAAGTGGGCATGTATGTAAAGGGGAGACTAGTGGGTACCCATAGAACCCATTTACATTCACATATCTGGAGATCAGACCCCTCAAGGGACCCCTTTGAAAATGGACATGACAGTCTTTCCTCACCAAAATGTAGCATAGCATCCGTCTTGACAACCTAGTATGATATATTGGTATTGACGGATTCTTTAGACTTTCTAGTTTCATAAGATAACAGTATCTTCACGTCTAGTTACCTCCTAGCTTCTAGAGTCCGCTACAAACTTACAAAGTTATTAGTGGCGTGAAAATGAATTTGAGTTAATGCGTTATTGCATTAACTTACTTAAAATGACTACAAAATTTACATAAAACAAAAATGCAACAAAACTACATGGTTATGTTTACTAAAATGGACATAAATTTAAACAAGTGAACAGTGACTTCACACAGAAAACAAACAGCAGTCTCCTGGATGAAAGTCCTGTAATGGTTTGACCCATCCACCACCCAAACCTCCTCCTTCTGTGGACTGTCATCAGAATTATACTGTATTTGTGACACATCAGCAAATGTAATCTGAGACAAAATATGTTTCCCTTGAAACATAATTCATAAAGCAGTTTTGTTGTATGGGAATGTCATTTTTAGAAGACAGCGGTGGCCAGAGGCGTTATGTTTTCCTGTTGGCGTTATGTTTTCTGGTTGGCCGTCCGTCTGGTCCATTCTCTTGAATGCAATATCTCCACAACGCCTGGAGGGAATTCATTCAAATTTGGCACAAATGTCCACCTGCACTCAAGGAACTGATTAAATGTTGGTGGTGAAAGGTCAAGGTCACTTTGACCTTGCAAAACTTTTTTTTGCCATAAATCAAAAATGTATATGGAAATTATGACAATTTCTCACAAATACCAAATAGAATAAAATGATGAAGTGATGACTGGTTGGCAAATGCAAGCTGGTTATTCTACTTTTCTATGTAATCTAAAGAAATGTTAAATACGTGGCATCATTTCAAAGTTAAAAAAAATCTAAACCAGTGAACTTGTTTTCCATTCTGAAATTACATGGCTGCCCTGTTAACCCTCTATTGAGAAATAAAACTCAAAGTGTCCATCAGCACGTCTTCTTCCTTTTCCACACCACGTCTGCTCTGCTCTTAACATACTTTGTGTTTGGCAGCAGGTGTGATGAGGCGTTTAAAAGCCTCCAACCTTTTCATTTAGTGGCACAGTGACGAAAGAAGAGGCACTGTGTGTGTTTAAGCAGCCTATTAACATTACTACCGCTGGTGCTCTTCTTTTAAAAGAAAACTTCACTAAAACACTGGAACTTGGTTAAAACAGCTGTCAGCTATGTTCTTCTCATTCCTGGCTGCATTTTGTAGTTTGATGTATATTTCTTCAGCCTGTGGGTAAGTGGCCAGTCATATATTACATGACATCATATCCAGATACTGTACTTCCAGCAGCTCCTGTGCAGTCTGAGAGCAGGACATATTCTGGGGATTTTAAATGTCAACCATAAGTGTAGCTTAGAATCAACTGCTAGTTAACACCAGCAGCAACAGCTTCCATCTTTGGAGAAATATTACTGATGGCATGTGAACACAAAACTATTATATTTTTCAAATGGAACAAAAATCATTTAATCATATTGTTCTCTGATACATAAAGCGGCAAAGTGAAACCAGAACTTTCAGGGTTCACTCAAAAAATAATAATAATAATAATAAAAAAGAATAGTACAACTTTTACTGTTTCTAGTGGATTTTGACAAACACCATTTCCCACAAGCTAATAACCACTTCAAATTAATGGGATAGAACTACTTCAGGGCCCTAAAGTATTGTAAAGTATTAATCAGAGATATTAAGAAGAAGAAGAAGAAGAAGATAGTCCTTTATTAGTCCCACGAGGGGAAATTCAATTTTTTTCACTCTGTTGTTAACTTATACACGGTACATGCAGACCCGAACACACACATGCACAAACATGCAACAATGGAGAGATGTCAGAGTGAGGGGGCTGCTCCTGACAAGCGCCCCGAGCAGTTGGGGGTTTGGTGCCTTGCTCAGGGGCACCTCGGCAGTGCCCAAGAGGTAAACTGGCACCTCTCCAGCTACCAGTTCACACTCAGTTCTTGGTCCATGGCGGGACTTGAACCGGTGACTCTCCGGTTCCCAAGCCAACTCCCTACAGACTGAGCTACTGCCGCCCCCAAAAACACGTGCGCCGCCCGGGAATCGAACCCGGGTCGCAAGAATGGGAATCTTGCATGATACCACTACACCAGCGGCGCAAATCATTAACAAATCATTAACAAATCATTAACAAATCATTAATCAACAAATCATTAACAAATCATTAATCATTAGAAATCATTAACACCAAGCATGACAAAGGGTCACAAGTAGGGATATCTTTCTTTTCAGGGGTTACAGCCAAAACCACTGGGAACCACTGTGCAAGGCTCCCCTGGGGCCCCTATGAACCCCCTTCAAAACAGGGCTACAAGATCAGGTAATGAAGCAAGGCCCACTTTAACAAAACCTATGCTTTTGTGCATTTTCCCTTTCCCTTAGTGTGTTATATAGTTTTTTGTGCATATAAAAAGTCGGCACAATTACAAAGCCCAAAGTCCACGCCAAAGGGAGTTCCTCTCCCCGACAGAAAGACTACTCCTGAACTGCCTGACATGCCTTTTCTTCCGTAACATGGTGATGTCACAAGTACCACATTTGCTGCAGCTAGTTTGGCACATCCTCAAACAAAGCTAGTTAGAGCTGAGCTGGAGCGGGGTCTGAAGAGTTTGGTTTGGTTGACCAATCACAACAGAGCGGCCAGCTGACCAATCAGAGTAAAGTGGGCTTTTCAGGGCCTTTAAAGCATGTTCTAGCAGAAACCCAAAAACAAGTGTGCTCCTGAAAATAACCATAATACTGTATGTCCACTTTAAGGCCCTTATAATTGATGTTGTGCTTTAGTAGTGCATATTGTTATAACAAAGTTCAAAGTAATCATATTATTTACAGTACATAATTACAAAATGTAAATACATGGGCATTGCAAAAAAATGTGTGAAAAAACACAGGACTTTCTCCCAGGAGACTGATGTTTGCATCACCAGTTCACGTCACTATTCAAGTTGCATCACGTTTGTAGGTTACATAATATACTTAACTTACATTAGCTTCACAACATAGCCCACCTTTTCTTAAACCTAAACAAGTTGTATTGTTGCCTAAACCTAACTAATTTGTTTCCTGTAAACACAGGAAGATTATTTTCAAACGAAAGTGTGTCATAAAGAGAAATAGACACATGCAAAAGTGACACAAGTGAGAATTTGTTGACCATACATAGCATCAAAAATCATCTTTAGGATTAACTTTAAAATCACAATGGTTTTGCATCAAAATGCTGTTATAGCTTTTTCAGGAAAACAGACAAAAGACTGTCAGGGCTGTGGCTCTCTAAACAGCTTGTTGATACAAGGCATTCTGGGAAATGAGAAAGTATCCTGAACATCAAAACCAGATGATATACAGTACTGTAAGAAGATTAAGTTCTCCTTAATATCACTGACACTGCTTCTGTTCTGTTAATGTTAGCACTAAACATCCATTAAAATAAACTGGAACTGATTTTACTACTGCAGTGTGCATGTGCGCCTGGTGTTGCTGGCGGCAGCAGGTTTTTACACGTCAAAAGATCAAGGAGGAGAAGCAGTGAGCATGGTGGGATACCTGGTGGGTTTACTGCTTCCTTAGAAACCAGAACCTCTTATTGGGCTGTTACTGTGTTTGTGTAAAGTCAGCGAGAGGGAGACCCTGGCATTGGATTAAATCACCAAAATGTGCTTCTAACTGCTTCTATTAACTTTCCTTTAATCCTCACTTCTTCCCCTCTTTGTTTACTTTTGTTTCCTATCTTATCATACTTTTTGTTTCCCCTGTTGATGCTTCTTCCTCTCACTCTTCTTACTTACATGGTTTTCTGCTCTAGACAGTGAACAGTACAGACAGACAGGAGACTGGGGTCTGACTTCTATGATTTTACCAATGTTTCTATCAGTTAAGATAACATTGTACTTACCAGGTTAATTGTTTTGTTGTTTTTTGTTTCAGATTACTGAAAAAGAAGTCAGAGGAGGTACAGCATGAGGGGTCAGATCAACAAACTTACTAGGAGACAACAAACATGAATAATACAATTGTTACCTAAATTGTCCTTCATACACATCCATCACGGCTTACAGACCAACTTCCTGCTTCAGCTTTCACCTACTTACTGTACTTACTGTATGTGCACACATTTTTCTTAAGGGATAATTAACATGTCATGTTTCTCAATTTGAATTTTACCAACAAAGTGGTTTATATACTGTAGATAATCTGCTTACTTCTTGCCAATCAGATTGTGTTATATTGATGTCACTGTATCCCCAGATATTCGAAATTACTTATGTGAGTGCAAATTTATCATATCCAACAAAGCTCTGAAAATATGATCCAAATTGTAATAAGCAAAATTTATCCTAACTTTAAGAATGAACTAGTCAATATTTTTATCTTATTAAGAGATCAAATGACTAATTTGAAAGGGATCGCTCGTGGTGATTAACCCCCTGAGAAGAATCACCCAACTCTGCAGGAGGAGACCAAAATAGAGGTACAAGGAGAGTGAATATTGGAATTTTCATTGTCAGGAGGCCAAACATTTCCAAATGTTGCTGCATGTGTATGAAGAGTTTGGCATCATAGATGCAGTAATTAGGATACAATAATGAGTAAAGGCCTTTACACACCAGGGGTGTGACAATTAAATGGCCTTGTCAGTTTTTCCTCGCCAATTTTTTGTGTAAGTTTAGAAAATTATTTAGCCTCTTTCATGATAAGCTAGTATGACATGGTTGGTACCAATGGATTCCTAAGGTTTTCTAGTTTCATGATGATTTTCATGATGCCAGTGTCGTCGCTCTGTCTTTGAGTTCACTACAACCTGAAAATTGTAAGTCATGTTACGTTATGTTAAGTTATGTTAATGCATTAAAGAAATTTGTAGCATTAAAAAAATCTACATTAAAAAGTTATTATAAGTAACTTTGACAGCGGACCTAGTGGATCTAGTGGATCTGGTCTGTGTTGCCTTTTTTAAGGTTGAAAGTAAAGTAAACTAGTAAAGGTTCCTGTCTTGGTTTGGACTACAGAGCCTCTGTGTTCTTTTATAAATATAGGCACAAGTCAACCCGTTCCATGTAACTTGACTGGTTGGTTGGTCAGTCTTTATTTTTCAGAAATATGAATAATATTCGCATTCTGTATGGAAGTACAACAAACAACAACAGCTGACGTTAAAAAAAAACCTGCCAGTGTATAAATGTAGCCTTTAAGGCTATAACACAAATGAAAAGTAGATGGATGTAACATCAGCGTCAGGTTGGCTCTGGATGCTTTGTAGACACCAGTTCGGCCTCTTGAACTTGACCAACTTTAGCCTCACCTGTATTTTACATCTCTAGACTCCGCAGCCTGTTCTGATGCCAAAAGCCAACATTGGTCCTTGCCACAAGGCCAGAAGATGGCCATCTGAATGCAGCTCATTAGTACCTGGCAAACACACACACACACAGGCTGAAAGAACAGCAGCTACCTGGTTGCCACGCTGGCACCCCCGAAACTCCTAAATGTCTTTATGGAGGGGTTTTAAAATGGCCCCCCTCTGGCGGTTTCCAGTATGACATCAGGGGGCCACAGGTCACCTCTTCCTCTCCTTTCTTCTCCTCTTTTCATGTCCCTCTTTCTCTCCCCCTCAGCATTTTTTATATAGTCCTTCTTTCCATATTAGCTGCTCTGAAAGCCTATTAACTAACCCCCCACTTTTGCACACCTAAACCCACTGCTGTTTTCTGTTAGCACTTAGCCACGTTAGCAGGGGGGTTACAGAAAAAGAGGCTGTAGGGATGAAGAGGAGGGACCGCTTAGATTGGACCTGCTCAGTTTTGAAGTTTTATGGTGGCGTTTTAAATTGGATTTCTGGGGCTTTACGTTACAAAACTTTATAGCTGCCTCATTTTGCCTTGTTCATGGTGGGGCACTTTATTTTTCTACTTGTCAGGATACTGTCTTTTCCACTTGAGCCAGAGAGTCAGGGTTCACAACCCACTCCTGCTGAAGACACATACAGTTTGGCTTTGAGAAATCATATCATGCTGCAATCTGACACAATTTGTGCTTGTCTCAGGTCAGCTGTGCTGCAGATTAGCAGGTTATCACAAAAATACTGCACAACCATTTAGGTCAGGACTTTACAACTCTCAAATGTCATCACATCACTAATCATCTCAGCCTCAAACACAATTATTGTGTAGTAAACAAAATTATACCATTATATGTCACAAAGTAAGAGGAATGTGTGCTTGTATACGTTGGTCATCGCAACCTGTTGCTTAATGATTTTCTATTAGGGCAAATGTCAGCCTGGTTCAACTGTTTTGCCAGACAATCCTGAATTTGTTTTACCAGAGTCCTCTGCATCGAGACCACCTATGTCAATGCGTGAAAACCTTCAAAAACTTGCAAAAACTCTTGTGAGACTTGCTGCCTGACAACCTATCCTAACCTGAACCACTCAAGCTCAATGGCTAATCTTGACTATATGAGGTCAATGCCTAACCTTAATCAGTCATAGTCAATGCCTAATCTTTCCAAATAAAGGTCAATGTCCAACCTTAACTATTGAGGTTAATTACTAACCATAACTGTTTAAGGTCAATGACTAACCTCAACCATCAAGGTGAGTAACTAAACTTAACTCTTCAAGGTCAGTACCTCAACATAACCATCTCGCAAAAGACTCAAACAAAATACAACACCCTTTAACACACAATCTAGTATATTGGTGATAGCATATTTGAAGGAGAATTTACAACTCTGTGCCCAAGATTGTTGCAGAACTTAGAAAAAGAGTGCTGAAAAAGAAGCTTTAAACAGGAGCCTCATTCAACAGGCAAAAGGCTTCAGAATCATTACATAGATTCATCAATCCACCTGTAGAGTGGAACATTTCTGATGTTGCTGGTTATTTGTACTATTCTAAAAAAGACATAACATTTTATCATATGAACCGTTGCATGAGGATTCACTGCTCAAATCACTGGGATTTGCATTATGTTTTGGAAATGATGAACCAGCTGTAGGTAAGCCCACATTATTTGTTGCAACTCCATTCTCAAGTGGAGTGTATGGGTCAAAGGTCACAATCAGAGACTACAACCAGTCCAGGCAGGGACAGTGATTCCTGAAGCATTCAGACTCTGTATGAACAGCAGAGTGATACAGAGGAATTCCCTCTGAGCCACAATATATAGAATGCAAGATCTCTTACTAGCTACATGCTGTTTTGATCTTCTTTCTAGACTTTACCATCTTGCTAATTTCACAGTCTTCTTTTATTCATTATCAGCACGCCGCTTTCAATTTCAGGTTTTTGTGGTGGTAAAAAATCTGCTCTCCTGCCTGACAGAAAGAAAACTGGGGACAAAATTCTGAGCAGCAAGCCACCCCTTGTGTATGGCACATTGGTTAATGCATCTTCAATCTTGTATGATTCATCAATAAGGCACTAATTTAAACAAGTCTTTGAGAGACAGTACTGAGCTGAACTCTCAAACTCAACACATCAGCAACACTGTACTATTACCCAGCATCAATGCATGTCAGCAACCTGGAGAAAAACCAATTTGCTCATGTGCAACCTTGATTGACTCATCTCAACTACCATACAGTTACCCATTATTCTATCTGTATGTTGCGTTGTGTGTGCTGTTGAGTAATTAGTTAGAATGTAATACATTTTCAATGAGTAATTGATCACATTTTCACGGTCATTGATCACGGTTTCCGATGCTGCAGGGCACTTACCAAATGTCAGTATTTGACAAGTAGGGAATGAGAATGAGTTGGTGTCTCTGGTGTATATCATCAGAGCTAATGAAGGCTTTGCTGACATAGTAAGGATTTCAATTATATTTTTGCCTTGATGCCACATGGTTAGGCCAGTCTCCTGCTGAACAAGACCGTCAATGTCGTAGTTCAAACAAAATAACACTTCCCTAAAGTCCAGCATTTCCATAAATCCCTGAACTCAGTTTCTTTAATGTTTGAGGTAGATTTACTACAATGTTACTGCATGCTGAGAAGTACATGCTTTTTAACTGAAATGTGCTATCTGACATTGTTTTATTTGTTTACATCTTTATGGTTTTTAACCTGTGGGGTTTAACAAAATACATAATTTCCTTATGAAGAAAATCTTAAGAAGGTTTGATTTCCAGTGGAAACAGCTGGAAGTTTTTCACTGAGACAAAATCATCAGAAAAGAAGCCTTGGAGCTGCAGTAACTACTGGGCGGCGCTCCGATATTGACCAATCACTGCCAAGCTGACTGGTTGCGATTGGCCAGTAGCAGGCTAGGTCATATTATACCATTGGTTGCTGCAGTGCTGAGACATTGGAACTGCTGGAATTAGCTGATGAGATCTGCAGAGGGCTAACACACACACACACACACACACACACACACACACACACACACTCACACACACACTCACACACACATGCATACACAGAGTCAATGTATTACTCATCACTGCCTACACTGTAACACTTATGTGGCCTGGTTTCCTCTCTGTAGCTTTCTCTGTGTTTATCGATGTCTGTCCCTGTAATCTTTACTGTTTGTTCTTTCCTACCAGAGATTTTCCTTCTGGCAGAAATGTGCTTGCAGTATCCAAAGCATGCAAAATCATCTTTTATTCTGAAAGTAAAGCTCATTGTTCATAAAGTTCTGATAGACCTGGGCCTCTTTTATGACACTGTAATCATCTCTGACGTGCACTTTCCCTTCCTGTAATAGTTTACTGTAGGGTGTGTTTTCTGCTTTTCAAAAGTGTCTCTTTTTGAATATTTGACTTTTCCCATAAACTTTCCCACTCTGGATGGTATGATATTCAGTTGTGCAGTGTGTTTATGTAGTGTGGTGTTGAGGTCTGGGTGGTGAAAGGGTGTGTGAGGTTTTAACTTTGATTGAACCTGAGCCAAGTGTTTTAGTCTCCTATACAAGGCTGTGTGCAGATATTACAGGGGAAAAAGGTAACACCATGTAACACCAATGTAATGCAGGAGTTTCCAAAATTGATATCAATATCAAAGTTATGTCTGTTGGTTGGGTTTTTGCCATTTAGGGACAGGTTAGGTGATAGCACCATTGTTCTTAAAGGAATATTTTTTTTAACAAGTTGGTCCTCCATTTCTGAGCTCTATCTTATAAGAACTTTATATTTCACATTTTGCATTAGCTCCTGCATTGCCACGGCCACTATAACAACGGTGGTTGTCCTTCCACTTCAGTCAGCTTGGTTCTCTATTGTTCTTTCCCACATGACTGTGCCATTGGCTGTAATCTGGGTTCCCCACATACAACCAGATATCCCATTATAAGTACTGAACATGTTTAACACTTATCAATTGAAACTGAGCTGATCGGGGGATGTAAAAACTCTCAACATACCTCACACCACGGGAGTATCTGGAAAGACAATCTTTAGAACCATCAAAGGATCGGGACTTCGTTGACGATTGTCGGAAGGGGGAAATTGGGCCCAAAATCGTCTTGATTCTCGTGTAGTGTGCACCCGGCATTAGATGAGAAGATTGATACCACTCTCAGGCTTAGATTGTTGCCTAATTAGTCATATTTAAAGTTGTAGATAAATGCCTGACATTTTAAACCAAGTTTTCAGGGGCTTTCCTGTTTCTGTAAGTTGACATACAGCAACCTGCACAGCTGCCTCGATTTCAGTCACAGTTCTGGCACAAGAGTATGACGTCTCCATTCTTAATCCTGCCTGTGAAGCTCTGATTGGCTCAGTAGTTTTGTTCAACTGGTGTCAGTAAAGCACAGCATCAAGTTGCTGAGAAAAATCTACTGATGTGGGCAGAGACTCAAAGGTCTGAAACCAGTCTACGTTTGTGAAACATTGCTTTTTCCTCCACACAAAATTTTAAATAAATTGCTCTTTAATCTCAATGGTCTTCCCTTTTGGATGTATGAACCAAAAACCAAAATGACCACAGCTATGCAGATGATCAACCCTTGCAGTAGAAAGGTCAATGGCCTCAGGCCTACAAGCCTTTAGGGGGATCTTCCCCAACACTTACCTTTTTTTTTTTTTTTTTTTTTTTAACAGAAGCTTTTCAACAAGCCCTCTGTTATTTGTAGGAGACTACATGTGTGTCCATGACTGTAATAGCAGTAAGCAATGATGATACTACTGACGGAGCACCTGGGAGCTCTAGTTGGACAGACAGAACTGTCCTGGTGGCCCCTGGTGGCCACACTGGGTGACTGCACTCCTACAACCAGAACTCCCATTCACACACACAGACCCTGCATCCCTGCAGCTCCCCTAAGCTGCTGCTCTACTGGTTCTACAACTGGTCTTACTGGTGAACGAGTTTACCGCTGGTGGAACGGGATGAGACAATCCACTGGATTACTTGGTTAACATGAGCTATACATAACTATACTGTATGTGGGAAAACTGTAGATTTGGGGTGTCGGGGGAAAGAGGGAGGGGCTGCTGAGGGTAGAGCCGTGAAGCAGACAGGGGGTGTGGCTTTTAAGAGGAAGGGCAGGGTTAAAGTAAAGGAAGGCGGTGTCCTTTTTCGTGATGGATGGCAAAATGAGGCAGAACAAAACACTCCAAGATGCTGTCTGTTCCCCTCATGCACCAGCACACACAAAGAAAACGCAGATGAAGAATTACATATTAAGTGAAACAGTTCCTTACCTGTTCATATGCTGTGACAAGGAGAGAGCCACACAAGAGATTTATTGAAAACAAACAGCATTTTTAAAACTCAGATTAACACAAAACAGACAATGGAGTAAATCAGCAAAGAATGCAATGATGTGTGTGTCATGTGTGCAAAACCAAAAGAAAAATCAATGCAGGGTGGATGCCAGCTGTAGGAAGGGAGCGAGACACTTTGCATTACATGCGTTCTGGATGACGCAATGGGGATGGATTGTAATCCGATTGGCCAAACCATCTCCGGAGGTGGTCAGGAATGTATTGTGAACACAAGTGTAAATACAATTGTGTTTTCAATCCATAAACAATTGCGTGGGCGGTAGTGATGCCCACAATGTTCAGGTTTGGGCAGGTGGGTCAAAAAGCAACATAACAGCATTATGAGCGTTATTAATAACTTACAGAAAGAGTGTGGGCAAAAGCCCACCATCCTCCTTCTCTTCCCCTCTCTCTCAAGCATGATATTTCTTCATATTATTGATATTTCTGTTTTCACTCTTATATCCACTGCTATTGATTATTAGATAAGATAAGATAAGATATGTTATTAGTCTTGTTTGTATTCCTACTTTTAGCTGCTGTACTGTTATTGAGGTTGCTGTGCATCTTCTCTCCCTCTCTTTCAAGACAAATAAAGCATTTCAATGCATGCACCTGAAAATACGTCCTCTTTAAAGACTTACACCATCAATAGAAATCAGTGGGTTTGGGACTGAAGACACAGGCTGGGCCAGATTAACCTACTAGGTGGCCCTGGAGGAATAATTAGCTTTGGGGAGTAATTTAAAGTAAAGTAATATAAATTACTTTACTTTAAGTAAGTAAAGTAATTTAATTAATTATGTAAGAATAAAGGTACAATAACTAGATTTTAGAGAAAAGGCCTTAACAAGATTGGATAAAAAGCAGTACTGTCACCTTAAGGACCTTACTGTACCAGTTTGGTTTATATTATGTGTAAGCGGAGAATATTAAGATCCACATTTGCAATACTCCAGATGACCATAAACAAAAGAAACTGAATTATACCTGGACTCTCCTAATTTGACAGACTTGTATGTGCACAGTGCATAAAACAAAGAACATCGACTCATGTTGTCTACTCTTGTTTTACTCATGACACATAAGATATATTTTAAACTCCAAGACAGACCAAGTGTTTATTGGCCCAACACAGGACTCAGCATGATAGTTTATGTTAAAATATGTGTGTGTGCGTATTTGAAGAGGTCACAAACTGAAGGCTAAGGCTGGGATTTGTCTTCCTATTAGGGACAAAATGCACACCCCCATAATGTAAAACATTATATTTTATGGTGAGCACTTGGTTTAGGGTAAGGGTAAGGTTAGGGTTAAGGTAAGGTTAGCGTATCAGTTAGGGTAGGCTAGCAGCAGTTCGGGTTAGGGTAAGTCTCCAGGAAAAGATTGTAAGTCAATGTAATGTGTGTGTGTGTGTGTGTGTGTGTGTGTGTGTGTGTGTGTGTGTGTGTGTGTGTGTGTGTTGCTGCTGGTCTGGACAGCCTCTCAGGATTGAATTTCAAGGGGGTGGAGCCATCAACTGTAGTGGGGAGCTCTGACGAAAAGCGTTTCTCTGCTATTGATGTGGATCTGCAAGCAACATCAGCAGGCCAGATGTGCATCTGTGTGTAGATTTGGGTGAGGCGAGTTGAGCCAAAGGCATGGGGAGGTTTTCTCTGATTGGCTGTCTGAGGATGACGACATGAGTCACTGACATGCATTCTGGGCAGAAGATATATATCTCTCCTTTTCTCTACTTGGACTTTTTCTCTTTCCTTCGTTTTTGCTCTCTCTCTCTCCCTCTCACACGCAGACAAGCACATACACACACACACACACACAAACCCCTCTTTCTCCACGGAATGGAAAAAGCAGTTTCACCATCAGGTCATACGAAGAAATGAACAGAAGGTGGATTTGGTTTGTGTTTTCTTAAAGTCTAACTGCCATTAAACTTTCTCATAAAGTAACATCAGTGTTATTGATGTTAAATGATTTGAAATGAAGTCATCACATACAGATTCAGTTTCCTCCCAAAGGTGAATTACAGTAATTATTTCTAGGCAACAAGAGGCAGTGTGACAAGCTCTCAGCACAACACGAGAAAGTATAATGGGTTTTGACATGTGGGTCAAGTGGGTCAGTGACATAGCAGCATTTCGATTAAGTTAATAACTTTACATTACATGAAATCTCTCTCTCTCTCTCTCTCTCTCTCTCTCAAAAACACACAAAGTATTATTATTTTACAATGTTTTGTGGTTAATGTGTAAGCAAACAGTTGCCTATTTACACATCCAGTGGACAACATTATCATTTATTTAATGTTGGTCACCTGACAAAATTAAGTCCAACATTCACGCTCTGTTAGCACTTTTAGCTGTTTTGGTCTCCACCAACTCCTCAGAGAATACCAGGCTCATTAGTTGCTCAATGCTCCACTGTGCACACAGCTAGTTGTTAACCAGAGTTGGGGGTGACTGTATACAGTATACAGATGGACAACATGACAGCTCCCCAAAAGTGAAGCCAAAACATCTCGACTGTTCCCTGGGGGCTGCAGAATAGGTCATAAATCCCGCCCCCTCCATGTTAGTAGATGGGACATGGGCCAAAATAAAAAGTCAAAGTACATGTCAATCTTCAAGATTGTTTCTGTCATATTTGGTGATTCTTGTCACTCTGATGTGTTTTCTGATAGGTTTGGTTTTAATTAGTTATTTGATGATGTAAAGGGGTGAGACGTCATGACAGCTGTGATTGACAGTTTCCAATGACGGTTCTGTGAAACCAACCATCTGACGTGACCGTATTGCTGTCAACATGAAACGTTTTTCAAAGAGTTTGTCTTTATAATGAGAAGCACATATCACATTAAAAAGAATCTTCACACAATAGCAAGATATTTTTTATGTTATTATATATTTTCTCATTACTAGATACCAGGTTATTCCATCTTTAACTTTTCTTGTACTACAAACATATTTAGATTTAGACTTTTATTTTATCATTATTATTAAAACTGAGATGAGAAAATGATCCATCATCACCTCTCTTATCAGCACCAATGTGCAAAAATAATTGATTTCAAATGGCAAACAACAGACAAAAAGGCAATGTATTAGTCAGTAAAGCAACATGTCCTCTTTCTCTCCTCCTCTCAGTTCAGATGAGGAAAAGGTTTCAGTCATTAACCAAAGTGTTAGAGTGGAGGCTGACGTAAACGCCTCCTCACTACCGATCTCCTCTTTTTCTCACAGGGTGTGTCTTTTCACCCTGAACGAGAGAACTCCCCTGGAATGTGTGATGAAGAGAGACAGCCACATGGCTTCACAAGGTTTTCATTTGTTTCTATTGCTTTGTACTTTATTTGTGTATGTTTTCAAGTGTCAAGGCAGCAAAAAAGTTGTCCCACAGGTTATTAGTATGCATGTGTGTTTGTGGGTGTGTGTGTACCCCACAGCTGGCAAAGATTGCAGACCCCTCAAGGCAGGAAAATGTAGGTGTGGGTGTGTGTTTGTGTCAAATGAATCATCTTAGACGATTATTTTTAATCATACTTTTTAAATATGCTCCCTTTTCACAAATACTAGATAAAACCCTACAGTAAGCCAACATCTGCAGCACTCAACATATACACAGACAAGGCTAAGAAAAACAGGAACGTAGTCTTTCTGATTTCTAACCTGCTGAAAACTGCACAGCCAGCCACTAACCAAACTGGAGAGATTGAGTCATTATTCCTTCAAGATCCCAAAATCAGTGGTGGAAGAAGAACTCAGATCCTAAAGCAGCCATACTACACTGTAAAAAACACGCTGTTGCAAGCCCTGCATTCAAATGTTAAGTATAAGTGTGTAATTATTATTAGTAGGGCTAATTCAAATATGTATTTTATTTCACATGATTGTCCACAGTTAATCACTATTAATTGCAAATTAATTGCACATTTATTGCATTTACACAACACAAAACAATTACAGATATTGTCCAGAAACCCTCACAGGTATTGCATTTAGTAAAAGTAGAACTAGAGGTAAAAGTAAAAGTATTACATGAGTTTATCATCAATGCATATGCAATAACATGTAGCATTTTACTGTTGTCCAGGCGGATATTTACTTTTTCATACAACCCGATCTCATGAGAATAAATAATAAATAGCAGACTTTAAGGACATTCCTTGAGCCATGAAAATGCATTTTATGCTTTTTGCATGTCATTTAATGACATTACTGTGAAACGGTCACGGTGCTGTTTAGGCAACAAAACTCTGGTAATGGCGGCAGCTTTGGGCAACAACTCCACTTAGGCTGAGGACCATGTTTGGACTTAAAATGAGTACATATACTAAGTAAAATATGCCTGTAAACAATAACGTATGTATAGTAAAGACGTCACTAGCGTAGCCTTAAAAATAACTCAGTTACATGTTCAAACACGATCTACTTGTTGAAAATCCTGTGTTTGTTGGATCCATCCACTGCCCCTCCTACCCACCATAAACAGTCTCTCTCACTCTTGAGAAAGCCACTAGCTCTGAGCATTGCTTTTTTACATGGATGTGCTACATTGCTGTCAATACAGACTACATGGTGTACACATGGCGCGCCAAAAGCAATACATGCAATGCTGTTGCATGCAAAGTTACTAATTACTAGTCATCATGTCATTGATGCATCATTTGCTAAGACCGGGTTGTTCATATTGCATGAGCTTATCACATATTATTTTGTCAAATCACAATTCTTATAGTAACTAGTTCTCAACCTCGTGATTAGGGTTCTTCTTGTGCTATATTAGATCATTTTACCTCTTTGGATGGTTACGTAAATGAAAACCTCTGAGAAGTTAAGAATTCAAATTGGCCTTTGGTAAAGCTGCTAACAACTCCCAAGTCCTTTTAGGACTTGTCACACAAAGTCACTGAGTGTTTAATACAAACAGATACCTCACTAACACCTCTCTCTCTCTCTGATTTCCTCTGTGTCTCTGCCTCTGTCAGTCAGCCTGCCTGTGCCTGCCTCCAGCATACCTCAAGTTCCAGCCCATTTCTTTGAAGCTCCCCCGTCTCTCCTTTCCTCTTTTTCATTGCTTCTATGAGTATTTTTCTTTCTGTAGGGGTTTATTTTTCTTTACAACACCTCTCCTGGCTTCATTCAATTCAAATTATAATGGTAAAATGCTACAACTCTACATTTACCGATATGTTAATTTAAACTTGCCTAGAGGCCAGGATTGCTCTGACCACCCAAGCTTTAAAACACACACACACACACACACACACACACACACACGTAGGTCCATTAAGTTACACTGATTTGACCTCTGCCTACGCAAACAGAGACAAGTCTGGACAGGTATGGTACTGTGGCTATAGGATAACAGACAAATACATTTGTGCAGGACAGCCCAACACAGAAATTAATTAGGACTCAGTCAATTAAAATATTTAATCACGATAATCACGATTAAATGCATGATTGTCCATAGTTTGTCACCATTATTCACAAATTAATCACACATTTTTATTTGTTTAAAATGTACCTTAAAGAGAGTATCAAAAATGCTTACCAACATCAGAGTGAGCAACTATACTGTCTTTATATATATATATATATATATATATATATATATATATATATATATATATATTTGTTAGTGTAAATTACTTAACACAAAACAATGACAAATATTGTCCAGAAACCCTCACCCAAAGATATGCTCACATCATAACATGACATATTAGAAAACACTCTCATTCCCTTTCTGGCAGTGAGTTAGATGAGAAGATGATACCACTGATATTCAATCAGTTGTTAAAGTTTGTTTCTATCAGCTCAGGAACATTTCAATATCAGGCCATTTCTCTTTAAAGCTGTAAACTGACCTTCATGTCTTGATTTATGACTATCAATATTAACAAAAAATCTCTCATGTCTGCAGCTTGTTCAAAACTCTGCTACAAGGATTTTAACCAGGACAAATACAGACCAGTACATTTCACTTATCTTTTGCATCACTAAGCTATTTAAAATGAAAATGTATTGATATTTTTGAGGAATTTTCTCAGCCAATCTACTGTGAAACTTAACATTGTGAATTGAAACAAAACACCTTCACATTTATGCAACAAACTGCTTGGTTAGGTTGAGCAAAAAGTCATAGTTTGGATTAAAATAAGTACGCTTGTTACACAAGTTGTGAAACTTGGCCTGAGTGAAGTATGTGAGTTATGTAAGAAAATTCTGGTAAAAAAAGTCAACACTGACTTTTGGTTTCACATTGAACACAAACAGTGGTCTCCTGAGTGAAAGTCCTGTGTTTGTTTGACCCATTCATTGACCCAGACCACCACCCAAGATGGACTTTGTCGCTTTATACACAACATCACCTGACTTCCTCCTTTGCTCTAGTCGTATACAGACACTAGAGATCGGTGTCGTCTTCTTGTATTTGTATCGGTGATCAACCATGAAAATAGATGATAATGGCCTTCTTAACCTTCCTCTTGTGTTAGGGTCGGCACCGACCCGTTTTTGTTTTTAAATGCATAAAAGAATCACTTAAAATTTGTTTATTGCATCAAGACTTTTTGACTTTCAACAAAATTAAACAATTTTTTTTCACTACATTATAAAATGCTCTGGTTGAAATTATGTCCTTTGTGGTGTTAGGGTCGGTTTTGACCCGGTCATAAAAATAAGCTTATAAAGCAATAATTAGAGCCAAAATTGAAATCATAAGTGCAGTGGCAGCCAACACACTGACAGCCACCTGCTCATTTGTCTATCCAGCTGTAAAAAAACAAAACAAACAAAGACCGGCATGTCCAGAAAGGTTCGGTCACTTCACTCATTTGACTTGCAGAGGGCATATCTCCAATTTGCAGCATGCAAAAATGAAAAGAAGATTTACGGTGAGCCAAGTTCTGGATCACATTTTTGGAGAAAATGAGGGAGAAGACTCAGATCAGCATAGCGATGCAGAGGAGCAAGTTTCTGAGGAAGAGGACAATGTGGAGGACGAGCCAGAAGACACAGACACATCTGAATCTGATGAGGAGGTCACTGGTGCTGAGGCTGCTCCTGCTGAAGGATTCATGTCAATAAATGATAGGATCTTTTGGAGTTTAGCACCTCAACCTGCACATGGCAGGGCATCTTATCTTATCTTATCTTATCTTAAAATGTCGTCAAAATGACCCCTGGTGTGACAAGGTTTGCTGTGACCAGAGCCATTGGCATAAAAACATGTTTTGAGCTATTTATGCCATTGTCAGTAAAGAAAGTCATCACTGCTATGACAAACCTGGAGGGAAAAAAAAGTCCATGGCGACATGTGCAAAGACATTGATGAGCAATACGTTGATGCTTTCATTGGTGTTCTTCTTCTTGCTGGAGTGTACAGATCCTGCCATGAGGCCACTGATCGACAGACAGAAATATTTTTTGGGCAACAATTTCACTTCAGACTTTTCAAATGATATCAAGAGTCCTCAGATTTGACAACAGAGAGACCAGAGCAAGATCTGACAAGCTTACTCCCATCAGGGATATCTGGGAGAGATGGGTGAAGTTCCTCCTGCTGATGTTCAGCCCAGGTCCAGAGGGGACAGTGGATGAAAGTCTTGTCCCTTTCTGGGGAAAATGCCCCCTTTGACCCAGTAAGCCAGGGAGGTATGGGTCAAAACCAACCCATAAAACCATAGATGTTACTATTTTAATTTTAAAATGAAAAAATCTATCAAGCAAATTCATTTCAGAGATGTGTTCTATACCCCTCAGTAATATCCAGGTAACACAACAACCTTTTATTTATTTATATGATTCTCTTGAGGTTAATTTTTCTTTTTTTTTTAATTGAAATTCGAGAGGTATACTGGTAATAAAAGGCCCAGAGACCCACACCAAAAATAATAAACCCAACATTTTCATGGATAAAGAAGCCTAACAAGGTAACCAAGAGATGACAAAAAAATTGAATGATAGGTTATTGTTTTTAGTGTATTTTAAAGTTGATTTAAGACACAGGTTGAAACCGACCCGTTAACACCGGGGATGGTAACAGAAAGCTAACACAGGAGGAAGGTTAACTTACTACTAGGAGCAGTAGGCCCCTTCCAACCCATACCTATGGGGCTGATAACTGCTGATAATGCCCATTTAATCGGCTGATAACATTCAAAGCAGGTGCGTTGTGCCTGTTTCTGTCACCAAGCTGCTAACCCCCCTATTGGCCTCCTTATGTGACCCCAACCTTTATGTTAAACTGCTGGAATGCCCCTTAAATATGATCCACATAAAATCTGTATGGTTTATACGACTGGTTATGACTTTCAAGTAGCAAAAATAGAGGGGACATGGGGCATTTCTATTTTATTTCATTTTATTGTATTTTATTTTATTTTATTTATTTATTTATTTTCATTTTAGCCTTTACTGATGTGAGTGAATGTGGACAGGCAACATGGGGAGACGGCTAGCCCTCGATTGGAATCAAACTTTACAAACTTTTCAAAATTACAATTACATTATTTGTATTAAAGATTAAACTACAAGGACACCATGCCCTGACAAATGTTACCACTTTGTACATTTTGTAGTGTATTTTTATCTCTTTTGCAACATATTATTAAAAAAAACATGCATCGTCAAGGCTTCTATATTCTGTTGTAATATGATAAAAAAGAGAATACAGAAAAAAACATAGAAAGCAGAAAATAATGAGTGTCATCAGAGAACATATATCTATACACCCCAATCTCATGGCACTTGGTGAAATAGTCTTGAAATTTAATCCATTTTATTTGTGTACAATATTCACCTTTTTTTCATGACACTCGCATGATGTTCAATAACATATTTTTTTGTGCTTTATCCTTTGAATGTCCAGTAACACATGACGAATGTGTCAGTTTCCACTCCAGCCTTGTCAAAATGAATCTACTCAGTGTGGCTTGGGAAAAAAATTAGGTCCAGGCAACAAAACTACTTAGCCCTCAAACAGACTCCATGTGCGAGGAGCGTGTGGCGGCTGCATTACCTGTTGTTTTTCATTGGTGTCCATGTTAAGGGGTTAGAGCATCAGCGCTGCCCGCGTGAGATGCGCATCTGACGCCGCCTCACCCATGTCTTAACTGCGTCACTTCTAGAGATTCGTGGTCTTGCCTATTTTTGAGGTGAGCTGTGAATGTTTCATGGCAGCAGCAGACAGTGAAAGTGATCGTTTGACTGTATATTGATATCATATCAACAACATAACTACACTTTCAAAGTCAAGATGTATTTTTAAATCAACAGTCCCTGCTTTCACCTCAAAATAAAACCCCTCAAGCATTTTTTCTGTGGGCAGTACTCCTTCATTTGTTAACACAGTAACAAATTACCCACCCGTGTTACCATTAACACGCAGTCAGTGGGCAGCACAGTCCTGACTGGTTAAGTAAGAGAGCTAATAACATTAATGGAGGTGCCATTGAGTTATTATTATGAGTCAGTCAACTCTAAAATGCTGGGTAAACATTATGATGATGTGTTCAAATAAAATGGAGTTTTTGACGAGAAACATGAACAAATCCAGTTGTCTGAAGAAGATGTTTTCACAATAACATAAAATAGATATGGGAGAAGGAATTATGATCTGGGTAGCTTCCTAACACTAGCTCTAAGCAGCTTGCCAATATTTTTATTTTATCAAAGCAAATATTTAAATAATCATTTGAATTGTATGGTTTTATGCAAATATCCACTATAGATGACGATAACAAATGCCAGTATAGTACTTTGTACAGTATCCTCCCTGCCCCGAAAAACAGTGCTTCCCCGGAAGCTACAGTGTAATTCAAACACTGTAATTTATCACACATATAATGTCTTTTTTCATGTAAAATCATATCTAAAATGTTATTCCTTCATTCAAAAATACTTGCTTGTCACAGTGGCTGGAAGTGAAGAAAGTTAATTTCAGACCCTGTTTTCTTGACCCACTCATACCCCGACCTCCTCCCTATACTGGTTCACAATTATGCAGATTACATAAAACATATTTCATGCTGATCATTACCGACAAAAATGTGACCTTCGTGTCTATGTACACAAATCAATATATAAAATTTTGTGTCTATTTCATAAACTGCTGTGACTGGGCTTGTTTATTTCACTCGCCCATTGCCTCTGACCGCCACCTCTGCACCGCCACCAAATAGTTTAAAAAGTCTGCATCATTAAGGTTTCTATGATTTGTTGTTAAGAATACAGGAAAAACCATAGAAAATGTTCAGGTGGCTGAACTGGCAAAGGCTGGAGTCTAGGGCCTCTCAGACATTGGACATGAGGTAACCAGAATTAAGGACAGAGAGAGAGAGCAGATATTTCCACCAAAAAGACATTTTATTTTAGATGAACTTCCCTTGATGAACATCATCAGATGGTGTATTTTAGACTGAATGAAGACAGGGGAACAGGTCTGGCTGGTAGCTGGACAAAAGTAATATTTTTCCTCCTCCCCTCCTAGTTATAAGATGCACTGTTTATTTGGAGATTGAGCTCATCCGAGTCTAGTTGTCTCTGGACAGCACAGGTGAGCCTGTGGCTCCTCTCTGAGTTCATCACAATGATGGCAGACATGAACTACTTTCACATTGCCGCCCCAAAAACTACTTGTAGTTTTCAACTTACATTCATGTCCATTATACATTGTCACCTTGCGCTCATCATTGAGACACACCATGTCAGGAAATGAAGCATCCTGCCACCCCACAAGGAGCCTGTTTGGAGTGACGGGGTCAGGAGGACAACCAGATGGGGGGAGCTGCTCCGGAGGATGGGCAGGAGAATTAACAGTTGGACCGAGCCACTTTGGTGGATGACCTGGAGGTCGGAGCACCCCTGGAGGTCAGCAACATAGGCAGGACTGCTCTGTAGAATGCGCAGGAGGACCACTAGATGGGAGGAGCACCCCTGGATGTCAGCTAGGCCTCTCTGGAAGTTGGCAACATAGGCTAAATCCCTCAGAAGAATCGAAACGGTGACAAGATCCCTCTGGAGGATGGCCTAGAGGTCGGCAACTTTGGCTATATCCCTCAGAAGGATGGAGACGGTGATGAGATCCCTCTGGAGGACGGCCTAGAGGTCGGCAACCAAGACAGGACCCCTCGGGAACACGACCACAGAGGCGTGACCCCTCTGGAGAATGACCACAGAGCTGGGACTCCTTTGGAGGACAACCAGAGTTGGGTCCCCTCTGGAGACAACCACGGAGGCGGAACCCCACTGAAGGATGACCACAGAGGTGGAATCCAACTGGAGGACGACCATGGAGATGGGACCCCACTGGACGATGACTACAGAGGCAGGACCCCACGTAAAGATGACTTTGTAAGCAGGACCCCTCTGGAGGACAACCTCCAGATCTGGAAGACCATCTCCAGACCCAGTTCAGGGTTGGACGTTGATCGTGCAGCTGGATCGTGAAGAGTCTGGAATTAGGAGTCTCTGAAATTCCCTCTAGTTACGTCTTACAGTAATTGAGTGTCTTACTTACATGAAGCCTGATTATTTGTCATAAATGAACATAACGCTTTTTCTTTTGCATAAAAGATAGCAAACAATTTAGCATTATTAATACTGTATAGCTCTCCTGTGAAGATAAACTCCCCAGACCAGATCATCTGGAACTGGTTTGCTTCCTGTTCCTATTTGGAGCTTCATGTAGTTATTCTCATCCATGTTTGTGGAGCAAATCATCAGACTTTTTTTGACAAAAGGTTAGAAAACATTTTGTGCTCCTTGCTTTTTGATTTCATAGTTTCTGTCTTCACTTCTTATTTTTGCTTTGTATATATGTGAATGTTAGTTTTTTACAAAATAATTTCTTTTATAATGCAGTTTGTCTCACTTTGTGAACTGTGCTCTATAAACAAACTGCATAATTACAAGCCACATATTGCTACACGGTCGTGTTCTCTATTGTGCGTTTAAACTTCAAGTCAAGTTAGCATGTCACTGAGTGGGTGTACTAAATCTTTCAGGTCAGCATCTCTCTCAGTCAATCCCAATGTAAAGCTCCCTCTAGTGGATAATAACGTCTACCTATTGGTTATACACGTATACAGTACTGTTTTCTCCAGTCGGAACGCAGAAAGCAGCAGAGTTGGCAAACTAGCTGTGCATTACGGGAGCTCTCAGCATGGCATGGGCCAGATTCTGACCAATCAGGTCACTTGGCTGAAGCTCGACCATGTTTTAACTGGTGTGTTGTTGACCATCTAAACCCATCCAACACCAGACCAACCCCATGTAATTCTATGCTACAGTAATCACACACATAGGGAAGTCTACTTTCAGTATTGTGGTTTTCTGCACATGGCTAAGTTTTAACTCTTAACTCTGTCTTTCTAGCTTTATTCAACATCCAAACCAAACACACGCACACACACACACACACACACACACACACACACACACACACACACACACACAGAGTGGGTATTATTTCTGAGTTCCTTTTTTAGTGTCACAATAGATTTTACTTTTTCTTTTCCCTGATTTTTCTTGTGTTGAGAGCTCCCAAACCTATTCATTCTGTAACTGATACAGTGGAGCATTATGAATAATTAGGAATTTGGTTAGCAGTAGATTGTCCCACAAAACTCATGGTCAGAATCTTACGCAAACATTCCAGATTCATACTGTGGGAGATAACCTGTATGTACTGCTGCTACTACTAAACCACTAGACGCTGTCAACCACAGAGCCATCCAAGTCATTATACAAGATACTGCAGCTATTTCGCACTCACTACTGAGTTATATGAACATGTTGGAGGGTCATCACTGGCATCTAGAAGGTATCATCATACCCGTGTCTTCATTCATAAGACCTTATGGGGGGCGGCAGTAGCTCAGTCTGTAGGGAGTTGGCTTGGGAACCGGAGGGTCACCGGTTCAAGTCTCGACATGGACCAAGAACTGAGTGTGAACTGGTAGCTGGAGAGGTGCCAGTTTACCTCTTGGGCACTGCCGAGGTGCCCCTGAGCAAGGCACCAAACCCCCAACTGCTCAGGGCGCTTGTCAGGAGCAGCCCCATCACTCTGACATCTCTCCATTGTTGCATGTTTGTGCATGTGTGTGTTCGGGTCTGCATGTACCGTGTATAAGTTAACAACAGAGTGAAAAAATTGAATTTCCCCTAGTGGGACTAATAAAGGACTATCTTCTTCTTCTTCTTCTCTTCTTCTTATATATTTAACATTGTTTGTTGAGTTCAGAGCTAATAACCATGTCACCAGATCACAGGATTCAGGCACAGGCAAGGCAGGTGGCTTATTAGTATTAGAATCTCTGCATTAAGCGACTTTTAACATTTATTGTTGGAAAGTCAATCAATTCACCACAAAAAGACAGCACAACTACAAACAGAAAGAAAATAATCACAAGAAACAAAACTACTACAGAAAGATAAAACAATACAGAGACTAAAATGACTACAAAGAGACATAAAAAATAAAGAGATGCAGAAAAACTACAAAGAGAAAGAAAACAATCTCGAGAAACAAAATGACGACAAAGAAACATAAACCTACTACAGAGCGGCAAAATGACTACAAAGAGAGACAAAACAGTTACAAAGAGACATTAAATGTCTACAAAGAGAAAAAAATGACTACAAAGAGCTACAAAATGACTACAGAGAACCAAAACATTCACAAGAACTATAACAGCTACAAAGATACATAAATTGACTACAGAGAGGCAAAATTACTGTAAAGAGATGCAAAACTACAAAGTGACATAAAATAAAAAAGACACAAAATGATCACAAAGAGAAATAAAACAACTACACTAGCTATGTTTCCATTAAAATATTTTTATGCTCATTTCGAAGTATCTCATTAGAAGATGTGTATGGAAATGGCAAAATTCAATACAACTGAACTGACCAAAAAATATTTCAGAAGTGTGCTTAAAATTTACTTGAGAGTTGAATGGTAAAACAGTTAGCAAGACATAAAATAACTACGATGAAAAACAAAATAAGTACAAGGAGACACAAAAGAACCATGAGAGATGTAAAACACAAGGACACAAAATGACCACAAAGAGACACTGTGCGTCTCTTTCAGTCGGATTGTCTTGTGTTCCTGTAGGAGGCGTGTGGTGCCTTTCATTTGCCAGAGTGGCAGAGTCTGTCATATTTGAATATTTGAAATTGTTTATTTTTCATTAATTTATTACACTCAATAATGTCACAGCAAAAGGGTCACAGGTTTGAATCGGTTTGGGGCCCTTCTGTGTGGAGTTTGCGTGTTCTTCCTGTGTTAGTGTGGGTTTTCTCCAGGTTCTCCAGTTTCCTCCCACAGTCCAAAGACATGCAGGTTAGCTGATGACTCTAAATGTCCCATAGGTGTGAAAGTGAACTCAAATGGTTGTCTGTCTCTATGACTGAGGCCCATGATAGTTTGGCAACCTGTCCATTGTGTACCCTGTCTTTCCCCCAATGTCAGTTTGGATCAGGTCCAGCCCCCCACGACCCTGAATAAGCAGTTATAGGTAATGTATGGATGATATTTCCAATTCCTCCTTAGGTAAAGTGAGTGTGAATGGTTGTCTGCGATGGACTAGCGACCTGTCCAGGGTGTACCTCACCTTCAACCAACGTCAGCTGAGATAGGCTCCAGCCCCCCCCATGACATGCGAGCCAGCATTGCAGCGACTCAGCTTGCAGCATTCACAACCGCAATTTCTTCAGAAATTGCATTTTCTAGTTTTATAATTGTGTCCCCCCTCCCTCCCCTTTAAAACTAAGCCCAAGTCTGGCCCCATTCAAAAGTTTATAAACCAGACCCTGCACTGTATAAAGGCACACATCACAAACAACACATATTCCCTCTCCTCATGGTGAATAACACATGTCTTAAAGGTTAATTCCAGTGTTTTCCAGTGATCTGAGTGGATTTCACAGGCAAACAGAGAGGTGGTATCTCAAAGCGCTAGGTGATCTCCATGGAGAAGATGTCTTAACCAGAAAAAGTGTCTCATCCCCCTGATGGATGATTTGTTGAAGAATCCTAGCATCCCCTGGTGGCCATGTTGGAAGGTTACAGGTCCAGATCACACTGCTCTGACACAATGACAGATGATAGTGTTGGATCAATTTAAATTTGCATAATACTAATAAAATGATTAAATGTGCCATGGAATATTTAAAAAAACTATACTCACAAATCACATGTATAAGGTGGAATATAATGTTTAGTGCAAATTAGACAATGAGTGAAATATTGGACAAAACTCACTAACCCTTCTCTGAATCACCGGTCAGCTGCAATCTCTCTCAGCAGCTTGTAAAAGAGTCACAGAATGTAATGTATTGAGTCATGTACATAGACACAACTTTCACATTTTTTTCATGACGGTGGGCACAAAATTAATTTGTATGTAATCCAATCCTGAACCAGGAAATACTAAGCACACTGACCATAGCGTAGGGAGGACATTGGGGTAAATGAGTGGGTCAAAAAACACTTTCATGAAACCACAACTTATGGTTTATTTATTTGTCACCTAACTTCCTTACTTAAGTTAAAGCATCTCCTGAGTAATTTTAACCTGAACTGTGATTTTTTCCTAAGCCTAAGGAGTTTGACATCATATCAGCAACATAACTACAATTTCGATGTCTATATCTGTAGGACATGTCACAGACATGAAAAAAGGGGAGATGTATTTTTAAATCAACACTTCCTGCTTTCATGTCAAAATAAATCCCCTCAAACATTTTTCTGTGGGCAGAACTCTTCATTTGTCAGGCTTTTATTCTGAAACATGTACTGGACAGTGTTGTAGAATATACAGTAACTTGCAGGGCTCCATGAATGAATATACTACGGGATTTTAATTGTGGATTATTACTATTATTTATGAATGAGCACATGTTTCTTGATCTTTCTCTGTCTAAAACAAATAAAAATGTATAATGACATAATATGGTCATTATCAGGGTCAGTTTCTGTGTAGAACAGCAGCAGCAGCAGCAGAAATGCAGCCAGTGTAGACAACAGACGCGTAAATCATGCAGCCGTGAAGTAATGCAGTCGCCATGCTCTCGTCAGGCGTGTGTTTCGGGGCTTAGAGCATCCACACTGACCGCATGAGACGCAGTCTGGCCCAGGGCTAACCATCCAGGGATTACCAGGGGCTGGAGCCACTGGTAATCCCAGCTGGCATTGGGCGAAGGCGGGGCTCACCCTGGACAGGTCGCCAGTCCATCGCAGGGCACATAGAGACAGACAACATATAGACAGACAACCATTCACGCTCACATCCACACCTACTGGCAATTTAGAGTCATCAATTAACCTAAACAGCATGTCTTTGGACTATGGCAGGAAGCCGGAGTACCCGGAGAAAACCCACGCTAACACGGGGAGAACATACAAACTCCACACACAAGATTTGAACCTGCGACCCTCTTGCTGTGAGGCGAGAGGGCTAACCAGCCTAAGCCTAACTAAGTCAATCTATTCCTGACTAAGTAGTTTTATTATTATTATTATTATTATTATTATTATTATTATTATTATTATTATTATTATTATTATTTTTTATAATTTTATTGGGAAAGACTGGAGCAGAAATTGAGACATGTGTTACATGTTGCTGGACATTTGTAAAATATATTGTTGAAAGCCATTCTGATCATCATGAAAAAAAGGAAATTTGTGTTTATGTATCCATGCATACTATTTCACGAATTGCCTTGACAGTGTTTTCACTAACGACCATTTCTCAATACTTAAGGTGATATTTGTATATTTGTACATGATATTCTCTCTCTCTCTCTCAATCTTATTACAGTTATAGACAAAGGAATAAGCTAAGTTCATACAGATGATTTTTTTATTGGAAGAAGTACATTAGTGACAGTACATTTGTCTAAAATTAACAGGTCACCAAACAATAGAAAGGACAATCTACTGAGTTTGTTGAGAAAGCTTACAGTAACCACAGAAATGAAACATGAAGTGGGAGGAAGTAGTTGAATCTTTTGAAGGAGATTCATTGGAAAAGATGTGTTTAAGCCTTCTTGTAACAGAGGAAGTTCCTCTTCTTCTTGCAGTCTTTTGTCTCAAAGAGTGTGGTGCCATTCTTCAGCAGGATGCCACAGGACCTCTGAGTCTGGCAACTTTTCATATCCCCATACTTTACTTCTCCTGCTCCACTCACCCACACCCACTGACCAGCCAGGTAACGCAGGCCCGTCCACACCTACGTGTACCAAGATTTAGCAGAGAGATGTAAAAACTAAGGAGTTGCTGCTCAAAAACCAGCCTGTTTACATGAAAAGGCATATAAATGCCATAAGGCGTTCAGCATGCATTAAGTACTCCTTCCATTCCCACGTGTCATTTGTATGGCATGTATCCTGTACTGACTGCAGTGTAAACGCATTCCACAAATAAATGCTATGGTAAGAGTTAGTGACATAGTATAAACAGCAAGAAAGACCACTTAAGGTGGGTGGGTAAGGAGAACAGGCACAGCACCTAATTTACTGTAATGATGAACAATTTCGACCTTGTTGTGTCTTCTTATTGAAAGAGTAAGAAACCAACAACATATGAATATAAATTTGTAGTCTTTTTATTTACTAAGAAGAACATCGGACACTGTCCACAGTGAATCCATTAAAAACAATATGTGCTTCTGTACTGTGATGTAGACAAACCATGTACAGACATAACCAGTTAAAGATGAGTGAGTAGTGCGCTGCTTGCTCTTTACTGACATTTGTCTTGTTTAAAGAGAAAACTTATTTTTTTACTGTGATATTTACTGAAAATTACATATAATACAGTCAACAGTAGCCTAAGTAAACTTTCAGGCAATCTCTTGGTGATCTCCATCCAGCCAGCTGCCACCTTATTTAGGTGTTTGTAGTGTTGTATTGATAACTCCTCATTTCATCTAATCAGCCATTCCTCGTCTGTAACAGGAATAAATAGAAACAGTGCATCTGATAGTTCAGCTCAAACATACTTGCTGTGCAGTGCTTCCTCACTCATGGCCAGTTAGTTCATTCCAGTATAAAACAAGGTAATTAAACTGATTTTGTCATTGATGCTCGCTCACTTTTCTTTCTGTTTAATATGTAGATGGTGTAATATGTAAGCTACATGCATCCCAATACATTAGACCTCTTGTACACTCCTGAACAAAATCTTAAGACTGGTGGAAAAATTACAAGAATTCACATTTTGCACTGGTAGATCGTACTGGTAGATCCTAAACAGGTTTTAAGTAGTGCTTCAAAATGCAAAAAGAAGAAACAGGAACAAGAGACAAAAAACAGTGAGTAGACAATTTATTGAAACTGCATTTAAACTCAAACAGGCTGTTCATCAGCTGATCTAAAGTTTAAGACAATAGCCTTAAAAAGTCAAAATCTACCCAAAAATCTGGCTTTCTTGTTGTTTTCATTCAGGCATTCGTTCTGTCATGACCTCCTGATGGCAAAGGCAAAAAGGCTTTCTGTCTTTGAATGTGGCAGGATTGTTCAGCTGCACAAGCACAGCCTCTCGCAATGCTCCATCACTGCTGAGGTTGGAAGCAGTAAGTCATTTTAAATTTCTAAAAAGATCCTGAGGGTTTTGGGACAGAAGAAGTCAAGTGGTAGGCCCAAAAAATGTTTCCTGCTCTGAGCCGGAGGATCCGACAGGCTATCCGTGAAGACACAGACTGATCCTCGACCCAAATTAAGGCTGTTACTTATTCTGACTGCAGCCCAATAACCATATGACAGCATCTGCAAGAGAAGGTCTTAAAAAACAAAAAACATCTTCAAAGGCCATATCTCCTCCAGAGCCACAAACTTGCCCGTTTGGACTTTGCAAAGGAGCACCAAACATGGGACACTGAAAGGTGGAAGAAAGTTTTGTTCTCTGATGAGAAAAACCTGATGGCTTCCAACTTACTAGCATGACAAGGACATCCCAGTGGAGATGTTTTCTACGTGGCACAGTGGGGGAGGCTCCATCATAATCTGGGATGCTTTTTTCTTCAATGGAACAATGGAGTTTGAAGCTGTGCAGTGGTGTCAAACAGCAGCTGGCTGTGTGGAGATGTTGCAGCAGGCATCCATCTTGACTGAGGGCCCTCGTCTGTGCGGTTATGACTGAGTAACACTGCAGTTCACAACACCCGCCTGACAAAGGACTTCTTCCAGGAGAATAACATCGCTCTTTTGGACCTTCCTGTCTGTTCTCCTGATCTAAATCCCACTGAGAATGTTGGGGATGGATGGCATGGGAAATTTACAAAAACGGACAACATTTCCAGACCATGGATGTCTGTCACTTTACGAATGTCACAAGTTTTTGTTGACATTCGTGATGGATTTTCCATTGTTTCTGTGCATGTTTTACTTCATGTACTTACTTATCTTAAGCCCAACTGTGGTGTTTTTCTTTAACCTAACTCAGTGGTTTTATGTGGATGTTTGCGTGGAGTACAAACAACACTCAAAAATGCGTACTCATGGCACACAGAATATCTGTGTAACGTGGTATTCATACACCTTCCCATTAGACCAGGTTGCAAAAGCATATATGCACTGTAGAAAACCACCTTACCTCAACAGTGGCAGCCCCTTGTGCCTTCTCTCGTGCAAAGACATGGTCATCTGGAGTGAGCAAGGTGGCCAGGTCATAGCGGTGGTTCTGGTTAGCAGTGACTGGCTGACTTGAGTCCACTGCCTCCAGAGACCTGCAGTGCTCTAATGCCTGCTCCCATGTCTTGCTCTCCTTCACCAGAATCAGCCTGTCGTCGTAACACATGAAACTGTGGTTGTCGCCACAGAGATCGCTCTCCCATTTTTCTTCATTTTTGTACTTAAAAGCACAGTTCTCGCCAGTTCTTGGATTATCTGCAAGAAATTGTAGAAGTGGGGGCACTTGACTGGATTCTTATTACAAACATACTAGTCAGAACAAGGGGTGTAATGATTCGCCTACTGTACCAATATATGGATTATATATTCCTACTATTAAACTACATTGATTGGTACTCTGCAAGTTGCCCTTCACAGGGGATGTATATCAATCTAAAATTGATTCGCTCGATACATCCCTACTCCGAACATTGTTTCTATATTTGTCTGGCCAAGAGACCATCAAGAATTAACCGGAAAGAGAGATTAACAAGTTGCTCCTCATTTCTGAGCTCCATCTTACTACTACTTTATGCTTTGCATTTTGCATTAGCTCTTGCATTTGCCACAGCCACTATGACAGCAGGGACCGCAAGTTCGATTCTGACTTGGGACTCTTGTGTGTAGAGTTTGCATGTTCTCCCTGTGTAAGCGTGGGTTTTCTCTGGGTACTCCGGCTTTCTCCCACAGTCCAAAGACATGCTGTTTAGGTTAATTGAGCCCTGCGATGGACTGGCGACCTGTCCAGGGTGTACCCCGCCTTCGCCCAATGCCAGCTGGGATCGGCTCCAGCCCCCCCGCGACCCCTAACGGGATAAGCGGTTGTCGATGGATGGATGGACTATGACAGCGGTAACTGGTCTTCCTTCTTCAGTCAGCTTGGTTCTCTCTTGGCTATTGTTCTTATTGTTCTTATTGTTATTATTGCATTGTTCACACATGACTGCGTCATTGGCTGTCCTCAGGGTATTGGTAAGTATTGGTCATGTTTAATATTTCTGATTTTAAATCAGCGTGGCCAGGATGGACTTCCGAGCCAATTGGGGGAAACACTCTTAACATGCAGTGCCTCACATCACGGGAATATCTGGAGAGATCATCTTTAGAACAATCAGAAAATCAGGCCTTTGTTGGAAGGGGGGAATCTGGCCCAAAAATCAGCTTGACTCTTGAGTCTTGATCCTGCGCTCTGCATTATACAAAAGAAATCACAACTATTTGTGCAATTTTCACTTGCTCCTGCAGTTTTATAGCAAAAATGCCTTAAAAGAATACAACAGGCATTTCAATTGTTTAGAATAGCGTTTAAGAATAGTTTAGAATATAGGAAGTGGCTGATAAGTGGGTGGGTATACTCTGTATACCCTCCACTACACCACTGCCATAGTTTTCACTTTGAAACTGAGAGGTATTCAGTTGGTTGCAATCTCTAACTTCACCACTAGATGCCACCAAATCCTACTCCCTGCTCTTTTGATATGTTAATGAATGAACATTTTTGGCATATCAAGCATCATAAGCAAGTATCTAAAGAATGACAAACATAGCAAAATGATATATCAGTTACAGTAGCCCTACTTACTGTCATCCCAGATGGTGAAGTTGGCTATCTCGTCTTTTCTGGACCATTTCCACTCAGAGGCTGAATCCTCTCGGAACAAACCGATCCATCCCCTGCCACTGACAAAGTCCTGATTCTCTGTTTCATCTGCAATGGTAACCAGGTCAGTATAGACCTCTCTGCAGTAGGCCTGTGCTGCACTCCATGACTTCATGGCAGAGTGATGGATGAACTTCTCAGTTCTCAGGTCTGGCGTCCCCCAACACAAAGCAGGAAAAATCAGCAGCAGGGGGACCATAATGCAGAATTTCCTCATCATGTTTTGCACAGGATGGTTTCCATATACCTGCAGTCACATGCAAATTCTTTGATTTGTTTTTTCTTTTTTACTGAGTCTGTTTTAGTGTTCCAGTATTCACATTTTACTTGTTCACATTTATTGCTGTTGTCAGATCAAAGTATAAAAAGGTGTTAATTTGATCAGGGTTCAAATGCTAACTGGGGTTCACAGTAATTCTAACTCTGCTGCACTCAGTTGTCAATCATACCATTTTATGGATGCAAGCCATTGTCACTGGAACTAATTTGTCCCTATGAAAACTAGGGCTGTGTAAGAATTTGTCAAAACAATATGTATCACAGTACAGGGCTAACAATTCAATATATTGCAATATATTTTGATACTGTAAGCAAGGAAGCATAATGCCATTTTTTCATATCTAATTATAGGAAAACAGTATAAAGACACACTATACGTATGAAATCTGATTTTAAAAAAAGTGACTACGTGCTATGGGGACTAACATCAATCACATGAATAGAATTGGACCCATTGGATCCGCGAGTGTCAGCTTTCCAGTCATACCCAATTTATATAATTGAAAGACTGTTTAGGGACCCCAGTATGCAGAAAGTTTCAAATACACCATTTTCTAATAGCTGAAAATAAGGCATTTGTACTGCATGCAAAAAAACGGCATGTTTTTTTGTCCATAACTATATGGAAATAGCTTAAGGCATGTCTGTAAAGGAGGGACTTGTGTGTACCCATACAATCTATTTCTTCCTCATATGAGGTGACAAGTAAAGGGACTAGGGGTGGAATAGTACACAAAATTCACAGTTCAGTATGTGTTCAAGATAACTCAAAAACTTACGGACGGATTTTGATGAAATTTTCAGGGTGTGTCGAAAATGTGAAAAGGAAGAACTGATTTAATTTTGGGAAATCCTGGATTCTGGATCACTTTGAAATTTTTGTTAACATTGGGGTAAATGGGACCCAACAAAAATGTTTCTCAATATCTCTGGTAATTGTTGCCCAAAGCTCATGAAATTTTACTCAGGGATTTACAATGCGGACTTCTATCAAATCCCAAAGGCTGATCCAGATCTGATCCAGATGGCAGATTTTATAGTAATTTATATAAAAAATGGGGGTACTCTTACATTTTGGCCTACTGTGCATTTAATATTAGAGGTAGAGATTTCTAGAGGCATCGTGTAGCTGAGACAATTCTGCATCTGAAGTATGTCAATGAATTAGATCTAGCTTTAATACTTGAGGAGATAGATCCAGAAGAAACCGCCAGGGGGGGAAACTATGGTCCTTGGCGGAGGTCTGCGCTCTCCGAGTGCTTTTCTAGTTCTTTCTGTAATAGCACTCAGATAGGCTACTGACATATTGTTAGTAAAGATAGATAATGACAAGAAAGTCGCATTTGTCTGTAATGTAAATGTAATGCTCCATCATAAGACCCTGACCTGTTGGTAAATGCTGAACTGAACTGTAGCTTATGCTCGTTCATACAGGCCCAACAGACTGACTGAAATACACACTGAAGGCAGATTGTAGCAGAGCTCAAAACACTTTGACCATATGCTTTAATTCTGTATTGTTTAGGATCAAGTGTTGTCTCATACACGGTGATAAACACTCACACTAGTTACTTTGGCTTGGTGTGAAAGTGCAGTGGCAGGCTGCCTGGACGCTGTGAGGAGAAGGACTCTGCATTCAGTCTGTTTTTACTTTGCTCCACTAATCGACACATTCAAGTGATGCGGTCGTATCCACAGATATACTACACTTCAGTTCAACAGTGTCGGCATGTGTCTGACACAAATCACTGTCTACTGCGCTTGATTAACCCGGCTAAATGCTGACTGCTACAGCTGACAGACAACAACTAGAGTGCTGCCGAAACATTCTGGGTAAAACTCATGAAACTCAGAATTTGGGTTTTGAGTGTCAAAGTAGTATACATAACCTGCTGTTTAGGAGGATGTCGTGGACCAAACCAAACATCCTGTACCGAATGGTTCGGGACAAATGCTTAAAATAAGATTGTGGCAAAGCTTGCACATTTTATTCAGTTCGATCATCTCCACAAATGACCACCACTTTTAAAATTGAATAACATTAATAAATTCTGTAAACAAACTACACCATGACTGCATCAACATGAGTATAAACAATGAGGCTGTAAATGCGGACTAGTCAGCGTTGATGTTTAGTTGTCTCATTTAGCCACTTATTAGAAACCGCCTTTGTAAAGACACATGAAGACCTCAAAATTCACAAGTGGGATATTTACTAAGGTTATATTTTCACTGGTGTTTGTTTGGTTGTCTGCCTTTTAGCAGGATCACTCGAAAAGTTCACAATGACTTTCAATGACATTTTTTTGGAGGGGTGGATTGAGGCACCCATGAACAATCCATTGGATTTTGGTGGCGATCCAGATCATGATTCATATTCATGGTTCTTTAAAAGGATTTCGATCAGCCATAATGTGCGGTGCAACTGTTTGTGTTTGTGTAATCCTTCCTTTAGAGAGATAGATGTGGAGAGGTGGGCAGGGTAGTACACTTGGTGATTGTTACAAAGAGTACCGACGACGGTTTAGGTGAGTTTTATTTAGTTTCTGTCCAGTTTGAGAGATTCAGCTGATCTCTACATAAACTAAATGGCACAAGCTCAAGTCTCAAATCTCAAATATTGACGGGAACTGGAAGTGCTAAAATGCTAACTCATTTCCAGGTACGTATGACTTATTCCTGCACCACTTAATTCAAAACGTCACCAAGATATTGTGTCTTGGAAAGTTATATATATATATATATATATATATATATATATATATATATATATATATATAAAATGTTTTAATGCTTTGCCAAACAGAATTCACTCACCTTGCATGGTATTACTGTTTTTGCATTTTTTGGCTGAACTAACGCTTTAATTGCCACGTGAGCATTTTCATATCAATATAATCAAAAAATAAAATATTAAATCACGTACTTCACGACTTGACTATGACTTGCCCCAAATAGCATATAATTATTAATCATTATTGCAAATGACTGAGCTAGCTTTGGGAAAAGATTTTGGTTTGGGTTAAAATAACACTAGAAGAGGTATTATTTAAGTATGGAAGTTACGTGACAAAAACTACTTAGCTTGATGAGAAGATCATGGTTTGAGTTAAAATAACTCAGGAAGTGCTGTAACTTTAGTATGGAAGTTTCGTGATGAATAAATCAACTATGACTTGTGGCTTCACACGGGACACGAGCACTGGTCTCCTGGGCGAGAGTCCTATGTTTTTTGACCCATCCATCCACCCTGACCTCCTTCCTATGCAGTGTTCACCCCTCTCTACACGTCCTGGTTGACAATTAAATGGATTACATATAAAATGATTTTGTGTTGACCACCATGAAAAAAAAGTGAAATCCATGTCTATGTACACAAGTCAATACACTCAATTTTGTGACTATTTCACAAACTGCTGTGCGACTGGGCTGGTAATAAAGCCCTAGCCCCAGCAGTGTTAGTGTCTTACTCTACTCAACTTGTCAGCCTGATTTCTACAGCAGTACTCACCTTGAACGATGACAGCAGGGATGCCAGCTTTGAATGGCTGGGTTTTTATGTAGGCTTACTGATATTTCAAAGATCAACAGATTATCTGCATCAATCACAGCTCAGATAGACTCTGACTAGACCAGTCTAGTCAGTCTAGTCAGACTATGTGCAATACCTGATACGTAATGTGATCCTGCCACCCATATCATTCAACCACCCTCTCCGTTTCTCTCTCTTCCTGTATCTCCACATCTTAATCCCTTTCCTGGTGAGTCACAGAGTTCCAGCAGCCATGCAAAGCAGAGTTTAGCATCCTGTACTATGTCGTGGTGTTTATTGTTATATAACACATTTGGCAACCAATGGAAAACCAGATGCCACACAATACTGTGCAAGTTACGGTACTTGACAATTGTAATCAAATACTCATTGAAAAAGTAAATGCATTACTTTACTAATCATTCAAAAGAAAAAGTTCATAAATGTCCAAAAGCTGTAACTTTAATTACTTAGTCACTTTTGTCAAAGGTGCTGTCTCTTTTAGCTTGGCTCACTAAAAAGAGCCGGCTCTTTCGGCTCCCAAGCGGCTCTTCAAATTGTTTTGTTGCTTTAATTAATCAATTATCAATAACAATATAAAATTATGCCCAAAATGAATTATTAATGTAACGTAATTGTTATGTTAGCTGCATTGTCAGTAACACAGCAAACCACTTTTCCACATCCCACTCTTTTCAGTTCTCAGAAGTGTGTTTATCACTGAACTCAAAACAATCCAGAAGTTAGAACACCATTTTATAATTTTCAATAAAGTGACACATAACTGACAAGAAGGATGTGGTGGTTTGGGTTGTCCAGCTGTCAGTTGTTAGAGAGACTGTGGCTTTTTTAACCCTCTCTTGCAGTGAACACGTTCTCTGTCATATAGGCCTGGGATGATTTTTTTGGAGAGTGTTTTCCTGCTTGGAATCGCATACATAGGATTCAGTGCATGAATAAACTTCCTGAATCCTTTATCATCCACAACTGAAAATGGTTGGAAATGGAAGTGCTATCATTTTTGCCAGTTCTTCATCAGCTGAGATCTGTCTTGCCGGGGTCACTGCAAAAACTGTCTCATAGAGCTCTGGGTTGGTTTAGGTGGTTGTGGTGGTGCACTGCATGATGCTGTAGATACTACTACTACTACTACTACTACTGCAGCAGCAACAGCAGCAGCAACAGTTGCAGTAGACACACTGGCACCTTCATTAATATCACACTCAACTGACTGGGTTAGTTTGCCATGTCATAACATGGCAAACTGCAGCCCAACAGGCCACAACAGCTGTCAATGTGTCAGTGTGCTGACTTGACTTAATTAGTGGCGTTAAATCAAATTTGCATAAATGTGTTATCACTTTACTTTGACAGCCCTTGTTTTTACCAGTGACATTACAGATTCTACGTACAACATTGACACTCTTGCATCTCCAGACATCTTTTTGGGAATGAAGTAAAACAGATTCTTTTGACATTTTGGCAAATTAAACACTATCCACAGTGTGTTGGAAAGGCTTCTTCAATAAGCTTGATGGGTTAAAAAGGAGCATTTCATCGTTTAACTAGGAAATTGCACAGCAGCAGCAATGCATTCTTCAATGAGTACTTTAACCTTTGAGTATATCTTTCAATCACTTCTGCTTCATGTACTTCTTGCTTTAACAGAGGTAGAAAAACAATGAGACATTGCGGTTTAACAAGTAGTCACCTTACTTTTTGGAGTATATAATAACTATCAACAGTCACCTTACTGTCCTCACATGGAGACTGCTGATGCCGTGGCTGCAGCTGAAAGGAAACAAAAATCATTCTTTATATAGCCTGCCTGTCAGCTGTGTTAAGCTCAATAAACACAGACAATATTTGACTGGACTTTGTATCACTGAAATCTTCCAGAACATGTGCACACGCACACACACACAACATTGTGAAAAGTCGATGGTGCAGAAGGTTTTCTTTTTCTTCGAAGACAAACAGGAAGTGGCTGTCATACATATTTGTGCAGCATTTGCAAAACCCACAGAGAGCAGACCTATTTTACATCTATTTTACTAACGTCCAGGACAATTTTTCATTTCCTGTCCATCCCTTATGTTATGCAAAAACATGCTATCACATTTGACAGGTCAGAGAGACATGCTAATGATATGTTTCAAGCACCTTGGTTAACTGAAAACTGGGGTCTCTAGAGGAAAAGTCAGGGGAAAGGGGTTAATCCATTCCATTGTTGAGATATTTAAGTCTGGACCAAAGTGGCAGTTGCCCAACAGACCAAAGGTGTGTATTCACTGGTTTTGCATGAAATGTGTTCACCTTGATACAGGTGTGTAAAATTAGGTTTATTGGTATGAACTGTCTGGTCATTTTTTTATGTTATGCACATAGTTATTATGGTTTTGTCTTTTATTTTATTATTCTTTTGAATGACTTTGTTTTTTGTAATCTACCTACCTTATCTACAGTATATACAGTACCTGCCCTCAGCACAGGTTTGAATTTTAAGTTCTAACACACCCATACATTCAAATACCTTGGAGCTTCAGTACCAGACAAATTGTATTTGAGTAACAAATGTCTTTCCTCTCACTGACCTTGTCTTGTTCTCTGACATAATATGTTTTTCTGTGTATGGGCTGCGATATGGCTGTGAAAGCAGAACGCAATTTTTTTTTTTTTTTTTTTTTTTTTTGGGGGGGGGTTTAAGGGAAACCAATCTCTTTTCAAGAATTGTAAAACAGATGTGTTGTTTTGAATTTGATCTAGATGGTGACAAAATATCCTGCTTCTTAAATAATAAAATTATTTTTCCTCAGCTTAACCAGTCCCTATTTTCTGTGGTGCAGGGATCCCCGCTGAATGCACTATTTAGTACTGTATGGAGCAATATTTACTAAAAGCTGTAGTGTCCTGCTGTTTTAGGACATTATTGAGCCTTTATTTTAAATTTTATGTTTTTGACCACTTTTTTAAAATTGTCTTCTGTGGGAAAGAATGGACTTTAGGTTGAGAGTCAGGAAGTATTCAGGTTAGGACTAACACATACAGTGTTTTCATAAAGTCTTCAGACTCACTTCACTTTTTCACATTTGGTTATGTAGCAACCTTATGCTAAAATAGTTTCAATTATTTTTCCCCTCATCAGTCTACACTCAATACACCATAATGACAAAGCAGAAACAGATTTTTTTTATTTTTTTCTAAATCTTAAAAGGGAAAAACTGAAATATCCCATTGACTTAAGTCTTCAGACCCTTTGCTATGACACTTGAAATTTAGCTCAGATGCCTCTCATTTCCATTGATGCAATATTTTTCCACTTTGACTGTGGTAAATTCAATTGATTGGACATGATTTAGAAAGGCACACACCTGTCTACATAACGTCTCACAGCTGACAATGCATATCAGAGCCAAGAAAAACAAGCTGTGGGGTCGAATGAACTGCCTGCAGAGCTCAGAGGCAGGATTGTGTTGAGGCACAGATCTGGGGATGGCTACAAAAAATTCTGCTGCATTGAAGGTCCCCACGAGCACAGTTGCCTCCATGATTCTTAAATGGAAAAGTTTGGAAGAAAAAAAAAAAAATGTGACGAATCCACAGTACACATCATAAATCTACAGGGCACTAAGTGGTGAGACTCTTAATTTACAACCAGCCTGGTTAAGCTCACAGCAGATAAGCCACAACGGTTTCTCAGATTGTCACTGACCAGGTGAAGTTTTTGAGTTACAGGTCAACAGGTCAAATGCCTTGTCTTTCCCCACAGACAAGTGGCAAAAACACAAAGACATTATGAGTCAGAAGAATCTAATCATACCATTAAAATGTACATTAATTAATGTGTTATGCTTTACTAGCATGTGTTCTAATAACAGGAAGTTGTTGACAACAAATTCAACCAAAGCAAATTAAAATAATGAATCACTTGATGAGATCTGGCTACATAAATATATTTACATGTGTATATTATACGCATATTATATGTGATCTTAAACAGAAAGTCAGGTGCACACTAATGCCTAGTTAATCTTACCGTATTTTTCATACTATAAGGCGCACTGGATTATATGGTGCATTAAGTGAAACAAAACAGTCGGATAATTCAAATGTTATTCAACTCATTTAATAACTCAGTAACTTCAATAACTCTCAACATTTTTCAGTTGTAACACATGAAATACAAAACAATACACTCACTTTTCAGTTCATTCCTCTTCCACAAATCCATCAAATCCTTCATCAGTGACTGAGTTAAACAGTTGGGCGATTTTAAGAGCGCCTTATAGTGCGAAAAATATGGTATATTTGATATACAGTATATTTTAATTTAGTTGAAGTGTATTACACCTTTTAATACTGATTGTGAACCATATATATAAATTGACTCATTTTATTACATATGCTTAGAACGTATAGAATTAATTTCATAATCATCAACTCTGCAGTCTCACAGACTCACTGCTTCATGAGTAAAACCCCTCCTCCTTCTTCAGTGCTCTCACCCACACTGGTGACTGTTTGATATGCTGATAATCGTATCCCTTCATTTATGAACACTTACACTATATTAACATCCATATGCCTATCAGTGTAGTGTTTGTATACCTAAATGTTTCGATAACAAAGTTTAAGATAGTACTTTATTGATCCCCGGGGGGAAATTCGGGGTTAGGGTTTATCTGTGTCGTGTAATTGTTTGATTCATTTTAATTCAGTTCATCAAGTTTCATTCAGTGGTTGATGTCTCCAGTTTGATATGGAAAAGAACACTTCCAGAGACGCAGCCAGCTCGCCATCTGGCACACCCCAGCCAACCACAAACAAGGGGGTCCGAGGACACCAAAGAGAGACACTGAGGGAGAGAAATGACTCCATTCGGGTTGCATCATTGGATCCAACAGATCCATATTGCCATATTCCAGACCGAAGCTGCCACCACTCTGCTCCAAACAGCACAACCTCCATCTACTCATCTACTCAGCGAGCGTGATGTATAGATGATTTTTCAGAAGAGAAAGTTTGATGACTAGACTAATAAACGAGTTTAATAGTCAATTAATAAACAAGGTCAGTTACAAACTTGACAATTTAGATTAGACACAAGAAGAATTAGGAAATCCATCCATAAATTCTAAACCTGAATTAGACCATGTCTAAATTTATAACTTGAAATTGCTTCTCAATCTTCCCTGGTGCTTCTTAAACTCTTTGTTGTTGAATGGTACATTAATACTCAAACTAAACTTAGTTGAGAGGCAAACATCAAATCCAACCAGAAAGAAATCAGTCCTGAATTGAATTGACCTGGTCATCTTTAATTTGTTTTTATCCATGAATGTTCATCTTTTGTATTTGCTGTATTCCTTTACTTATTCTTTATTCAATTTTATTATTTTTATTTTGTTTTATCATTTATTCAATTAACATCTTGTTAGTGGTGTAGTCACGAATGTTAGTCAAATAAAAACTTCATTTTATAAAGAACTTGGTTACTTGATTTTGTGAGTATATATTAACTATTCAAATCAATGTTCACCATGCCAAGAACTCCGTGGCAACCCAGAGATTATGAGACTCAATTGATTAATATCAAATTTGATCATTTTTCCATGTTTTTATAAAACTGGGTGGTGCCCGGGAAAATCCTGATATTAAAGCTAACTGTGGATAATACTGTATCTGAAGTTGAGTGTCACCACTTTCCTTCACATTTTACAATAGTTCATGGCTAAAAATTAATAATTTTAGATTATTGATTGTGAATATATATTTTGATATTAACTAATGATTAACTGTTAATCTGGGGCTGCACAGTGGTGCAGTGGTTAGCGCTGTCGCCAAGCAAGAGGGTCGCAGGTTCAATTCCGGCTTGGGACTCTTCCGTGTGGAGTTTGCATGTTCTCCCCGTGTAAGCGTGGGTTTTCTCCGGGTACTCCGGCTTCCTCCCACAGTCCAAAAACATGCAATTTAGGTTAATTGATCACTGTAAATTGCCCGTAGGTGTGGATGTGAGCGTGAATGGTTGTCTGTCTATATGTTGTCTGTCTCTATGTGCCCTGCGATGGACTGGAGACCTGTCCTGGGTGAACCCCGCCTTCGCCCAATGCCAGCTGGGATCGGCTCCAGCCACCCGCGACCCCTAACGGGATAAGCGGTTGACGATGAATGAATGAATAACTGTTAATCTACTCTATGCAACAACACTACATCCTTTTTAATGAATTTACAAAAAAATAAATAAAATTCTGTTGCCGCTTTGTCATTATGATATATTGAGTGTAGACTGATTAGGGGAAAAAATAATTTAAATGATTTTAGCATAAGGCTGCAACATAAACTGTGAAAAAAATGAAGGAATCTGAAGGCTTTCTGAATGCAGTGTAGTGTAGTGTGTCAATCAATTAAAACATTTAAATGTGATTAATCACAAGATTTGATCTGCAGGGTTTTGCAATTAATTGCAAATTAATCATTTTTTATTTGTTCAAATTTTACCTTAAAGCATTTAATACTTTCTTCAACATGAGAGTTGGAAAATATGCTTTCTTTATGTGTATGTATGTAAATACATGCATATATTTATTATTGGAAATCAATTGACAACACAAAACAATGACAGATACTGTCCAAACCCTCACAGGTACTGCATTTAGCAAAAATAAATTTGCTCAAATCATAACATGGCAAACTGCAGCCCAACAGGCAATAACAGCTGTCAGTGGGGAGACTGGTGGGTACCCAGAGAACCCATTTTCATTCACATATCCAGAGGTCAAGGGACCCCTTTGGAAATGGACATGCCACTTTTTATTCTTGAAAATTTAATGTAAGTTTGGAGTGTTATTTAGCCTCCTTCCCAACAAGCTAGTATGACTACATGGTTGGTACCAATGGTTTCCTCAGGTTTTCTAGTTTCATGTGATGCCAGCATCTTCACTCTTCACCACACTTTACCACACTTATTCTGATCTTATTCTTGTTGTGTGCTTGATCTTTTCCTTGCTGCTGTAAGGAAAGGAGTAATTTAATACCCACCGACCTGCCTAGCTTTAAAACCCCACCACAACCTCAGGAACATCAATTGTGTTTATATATTAAAGAAATTAGTGATGCGTTACCACATTATTGCATTAACATTGACATCCCTAATAAAAAAATATAAAACAAAAAAAAAAACATTGAGTTTTAGACAAGGGAAGTGGAAGTGCTACAATGCTAACTCATCTCTAGGTTTTAGCACTCACTCTTGTAGCACTCTATTAGGAATTTATTTGGGACTTACGGACCAGTAAAATACATTTTTCTTCCACAATATGTCGAGGCTACACTTAAGTCCAAGTAGATTTATATTAATGCAGAAAATAGTTCCGAATTCAGCAATTCAAACAATAGAATTTATGCATTTCCAAACAGAAAAGAAGCAATGAAAACATCTGTAAAGTCCTTATATGAGCTGGAGTGACAGGTATGCAAGTGTGACTCATTACATGCCCGAGTGACATCATTATACAGTCTATGGATGCCACGCGTGAGGCTCCACCGCCCCATGGTGAGGGCCGTCAAAAGCAAGTCCAGGACAGTTCATGGTCAGTGTCATTAGGAGTTGGCCCCGGTCCTTGGCCCTCTGAGGATGTGGATCTTGGCTTCATCGTCCAGCTCCTCCATGACTCTCTCCTGTTTGACGGACAGGATGGTGTAGCTGACTGGATGACTACTGGTCAAAGGGAACCACGATAACGTGTTAAAAACAGCCATGGATGTGAAGATGTTAAATCTCTCTTTTTGGTTTTATTTCATTCATCATTGAACTGGAAACAAAACTGGCAGATTGTGCTCCTAATTCTCTTTTGGAAAAAGACATTATGGGTGACTTGATATGGGCCTTTATATTAAGGAATGTCTTCTCCTATTCTATATTCTGTGTTTCTTACTGTAAAGAAAACAGCAAAATCAACTGACTGACTTGATCCTTCTTACAAGCAAAGAACATCTATCGCCAAGAAGTGACAGTCAATTGATCATTCCATTCTGATCGCAAAATCAGCACCCAGCAGCAGAGCGACGCTTCCGCCATTTTGGGCTGAAAGCAACTACCAGACACCAGTAAAATGTCTGCCTAAAAGGTGCCACATAAAAGTAAAAAAGTTATTTCTGTTCTCTTGTCATATTCTACCAAACAGGCCTGTGATGAACAATAAAATATTATAAATAAAATAAGTATTTTTAGTCCAAAAGTGTGGCTGCGGCTGTTTTGTGTCTTTGCTTCTATACTCTGTTAAAAGTATTGTACAGGGTACTGTATCTAAAGCCTCACATATCTTCTTCTTCTATGCAATAGAGCTCCATTGTTGTCCAAAAACTATTAAAGACATATTAGTCAGCCACACTGTTGCAGTGACTGACATGTTCCCTTATTAACACGAACACAGTTTAATCTGACTCAGTCCCACAAACACTGTCCTGCTGCTACAGAAAGTCACTCAGAAATGTGGATTAATCTTCAACTCAAATAGTCCCCAACAAACTTACTATTTACTTTTGACTGAGCAACATTTGCTAAAACCTGTAGTACTCATCTGTCTGGACATTTTTTACATACATGGAAAAATGAAAAAAGAATAAATAAATAAGGGGATTAATAAAAACTATGAAATTTAAACAAAAATATCAATTTATGTCATATTTTATCAATTAATGGCTTTTTATTATAGCTACATTTAATTACATATCTATTTCTCAAGTCATTTAATTTAAACATTTTACAGCAGAATGGGTTATTATATTGTACACACGTGGATAAAATTGTTGGTACCCTTGGTGGGTTAATGAAGAAAAACTCACAACGGTCACAGAAATAACTTGAATCTGACTAAAGTAATAATACATAAAAATTCTGGAGGGCTAAATTGAGGAGAGCTAAACATTCTGGTTTTCAATGAGCATTATGTATCAAGCTCATTTAACTCTGTTATGAAAAGATTTCTCTATGGAGGATTCTCCATTTCCTTTGCTTTGGTGAGTATGACACAACTTGACAGCTCATACAGTTGTGTTCAAAATTATTCAACCCCCACAGTAGAGAAGTGTTTTTGCAAGTTTGACATTTATTTTTCATCTTGTTTATAATCACATTAAATAATGACATGTCAAATAGACAAATACAACTGAAATAACAAAAATATTTTTTGGAATATTCCAATTAATGTCCTTTCTGTGATTACCTCATTGACAAAATTATTCAACCCCCCTAGTCCACCACTCTTAAGAACAGAGGTTTCCATCAGGTGTTGTCAAACAGCTGATGAAAACACCTGCAGATGTGAACGGAACCCTAATGAGCAGCAATTAAGCAGATTTAAAAGGACTGTGACACACGGCTCTTCTTGGCAGTTAATGACATCTTTGCAACATGGTGAAGTCCAAGGAATGGTCAAAAAAGTTCAGAGAGGAGGTCATTTCACTTCATAAGCAAGGATATGGATATAAAAAGAGAGGCTAAACATTTCAAGAGACACAATTGGGAGCATAGTCTGCAAGTTTAAAGCTAAAGGCACAGTGGAAACGCTACCTGGGCGTGGTAGAAAGAGGTTACTGTCTGCAACTGCTGTGCGATACCTGAGGCGAAAGGTGGAGAAAAATCCCCGGGTGACAGCTGAGGAACTACGACAGGACATGTCAAAGGGAGGTATTCAGGTTTCTGCCCAGACAATAAGACGCACACTGCCAAATGATGGCTTCCATGCAAGAACTCCCAGGCGCACCCCCCTGCTGACTCCAAAGCACAAGAAGAGTCGACTCCAGTATGCCAAAAACCATGTGGACAAACCACAAAGGTTTTGGGATACTGTTCTCTGGAGTGATGAGACCAAACTGGAACTTTGTGGGCCAATGGATCAACGGTTCGTGTGGAGGAGAAAGAATGATGCCTATAAAGAAAACAACACCCTGCCTACTGTGAAGCACGGTGGGGGGGTCAGTCATGCTCTGGGGTTGTTTTGCTTCTTCAGGTACAGGGAATCTTCAGCGTGTGCAGGTATTATGAATTCAGTTCACTACCAGGAGATCTTGGATGCAAATGTCATGCAGTCAGTGACAAAGCTGAGGCTTGGGAGACGTTGGACCTTCCAACAGGACAATGATCCTAAGCATACCTCCAAATCTACCACAGCTTGGTTGCAAAAGAAGGGCTGGAAGATTCTGCAGTGGCCATCGCAATCACCAGACTTAAATCCCATTGAAAATCTCTGGTGGGACTTGAAGATAAGATAAGATAAGATATTCCTTTATTGGTCCCACAGTGGAGAAATTCACAAGAAGAAGGCAGTTGCAGCACGCAAGCCAAAAAATGTTAATGAACTGGAGGCCTTGGCCCATGAGGAATGAGCAAAGATACCTGTGGATCGCTGCAAGAAACTTGTGTCAAACTATGCTTCACGTCTAAAGGATGTTATTGTTGCAAAAGGATGTTGTACTAAGTACTAAAGTTGTACATACCTAAGGGGTTGAATAATTTTGTCAACGAAGTAATCACAGAAAGGCCATTAATTGTTATATTACAAACATTTTTGTTGTAATTTCAGTTGTTTTTGTCTATTTGACATGTCATTATTTAATGTGATTATAAACAAGATGAAAAATAAATGTCAAACTTGCAAAAACACTTATCTACTGTGGGGGCTGAATAATTTTGAACACAACTGTATTTCATTGTAGATTTCAGTGCCTGAAATGGGCTAGTACTCACCGGTACGCAGTACCAGCACTTCTTGATTTTAGTCCTTGGTGAACCGGGACTTTTTCTTGTGTACTGGAACTTCTCACAAGCTGCCAGTACTCTTCTCTGCCTTTTCCATATTAGGCTCTCTGGGAGATTCATAATGGTGACACGTAACTGTGCCTCATAAACCATATTTACATAAAAACTATGTGGGGGACATCTGGGCAAGCCGACGCATGACACGGCACAGCCAGGGGAGGGGGGGCTGTAGTTTATCAATACAATGTTTACATATTTTTTTCTAAATCACTTAACTGTTATGAACAAATATAAACATTTTTAAAAGATTGATTATTTAATAGATGAATCTGCTCGTTTGATTAATAGAATATAATTTTTACGGGGCAAACATTTTCAGAAAAATTGAACAGGCATTGATGTGTAAATAACAAAAATCATCATTTAACTACTACTAATAATGGTTTTCCGAGTAGCCTACCTTTTCTTCACTGTTGAAATTAATAATCTATTTATCTTACTGTATAGGAGCATCCTGCAGGGACTTTGCCCCTAAAACCTGAATGAAGAGCTCACACACCTCAACTCTGCACACCTGCCTGTCTGTCTGGCTAATGTTGGTTCAGCCTACAGGCATCCGACAATATATTATAGAGCAACACCACAAAATAACACAGAAAAACACCTTGAGTATTAACATGACGCGCAGACACGCCACCTTAACCATAGACTGTTCCGCTGTGAATATTATTGGAGAATTATGAGCCAACCATTGAAGATGCACAACTCAAGTATAATAGCAATAAAATCAGAGCCGATTATGACTGACACAGTATAGCATGCTTAAAGAAATAATGAATAAATAGGAATAACGCTCAAGAGATTGCTGACACCGGCCGATACACACAACATGTGACTAAGCGGATATCTTTTCCACTTCAACTTCCACCGGCTGAATTAAACATGGCTTATAACCTTCAAGCCCTTGACTGAAGGACGCTGTCGGTATGTTTTTTGTAACAACGTGTCATCTTTCTGCCCAGGAAACAGTGAAGGATACACATGCCGACCACAAACGCTCCGATCGCCAGGCCGGTCACCAGGTTTCGGCTGCGGAGCCGCGCTGCGTTCTTCTTCCAGTAGTCGAGCTCCTGTCGGCGGCGGCGGAGCTGTTTCTCTGCCGCCGTTAGCGCAGCTTCAGCGGAGCCTTCCGCTCCTCTCTCCGCCATGACTTGTTTAGATGATCAGCTGCTTGAAGTCGCATTAACCGGAAGAACTCCTCCTCTTCAAAAAAGAGAGAAAGAAAAAGAGAGCATACCGCCACCTACTGTAGTGGAGTCTGTTGTGGTAAATAATGCTCCCTCCTGCTAACACTGTCAGGTGATCTCTGTGACCTGATTCTGGTCTTCTTTGACCCCGTGGGTTTCTCAAATACGCTCAATGTCTGAACATCATCAGCACCAGACACCTGCAGATGAAAATCAGGATGATCAACAATGAAGTAAGCAGGAGGAGCATCAAGAGGAGGAACAGCAAAAAGGGGGAGCATGGGCATAAGAAAGAGGTAGAGCATCAGGATGAACAGCTTCAGGGGAGGAGAGGGAGGTCTGGTACTTCTTCTTCACTGGGAGGCTCTGCCACCTGAGGCACATCCTCATGGTCTACACCTGAGGGGGAAAAGGGTAGAAAAAGGTCACATTCTGCACTTCTATAAAACTGGCTTCAACAGGAGACTTACAGCTTACATATTGAATCATTTTGACTATATAAATTGTATTTACATTCCCATGTGCCTACACTAAGTCTTTGGCTACTGTACTGCACCACAAGCACCATGACACAAGCTGCTACTACTACATTTATAAACCCACATAACAAAGCAACACCCATCCCACTTTACTATGTAGAGAAAATAGACAATCTTTGTGATTCAGTTCTCCCTCTCTTTCCCCTCCTCCCCTGCTGTTGGGCTGCTCAAACCTGTGAAGACAAATCATCCCTCTCACCTTCTCCATCATATGTGTGAGGCTCAGCCACCTCTTCGTCCATGCCAGCGACGGCTGTCCCTACCTCACTGTCCAGACCAGCAGTGGCTGTCTCCATCTCACTGTCCAGACCAGCAGTGGCTGTCTCCATCTCACTGTCCAGACCAGCAGTGGCTGTCTCCATCTCACTGTCCAGACCAGCAGTGGCTGTCTCCATCTCACTGTCCAGACCAGCAGTAGCTGTCTCCATCTCACTGTCCAGACCAGCAGTAGCTGTCTCCATCTTTCGCTCCAGACCAAGGAGACCAGGAAGGTCTATTTCTTTGTCCACATCAAGCAGGTCTTCATCCTCCAGACAAAGCAGACTGAGCAGGTCTTCATCACTCAGACCAAGAAGATCTTCATCGGCCTGGTCAACATCAGGAGTGAGTGGAGGACTGGTAACGACCCGTGGCGGTCGTGGCGCTCACTGCTGGAATCCAAAGGCGAAAAGGCTCCACCTGATCCATCAAGGGGAGGCGATGTAAAAGGATCACAATTGCACTTTTTAGGCAGAAACTGGGTTTAAAGGTCAAATTATTCCCATATACCTCCACTAATTGGGAATACTGTACTGCAGGTGCATCACAAGCACCTTGTAGAAAAGCCACCAACACACAAAGTGCTACTAGCACAGTTAAAAGTAACACCAAATATTGTGCAGTTCTGCTGCTGCTATTTTGAGCATACAACAGAATGAGTGTCATGTGATAATGTATTCACGCTAGAATAAGAATGACTTTTCACACCCTTTTCTATTAAAGCAATGTTATCATCTCATAAGTAGCATACTTGAATAAATAAATAAATATAACAATACCACAGTTTAGAAATACTCCACGACAAGCCCTGCATTCAAAAGCGTAGTGCAGAAGTATTCTCAGCAAAAATCTAATGTATCAAAAATCCAAATATGTATTATGTATTATACAGCAGAATGGCCCCTGTATGTGATGTACTGCCATATATAATATTATTAGATTATTACTTCTGATGCATTAAAGTAGAAGCTTTTGGTAAATGGCTGCATTTATATACATTCTGGGTTTAATCTGTAGCAAGACATCATGCTTTGTAATCTGATCACAAACTAAATTTTAATGTTCAAAGTAACTACAGCTGTCAGATAAATGTAGTGGAGTAAGAAGTACAATATGTGCTTGATAAATATGATGGACAATTCATATTTATTGACATCCCACCACCATCTGACCTTCATTCTCCATCACAATTACTGACAGAGCCCCACCCCCCAATAGTGTGTCATACTTTAAGTTAGGACCCATAGCAAACATGTCATCTATTTATTGTGTTTGATCAATTTACACTGCTCAGGCTGTGCTTTGACAGGGGGCCCTAAGACCCCAATACTTTAGTATTAAAAAATTATTTAAAAAAAAATTACTAAAACCAAAACAGAAAACAATGATATGAAGTCATTAAGATCAAACTGACTGATGACTGGTGCTCATAAATACAGTTTGTAAATGACGGGATGTGAGGGAGGGAGGAACGAGATGGGATCCTGAGCGCAGCACACAGGCCTCTAATGAGTGAACTGGAAGTAAAATGCTAATTCATTTCCGGATTTTAGGACTCTGGACGCGCACAGTCACAGTCATTGTTCTAGCTCAAAACTAAAATACCAAATCACTCTTCAATACATAATGACAATGATAAAAACAGCGACATGTCAAGTAGAAGCTGTGAGAGTGATGAGTGAACTCAACAGCTCTGGCTGCAGATCTAGTGAACTTTATCTCCTTCACTCAGGCTCAGATAGCATCGCATATCTGCTGCTGCGTTTTGACTCGTTTTGTGAAATTGCAGTTCGTTCATTTTCGAAATTTTTAACGTGAAATGTTCCGGTAAAAGCTCCGGATACATCTGAAGCAAAGCCTCAACAACAGCGAACAAACTCAACTCTCCACATAGGAGAACCGGCTCTGGTTTGTTTACGCCTGCACGTATTTACATCCTGACGTCATACGCTCATCAGCCACTCGTCGTCTCCATAGTGACAGTGAAAAAGGAAAAAATAACTTGTTATTCGAAAAACGGCCCAGTCGCCATCTTTTTTCCAAACCGTTGAATTTTTTTCCAAACATTATGCAGGTGCCAACACATTCTCGCTCCCAAGCTCTCAAATATTTCTACTTGGTTAGTGCCCCACAGCATTAGAGACTGATGTACACCCCTTGTGTGTTACTTTTCGATGGACCAGGGACAGCCTGTCAATATGTACTTGTTACATGCAAAGTTACTTTTCAAAATAAACTTCTATTTTCACAGAAAGTTAGATTTAGGCAACACAACCACTGAGGTAGGTGTAGGATATGGTTGTGGTTAACTTCACTGACTAGCAACTCAGAGGGCTCACGATACTAACGACTCACATAACTAACGACTCATGAGACAAAATAAGTTTCACACAGAACGCCGGTCTCCTGACCTCAAGTCTTGTGTTTGTGTGGCTAACTGTATAAAAAAATAAATAAATTAATCAGAAAGGATCAAACAAGAACAACAAAGCTGGAGGAGAAAAAAATAGAATACATTTATTTGAAGTCCAGGGAAATGTGTAACCCAGTGTCCTCTAGTGGTCTTCTATCCATAGAGGACACACTTTAGGTGGTTTTTGAAGAAGTGAAGCTGCAGTTTGAAGTCCTTGTCACCCTTTACTGGGTGTCTGAATTGGGCATAGCGAGCCTGGTCCTTGCTGTGAGCTGTTTTGGGTTGATGGCCAATGGACACGTGGTTACATGTGGCAACCAGCAAGGATCCCAAGCCATCCATAAAGAATTCTAGAGACAGACATACTTCCTTTTAGAAAAAGGCCTGCTTGTATCATGGTCAATAAAACCTGAAAGAGCATGGACGTACTGCCACTTGGACTCCAAACTCTGTCTGGGTCCAGACCTACCTGAGTGCGCTACTCTCTTGAGCTTAGGGTCAAATCCAACTCTCTGTACGGCATGTGTTCGAGCCAGGAAGAAGTTGACCACCCCACTGGCCAGAGAGCATTGTGGGTAACCAGGAAGTGAGTGGAACTTCCCTTTAGACTTCCTGTGCAGGCAGCCACCATCCATTTCCTCTCCTTCCTCATAGATGAGAGAGAAATAAAACTGGTTCCCTTGTACTGTCCCACCCAGCTGATAAGAACAGAGGGAAAAGAAGTGGTTATAAACACATGCTGGGAGAGGTTCCAGTTGACACAGTGTAGATGTGAAAAAAATATAGGTGCATAGGAGGACAAACAATTGTGTTATTTGAGAATGACGTTTTTCACATTTTATTCAAATTAAAAATGAGTCTACTCTAGAACTAGAAATGGACAAGAAACCTGAAGCACCTTTGTCATGCAAAGTAAGTAACTTAAAATTCTAACTCACACAGACTCCACTTTTCACAAGACTCTCTGGATACTGCTCTCATCCAATCACAGGCACACGTTTGCCCGCTGAGATTTCCATATGTAGCTGGTCAATCAGGACGGGCCTACGATGTCCATTAACACAGTATATAAGGTGGTGACCTGTTCTGCCTGGTATCCTTTTCTCTTCAGTGATTAGTGATCGCTCTCTGATCCAAGACGGATCTTTACAGCGCCTGATTTGAGTGCAGGCCACAGAGAGCGGTGTACGCCATCAGCAGTGGGTTCACTTCTAATGCTTTGATGATATCAGACTGTCCTTGCAAACGCTTCACCATTGTCTCCAGTCATCCCTGCTGAGGAATTGGCTTCATCTGCAGAGAATACGACAATACTTCGGTGTCCAATATGGTCTGCGAAAGCCCATCGCCGATTTCACTGGGTCTTTCCACTGGTGACAACCACTATGGTCACGTGTTGGACTACAGCTGCCCCCCTCCCCCACTCAAGCCTGTCTGAGTTAGAATGAAGGTTATAGTATTGTAGCTCTAGTTCTATAAGCACAGACAGAGCTATGGACCAAGAAGACCCCGCTGCTTCCGTACCGATCGCTGAAGAGGGTGTTTGATACCAAGTAGCACTGGATGCCATTTTATACTGTATATTGAGTAACAAATATACGCACGTTCCGATTGGCTCGCGACATTTATGCAAGTCTCAGTAAGTGAACACATGCATGTGATGCATAGAGATGAAGGAGAGCAGTTCCCATAGAGTCCAGTAGTCTAGTAGAGGGCTCCACCTGTTCTTATAGGACTGGAGTTACAATAATGAAACTTTCGCTAAAGGAACTCCATTGAATACAAAAAAGCTGTACATACCAGACTACAGAAATAAACAATTTACATGAAATAATCAACACAAGCTGAACCCTCTGACACGAGTCATTTCATTCTCACCACGTCCAGTTCAGGGATCGCTTCCATCACCTCCACCAGCTTCTCTATTTTTGTCTGCTCCGTAAACACAAAGTCATCATCCACCCACAAGAAGTACTTGGTGGTTACCTGGGAGACCGCCAGATTCCTTCCAGCAAACCAGCCCTGAGGGATGAAACATATTGCACGTTTGGAATCTTTTAAAATCTTTTTTTAATGCAGTGTAAAGCAGAGCATTGACAGATCATACACTGAACAAAAATATAAACGCAGCACTTGTTTTTGCTCCCAATTTTTACGTGTTGAATTCAAACATGTACAACTTTTTTACACAAAAGGCCCATTTCTCTCAAACATTGTTCACAAATTTGTCTAAATCTGTGTTAGTGAGCACTTCTCCTTTTCTGAAATAATCCATCCATCTCACAGGTGTGGAATATGAAGATGCTGATTAGACAGAGTGATTATTGCACAGGTGTGCCTTAGACTGGTCACAATTAAAGTCCACTCTAAAATGTACAGTTTTATCTGAGACATTTACAGTATAAGGCACTGAACGGGGGGTCAGAAAACCCAGTCAGTGCAACACATCTTCACATAGAGTTACTCATGTTGTTGATTTTGGCCTGTGGAATGTTGGTCCACTCCTCTTCAATGGCTGTGTGAAGTTGCTGGATATTAGCAGGAACTGGAACTGTCATATACACCAATCCAGAGCATCCCAAACATGCTCAATGGGTGACATGTCCGGTGAGTATGCAGGCCATGCAAGAACTGGGATGTTTTCAGCTTCCAGGAACTGTGTAGAGGTCCTGGCAACATGCGGCCGTGGATTATCATGCTGCAAGATGAGGTAATGGCAGAACATGAATGGCACAACTATGGGCCTCAGGATCTCATCACGGTATCTCTGTGCATTCAAAATGCCATCAATAAAATGCAGCTGTGTTCGTTGGCCATAACATACGCCTGCCCATACCATAACCCCACCATCACCATGGGCCACTCAGTTCACAACACTGACAACAGCCCTGTACAGTGAGAACTGGGATTCATCTGTGAAGAGCATACTTCTCCAAAGTGCCAGATGCCACTGAAGGTGAGCATTTGCCCACTCAAGTCGGTTACGACGAGGAACTGCAGTTAGTAGTTAGTTAGTAGTGAGGACGATGAGCATGCCGCTGAGCTTCCTTGAGACACTTCTGACAGTTCAGATATTCTTTGGTTATGCAAACCGATTGTTGTATCACCTGTCCAGGTGGCTGGTCTAAGACGATCTTGCTTGTGGAGGTCCTGGGCTGGTGTGGTAACAAATGGTCTGCAGTTTTGAGGCCAGCTGGATGTACTGTCAAATTTGTGGAAACACCTTTGGAGACAGCTTATGGTAGAGAAATGAACATTCAGTTCAGGGGGAACAGCTCTGGTGGACATTCCTGCAGTCAGCATGCCAACCGCACACTCCCTCAAAACTTGTGACATCTGTGGCATCGTGCTGTGTGATAAAACTGCACATTTTAGAGTGGACTTTTATTGTGACCAATCTAAGGCACATCTGTGTCATAGTCATGCTGTCTAATCAAACATCTAAACATCTTGATATGCCACAGCTGTGAGGTGGATGGATTATTTCAGCAAAGGAGAACTGCTCACTAACACAGATTTAGACAAATTTATGAACAATATTTGAGAGAAAAAGGCCTTTTGTGTGCATAGAAAAAGTCTTAGATCTTTGACTTCAGCGCATATAGAATGGGAGTAAAAACAAGAGTTGCGTTTATATTTTTGTTCAGTTTAAGTAATAATTTTCCTGTGAAATGTGATAAAGCTCATTTTGCAAAAAATTTAAACCAAAGAAAAAATATATTGGTAATATTTTTATGTAGAGAAATATTTTTAAAAAGGTCATCCATTGAGCTTTTAGAGAGGTGCAGAATAGAAGCATGGCTCTTCCTGAAAAATATTTTGATTGTGTGAAAATTTTGGTGGGTCCAAAATGAATGTTTTGTTTATCTCTGTGGAACACATGACTTTTGGTTTCCAAGGCTTGTGAGCCAATAGTAAAATGACAGTGGCATCATGTGGTATCTCCAGGTCATCAGATAGTGTTGAACGATAAATGGCTGAGATTGATGACCAGTACCAGGGAATGACTTGTGAAGTTAATGTAATGAAACTGGAAGGGAGAATGCAACATATAGAGGCTGAATGTTAGTGTTATCAATAACACCTTTAAATACATCAGAAAATCATCTGCAAATAGATACTTATAGTATTTGGATCTTATAATATTAGTTCTGCATGCAGCTCTGTTACTAATGCAAAAGGTAGCAGAGAAAATAAAAAAATAAATGTCTACAGTATGAAATACCGATTGATCAGTTCGATTGTGTAAAAAGCAATCACCTAGGATGACTTTCTTTAAACTTGCAATAGGCAACAATTTTTAGCATCACTGGGCAAATTATTCCATAATAACCTTTCAGCATATTGTAATTCAAGTGTTCTGAGAGAAAACTAGACTTCTGCACCTCCTCATGGCTCTGTTCTCCCATTACAGGAGATTTTGACCAATCACAGGTCATTTCAGATAAAGAGCATTCCTATTGGTTATGCTGTCCAGCTGCTGGACAGTGCTTGGTATTTCCTTAAGAGATCTCAACATGGCTGCCGGGTCACAAACTTTCTCATTTTACAGTGAAACCGTGCACTACAAGGTGATTCTGAAAACATTTGCGGTGAGAAATAGGCATCACAGTAACAGAATAATGATTCATATTTGAACAGTGCTGCCTAGTTTGACCATTTAATCAGGGATTGCGAGTGACCAACTTGAATTGACTCTCAGACTGGTAGGAATGTTATGTCTTAGGTTTGTTTTGTGTTTCATGTTGCATGCTTTTCTGTTTGCACTTCCTGTTTTATTTTGTATTTCTAACATCCCCTCTCGTTCCAGATCACTTCACTTCCTGCCTGCATGCTTCCCGCCTTCATGTTTGAGCACCTCCCTCTGACCTAGTTACTATACCATTCACCTGCGTCTTATTGTTCTCTCCCCGCCCTGATTGTGTCCACCTGTGCATTGTCAATCACTCCCTCACCAGTATTTAAAGTGTGCTCCCCATTCCCTCTGTGCCAGTTGGTCTTGTTCATTCGTGTCAAGAGTACCAGCGTTTTTCCCTAGTGAGTTTTCTGATTGCCCGTGTTGTTTGAACCTCTGCCCGTCTTTTGACTTAGCCCTTGCTTGCCGTTTTGGACGTGTCTGCCCTATTGTTTGACTTCTGTGTACCGACCCTCTGCCACCATTAAAGATGCCGTTTTTGCCGTTTGTGCTGTTATCACATGTTTTGCATTTGAGTCCTCTGCTGCCTCTGTTCAGAACCTTAACACAGACAGAAACTGGATGACAGACTCCAGATCAGCTCTGACTCTGGTCAGCTCTGGTTGTTATCCTCTGATCTGTGAAATCTTGCAGATGCCATTAGGAGCACAGAGGAACATCTTTGTTTTTCAGATTACCCGTTTCATGTACTACTGTCAGGATATAGCGACCGTTATATTATAAAAACTGTATTATAAAAAATAACTTCATATCTGCTCTAATCTTGTCTACTTAAAATGTTGTTTTCAAGTTTAGCTCAGTTTTCATTATTCTTATTATATAGTACTTTTATACATGCCATATGATAATAATGAATAATGAACTTAATTGGAAAATAAAACATTAACACTTTAAAGTAAGTAATTCAAGGTGCTTTTTTTTTTTTTTTTTTTTTTACTATCCAACATATCACATATATAATTTCTCATGGGTATTAACAGACAAAAATGACAGACAAATAAATGTCTATGGACAAATAAATGTCTATGGACACCACAAGCATTTTTAAGACACATGAATTAAACTGGTCTTCCACTTCTTACACAATCAACAGAATAAAGCATCACTACATATAATACAGACTCCACAGTGACCACAGGCCATGATCACATGTAGAGTATAAGCAAAGGAGAAACTGCACAGTTTTAACACACTGCATAGAGCGCGCACACACGCACACACAATGTTGACAACTCAGTGTTTGCTGATGCCATCCTCTGTACAGTGAGTTACAACAGTAAACAAGTGTTATTGCACTCATCTGTCTGAACTTTATTCAGAGTCCTCCAACAGCCATGGATGGCAGATTTTGTTATTTTTTTATTTTTTTGTCAGACCATTTGATTTGTGATTGCTGTCAAATGTAAAGAGAATTTCAAAAAAAGAAGATTTTTTTTTTTTAAATACATTACATACCTTGGCTTTAAGAAAAATTACAGATTTTCAAAAATACTCAAAAAGAAAAAAACAAGTAGTACAAATCTGTTACAGTAATTTGAATAAATTTAATTTGTTACTTTCACCCCAGTAAATGTAATAATCTTTGTGATATTAAGCTTCAATCTGTGCACGTGTGTATGTACTGTGTATTTACCTGCGCTGGAGGCATGAAGTACTGTCGGATGTGTTCTCCAGTAATGTGCTCTGGTTTAAAACTGTCATCTGCAATGATGACTTCTATGTTGCTATAGAAATGTCGGATGCTACTCAACAACACATTGAGCTGTGGGTAGCGGAGGAATGTCTTTGTGATGATGGTGACGTGAGTGTTGATATCTGACAGACAGAGAAGACAAAGTTATTTCAAGGAAACAGATGATAAAACATAATGTAGCATGAACTGTCTGCCTTCTGGCAAGTTATTATAACAGATTTGTAGGTTGATTGATCAGATTCTTCAAGACTTTGGAGGGGATATGTGGGATAAAAACAGGACATTTTAGTTTGACACAGTAACATGCATGTACTGGACAAAAAAGTCCTGTTGTTTCCTTACATTAAAACAGTTTTTCACTCCTTGAAATTAAGTTCAGTGATGCCTAACTAATGGCAAACACTAAACTCAACTGGAAAATGTAATTTTTGACACTCAAGGTTTCATTCAAGTTTTTTTTTTTCACCATCCAACTGATTATCTGTTTTACAACTCCTCATGGGATTTAACCAGAAAAGAGAAAAACTCAGACAAAAATGATAGACAAGAAATAAAATACCTATGGACGCCACAGAGGGTGCAACAAGCATGTATAAACCAAATAAATTAAATAGACTGCCACTTCTTAAACCGTCAACAGTAGAATAAAGCATCACCACATATAACATATTAGTATAAACTCCACAGTGACTGGAGGCCACAATAAAAAACTAGTTCTAAGCTGTTTAATTGACCACCATGACCAGTGCACTCCTACCTGTTCCCATGTCATACAGGACTGGCAGGTGGGGTTGTTTGATGGTAATCGGAAACACAGCTTCATGGTCCTCAAACTGGAAGTATGCTACATCAAAGACACAGAGAAACACATTTATGCACACATACCTGTACAAAACATTGACAACTGCACAAATTCTTTTTGGATCCATTTATCATGATTTGTGTGTGTGTATATGTATATATGTGTGTGTGTGTACACACACACACACATATATACATAAACATACTCACAATTTTGTGCATTTCATTCCTGCCAAGACTTAAGATTCTGTTTTTTAGCTCAGTTCCAATATCTTTGAGGCATACCGAGGTCTCCAGTGTGTATATGGTAGACAGTGCTGGTATAGAACACTTTAGCCAGCAGGTAGTTGAGGATCACCAGGCTGCTAGACTCCATAATCAGTGTGGTCTCACCATCACCTGTCATTAACAAGCATGTCACAGTCGTCAAACAACAGCTGTTAGATCATCAACTTCCAACCACTTCCATATGACATTAGTTTGACTGTTTGATATTACATTTAAAGGTGTGGGTATGGGTTTTTCACTGGCCTGTGCAGAACTTTAATCAATACATTTTAGGAATGACACATACAATATGTACCCTTTTGTAACCTGTCCAAGTCAACCATAAAGAAATGCAGAACAACACTGAGTATTATCAGCTATTGTTTGCTTATGGGCTTTCACAAATCAGACTTAGTCATTCTCATTCAAGAACTACAACTACAACCTATGTGAAGTTAGTTGTGATATTGGAATCTTACCTTGGACTTTCACTCCCTCAGCTGGAACCTCTGTGGTCAGGACCCCCTTGGATACATTCAAAGACACCTGGAGTAGACACACCTGAATGAACTAAAGAACGCTCAAAGTACACATACCTGCGCAATGGCAAGCAAAGCAAAAAGTTTGTTTTGGACACTAGGCTATTAGTATCCATTTGTTTCTTTTGATAATGTATTTGTTAATTTTCATTTTATAGTGTTAATCATTATTTTTTTCACTTCCCAAGCTGAGAGAAGGCCATCCCAACACCACAGCCACAAAATAAGATCAGAGAATCTGAGAAGCAAGGTCAGGCCCTGCTGTCTGTGCAGGAAAGAGCAGAAGGGTGGTCACTGCTTATAGGGCTTGATAAGTGCAGCTAGCAAAGGCTGCAAGAACAGGGCGAGCAGCTACACCACTGCTCTTACAGTCAGGTATCGCTGAAAAGCTTGGCCACACCAGAGAGTGGTACAACACAATTCATTTGGATGTCTTTGTGAAATATTTGGAAGCTAGAAGCTTGATGCTATGACCACTGGTAGGTCTTGCTGGCAAGCTAACCACTAATTTGGGGGCAAAACAAAACAACCACAAAGAGACAGAAAACAATCACAAAGAGACAGAAAACAACCACAAAGAGACACAAAAACAACTACAAAGAGACACAAAATGACATACAATGATATACAATGACTACATTGAGGCAAAATACTACAATGAAATGCAAATTGAACACAAAACTGCAGAGAGGTGCTTAAAGAGATACAAAACAACAACAAAAAATGACTAAACAAACCTTTAAAGTCAGTGTCTTGCTCCTGTGTAGGAGGGGTGGTCGGGCCTTTTGCATGTCTGTGCAGAAGGGCCCATTGTCTCATAATCCACCCATGGCTAACACTAGTCAGTGTCATAGGCTCCCCAAACTTCTTTCTATTTGCTCTTAACTGTGCCCTTTACTCCCCGCTGGTGTGGCCGAGCCAATGCTGATTAGGTAGTCTTATTCATAGTCACATTCAGCCATAGTATTGATCAACTTAAAATCATGACAGTAGGCAAAATATGTGCTTGCCTGACATTTTGGCAGTTATATAAGTATTGGTGAGTTAAACATTATTGGGATAGATAATATCAAAAGAAATATTTTAACGATGAAATTCAAAATAAAACTCACATGGCTTTTAAAATCAAACCCATATGCATCTTTTGCAGAAGTTTCAGGGCCTGAACTCATTTCAGTGAGGTTTTACACCAAGATGGCTGCTGTACAGTGATAGAAAATCAGGCATCTGCTTTTGTAATATTAGCATAACCTAAGGCATTATTTCTATAAAAACATGAATGCCATTCCATCTTCAAATGTGTTATCTTCACCAAAGGAAAATTCCTTGTCTATTTCAACCTTCCATATTTCCCATAAATGTGACCACTGGGACTTTACAGGTGACACTAACTTTATACTTGCACTCATAGAGACAACAGATAATTCATGTAAAATTGCTGTTTGCATGGAGAGCTGTAGGAAGCTCATGCAGCTTGCCCTGATATACTGTATGTTGTTTTGCAAAAGTCCTTGTTTCCCTGACTCTCTACAACAAAGGTGGTGAGTGCAAAGTTTGCATGACCCACAGCGCCACAGTGGCTATATTTTTTTGGAAAATACACCTGGTTGACTTATACAGTAATTTTCCTTTAAGTTTACTATATTTCATACAGTGCTGTGAAAAAGTATTTGCCCCCTTCCTGATTTCTTTGATATTTTTGTGTATTTGTTACACTTAAATGTTCCAGATCAAACAAATTTTAATCTTAGACAAAGATAAGGGAAAAAAGCTATCTACCTACCTGGCCCTATGTGAAAAAGTAATTGCCTCCCCCTTGCTAAATCTTAATTAATCTTAATAAAGTATTAACTGTGATTAAGCACAATTTTTTTGGAAAGCCGAGTTCAATTACACTCGCCACACCCGGGCCTGATTACTGCCACACCTGTTGAATCAAGAAATCACTTAAATAGAACCTGTCTGACAAAGTGAAGGAGGCTAACAGATCTTAAAAAGCAACACATCATGCTGCAATCTAAAGAAATTCAAGAACAGATGAGAAACAAAGTTACTGATATTTATCAGTCTAGAAAGGCTTACAAAGCCATTTCTAAGGCTTTGGGACTCCAGCGAAGAGCCATTATCCACAAATGGAGAAAACTTGGAACAGTGGTGAACCTTCACAGGAGTGGCCGGCAGACTAAAATTACTCCAAGAGCTTATCGACGACTCATCCTGGAGGTTACAAAAGACCCCAGAGCAACATCTAAAGAACTACAGGCCTCACTTGCCTCACTTAAGGTCAGTGTCCATGATTCAACAATAAGACAAAGACTGGGCAAAAATGGCATCCATGGGAGAGAGCCGAGGAGAAAACCACTGCTGACCAAAAACAACACAAAGGCTCATTTCACATTTGCCAATGATCCCTGAGACTTTTGGGAAAATATTATGTGGACTGACAAAACAAAGGTTGAACTTTATGGAAGGTGTGCGTCCCGTTACATCTGGCGTAAAAATAACAGCATTTCATAAAAACAACATCATAGCAACAGTCAAACATGGTGGTGGTAGTGTGATGATCTGGGTCTGCTTTGCAGCTTCAGGACCTGGATGACTTGCTGTAATTGATAGAACCATGTATTCTGCTTTCTACCAGAAAATCCTGAAGGAGAATGTCCGGCCATCAGTTTGTGACCTCAAGTGGGAGCACACTTTGGTTATGCAATGATGATCCAAAATGGTACAAAACACACCAGCAAGTTCACCTCTGAATGTCTTAAAAAAAGCAAAATGAAGGTTTTGGAGTGGCCTAGACAAAGTCCAGACTTAAAGGCGATTGAGATGCTGTGGCCTGACCTTAAACAGGACGTTCATGCTCAAAAACCCTCCAGTGTTGCTGAATTAAAACAATTGTGTAAAGAAGAGTGGGCCAAAATTCTTCCACAGCTAGTTATCAGAAATGCTTGATTGCCATTGTTGCTAAGGGTGGTACAACCAGTTATTAGGTTTGGGGGCAATTACTTTTTCACATAGGGCCAGATAGGTTTGGATAGTTTTATTCCCTTAATAAATGAAATCATCATTTAAAAACTGCATTTTCTATTTACTCTGGTTATCTTTGTCTAATATTAATTCATTTGTCTGATGATCTGAAACATGTGTGACAAATGTGCAAAAATAAGAAATGAGGAAGGGGCAAATACTTTTTCACAGTACTTATGTAGTACATCTAATATATTGTGTCATGAATGCAGCCATCTTGTATGCACCATCCAAACGCCACCATTCTACCAGGATGATCGAGGTGAGAATGACCAGTCCATCTGTTGCATCTGTGAGACCACACCAACCTTGTAGCTGCCTCTTTGTCCTGCATGCAAGGCTAAACCTGAAATCAAAATGACTTCTTGCATTCATACTTTTATAGAAGGACACATACATCTCTGGCTTTGATGACTTTTACAACAGGGAACTTCCTCCTGTTAAACTGCTAAAAATTCCCATCCAGCATTCTCTGTACTGTGATCACTCTACCCTGATTCTACACTCTCAGGGACCAACTCATAAAAGGACTGTAGGGCTTTTATGGCCGCTAAACTTGCATCAATAAGACTAAGAATAAAAACGTTTAATTCTCAAAGCACCTGCAAAGGGTGAAATGCAGCCTTAACTGTGCTGCCAAGCAATTAGCACCTTGGTGCTCTCCTTCTGTGCTATTTCAATACAGTATCACAACAGTTTGTGAATTAGTCATTAAATTTTATGTTTGATTTGTGTACATAGACATGAATTTCCCTCTTTTCATGACATTCATTGGTCATTCATCGTTTGTTTTCCTATGAATGTTCATCAACAGATGACATGTCGGTGTCTGCTCCAGTCTTTTTTTGAAATAAAACTACTTTGTTTGGTTAAGCTTAGGCAACAAACTACTTAGGCTTAGGAAACGACTGACTATGTTAGGCATAGACTAAAACAATTTCGCTTCAAGAACAGATCAACTTGGTCAGGCAACAATATAGTTAGTTAGCTTTAGGAAAAGGTCTTGGTTTGGGCTGAAATAACTCCTGAGGTGCCTTAACTGAAGCACAGAAGTTATACGACAAATAAACTTAACTCTGACTTGTACATTCACACAGGACAGGAATGCCAGTGTCCTGGGCAAAAGTCCTGTGTTTCCACTCATCCACCCTGACCACCTCCCTTTGCTGCATTCAACACTCTTTATACTTCCCAAATCAGTGCTAATAGCCACACACAGTTACAGTGAAATTATTAATTTTGTCAGAGAGTTGGTGGTAACTGAAGGACATTTTAAGGAGGTGTTACACCCGGTCTTTCCAGTTGTCATGGAATATTGAATCCCAAATACGGTTTCTCTCTGTCGCATTTAAATTTAGGTGAGGAATGCCTCTGCACCTCGTCGGTCAGGACCTGGAGCTCACAGTCTGAAAATGTAATTTTTCTTTTTCTCTCTGCCATTGTTGTGCCTGCAGTGTCAAAAAGGACTAATGACACTCAACTGCAAAACTTTCACTTTCCACTGTAATATAATTAGAATAATATCTTTTATGAATCAGACCTTGAGATGGGGGCAGACAGTGGTTGCAGGTGATGCCGAAGTCATGGTGCTGGGCTAGTAAGTGGTTGCAAATGATGCACAATTCATGGTGTGGGGCAGTTAGAGGTTGCAAGTGATACACAGTTCATGGGATGGGATAGGTAGTGTTTGCAACTAATGTGCAATTCATGGTGCGGGATAGGTAGTGGTTGCATATCAGCCCCATGAACTGTGCATTTCCCTGTTTCTTTGTGAATTTGCCCATCAGTGTGTCAAGAATATACCTTTCACATTGTTATGACTTGTTTGTTGTGATATTGTTTATTGCTCATTACTATTCTCAATTACCATATTTTTTATTGGCAGAAACACCCATGACAACATTTTTGTAATGTTATCCCCCTGAATGTTACAGCATTATTTTCCATGGTATGTTCCCAAATAAACCCAAACTTCTCTATTTTACTATTGTGTCATATTATAGTAAATAACTAAAATAGCATAAAAACTTCAAATAAAAATGCTCTCTGTGCTGTAAATAGAGTGTAGCATACCTGGTATGAGAGTGGAGGTCAAAGGCTGTACTTTAAATCCCTGGATAGGATACTGCAATGGAGAGTTAGGCGAAGCAAACAGCAGTCTGGATAATGCAGACGTAGTCCTGTTGGGAGATGGGATGGGGTTGGGTTGGGGAGGGGTGTGCAAACAGATATCACCATTGTAGCTACACCCTTACAGTATATTCTGAGAGAAGTACGAAAAAAGCTAGAAATGAGTCACATTACAAATTTACTTCACAAGTAGGGGCGCTTGAGTGTATTTGATTGGCGACACTGCGTTGTAGTAAAGCCCAAGTTGAGTCAGGTTACATATTTTTTTCATTTTATTGCCTCTGGGTTGGTTGGTTCTGCATTTTAATTGACTGACAGGTAGCTTATCTGTGACTCACATTAATCAAATCAATTGGATATCTTCCAAAGTCCTTTTCATATAAAATCCCTTCTCTGTTTCCCTGGACAAGTATTGATTTGTCTAACATCCCAACTTCATTGAAAGCTTCTAGCATTCATCAATCCGTCCTTCCAAGACCTGGTTTTGTGTTGTTGGAGCTCCTTAGCTCTACGTTTCACCAGCTCCTCATACTGATCCTTAGGGAGGTGATCTTTGAGGAGCACTGAGCCCTCAGGACAGGTGCATTGACCAGGTGTGGGAAGATGACTTGGGGTTGGCAACCTGTAAGGGTGAGGGTAATATGGAAGTCAGGAAGGAACAATCCCGTTCTCTGCTATGTGAACAACTACAATGCATTGGTCACTGGATATTAACAAATGTATGTCAGTGTATTCCAATACACCTTCAATAACACCTTCATCATTCAATAGAATTTATTCAGAAATGAGTTACCATGGACATCAAAGGTTTGTTTCTCATCAACTACAAGCCTAGACCTTTTTGACCTTTGAGATGTGTACCTACTTGTAGTTTTGCTGTTCATAACTCAACTAAGAATGAGCAGATGTTTCATTAGAACCATTTTGGATTTGGAGCTCTCACAAAGTTAGCCTACATTTTAGCTTTGGGGCACTGGGGCTAAATTTTTATTTAAACCTTGATGGAAGACAGAGTTACTGAAAAATGAGCCATCGCTTTCCACGGTCACAGATTTCACAACCCAACTACAACTCACTGAAAATGTCATGTAAAACACTATCAAATTACTTAAGGTATAAGGATGGGATAGCACACAAAGTGGGCTTTACCTCAGTTTTTGTGTAGCGGGAACATCTTGTGTTAGCTCTCCAGGACAGTTATGGAATATCATAAAATAGAATGTCAGCAGGATGATCACACACACAACAGCTACCATCTGAAGTAGTGCTCTGACAAACACAGCCATCTGTAGAGACAGACACACTCCTTAATGTTTGACTCATAATTCCTAAACTATGATATGGTGAAGCAACCAGTCCCCCACATTTCATCAACTCTTTTCTAAATTGGGTATATAATAAATTAAACATGTAATATAGAACAAACAGCACACCGTAGGTTAAACAGTTTCCCTAAACAGTGGCTTACTGACCACCTGTTGTTTTTCTTGCAGTCCACATCCAGTTGCAACTTTCATGGTCTATAGATGTAACTAGCACCCTCTATAACACCCTTTTGTTAAAGTGTAGGGTGTAACTACAGCGTCAAGCTTCAAGATGAACTTCCCTCCCTTCGGCAAGGAAATAAGTAAATATCAGAATCAGAAATACTTCATTGATCCCTGGGGGGGAAATTACATTACGTTTTGCTCCCAATCTAGAATAGAAATATAAATACGGCCTGGAGATATAAGAAAATATAAATAAGAAATATGTATAACAGTGCAAATAATAATGCTGAAAAATAGGATTGATTATTAAGAGTATAAAAATGCAAGAATAGTATAAATAAATAAATCTGAATATTATTTTAATGCATTGTGTAAATGCAGTGTTAATGCCAGAGTAAACCAAATTACTGCAGAGCTGAATTACTACACTGAATTACTGCACCATTTAGTGTTACACGGTTGAAGATATAATAAATCATGGGGTTATAGCTGCTGATAGGGGTAAAAAAAAAAAAAAACATATCTATCTATCTATAGCTGTTTGTTTTTGCTCCCAAGTCAAACATCTAACACTTTTTCTATGTACACAAAAGGCCTATTTCTTTCAAATATTGTTCACAAATTTGTCTAAATCTGTGTTAGTGAGCACTTCTTTGCTGAAATAATCCATCCACCTCACAGGTGTAGTATATCAAAATGCTGATTAGATAGCATGATTATTGCACAGGTGAGCCTTCGACTGGTCACAATAAAAGTCCACTCTAAAATGTGCAGTTTTATCAGAGACATTTACAGTATTAGGCACTGAATGGCAGTGAGCCTGCATCGATGCCGACTTAACCAGCTGCCTTTACTGACAACGTACAATGCAGTTTTGTGCTCGTCATGGAACACAGAGTTAGTTCCTTGCGACTACTTGTACAAACATTAAAACATTTAATTTATTCCAATTGATTCTCATTGAGACATTATCAAATTAAACAGATTGTATTTAGGATGTCCAGTCTAGTTTTAGACATGTTCATTATAAAGTATGTATATACACAGTATATACTGTAAATATCTTTGTAGCATACTGTATATTATTGTTTCACAGTAATTTAGTGCAATAATTCAACTGTACAATAATCTGGTTCACTCTGGCAATAATAATAATAATAATAATGAAGAAAAAACATTCGCGTCCTAACCCAAGTCCTTACGGACTGAGCTACTGCCGCCCCCAAATTAAAGAAAGCTGAACCGGGCGGGAACAGCTTTCTTTAATTTGGGGGCGGCAGTAGCTCAGTCCGTAAGGACTTGGGTTAGGACGCGGACGTCACGGGTTCAAGACCCCCATGGACCAAGACCAACTGGTTGCTGGAGAGGTGCCAGTTTACCTCTTGGGCACTGCCGAGGTGCCCCTGAGCAAGGCACCGAACCCCCAACTGCTCTGGGCGCTTCTCAGGAGCAGCCCCCTCACTCTGACATCTCTCCATTGCATGCATATGTACTGTGTGAACAACAGAGTGTAAAACTGAATTTCCCCACTGTGGGACTAATAAAGGAATATCTTTCTTTTCTTTCTTTTTTCTTAAGAAAAACATAACATAATTTCCCCCGAAGATCAATAAAACATTTCTGATTTCCTTATCCTTGCCGGAGAGAGTACATCCAGAAGGAGCTGCTGTATTTATACCTCCACCTTCAAGAAGGGTGCTTCAATAACCTGTGAATATGACTACAAATGGAGTTCACTCCATCACAGAGTGGGAGGGTGTAGGAACCAGGTTGGAACTGGGCGAGAGTATGAAGGATAAAAGCAACAGAATAATCCTACAATCATAAACTATGATTGACAGCCAGAACTGAAGAGTGTGCTGTAGAATGTGTAGCAAACAAATACAGAGAAGAAAAGCTGCAAACCAGATGAACTTAAAGACAAATCTTTTTATAGAGCTGAATGGCACTGCATTCTGGTGTTGTAGGACACAAGAGATACAAAGAAAAAACTGGCACAACACAAAGGGGAAGTCTCTGCACAAATACCACAGGTGAGCAACGCCTACCTTCTGTTTGGTACCTGACAATCTGACACAAGAGGAAGAAGGGACCGCTGCATGGTGCATCTCTCAAAAACACCTCACAAACAAATCACCAAACGCACAGCTGGAGTCAAGAGCCCAGTCAGCATGTAATCAACACCACAAAGCTGGGAACACCTGGCCCAGGTGCGACCAGGAAGCACTGTGGTGAATTCAAATAACACTGCTGGGCAGGTAACACCAGGGGGCGCCCCAGAACTCATACTCTATGTTCATTCAGGCCCACACAATTACATAAGCAGAGCCAACCCCAGGTGAATCAGGTTATATACTGTATATTGCAGGTGTGACGATATATTGTGCTGCAATATTTGGCGATATGATGCATCATGGGGAGTAAAACTGTATCACAATATTATGGGAATGTGATAAATGAATTAATGTGCTACTTTGGCTCTGATTAGCCTCATCTCTCTGTCAGTGCTCTCCACTCAGACTCCACTGTGTAGTCTGGCTAAATGTCCTGCCCATCATGGTAAAGTGTGGTCTTGTCTTGTGAAGCAAAAGAATAAAAGGTTCAAATTCCACATTTTTTAGTAAAAAAATGTAGCATTATATACATGTACAAAACATATGTCCATAATATGAAAAATATGGGCTCTCACTCAGACTCTGACTCTTTACAAACAGTAAAGTCGGTCTGATATCTATCTGAGCAGCAATTACAGCTTTCTCATTAATGTTGATTTTAATCCAGCAACAGACACCCACCGGAAACTACCACAAAAGCAGTTGTGAGTACTTTGCCAGGTGTTCTATATGTCTGTGAAGAGATTTTGTCAGCACAATAGCGCCACAACAGTGCAAGATGCAATCAACCCATGACAATCTTTTAAGAATGTATGTTTTGCTTTGTTTTAAGATGATACTATGACTTTATTTCACCTTGATATTCCAGCCACACTACATTTAAGACTACTAAATCTCTGATGACTGATGTAGTTCTGTTTGCTTAGACACATTTTGTTTACCTCCATCCAATTTACTACAGTTTTGTTCTAGTGTAATGTAAAAAATTAAAATCTATGAATGTTCTCTGAGCTAGTGTAGCATACCTGGTATGAGAGTGAAGGTCAAGGGCCGTTCTTTAAAACCCTGGATAAGATACTGCAGAGGCAACACAAATAGCAGTGTGGATTATACAGATGTAGTCCTGCTGAGGAGGTGGTTGGTGGTGAGGAATGAAATAAATCAAAAAGGTGTTGTGCAAGGCTACAGTGCAGAAACTAAAATGTGTTGCAGGAGATTTAAATTGTGGTTATACCCATATAGAAACAAATAACAGCTGTGCTCAATCATGGTGTTGCCAGCACAGGTGTAACTGCAGCAACCAAACAAGCCTGAAACTGTCAGGAAGTAAAAATGTTGATCGATCATTTCCTGTTGCATGCTTTTATTTTGGCGCACTTCCTGTTTTGTGTTTGCATTCTAACCTCTCCTCTCGTTGCAGTTCACTTCACTCCCTGCCCTGCATGCCTCCTCCCTTCACGTTAGAGCACCTCCTCCCGACCTGATTATCATCACTAGTCACCTGCGTCTGATCGTCATCCCCTGCCCTGATCGTGTTCACCTGTGCATAGTTATCCACCTCCCTCACTAGTATATAATGTGTGCTCCCTTTTCCTCCTGTGTCAGTTCGTCTTTTGTCTTTGATAGGAAAAGCGTACCCGCCGTCTCTAGTGTTTTTGATTCCCTCGTGCATTGAACTTAGCCTGTTTAACTACATTGTCTTCAGCCCGTCGATTTGGTTTTTGTCAGCCTGTTTGAACTGCCTTTTTGTGTACCGACTCCTGCCTGTAATAAAGACGCCGATTATTGTAACTGCTCCGAGTCCGTGTCTGCATTTGAGTCCAGCCAGTGTGAGAACCCGTCCTGACAGAAACAATGGTGGCAACGCTTCACGATATAGCTCAGTGACAACATGAACTGAATGTACTAAGATGTGTTTTAGTTACAAACCTAGTAACACTGTTGTGTACCAGTGTTGGAAACACTGGATTTTAATTTTCCCTGTAAACACATTTATCTATAGAGACAAAAATGAGGCCTAAGGACCAAGTGAACAATTTATCAAGCATTTATGTTTTTTCTTCATAATTTATTAACTGAGGTGTTGAAACAGTCCACAGTCCACCACATTTCATCAGATCTTTATTTAAATTCGGTGCACAAGTAATACATTATATTTGGGTATGACACTAATAATGTAATTCTGGACCATGACTGTCCCATTAAAGACATTTTTGACATTCAACAGTACCTGGTTCCTGCAGACAGGTTGAGCACTGCTGCCTTATAGCCAGATGGTTGTAGGGTCAAACCTGATGCTCTTCTGTGGGGAGCTTTTATGTTCTCCCTGTGTTAGGAATGGGTATTCTCCCACAGGCCAAAGACATGCAACTGTTAACTCTAAATTGCGTGTCAGCCATTAGCACTTAAGACCCTTTATCTAACAACAGGCAAAAAAAAAAGATCAGAGGTCAGCCAAACAATCTGGAAAAATAAACCAAACACTCTTAACCTGTAACTGTGTCAAATATGTTTTTATATTATGTATTTCTTTTACATGGTTTTGCTTTGTAAAGTAAATGGGCAAGAATTTCGTACAAAATATGGTATAACTGTTTACATTTAGAAGATAATACATTTACATAGAAGATGGAGAAAGAAGAAAATTGTTGCAAAAACAGTAGATAGTGACCTTTGAGAGACACCATCAGAGCTCTGGAGAGCTCCTTCAGTGACAGGCTGCTCCACCCTCAGTGTACGAAGGAGCGTTACAGAAGGTCCTTCCTGCCTGCAGCTGTTAGACTCCACAACCAGCACTGCTCCCAGTAAACCACAATCACAGTCACATTCACAACAAACTCACCGGAAACACAAGTGCAATAAGGACTTTATGTACAATTATATCATTGATATGATGGACACATTTTTTCTGTCTTTACTTTTTTCTATTTTCTATTATGTATATACTAATTTATTTTATTTGTATTTTGGCTGCTGTAATGTGTAAATTTCCCCACTGTGGGACTAACAAAGGAATATCTTATCTTATCTTATCTTATCTTTCAGGATCAGTCAATAATGCGTTTATGATGTCTGTAAGGCCTAGTTCACACTACATGACTGACTGGCAACAGGGTCACACACTACAAGGTCTTTCACCAGTAGGATGAGGTTGATGTACTTAATGTATCTCCTAATTATTATATTGTTTTAATTAATTAGTTAATTTATTAATTTATTATTTCATTTATTATTTTCAGTTTTTATTTTATATTTATTTACTTCTTAAATACATTTTTTTTCCTTCCTTTTCCATAATAGGCATTTTGAGGTGGGGGTGGGGGATTGATGCCTGATGCATTGCATTGTTTCTGTTGTTGTGGAAAAATGGAAAATCTTAATAAACACATTGTTTAAATAAAAAATCTCAACTCCTCGACTCGCCACCCAAGTATTGTGATAGTACAGAATTGGGAGATGGGCTGTATTTTCCCAGCTCTAGTATCTTCCCAAGAAGAATAACAGCATCAGTTGTTTCAGCAAGTGCTCCAAACCTTCATTTTTGCAGTCATTCCAGACGAATTCTACGCAAGCTGTCCGACAGATGTTCCCTAATCTATCTGACGCAGAGACAGCGTGGCATCAAACCAAGACACACACAGCCCAGGCAGAAAGCTGAACTCAAAGCCAAAGCCAGGATAGAGGGGTTCGGTGAATCTGGAGTAGACAGTGTATACATGTGTAAGTGTGTCAGAGGAGACTCTGTAGAAGGACAGAGTGCCAGCAGGCCAGTCCAGATACATTGCTGTTCTGCCAGTGCCTTTGTCAGGTGAATGTATCCTTGTTTCTGTGTTATTGTGCCAGAGAAAGTAACCCTGATAATAACCCAGGCTCCAGGACTTGTCGCTCTTTCCGAACATGCAGTCGTCACTGCTTCCTCTCCTGCTGGCTCCTCGGTAAGCCACTGCTACGTAAGACGTCTCCATCGTCTCGACTTCCCAGTAACAGCGACCAGTCAAGCCATTTTCACACAGCAGCTGTTTGAAGCAATCAAATCTCTCCGGATGATACCGATAAGGCTGCTTCTCCTTCACGTATTTCACCTGTCTGTTGTTCTTAGACAGTACAAGCTGTCTGTGTGCGGTGTTCGGGTCCAGTGTGAGTTCACAGGCATCTAACAGAGAGACACAAAGACACAATAAAGCACTAGAACATGCTTGTTGTAGTCAGTATGTGTTGTTCCATTTTATGTTAATCACTTGATGAGATCTGACTGCATAAATATTTTTACATGTGTATATTACATTATATATTATATGTGATCTTAAACAGAAAGTCAGGTGCACACTAATGCCTAGTTTATTTTATATTTGATATATATTTTAATCTAGTTGAAGTGCATTACACCTTTTTATGTTTATTGTGAACCATATATAAATTGACTCATTTTATTACATATACTTAGAACATATAGAATGAATTCCATGATAATTAACCCTATTTACAAGTTTCATGTTGTTGGTAACCTTTATCTCATTGACCCTGCAGTCTCACAGACTCACTCACTGAATTTCTCCACTGTGAGACTAATAAAGGGATATCTTATCTTATCTTATCTACTAGCATGTCTGCTTCATGAGGAAAACCCTTCCTCCTTCTTGGATGCTCTCACCCACACTGGGTGACTGTTTGATATGCTGCTAATGTTATACCTTCATTTTAAAGATTAACATATACACCTGCCAAGATATTCGATAACAAGGTGTATTTGTGTTGTGGAATTGGTTGATTCATTTTAAATTGATTGATCAAGTTGTCAGATGGAAGGATAATGCTGTTTTCTCACCAACTAAACACAGCACCCTTGTCTCTACTGATAATAATAAGTAGCTATAAATGAGAAAGAACACTACCATGGACATAGGCTGCTAACCATCCTGAGGACCAGAGGCCCAACACCTCACACCCAGCTGAAATTGACACTCAGCCTACCTGGAAAGAGAATCTGAACCTTTGGCATGCTCCAATATGGCTAAAAAACTGAATCCTCTCATTCCAAATCATTTCTTGTGCTGCTCTATAGTCCTGCTGCTCTGTAGCCCTGCTGCTCTGTAGTCTTGCTGCTCTGTGGCCCAGCTGCTCTGTAGTCCTGCTGCTCTGTAGTCCTGCTGCTCTGTAACCCAGCTGCTCTATAGTCCTGCTGCTCTATGGTCCTGCTGCTCTGTAGCCCTGCTGCTCTGTAGTGTTGCTGCTCTGTTGCCCAGCTGCTCTATAGTCCTGCTGCTCTGTAGCCCTGCTGCTCTATAGTCCTGCTGCTCTGTAGCTTTGCTGCTCTATAGTCCTGCTGCTCTGTAGCCTTGTTGCTCTGTAGCCTTGCTGCTCTGTAACCCTGCTGCTCTGTAGCTTTGCTGCTCTATAGTCCTGCTGCTCTATAGCCTTGTTGCTCTATAGTCCTGCTGCTCTGTAGCCCTGCTGCTCTGTAGCCTTGCTGCTCTATAGTCCTGCTGCTCTGTAGCCTTGTTGCTCTGTAGCCTTGCTGCTCTGTAGCTTTGCTGCTCTATAGTCCTGCTGCTCTGTAGCCCTGCTGCTCTGTAGCCTTGCTGCTCTGTAGCCCTGCTGCTCTATAGTCTTGCTGCTCTGTAGCCTTGCTGGTCTGTAGTCCTGCTGCTCTGTAGCCCTGAATTTCCCCACTGTAGGACTAATAAAGGGATATCTTCTTCTATCTTCTTCTTCTTCTTCTTCTTCTTCTCTGTAGACCTGCTGCTCTGTGGTCCTGCTGCTCTGTAGTCCTGCTGCTCTGTGGTTCTGCTGCTCTGTAGCCCTGCTGCTCTGTGGTCCTGTTGCTCTGTAGACTTGCTGCTCTTTAGACCTGCTGCACTGTGGTTCTGCTGCTCTGTAGTCCTGCTGCTCTGTGGTCTTGCTGCTCTGTAGCCTTGCTGCTCTATAGTCCTGCTGCTCTGTAGCCCTGCTGCTCTGTGGTCCTGCTGCTCTATAGTCCTGCTGCTCTGTAGCCTTGCTGCTCTGTAGCTTTGCTGCTCTATAGTCCTGCTGCTCTGTAGCATTGCTGCTCTGTGGTCCTGCTGCTCTGTAGCCCTGCTGCTCTGTAGACTTGCTGCTCTGTAGACCTGCTGCTCTGTAGCCTTGCTGCTCTATAGTCCTGCTGCTCTGTAGCCTTGCTGCTCTGTGGTCCTGCTGCTCTGTAGCCCTGCTGCTCTGTAGACCTGCTGCTCTGTAGTCCTGCTGCTCTGTGGTTCTGCTGCTCTGTAGCCTTGCTGCTCTGTGGTCCTGCTGTTCTGTGGTCTTACTGCTCTGTAGCCCTGTTGCTCTGCAGCCCTGCTGCTCTGTGGTCTTGCTGCTCTGTAGCCCTGTTGCTCTGCAGCCCTGCTGCTCTGTGGTCTTGCTGCTCTATAGTCCTGCTGCTCTGTAGCCCTGTTGCTCTGTAGCCCTGCTGCTCTGTGGTCTTGCTGCTCTATAGTCCTGCTGCTCTGTAGCCCTGTTGCTCTGTAGCCCTGTTGCTCTGTAGCCCTGCTGCTCTGTGGTCTTGCTGCTCTGTAGCCCTGCTGCTCTGTAGCCCTGTTGCTCTGTAGCCCTGCTGCTCTGTAGCCCTGCTGCTCTGTAGCCCTGTTGCTCTGTAGCCCTGCTGCTCTGTAGCCCTGTTGCTCTGTAGCCCTGTTGCTCTGTAGCCCTGCTGCTCTGTGGTCTTGCTGCTCTGTAGCCCTGCTGCTCTGTAGCCCTGTTGCTCTGTAGCCCTGCTGCTCTGTAGCCCTGCTGCTCTGTAGCCCTGTTGCTCTGTAGCCCTGCTGCTCTGTAGCCCTGTTGCTCTGTAGCCCTGCTGCTCTGTAGCCCTGTTGCTCTGTAGCCCTGTTGCTCTGTAGCCCTGCTGCTCTGCCCTGATGGCTGGCCAGCTGCTGAGACCTGAAGCAGCTCCGCAGTATCCACAAAGTGTTGGTGAATACTAGCCAGTGTAAAGAAAGAGACTTTCAAGAAAGACTTTAAGTCAAGAACATTTTGAACCGAGTGACCCCTCCAGCTATGAGAGGGGGGATCTGAAAAAAATGGCACAGAGACGCTGGGCCAGACAGAGTGAGACAGAAATGGAAAATGTATATTGTGGTAACTTGCCTTGCCAACAAGGATGCCCAAATATACCAAAGAAAGAAGCTGAGGGAGAGAAACAACTCAATCCAGGTTGTATCGTAGGATCCTTAAGATTCAAAATGCTGTGTTCGAGATAGAATCGACCACCTCTCTGCACCAAACAGCACAACCACCTTCTACTCATCTACTGTTTTTTGGGTGGTGCCTGAGTAAATTCTGATATTAAAGCCAACTGTGGGTAATATCTGAAGTTAAGTCACCAATTTCTTTCACATTTTACAATAATTCATGTCTACATATATATGGATACATATTCTGATATTAATTGATTATTATAATATTAATCAATTATTATTCTGTATGCAATAACGGTACATTATTAACAGCATTTGGGTTGTCAATTGATTAAAATATGTAATCACAATTAATCATGATCGTCCATAGCAAATTAATCTGTTTTTAGAGAGTGGTCAAATAGGCTTGCTTTATGCAAATGTGTAATTCTCAGTAATATAAAACATTACTTACACTTTCGCAGACCAGATTTTAACCTCTGCACTCCACCATGGTCCACTCTGAAAGAATAAACGTGATGAGAATATAGCATATGGTGGCACACACAAAAAACACACACACAAAAAAAGAAACTGATAAACACATCATTTCATAAAAAGTCTGGTTTCAAAATGTTATAAAAAGATGTTTTCAGTTTTGTTGTTGTTTTCTGAAATATTGTTATGTTTTCTGTAATGTTATTTTGGTGCGTCCTCTGGTGCTTTTTCTGTTTTTGTGTTTTATCCAATATTGTTATATTCTCTCGGATTATAAAAATATTAGAAATTAATATTGTTCTTTAGAAATTAGGGTAACACTATAACAACTGCCATTTATGAATGGTAAATTTACCATTCAAATTAAAATTTAGTTAATAGTTTTTAATTTGCTGTTAACAAACCATGAAATAATCAAACTAGAATTAATGATTACTAATTATTAATAATGCAACAATTTATGTTATTTTCACAGTTGCACACATTATAACATTTTATACACTACGTTTGTTAATTATAACAAAATGATTTCTAATCCTTTAAGAAATTGTTTGTAAAACATCTATAAACATTACATAGCTAGATGGACCAGACATTTGTAACACAAACATTATTTTGAGGGCTACTATAAAGCTGCAACTGATGATTATAATATTGTTAAATTATTAATAAATACTTTTTAAAGCATCCATGAACATTATTTAGATGGCTAGTATCTGTATTTATGTTTATAGATGTTTTACAAACAATTTCTTCATGTTTAAATTGAACTTAATATTGGCTGGTTGTGTGTGGCATCCGGCATTACTTATTGTGTGTAACTGTGAGATGTGTATTATTGTTACTGGTGAGTTAATTAGGCAGATTATGGTTAGCCATTACATTAGCGGCATTGCTAACTTTAAGTTAACTGGTTGCCCGAAGTGAGTATGTCAGCTTTTGTGTTACAGGAGTTTGTTGCCAGTCCTTCTCTGAGAAGTGTAAGAAAGGTGATTTTTGCGGGAGATTACGGTTTATTATGGGTCGAGTTCCCTTACTAAAGGGGAGTTATTCTCTTGAGTAGCCTGAATAGTAAGGTAGTTTTGAACTTGCCGGCTCCCGTTGTTGTTGACTGAGGCTACAGCCGTTGGGCCGTTCCTTTGTCCCAGTGAGGGAGACGCTGCAGCCGATTGGTTTTACGGCTGCTGTACAGAGCAGTGGGGTAGAAACAAAACCACGTACATTACCGTAACATTTGGCCGAATGTTATCTGCCGTGTCATCTTCTGGCTCTAGACTTGACGCCAGGTTAAAAGTACATTTAGCTTATCTCCACCTGGAGAAAGAGGAGCGGGAGCAGGCGCGAGTTTCAGCTCCAGAGTGAGTTGGTGTTGAAAAGGTGAGGGTAGAAACTGCTTTAAAGATGCGCCAGTTAGATCTGCAATCAGGCTCTGTGTACATATCTGCTGTCCCACGTGTGCTGCATGCTTCTGCCTCTGCATTTGATGTGAGTAAAAGTATTTCACTTGTTCCCATGTTGCGTGAGTCTGTAGTGGAGACATACTTTTGCATTTGAATGTATTGCCACGGCTTTACATTGGCCAGAGGATGCCTGGGCTATACTGCTGCAATGTAAGAATGTTGGTAAGGAGGTTTGTTCCTCAATGTCTGTAGAAGATAGCCTTGTTTATGATGAGGTTAAAGGTGCTTTCTGAGAGCTTATGAGCCAGAAGTCTACAAACAGCGTTTCTGTAACTTCAAAAGAGAATCTGACTAGACTTATGCTGACTTTGCCAGGGAAAAGAGAATACATTTTTGAATGTTGGTGTAGAGCATGCAAGGCTGATGACTTAGCCTCGGTGTGTGTCATTTATTTAAATTAACATAAGGTTAATTGCTAACTGTGCAGCTTGGAAGCGGAAGCAACAGGGGGCAGCTTCTGGGCAGCCAAAGGGTACCGGTCTGATTAAAACAGCATCTCTCTATGGTCAGGTCACTGCACCAAAAGAGCCTGATGATTGCTTTAAACCCTCCATCCTTAAAGGTTTTGTGTCTCTCACTGGAAAAGCCGAGGACCAGTGTCCAGTTGCAGTATTGAGAGACACAGGTGGTTCACAGTCCTCTATACTCATCAGTGTGCTACCCTGAGTGCTGAGTCTGCTTGTGATGTGAGCACGGTGGTGAGAGGTATTGAAATGGGTTTCGTGCCCACACCTCCCATTGTCTTTATGTGCTGACTAAGCTTGTTACGGGTTTCTTCTCAGTGGCGGTCCGCTCTTGTTTCCCTACTGATGGTGTGGATTTTATCATGGGAAATGACATAGCAGGAGGTAAAGTTCATCCTAATCCGGAAGTTGTTGAAGTTCCCATCTCTGATTCTGATAATCTGGCTCTGAGTCATCCAGATGTGTTGGCAGTCAGAATTCAAACTAGAATGCAGGCCTGTAAGAAAGCTCAGGATATTGATTTATCTGATTCAGTGTTTGCTTCTGTTTTGTCTCAGGACAGATTGCCTCCTGTTGGTGGTTCGGTGAACTGAACATCAAAAGAGCCTGAATGTGAAAAAGAGGCTGTATCTGTCCCTGCTGTGTTGATGGCCGTGATCAGCATCCAGAAATCCATCATTGGTCAAGTGCTTTGCTGCAGTTTCTGAATTTACTAGTGAATGTAAGAAGAAGCAGTCTTTCCATGTTGAACATGGTGTATTGATGCGCTGGTAGGTTGCAGAGTCAGGTGAAGCACCAGTTAGTTCAGGTGTGTACTAGGGCATAGTTAATCAGATAGTTGTTCCTGTTGGTTGTTGGCAGCATGTACTAGCGCTAGGACATGAGCATGTGTGGTCTGGTCATCTAGGGGTCACTAAAACCTGTGATCGGATTCAGAAACATTTCTTCTGGCCTGGAATTAAAGCTGATGTGACGCATTATTGTAAAACCTGCAGTACATGCCAAGCTGAGGGAAAACCCACCCAGGTAGTGCATCCAACCCCCCTTATATCCTGTCCTTGTCCTTGGTGAGCCTTTAGAATACGTCATTGTTGACTGTGTTTATGCCCATTTGTGCAAACTGATGTGATGTGCTCATTGCCTAAGACCAAGTCTGGTAACCAGTTTCTGCTAGCTGTCGTGTCTGTCTACTCATTTCCCTGAGGCCATTGCTATGCGAAAAAATCATTACACCAGCTTTTACTTAAGCTCTGACTAAGTTCTTTACCACCTTTGGACTTCAACTAATTTCCTCTCCCAGGCATTTAAATTGACTTTGCAGTCATTAGGTGTATCTCACACAGTGTCTAGTGTCTATCATCCAGATTCACAGGGGGCACTTGAACGATAGCATCAAACTTTGAAGTCGATGTTGAGGAAGTACAGTTATGACACTGGGAAAGACTGGGATGAATTTTTCATGTAGTGGCATATTTTGTGTTGCCTTTTCCCTCACCTGTGTCTCTCAGGTGCTGCCCTTCCCCCTGCACAGCTGCAATGGATGAGTGTGAGCGGGTGCAGCTGATCAGCGATCAGGGTGGAGTATAAGAGAGCAAGAAAACAGACCAGAAGTTGTCCAGTGGCCAAGCTGCTGTGTTTCAGAGACTATGTGTTCTTTGGTTGCATTGGTGGTTGATGTGTGTGTATCAAAGCAGGAAATCCTTGTAGTGTTTAAAATTGTTTGTTTGCTGCTTCTGTGGAGCAGCCGCTTTCTTTTGAGTGGTTCCTGGTTGTTGTTTTTTGCTGCACCTGTTAAGCATTAGCTGTAATTTGTAAAGTGTTTTAAGATTGGGTATTGCTTTACTTGTTAAATAGTAATTAAATCATGTTCTCTGTTAGAAACTCATTTTAAATTGAGGTTTGTACATTTTCGTTACTCATTTTCATTCCAATCTTGTTACAAAATTGTACAGTTTTGTTTTGTTTATTAATTTTGTTTTTGCGCTCAATTCATTGCCAGTCTCTCTCATTCCTGGATAAAATTATATTGTTACTCCCTCCATTTTCTGGACCCTTAAAATAGGGGAACATAATAAACTGTAGTTTCACTATTTAATGATCGTCTTACATTTGCAGTACAAACAAGTAGTAAACATTATTAATTACGTCATTGTTTGTCAACAATAAATGTTTAATTAACAATTAATTTACCATTTATAAATTATGGTTATTATAAAGTGTTACCAAAAGAAAACCCAGTGTTTCACAAAATGTAGGGACTTGTTCTAAAATGTTGTAGTATTTTTGGTTTGGCTTGGATTTCTAATGTGTTTTCAGTTTTGTTGTTGTTTTGCACCTCAGGGCCACCATAATGTAATCTTGGATTGTAGAAATAACAGGAATAAATATTCATACATCTTTCCATCTTTAACCACTTTTCCCGTTAAGGGATCGTGGGGGGGCCAGAGCCAATCCCAGCTGGTATTTGGTGAAGGCGGGGTACACCCTGGACAGGTCAGCGGTCCATCGCAGGGCATATAGAGACAGACAATCATTCACACTCACATTCACACCTATGAGCAATTTAGAGTCATCAATTGGTCAATAGATTAACCTAAACTGCATGTCGTTGGACTGTGGGACAAAGCCGGATATTATCATATCATTTAATAAATCATATATTCATCCTTCATTAGAAATTGGTTTCCAACTTGAAATCCATACTAAACTTTAGCATTACACCTTTGGGTAATGGGTAATAATTTTACCATTTGTCCATTCTTTTTAAGCTTAATGCCCAAATTGTAATAAACATGATTATTAGGGCAGTCAAAGTTAACGCTATAATAGTTTTACTGCAAATTAATTTTAACAGCACTAATTTCTTTAATGCATTATTGCAACTTGTGATTTTTGTTTGTAGCGGCTACTTGAAGCTCAAAAAGTTACAATAAATTTTGTCAAGAAAAAACTGTCATGTCCATTTTCAAAGGGGTCTCTGGACCTCTGACCTCAAGATGTGCGAATGAAAATGGGTTCTATGGGTACCCACCAGTCTCCCCTTTACAGAGATACCCACTTTATGATAATCACATGCAGTTTGGGGCAAGTCATAGTCAAGTCAGCACATTGACACACTGACAGCTTTGTTACCTGCCGGGCTGTAGTTTGCCGTGTTATGATCTGCATCTATGATCTTCATGTTAAGAATTGCAGTACCTGTGATGGTTTCTGGACAATAGCTGCCATTGTTTTGTGTTGTTAACTAATTTCCAGTGATAAATACATAAATCTCATATATTTGCATAAAGCAGCATATTTGCTCATTCCCATATTGACAAATCTCCCTTTAAGGTACATTGAGTTAAAGCAGTCATACTTAAGAGTCTCCAGTCTCCACTGTGGATCATCCAGTCCAGCAGAGAGGAGCATCACTCCTGCGTCTCCTGGATGATTGTAGCTCAGGTCTAGCTCTCTCAGATGGGAGGGGTTGGAGCTCAGTGCTGAGGCCAGAGAAGCACAACCCACCTCTGTGACCTGACAGCCTGACAGCCTGTTAACATTCAGCAATATAATCATTACTACAATTGGTCTGTAGTCGTGACTTGAGAGATCACAAGACTCTGGTCATGTGAGAGAAATTGTATGTGCAAGAGCCTTTAAATCAGTCCTAACCTGAAAATTTCAAGTCTGCATTGAAGACTCTTGAGCCCAGCAGAAAGAACCTTCACTCCTGAGTCCTGTACGTCGTTGCTGTTCAAGTCCAGTTCTTTCAAACTAGAGGTTTGGGAGCTGAGAGCTGAGGCCAGAGGTTCACAGCTTCTCTCTGACAGGTTACACTCACTCAACCTGGATATCAATGATGATGATAGAGGAACCTGATTATAAGCCCCACAGATGTGTTTCATTAGGGGCCTACTACGCCTACTACGTTGTAAAAGTGAAAGTTACAAGCAACACATTACAACATGTTGTAAAACTGAATGAAATGTCATGTCATTGAACACAAACAAATCAGCTTCTTTAGGTTTAGGCAACACAACTACAACTTCTTTAGGTTTAGGCAAAAAATACAACTTCTTTAGGTTTAGGCAAAAAAAAGCTCTACAACTTCTTTAATTTTAGGCAAAAACAACAATTAGGTTCAGGCAAAAAAAATTTAGGCCAATAAAATACAACATTTCAGGTTTAGGAAAAACACTAGAACCCCTTTGGGTTTAGGAAAAAAATTATAAATAAAACTTCTTTAGGTTTTGGTACAAAAAACTTCAACTTCTTTAGGTTTAGGAAAAAACAAAATTGGTTCAGGCAGTAAAACTAGAACATATTTAAGTTTAGGCTACAAAACTAGAGCTACTTTAGGTTTAGGCAACAAAACTATACCTTCTTAAGGTTTAAACAAAAAATAGGTTCAGGCAATACTACAACTTCTTTAGGGTTAGGCTAAAAAAACAGGAATTTCTTAAAGTTTTGACAATAAAACTACAACTTATTTAGGTTTAGGCAACAAAACTACAATTTCTGTAAGTTTAGGCAAAAAAAACAGTAAGGTCTCGAAAAAAAAAACTGCATCTTTAGGTTTTGGCAATAAAACTACAACTTATTTAAGTTTAGGCAAAAAAAACGAGACCATCTTTAAGTTTAGGCAACAAAATTATAACAACTTTATGTTTAGGCAACAGAAATAAAACTAGAACTTCTTTAGGTTTAGGTAACAAAACTATGACTTCTTAAGGTTTGAACAAAAATAGATTCAGACAATACTATAACTTCTTTAGGTTTAGGCTAAAAAACAGGAATTTCTTGAGGTTTTGGCAATAAAACTCAAACTTTAGATTTAGGCAACAAAACTACAATTTCTGTAGATTTAGGCAAAAAAACAGCAAGTTTTAGGGAAAAAACTATGTCTTTAGGTTTTGGCAATAAAGCTACAACTTATTTAGGTTTAGGCAAAAAAACTACAAGTTCTTTAGGTTTAGGCAACAAAAATGGGTTCAGGCAATAAAACTATAATTTGTTTAGGTTTGGGCAAAAAACTTCAACTTCTTTAGGTTTAGGCAAAAACCTACTAGTGGGAGTAATAGGCCCCTATTGACCCACATCTATTGGGCTTATAGTAACTAACAATAGCTATTTAGAGAAGACTCATTCATAAGGTCTGCAAAACAAAATCTGGCCAACAATTGTTTAATATATTATTTTTAATTCTTAAAACTATGTTACCAGTTCTAAAGACAGTAAATATTTAACTTTGCTGACCTGAGAGTTTCCAGGTTACAGTGTGGACTCTCCAGTCCAGCAGAAAGAAGCTTCACTCCTGAATCCTGCAGGTTGTTCTTGCTTAAGTCCAGCAATCTCAAGCTGGAGGTCTGGAAAGTGAGAACTGAGGCCAGAGTTTCACAGCTCTTTCCTGACAGGTTGCAAGCACTTAGCCTGAAGACCAACAAAGAATTATAAAACAAACATTAAAAGAATCATCTTGACACACTAACACACTGAAATCATTGTGCAGAAAGATGGACTTAAGCTCCTTTAAATTGCAAAGTTAATTGGATTAATTTTCCCTAGTAATAATTACAGATGCAATTTCCTACTGTTCATCTATAAATATGGGGATTTAATTTAAATCCCATCTGGAGCAAAGTCCTTGTATTTTAAAGTGGACCCCTGAGTTTATTTCCGTGGGTGGATCTACTTCTTCGCCCACTTTTTTAATTAGCCCAGAAATGCGGAACACATCAGTCTTGGTCCCAAGTCCGTCTGACCTTCCATTCCCAAGATATAACAAATCACGACCCTCAAAATTAACAAGGTCTGATATACACCAACCAAACCTGGTACACATGGTCTATAAGACAAACCAATCATGCACACCAAATCTGACCGAAGTGCAGAACCCAGCATCTTGGTACCCCTACCAGTTTGCATTTTTAATTAAAGTAATCAATTAATTTGTAATATATTTATTTTTTAAAACTGGATATTTTAATTATAATCAAACAGTGTTAAAGTCTAATTATTCCAACACCCTCCAGGCTTCATGATGAGGCAAATGCATTTGCAAACTGGATTTCTGTCTTTCTGACACACTCGCGCATGTTTTTTTTGATGGTACAGATTGAGGGCATAACATACTTGTCCACTAGGAAGCAGTGCCACGTTAACGTAACCACACTGTACAGAAAAATGTAGATGATATCAGTGAACAGAAAGCAATTTCACCCTGTTGACAGTGTGAACAAACCACTACATCCAGGAAACAAACATGAACGTTTTGAAGAATTACAACGGGTTGGCCAACTGAACTGCAGCCCTCATTCTATGTCATGTTGTTTTTTCAGTGGACTAATTTGCCTAATCTTCGTAGGTCTTCAGACTGTGGTGGAAATGCAGAAAACAGTGGGCTGAAGGAACCTTTTAATCCCTTGAAAAGGAAACCCAGGTTTGTACTACTGCTGGGTTGTACTCTGAAAGAAGAAACTTCCCGACAGGATGTTAGATCAACGAATCAGCTTGTTTGACATCTGCACAGGTTCACAGAGACATTCATGTGTATCTCTGCAGACGCAGAATTCCATCTTTCATAGACACATATATTGGCACCTGCAGGTACAACTTCTAACCTGACCTCAGAGTTTCCAGTTTACTGTGTGGATTCTCCAGTCCAGCACTTAATACCAGCACTCCTGAATCCTGCAGGTTGTTCATACTCAGGTCCAGCTCTCTCAGACCAGAGGACTGGGAGCTAAGGAAAAAGGCCACAGCATCACAGCCTTTCCACGTTAGCCCACAGCCAATCAACCTAAAAAAGAATGAGTGATGAAGACAAACTTTGAAAATGACAGCTTTCAAACTGATTTGCGTGTGGTTAATTATAAAGCCAGCTGACCTGATAATTTCAAGTCCACAGTGTGGACTCTCCAGTCCCACAGAGAGCAGCTCCACTCCTTGATCCTGCAAGTCATTGCTGGAGAGGTCCAGCTCTCTAAGACTGGAGGACTGGCAACTGAGAACTGAAGACAGGGCTCTACAACTCATGAATCTCAGATCACAGCCACTCAGCCTGAAGAAGATGAACAAATACTTTAAAAATGTAAAATAGCAAAATTCTTGACTGAAAGCAACTACTGGACGCCAGTAAAACATTTGTCTAAAAAGTACCATACAAAAGTAAAACAAAATCACTTCTATTCTATTGTCAAAATCTAGTGAATGGTGTTGAACACTAAATTATTATAAATATAGTAAGTAATAAGTAATAGTGTTTTCGGTCCACAATGACAACAGGGGCTGTTTCCAAAAAAAAAAAAAAAAAAAAAGAGTTTTGTCTCTTTGCTTCTATACTCTTGTCATATGATTATTTTCATCTCTGTGACAAATCTGTGGATATCTCATAGTGCATTCCATTCTCTATTTATCTTATCTTATATGAAGATTGATCAGGGAGTTTTTTTGCCACTGTTGCTCATGGGTCACAAGTTACAGAGTACAGTCTAGACCTGCTCTTTATGAAAAAGCATTTGGAGACAACTTCTGTTATAATTTGATGCTATATAAAATAATAATAATAAAAAAGAATCAGTATTCATTGTGTTTATTGCTATTTCAAAGTTATTTGTAACATAACATTTATAGAAACAGATTCTGCAGAGACAGATTCTTTCATACAAACAGATTATGTTTCTCATTCACATGTAAAATCTGTAGGCACAACATTTTGGTACCGCAAGCATTCTGCTTTCCGTTTTTAGCCTGAGTAGTGCTGACCAATCATGTCTGAGCAGGCTTTAGTTGAATGCAGGTGAACAGTTTGTTAGGACATCAAAAGATGCAGAACCATGGAGGACAATTTGTAGATAGGGGCAAGTGTTAGCACAGCTTGCATGTCCAAATGTAAATAAATGTCTGATATGTAGCATTGTAAGACTATACAAATGACAACCAACATATCTTGCTATCCAGCTACGTAAATTCTCACCTATGTAAAACAAACTTGTAAAGATTGCTAATTAACTTAATAAAAGCTTAATAAACTTAATAGTTAGCGTTACATTTATGCAATTACTTCATTCTGTTGATTCATTTGAAAGGCACATTCAACTTCTGTCATAAATGTAATGCATATCTTGGGTAACAATTTTTAATATGCAAACAATATTTTATAATTTGGGAGAAGGGAAGCCTAGGGTATTTGTCAGTCTATGTCAAACCCACCTCTGAGGTGGGATCCAAATAATCCTGAATTTTGTGATCAAACTGATCCAGATTTCTGCTTTAAATTTTAAATACCCAAATGCAGCATTTTGTCTGGATTAAAGGTAGGACTGGATCACCAAATCTGGATCCAAATCTTCAGGATCAGAGATCTTTGGATTTACTTTAAAATATCCAGTGTTCAGATCAGATCAGAATCTAGTTCTGTTCTTCGCCGTGGTATGTTGGGGGGGGGGGGGGGTGGCATCAGCACCAGGGATGCCACCAAACTGAACAAACTGGTGTGGAGGGCTGGGTCTGTGGTTGGATGTGAGCTGGACAGTCTGGAGGTGGTGGCAAAGGGGAGGACCAGGAGGAAGCTGGAGACTATTCTGAAGAACCCCTCCCACCCCCTTTATGACCAACTGGTCCAGATGAGGAGTACATTCAGCCAGAGACTGATCCCCCCTCGGTACACTACAAACCGTCTGGGTCAGTCCTTCCTTTTGGTGGGGCTCCATAACCAAGGTCTGACCCCCATGTGACTCTGATCATCTGCTCCGTATTTATTCCAAATGTATATAATTACATATAATTATATCATTACATATACATATGCTGTGCATATACAATACCCACCACCTGCTGCACTTTACATATTACCGTTACTGTTATTTATTTTATTGTCAATTTTCTTCATTGCACCTTATTTCATTCACTGCACCTTCTCTTTTTACTTTTTACTATACTGTATTTATCTGTACTGTTGTTGATGCTGCCGACACCCGAATTTCCCTCCGGGGATTAATAAAGGTTCATCTTATCTTATCTTATCTAGTCCAATCCAACCACTGTAATCCTCTGAGTTCATTTTGAAATAAATTTGCTTGTAGACTAGCTACTTGTTGTAACTCCAGTCTCGTGTCTCAAGTTACTAATTGGGCTTGTGGCTATATTGAAATAAATAATTTTTCAAAGTAAAACTCCTAGTAAACAGTCAACCTGGAAACAATAAATACGGCCAAAACACGGAGAAAGTCTCAACATATCTTATATGTATCATAAATGGAGTGTTTCAGAGTATTTTCATCACATTTACAGTCCCAGTTGTAGTAAAGAGTAACAGAGCATTCAGTTGCATCATTATCCATTGGATCTTTCTTATGAAGGTGATGTTGCCATTGAAATTAAAATTTTATATTAGGCGAGGTATTGTTTGATGTTATAATGAATCTGTGGATATTGTATAGAGAACCTCTAAATAAAGCAAACAGACCTGAGAGTTTGGAGCCTACATTGTGGATTCTGCAAACCACTTGTCAGGTCCTTGAGTCCCGTATCCCTCACATTGTTGTAACTTAGGTCCAGCTCTCTCAGATTAGAGGTCAGGGAGCTGAGAGCTGAGGCCAGAGCATGGCAACTCCTCCCAGACAGTTTACAGCCACTCAACCTAAAGATGTCATAGCCAGAAAGAAAGAACAAGAACCTAAAAATATATAATTTGCAGTCTTGAAAAAAAAAATCATCTACCATCCAAACTGTGTGACAACACTGGAGGGTTGTCACACAGTTTTGTTTTAATCTGTGCAGATGTCTGCACGACTCTGTCTGAGCTGTGTCTCACATAACCGCAAACTGAACTGAAGCATTTAAATGCGCTTCAAGTCTTTTTTTGACAATGTGTGTGTAAACACGAGGTTGATGCACAATTTAAAAGCACTGATTAATATATCTATCCACATTTTGCAATTGGTGGAGCAGAGTAGGCTGTGGATCTTTATTAGGGATGGGAATGGTTCGGGTAAAAATCCAAACAGGTTTGCTAGTCTAGTTGAAACAGTATGTGTTTGGTTTACTCTGCACTTTATGATGATGGCTTCTGTGGGCTTTTTTTTTTTTAATTATTTTTTAAATATGTTGACAGACAGTGGCACTTGTTTCTTATGTTAGCCTTGTCTTATGTTGTTCAGGCAAACAATTGACTTATTTTGGCAAATAAATAAAAAGCTGTTCAAATTGAAATTGGACATTGGCCTCCTTTATGTACCATAAATACCTTTTACCGCTGTATCGAACCAAACCGAAAACTGTGACCCCAAACTGTGATATGAACCGAACCATAAATTTTCTGAACAGTCCCATCCCTAATGTTTATCCAATCATACTCAACCACTGTGAAGCCTATTTCAGATGAAATCAAAGTGATCTGACATCTTCCCACTGCAGTTTCATAATGAACCCTATATATTTTATTATACAACTTTAACATGTTCAAAATTTTCCCACAGTCTCTCAAAATCCTGTGGAAAATGCTATATTACGTCATCCAACTTCAATACTCATTACAGCACCGTCTATTGAATATGTACAGTAAGTTGTGCACTCACCGAGATAGACTGGAGGCTTGAAGCACTGGCAGCAATCTCAGTAGACCTTCCTCTGAAGCAGAGAATTTCTTCAGGTCAAACACATCTAACTCACACTCTGATGACAGTAGGATTTTGACCAGAGCTGACCACTGAGCAGGTGACAACTTGTTTGTGGAAAGCCATTGTGAACTCAGGTACAGTTGGATCTCCTCGATTAGAGAATGATCACACAGCTCATTAAGACAGTGGAACAGGTTTATGCATTGTTCTGGGGAGGGATTCTCCCTGATCTTCTTCTTGATGTACTGGACTGTGTCCTGATTGCTCTGTAAGCTACTTTCTGATTGTTTCAAAAGGTCCTGAAGAAGTGCTTGATTCGTCTGTAGTGAGAGGCCAATGAGGAAGCGGAGGAACAAGTCCAGGTGCCCATTTGGACTCTGTAAAGCCTTGTTGACTGCACTTTGGAAGAGGTGTTTTACTACAGATTCCTCTGTGCTCTGCTCAGCAGACTGTTTGGAGGTTGATTGTTCTTCTGCCAAGAGGTTGACACCAGAGTTGACGAAGGACGCAATGACATGGACAGCAGCCAGGAACTCCTGAAAGCTCAAATGGACAAAGCAGAAAAGTTTGTCCTTGTTCAGCCAGTGGTCCTCTTTAAGGATCTGGGTGAACACTCCAGAGTAGACCAAGGCAGCTCTAATATCAATTCCACACTCTATAAGATCTGCTTCACAGAAGATCAGGTTGCCTTTCTGCAGCTGCTCAAACGCCAGTTTTCCCAGAGACATGATGATTTTGCTGGTCTTTGTGTTCCACAGTAGATCTGTCTCAGCTCTTCCATGATATTTGGCATTCGCCAGCTTGGACTCATCTAACAGAAAATGGATATACATCTCTGTCAGGGTCTTGGGCAGCTCTGCTTTGTTACTGGTTTTCAACACGTCCTCCAGAACTGTTGCAGTGATCCAACACAAGACTGGAATGTGGCACATGATGTGGAGGCGTTGGGATGCCTTAATGTGGGTGATGATTCTGCTTGCCAGCTCCTTATTTCTGAATCTCTTCCTGAAGTACTCATCCTTCTTTGGATCAGTGAATCCTCTCACCTCTGTCACCATGTGAAGGTACCCCGGAGGGATTTTACTGGCTGCCCTGGGCGTTGTGGTTATCCAGAGGTTGGCAGAAGGGAACAGTTTCCCCATGATGAGGTTTGTCAGCAGCACGTCCACCAATGCCGAGTCAGTGATATCAGTCAGAACCTCATTGTTGTGGAAGTCCAAAGGAAGTTGACACTCATCCAGACCGTCGAAGATAAACACAATCTGGAATTTGTCAAAACCACTTATTCCTGCTTCTTTGGTATCAGTAAAGAAATGATGAAGAAGTTTCACCCAGCTGTATTTTTTCCCCTTGAGCAAATTCAACTCTCGAAAAGTGAATGGAAATATGAACTGTATCTTGTTGTTTACTTTGTCGTCAGCCCAATCCAGGACAAACTTCTGTGTCAAGACTGTTTTCCCAATACCTGGTACTCCTTTTGTCATTAATGTTCTAACTGATCCATCTTGGCCAGGTAAGGTTTCAAAGAGATCTTGGACATTGACCTGCCCAGATGTTTCCTCTGTGACGTCAAGCTCAGTGTAGATCTCATTCATCAACATCTGCTTTCCAGATTTTGAGTCTTGCTCAAACAAATGCTGGAACTTCTTTCTCAGGTTGGATTTGAGTTTTCTCTGGCAATCAGTGAGAGCCTCTGGCAAATATACAAGAGATGACATTAATTTTAACATGCTACTCTAAGCATGAAACATCTATGCAAACATTTCCAGATAAATGGACACAACACATTTCTACCTCCATGTTAGTCATTCAGACTATACGGTGGTGCAGGGATGATGTATTTTTGTAGGCTAAGCCTTAAGTTAGAATAGAATAGAGGAAGTTAGGTTCCCTTGACAAAAGGCCAATGAGATCTTTCATACATCACACTGCAATTAAGGCCCTTGCACACCAAATCCATTTTTTTTTTTATCTGAAATTGTTGTTTGAAGATAAATACAATCTCACGTTGTGTCAATCAAACAAATCAACTCAGAAGCCTCTGTCATTCAAGTTTTCATTACAGGTTAAATTTTCAACATTTTTTTGGATCCGTTAAAAGGCAAAAGAAGATTGTTTGACCAATCACAGCGACATTCTATGTATCATCAAAATAGGCCTGATAAACATTCACTTCATGTCCCAGAAAAGAGTACTTTATGACAAATAAAGAAAACAGATGCAGAATTTAACGATAGAGTGTGGCAGGCAATTGCAGAGCAGCCTGGAATCAGGGATGGTCACAAAGTAAAAGGTATATGAAAGATTAGACAGTGGTGATTGTGCTCTGGGCAGCTAAAGGAGTCACTATTGGTCACACCCACATAAATAATTCTGCATAGTTGTACACTGGAAATTTTTGCAACAAGTAGCACAATAAAGTACATCAGGCTTTTTATTGGATTACAGATTAAAAACATGCATATGAGAAAAGAAAAAAATGTTCTGCAAAGACCTTTACATGTGTAACACTATTTCCCCCAATGTACCTTTGGATGTTGAGCTGATGTTTGATAAACGTTGCACCAAGTCATTCTTTTTGATCAACTTCAAAACCTTAATGGTCACCTCCACTGCATTTTTGTTGTAGGTCTCTATGATCTCATCCACAGTGTCCAGCCTGTCTGCATTCCCTAATTGGCTCCTTGGGATTGCTGGGAAGCCTTCCAAGGCATCAGCCTGCTGCAGGAACCATTTGAACTTTTTAAACTCTTCATCTGCCAGATCCTCCAGTGTTGCCAGCAACTCTACGGGTGTTGCCATGATCTCTTCTGGCTGAAATACCAATGACCATTGTTAAGAACTTACAATAAGGGTACATTCATTAAAATCAATTAGAAGAAGAAGAAGAAGAAGATCTACCTTTATTAGTCCCACAGTGGGGAAATTCAATTTACACTCTGTTTAACTTATACATGGTACATGCACACAAACACACACACACATGCAGTAATGGAGAGATGTCAGAGTGAGGGGGCTGCTCCAGACAAGCGCCCTGAGCAGTTGGGGGTTTGGTGCCTTGCTCAGGGGCACCTCGGCAGTGCCCAAGAGGTAAACTGGCACCTCTCCAGCTACCAGTTCACACTCAGTTTTTTTGGTCCATGTCGGGACTTGAACCGGTGACCCTCCGGTTCCCAAGCCAACTTCCTACAGACTGAGCTACTGCCGCCCCCAATTAGTACACTGAAGTATGTTATGTATTATTAAACAGTTTGTAAATGTGTTGGTTAGACCACAAATTGGACATGCTAACCAATACTCAACTTTCTACATGCTGACTGTAATTACATTATCTAAATTCTAATAATAATACCATACAAACACAAACAACAAACACACTCATGTTTATCTATACAGAAAAGGTCTGATATAAATTATGTGTGTGTGTGAGAGAGAGTGAGTGTGTGTGTGTATTTGTGTCTGTGTGTCTGTGTTCATAATTTTTTTCTTATATTGTATGACATGCACAGTAGCATTTGCTCGGTCACATGACTCAATCATGGGGTCGCTGTCATCACGGTCTGGGTCTCGATAGACATAAATAGAGGAAGGAGATAACTCTGGATTTGGCAATTAGTGCATTTTACGACTTTTAGGACCTAATGATTAAGAAATGACAACTACTAGAGTGTTCATACTGGAAAAACCCACAGACAAATGCAAGTTTACACATGACAAGTAGTTTGTAAATGCAAGTTCAGCAGTTTGTACATATTGTACATATTTCTCCACTGTGGGACTAATAAAGGAATATCTTATCTTATCTTATCTTTTTATATGTAACGACATCCAAACATGTTTATCTATATATGTATGTGTGTGTGTGTGTGTGTGGGTTTGTTTGTTGGTTCACCCTAGATCCTGGTCAGTAAAAGTAAAGGCAACACCTTTATTGACCACTTTTTGATCCTGCTTGGATCTTTGTCAGGTCAAAATGTTTGAGAGAAGAAAACCACACCCATATTTATAGGTAAAGCTCACCTATTCATGAAAACAATAGTTCAAAAGCTGTATTTCTAAATATCATACTTCTAAATAGCAAACATTATTTATACTATTATAATAAATATATATTTTATGAACATTATCTATAAACATTGTTGGGCAGCTGTGTCTTGGAGGAGAGTGGCTTCGTCCACCAATCAAAAGGTTGGTGGTTCAATCCCCGGCTCCTTCAGTCCACATGTCAAAGTGTCCTTGGGCAAGATACTGAACCAAACCAAAAATCAAAATCAAAATTTACCCAAATTGCCCCCAAAGGCGGTGCCATTCTTATGTATATTGAGTATTTAGATAAGATCCAGATGGGCAGGTTGGCACCTTGCATGGCAGCCTCTGCCATCAGTGTATGAATGTGTGTGTGAATAAGTAAACGCTAACAAGTAGTGTAAAGCGCTTTGAATGGTCAAAAAACTAGAAAGTCCATCTATCATTTACTATACATATTCATCATTCAACATTTAGGGTTAGAAAAAGGAAAGAATATTTATTTAATACTTGTACAACAATTGGGTTTAAAACACCCTTCTAAATAAGTCATCTTATTAATATCAAATCTCAGTATAGATAAAAGACACACCTGTTGTGCAACATTTTTTTTTTTTCATTTTTACAGATATGTGTGTCAGAATATAAGTGCACATACTGTATAGGAAAAGCCATCATAGTACAAATTCCATGATTTGTTTTAGAGAAAATGTTTGATCTCATTAGCTTGATTCTTGTGTAAAATACAATAGCTTTTTCTTTGGAGTAAGAGAATATTTAAATCAACCAATCACCTGGTTCGATTCCCGGCCAGTGCATCTCTTTAGGGGGCGGCAGTAGCTCAGTCTGTAGGACACCAAACCCCCAACTGCTCAGGGTGCTTGTCAGGAGCAGCCCCCTCACTCTGACATCTCTCCATTAATGCATGTATGTGTGTTTCAGGTCTGCATGTACCATGTATAAGTTAAAAAAAAAACAACAAAGTGTAAATTGAATTTCCCCACTGTGGGACTAAGAAAGGCTGATCTTCTTCTTCTTCTTCTCTTCTAATAAAATGCTCTTTTTCTGCAGAGGATTAGTTAGGCATTGAATCACACTTTTTATAAGTTGCTGTGTGAAAGAAGTAAGGAAGAAAGCAGTACCTTTTCTTTCCAGACAGAAGTCTTGATTGAAGCTCTTTCTTCTCTAGACTGAGGGCTTGAATCTTGTTATCACAGCTGAGGGAAAGAACTGAGAAATAGAGAAGAGAAGGTTCCTAATATGGCCCTCAGTTAGTTCCTCAGGCAATTCATAAGCATCATAAACCTTACACTTTTTAACCAAATATGATGATGTGGATTGTCTACTGCCTATTGGATTGGTGCATTGAGGAAGTTCCTCTCTAGTGTCTTAAAAAAAAACATGAACATGCACATGCACTCTTAACAATAGATATAAAGTATACTGTAGCATAAGGTTTTGGCGCACATTCTCTTTCAGCTCTGATTTCAGTCAGTAACCAACTCCTGAAATATCTGCCTCTTTAGCAGCTAAAGCTGCAAAATCCTAGAATGCTGTTCAACATTGTGAGCTGTGTCACTGATCCTCCTGATACAACAGATATAGGGTTAGGGTTAGGTTATTTTAGCATGGACTTTTATTGTGACCAGTCTAAGGCACACCTGTGCAATAATCATGCTGTCGAATCAGCATCTTGATATGCCACACCTGTGAGGTTGATGGATTAAGTGCTCACCAGCACAGATTTAGACGAATTTGTGAGCAATATTTGAGAGAAATAGTAAAGTGTAAGTGTAAAAAGTTTGTGTAGTGTTACGCTCCGTGGAGACAGGCAGCATAGGACTCAGATGCAAACACACTGGAACAGGGTTGAGGCGATAATCGGTGTCTTTAATACAGTCCAAGGTCGGTACACGGTAAGACAAGCAATAGGGCAAACACATCCAAAAAACGGCAGGCAAGGACTAGGTCGAAAACTAAGCAGAGGGTCAAAAACACGGGTAATCAATGGAACTCACAAAAGGAAACGCTGGATGACTTGACGCGAGGGAACAAGACGATCTGGCACAGAAGGGCTGGGGAGCACACATTAAATACCAGTGAGGGAGTGATTAACTATTCACAGGTGGACACAATCAGGGCGGGGAAAGCACGATGGGACGCCGGTGAATGGAGTGGAAAGTAGGTCAGGAGGATGTGCTCTAACGTGAAGGCGGGAAGCATGCAGGGCAGGAAGTGAGGTGATCTGAAACGAGAGGGAATGTTAGAACTACAAAATAAAACAGGAAGTGTCAAACTAAAAGCATGCACATGCAACATGGAACACAGACATAACACAGTCTAAGACCTCACATTCCTGACAGTACCCCCCCCTCTACGGACGGCACCTGACGTCCCTGGAATGTCTGGGTGAGTCCTGTGAAAGTCTCTGATGAGACTAGGGTCCATAATGTTCTTTGTGGAGACCCAGGAGCGCTCCTCCGGTCCATAACCCTCCCAGTCCACCAGGTACTGTTTTCCCCGACCCCGCCGTCTCATGGCTAGCAGTCTCTTTACCGTGTAGACGGGGCCTCCGTCGATGATCCGTGGTGGTGGTGGAGGTTTGGAGGCAGGGACCAGAGGGCTCTCCCGGGCAGGTTTTAGTCGTCCAACATGGAATGTGGGATGGATCTTCATGGAACGAGGGAGTTGTAGTCTAACGGCGACTGGGTTGACGATCTTCTCAATGGGGAAAGGACCCACAAACTTTGGAGCCAGCTTTCTAGACTCCACCCTTAAGGGGAGGTTCTTGGTTGACAGCCAAACCCTCTGCCCAGGCCGGTAAGCCGGAGCCGGGGTCCGCCGTCTATCGGAAGCTCTCTTACTTCTGGCGGAGTTTCTGAGTAACAAGTGTCGTGCCCCTTTCCAAATTTTGCGGCACCGGCGCACCAGGGCCTGAGCAGAGGGCACAGCAGACTCAATTTCGACATCTGGAAAAAGAGGAGGTTGATAGCCGTACACACATTGGAATGGAGAGAGACCGGACGCAGAGCAGGGCAGAGTATTGTGGGCGTATTCGACCCACAAGAGGTGCTTACTCCAAGAGGATGGATTTTGTGCCACTAAGCATCTGAGTCCGGTCTCCAACTCCTGATTGAGCCTCTCCGTCTGGCCATTGGACTCAGGATGGTGGCCAGAGGAGAGGCTCACAGATGCCCCCAACAGGCTGCAGAACTCATGCCAGAATTGGGAAACGAATTGGGGCCCCCGGTCTGACACCACGTCTCTAGGAAAGCCATGAATACGAAAAATGTGAATTAACATCGCCTCCGCTGTTTCCTTAGCGGAGGGTAATTTTGGTAAGGCAATGAAATGAGCCATCTTAGAAAATCTATCTACAACAGTAAGGACAGTGGTTTTACCTTCTGAAGGCGGAAGCCCGGTCACGAAGTCTAAGGAGATGTCAGACCAGGGGCGATGGGGGACTGACAGTGGATGAAGCAGGCCTGAAGGGGGCTGATGGGAGGATTTCCCTCGGGCGCAGACAGAACAGGCAGAGACGTATTCCTTGACCTCCTTATCCATGGCTGGCCACCAGAACCTCTGCTTAATTAAAAACATGGTTCTGGTGGTGCCAGGGTGACAGGATATCTTGGAAGTATGGGCCCAATGTATCACCTGAGAACGGAGAGAAGCGGGAACAAACAATCTGTTGGGGGGAACCCCCTCAGGAACCGTAACATTAGTTAGCGCCTCTTTTACCTTAGCTTCAATGTTCCACGTAACCGCTCCTATGACGCAAGACTGTGGTAAGATGGGCTCAGGATCTTTCGTGGAGCTCTCTGGGTCGTGGATTCTGGACAACGCGTCTGGTTTTCCGTTCTTAGAGCCCGGTCGGTAGGAGAGAGTAAAATTGAAACGGTTAAAGAATAGAGCCCAACGGGCTTGCCTCGAATTCAATCTTTTGGCCGATCTGATATACTCTAAATTTTTATGATCCGTCCAGACCAAGAACGGTGTTTCTGCCCCCTCTAACCAGTGCCTCCATTCCTCTAACGCAGCTTTGACCGCAAGCAGCTCTCGGTTACCAATGTCGTAATTCCTTTCTGCTGCGGTCAGTCTGCGAGAGAGGAAGGCGCACGGATGAAGTTTGTTGTCGGAGGGGGCACGCTGGGAGATTACCGCTCCAATGCCGGTGTCTGATGCGTCTACCTCCACAATAAATTGGCGATCTAGTTCGGGAAGACAGAGGATGGGTGAGAAGCAGAAACTCTTCTTTAACTTAACGAAAGCCTCCTCTGCCTCCCGAGACCAGAAGAACTTGGTTTTAGTGGAGGTGAGCGTGTGGAGTGGTGCTGCCAGGTTGCTGAAGTTGCGTATGAAACGTCTATAGAAATTTGCGAAACCTAGGAATTTTTGTACCTGTTTACGACAGGTGGGAGTGGGCCAATCAGCGACGGCAGTAACTTTGGCTGGATCCATCTGCATGTTATCAGGGCTGACCACAAAACCGAGGAATGCGACTGAGGAGACGTGAAACTCGCACTTCTCGGCTTTGACGTACAGGTGGTGCTCCAGCAGCTTCTGTAGAACCTGTCTGACATGTTGAACGTGTGTCTGTTCATCGGGAGAGAAGATGAGGATATCATCAAGGTAAACAAACACATAGTGGTTTAACATGTCTCGTAAAACATCATTTACCAACGCTTGAAAGACAGCTGGAGCGTTTGTCAGGCCAAATGGCATCACCAAGTACTCATAGTGGCCACTAGGGGTGTTAAACGCCGTCTTCCACTCATCCCCTTCTTTTATTCTGATCAGGTGATAGGCGTTTCTGAGGTCAAGTTTCGAAAAAATCTTAGCCCCTTTTAACTGTTCGAATGCTGACGACATAAGGGGAAGAGGGTACCTGTTCTTAATAGTGATCTCATTCAGACCTCGGTAGTCAATGCAGGGGCGGAGAGAATGATCCTTCTTCTCAACGAAGAAGAAACCTGCACCAGCAGGGGAGGATGAGGGTCGGATGAGGCCCGCCTTCAGAGACGTGTCAATATATTCCCTCATGGCTTCCCTCTCGGGGCCAGAAAGGGAATATAGCCGCCCCTTAGGTGGTGTTGTCCCGGGAAGGAGGTTGATGCTGCAGTCGTAAGATCGGTGAGGTGGTAACGCGGTCGCTTTAGCCTTGCTGAAAACCTCACCGAGATCATGGTAACAGCGGGGCACTCCAACCAACTCAGGAGAGTTAGTGCGGGAAGAGGCGGACGGCGCAGATTCCCTGAGAGCCTCTGGGACCGCACCTACAGCTACTGGAGGCTCCGGAGAGAGAGTAGAGGAACGACAGGTTAATTTGCAATCCCCTCCCCAATTTAGCACTTTTCCAGTAGCCCAGTCAATCTGAGGTTTATGCTTTTTAAGCCAAGGCAAGCCAAGAATTACTGGGTGCACAGCCGATTCTATTATGTTGAAGCTGACAGTCTCACAGTGGTTACCAGCAATGATTAGAGTCACAGGCAATGTCTGGTGTGTGATGCTGCACAGGGGACGCCCGTCGAGTGCGCTTGCCTCTAGTGGACTATTCAGTTCATTGGTGGGGATGCCCATCTCCGCCACCAGTTGCTGATCAATGAAATTATCATCGGCTCCGGAGTCCACCAGCGCGGCCACGGATCGGGACCTGTTAGCAAAAACAAGCTGTAATTGAGTTAGTGCACGAGAGGTATTAGAGTTAAAAGAGGTTGGGCTCACCAGTGTCCTCTCGATCACTGGTGAGCCCTGTCTTTTAACGGGCAGTTCATCAGAAAATGTCCCAGCTGGGCACAGTAGATACACCGCCCCTCCTTGAGGCGGCGCTGGCGTTCCTCTGGAGAGAGCCGGGTCCTTCCCAGCTGCATCGGCTCCTCCGAACCGCCAGGGGGAGCTGGGAACCCGTCGACAGGAAGCGACGTCGAAGCACGTCCCGCTGGCCGCTGGAACCTGTAGTCCTTCGTCTGGTCCGGTGGTGAACTGACAGGCGCTCTCCGGTCCTTCCCCCTCTCCTTCTCCCGTTCCCAGAGCCGGTTGTCGATCCGAATGGCGAGTGCAATGACCGAATCGATGTCAGCGGGTAAGAACAGAGGAGCTAACTGGTCCTTAACCGGATCGGATAACCCGTGCAAAAAGGTGTCAAGTAAAGAGGCTTCGTTCCAGCCGCTGTCGGCAGCGAGGGTGCGGAATTCAATGGCATAATCAGCTACCCGGCGCTTTCCCTGACGGAGCCCCACCAGAGCGCGCGCTGCCTCTCTTCCTGGAGTGGAATGATCAAAAATTTTACTAAGCGTTTCAGTAAAGAGAGGGAGAGAAAAACAAACCGGAGAGTTACGGGACCACTCTGCCGTCGCCCATGCTTCTGCTCTGCCTGAGAGATGTGTTATTATGAAGGCCACTTTGGCTCGCTCAGTAGGGAATTGAGCGGCCTGTAATTCAAAATGAAGTCCACACTGTACCAGAAAGGCGCGACAGTTTTCGGAATCCCCGGAGAACTTCTCGGGTTTGGCCAAGTGCGGAGAGTGAGCGTGGCTGTCGAGCGGAGCCGGAGGTGGAGCAGGAGGCGCAGGGAACCCCGGGGGAGGTGGTGGTGGAGCGCCAGCAGCAGCATCAGGAGCGTGGTGAGACTCTAATAATGTTAGTAACGCTTGCATTTGTGTACCTAGCCGGGTTACTTGTTCACCGATGTTGGCTTGAAATGTCTCTTGGCGCTCTGTTAACTCCTTCACCCCGTGACAAACGGCGGTGAGTCGCTCCTCATGCTGATGGAGCTGCTGTCCCTGGGCTAGGACTGCTGTCCGAACCCGTTCCGTGTTTGCTGAGTCCATGTCAGGCCAGATCGTACTGTTACGCTCCGTGGAGACAGGCAGCATAGGACTCAGATGCAAACACACTGGAACAGGGTTGAGGCGATAATCGGTGTCTTTAATACAGTCCAAGGTCGGTACACGGTAAGACAAGCAATAGGGCAAACACATCCAAAAAACGGCAGGCAAGGACTAGGTCGAAAACTAAGCAGAGGGTCAAAAACACGGGTAATCAATGGAACTCACAAAAGGAAACGCTGGATGACTTGACGCGAGGGAACAAGACGATCTGGCACAGAAGGGCTGGGGAGCACACATTAAATACCAGTGAGGGAGTGATTAACTATTCACAGGTGGACACAATCAGGGCGGGGAAAGCACGATGGGACGCCGGTGAATGGAGTGGAAAGTAGGTCAGGAGGATGTGCTCTAACGTGAAGGCGGGAAGCATGCAGGGCAGGAAGTGAGGTGATCTGAAACGAGAGGGAATGTTAGAACTACAAAATAAAACAGGAAGTGTCAAACTAAAAGCATGCACATGCAACATGGAACACAGACATAACACAGTCTAAGACCTCACATTCCTGACATGTAGTTTGTGTAAAAAGAAAGTCTTAGATCTTTGACTTCAGCAAATAAAAAAATGGGAGCAAAAACAAAAGTGTTTATATTTTTGTTCATGTATAAAACCAAAGAGCAAAATGAGGAAGAGTCGAAGAGCGAAATGAGGAAGAGCAAAATGAGGAAGAGCCGAAGAGCGAAATGAAGAAGAGCAAAATGAGGAAGAGCTGAAGAGCGAAATGAGGAAGAGCAAAATGAGGAGGAGCCAAAGAGCCACCTTATAATAATAAATTTGGGCTTCTGATTTTAGAGTCATATATTTCATACATTTTGTACATTTCATTTCTATTACATTTGTATTGAGACTCATGAGCACTTAAGGGGGTCTGGGCTTGAACATGAAAGCAGCAAGTGAAGACTCTTTTAATTCTGAGTAAATGTCTTTAAACTGTCCTCAGTAGACCAATTTATTTCAAAGCAAAGTTTCCATACACGCTATCCCCTTGATGCATTTGAAAGAATTAACAGAATAGTAAAATTGCTGTGGTTCAAATGAAATGTCCAGGTTTGTTATTAGAATGTTTCCCCCATACAATCCTAAAATGATACAGGAACATATGAATCATATGAACTTCCTTCTTCTCGACTTCCCCTTTGACAAAAGAGTACAAGTCTCTGCACACATTGTTCCTTTTTTGTTTTCATTTCTCTCTGCTACAGTTAATCAGGAACACATTTGCCAAGAAACAAAAAAGGGCGCATGACTCAAAAATTGGTTTGGTGAGAACTATATACAACATTGTCCTGCATGTCATTGTTTTTGATCAGCTCAACCTGCCTGTGTAAACCATCTGAAGGCTCCACCAACAGACCTCCACCATCTGATCAGCTAGAACTAGTCCGAGGGAAATGTCTCAAACAATAACGGAAAATAGTCTGGAATGGGGAAAAACAGCATATCCACTATTATCAGGGATATCAACAATGGATTTTTTGTGCTTTTTCCTACAAATGTCCAGCAATACATATTGCACGTGTCAGTTTCCACTCCAGTCTTTTCAAAATAAAACTCCTTAATTAGGCTTCAGAAAAGATTGACTTAGTTAGGATTAGGCAACAAAACTGCTTAGGCTGAGGAAAAGATTAACTTGGTTAGTTTCAGGAAACAAAACTATTTAGGCTTAGAAAAATATTGACTTGCCTAGGTTTGGCAACAAAAGTACTTAGATTTAGGAATATATCGACTTGGTTAGGCTTAGGCAATAAAACTACTAAATTAGGCTCAGGAAACGATCAACTTGGTTAGGCGGAGGCAACGAAACTACTTTGGCTTAGAAAAAGATCAACTTGGCTAGGCGTAGGCAGCAAAACTTCTTAGATTTATGAATAGAACGACTTTATTGGGGGGTTGAGGAACAAAACTACTTAGATTTAGGAATAGATTGACTTGGTTAGACTTAGGCAACAAAACTACTTAGATTTAGGAATAGATTGACTTGCTTAGGCTTAGGGAACAAACTTCTTAGTTAGGCTCAGGAAAGGTTAGGTGTCGGCAACAAAACTACCAAGTTAGGCTTACAAAAAGATTGACTTGGTTAAGCTTAGGCAACAAAACTATTCAGTTAAGTTTAGGAAAAGATCGTGATTTGGGTTAAAATAACACCGGAAGTGCTGTAACTTAAGCATGGATTTGACAAATAACTTTGACATCTGGTTTTACAAAGGGCATGAACTGGTGAAATCCTGCTTTTTAACCCACCTATCCACCCGACCTCCTCCTCCTCCACATTCTTTAGACTTCCTGGTTCACAATTATGTGAATTACATATGAACTGATTTTGTGTTGACCATCATGAAAAAAATCAAAAGTTGTGTCTATCTACACAAATTAATACATTCAATTTTGTAAATATTTCATGAACTGCTGTGTGACTGGGCTGTCCGAAACATGACAAAATAGAGGGAGAAGCAGGCTTAAGGCTTAAATAATAAGTAATTTATTTATAACTGATAACAGCAACCCAAAAATCATCTCAGAAAACAATGAGATGTGATCACGCTCAAAGTAAACCTAAACACACTGGTACCTTAGAGTAAGCCTTAAGTGTCCAACACTGCCTTATAGCAACCAGGACTACTAGGACAGAGTGTCATGTTGCTGTTTTATGACAGTCAGAGCCACAAAATAAAAATGATGGTTATGTGTGGTCATCATCAATGCTTCTAGTTCACTGACAATTGCAATTTGAAAGTCAAATTGCAGAAAATAGCACAGCTTTTTAAAATGTAGATTTTATGTGTGTTAGCAGGTAACTTAACAAGATGAAGGGTGCTGCACTTGGTCAGGAAACTCTGTTGGTAATGTTGAAGTAAAAAACAACAGAACTCTGAAATTTCACCATAACAATATGAATGAATATCTCTAAACTAGGGTTGTCAAAGTTAATGCGATAATAATACATTAACACAATTTCATTTTAATGCCACTAATTTCTTTAATGCATTAATGCAACTTGTGTTTTTTAGCTTGTAGCAGACTCAGTTTTAAAGCAAAAGTGAAGACACTGGTATCATATGAAAGTAGAAAATCCATTTGTACTGTAATGTAATACCAGCTTCTCACTAAATGCTCCAAAGTTGCCCTTGACATGGAAAAACTGGCATGGTCTCTTGACCTCTGACCTCAAGATATGTGAATGAAAAAGGGCTCTGTGAGTACCGATGAGTCTCCCCTTTACAGACATGCCCACTTTATGATAATGATGTTGTTGCGTCTTCGTCTTGGGTTTGCCATGTTATGCATATATTTTATGCTAAATGCAGAACCTGTGAGGGTTTCTTGACAATATTTGTCATTGTTTTGTGTTGCTAATTGATTTACAATAATAAATATATATGTAGACATTTACATAAAGCAGCATATTTGTCCACTTGCATGTTAATTAGAGTATTAAATACTAGACAAATCTCCCTTTAAGGTACATTTTTTTTATGATTAACTATGGACAATCGTGCAATTAATCTAGGGTAATTATTTTAATCAATAGGCAGCCCGATTCTAAGCATCCTAGCCCTGATTACCTACTCTGAAATGCTTGATTCATAATTTTTAGGTTCTACTTTCAGGATGAGGAGTGAGAGCATTTTATCAACTTTACTATTTTGGTCAATATTTAGGAGTCTGAGAGGTTGCCTTCATTTGTCACCATCTTATACTTGTGAATTGGTCTAAAAAAATGAATACAAATTAAAGGGGTACACTAGCTACTTAAATAGGGGGGTGATGACTTTCTCTACGGATTTAGAGACTTTTGGAGCTTGTGATGCCAGCTATTTTCATTGGAAAAATAGTTGGCAACACTGGACTGCATTTTTAGGTTGAATCATTTTTAAAATATAGCGTACACGTGCTGGTTTCTCTAGAGTTACCTACCCAAGCTTTATGCCATATGAATGGTTTGACAATGTTGGTGTTAATAATATCTTTGCTAGGGCTGCCAATCAATTAAAATAGTTAATTATGATTAATTGCACATTTTGTATCTGTTTAAAATGTATCTTGAAAAGAGATTTGTCAAGTATTCAATACTCTTAACACGGACAAATATGCTGATTTATGTAAATGTATGTGTATATTTACTACTGGAAATCAATAAACACACAAATTAATGACAGATATTGTCACAAGTGCTGCATTTAGCATAAAAAATATGCTCCAGTCATAACATGGCAAACTGTAGCCCAGCAGCCAACAACAGCTGTCAGTGTGTCAGTGTGCTGACTTGACAATGACTTGCCCCAAACTGACTGTGATAATCATACAGTGAGCATGTCTGTAAAGGGGAAACTGGTGGGTACCCATAGAACCCATTTACATTCACATATCTGGAGGTCAGAGGCCAAGGGACCTATTTGAAAATGGACATGCCAGTTTTTCCTTGCTAAAATTTAGTGCAAGTTTGGAGCATTATTTAGCCTCCTTCCTAACAAGCTAGTATGACATGGTTGGTACCAATGAATTATTAGGTTTTCTAGTTTCAAATACCAGTATCTTCACAATAGCTTTAAAATTGAGCAGCTACAACCTAGAAATCACTGGTTGCATTAATGTGTTAAAGAAATTAGTGGTGTTAAACAAACTGGCCCCAATGTGTTATTGTTGCGTTAACTCTGACAGCCTTAATCTTAGCATATATAACCTTGTTTGTTTAAAGTTATTTGACTATATAAATAAAATACATAAAAAAGTGGTTCTATTTCATGCATTTAACATTTTCCATCAATAATCCAAACTGTCAGGAAAAATGTATATGTATTATAACTTTTTTACAGACATCACATTTTCTTCTTCTTCCTGCTGAAAGCAGCTTCATAAATTACTCTCCAGTCAACTCTCAAGAAATCATTGTGAGATGCTTAATATTTAATAGCCTGGACATGAGTTGTGGAGTGTTTGGTCTGAAATGCTTTAATGATAATAAAATATTACACACATATTATTTTTCATTTCAAGGGCCAGTGTGTTTATGTGCATTTGCAGAAATAGAATATAATATCAGAACTATGTGTATAATATGATATAGATATATAATATGAGTGTATAATCACCTGAAACAAAGAATTGTTGCTTTTTTGTTTAGCATAGAATTATCCCTTCATATCTCCATAGGGAGCACGTCCTCTCACAGAGTCCTCCATGCTGCTCCTCCATGTTTCAACAGTAGCCCAGAATGGACAAACCAAACACTGGCTCCAAAGAGAGAGGGCTCGACATTAACACTTGCCCGTTCGCTAAATTGTGAACAACAAATCTGTGTTGAAATTGGTAAATGTAAAAAAATGCACTTAACAGCTAAACTGAGCAAATGTTCCATGAGGTTATACTATGGTGTGTTCAATTTCTGCTCCGTAAAAATGAGGTGAAGGTAAATTATAATGCTATCATAATGTGATTAAATGTAACCTAAAACAGTAAAGTGTAATTTGTTGAGTGAATGAATAAAAAGTTGTTTCAAGGAGATGTTTCCACAGCAATATAAAATATATATATAACAAAGGGAATTATGACCCATTTACCTTCCTAACACTAGCTCTAAGCAGCTTATAATAATAGACACTTAAAACTACTAATGCCATGCTTCTGTAGAAAGCAGCCAGAGTTGGTGATTGTTGAAACAGTGGAAAGACTCACCAAGACAGTTTTCTGTCAAGTGTGTTTTTCAGTGATCAGCAAGGTACAATCACTGTTTCTGTCAATGGAGTCTTGTGGCTTTGAGGAGAGTATATTAACTGTATGTTTTGTATGTTACTAAATTATAATAATTGCTTAAATCCCTATTTATTTCAGTTATTTTTAATAGGCCTCTTCCATTTCAAACAAGTAAAACATCTCATCTACTTGCCTGAAGGGCAACTGGCTAAAAAAGCTTAATGTCAAACCCTGTAATTACTGGAATGCCTCAGAGCTTAACCCCAACTTTCAAAAATAGAAGATGATTTATAGCTTGTTAAAATACTGTATGTATGAAATTGTCGCTGTAGCTTTGGTTTTCAAATTTCAAAGTGGAGAACAACCCAAGAAAAAAAGTCCAGTCAGACCAATGATAAGAAAACAATGTTCACAGCAGAGTCAAGGAGCTATACAAACAGTAGCTGGAAGGAGGTGGTTCAGGATCCTGCAGAGGTGGTGAGAGAGGAGACGTTGAAAGAGTCTGGAAGGTTCTTGGTGTACTCTACCAGCTCGTAGGAATCCCTGATGTCTGTCAGACCGAACCAGAACACGGTCCACGTCCCATTGACAAAGCTGCCATCACAATGTTTAAAGTACCTGAATAGACAGTGCAAGAGAGATCACACACACACACACACACACACACACACACACACACACACACACACATATATATATATATATATATATATATATATATATATATATATATATATAGAGAGAGAGAGAGAGAGAGAGAGAGAGAGAGAGAGAGAGAGAGAGAGAGAGAGAGAATAGAGTATATATATATATATATATATATATGCACACAAAGTGGTGTACAAAAAGTGGCGTACAAAAGTAAAACTGAATTATTTTTATTCTACAGTCATATTTCATGTTTCTATAGAAATGGTCTGTGTTGAACAATGAAAATATTATAAATATACATACTAATTTGGATAAACTCATAAATTTGCATCTTGCTCGTACATGGTTTGAATACAGCACACTTACTGTAAGTCACTTTGGATAAAAGCATCTGCCAAATGAATGTAATGTCATGGAAATGTCAACATGACAGTCTTAAAATGTACATCTTACCAGGGGTTGATCCTGTTAGTGGCTCTAGACCTCCAGAACAGTTTGCCTAGGTCTTGTCTGATACATTCCCACAGGATGTGGCTGGTGCCCTGACCCTGCTTACTGCTGCTCACGACAAATTTGTCAAGGTAGGGAGTGCCACTGTTCACTGGCTCCATGGTAACAATGGCTGCTGCGCTGTAGCTGGAGGGACAGAGATACTAAATGTTCAGGAGAAGGGCTCACTGGGTTTAGATTCACTAGTGCAGTGCACATACAAAACATTTTAACTTGGCCTGTGTACTGCTGCTTGCAGCCTTCTCGAGTATCACTCTGGTGTATTACTGAGTCCTTTGTATAACATAGTGACTCCATGGAAGTGAAGAAAAAGCTCAATATATCCAGCAGCATCCATGAAACATTAGTATATCAGCATCCAACAGCAAAAGTGAACAGCAGTCAATACACTGGAAATTTTACAAGATCGATGCTCAACATCTGTGTGAGTGCTAACTTTGAGCTTTCTTGTTGGATGGTGGTGTGTCTGGCCTCTCTGGTTTTGCTGCAGGGCAGCAGGTTTCAGTGGCCGGCCACACGCACCAGCTGTGACCACTCCATCCTCCGCAGGGACGATTGCCTAATTAACATTATGGTTATCTTATAATAATAGGTTTAAATCTGAAATATTGCCAAATAGGCACTTTGCTTTTTGCTTTCACACCAAATCCTCTGCCATTGACTTGTCAACACATGTGCTTGGTGTATGATCAAGCACCATGAAACACAGACTACCGCAGCAAACTTGGTGTACGTTTCATCTACAGAGCCCTGAAGCTCTGGCTCTGCTGCTGCACAGAGTGCAGTTCGCTTGTTTATTCAAAGTTTATTAATATTGAACATGTTGTGTGTCTAAAGTGCACCAAATTTGAAGCTGCACGTCCACAGCACTGTGACAATACACCCACCAAGTGTAAAGTAAATCAGATGAGATCCCTTGCTTTATAGTTCAATATACTTGACATACTTGCACCCACAGACCACTATTTATTAAGTAGGACAGAATGCAGATTATATTACTAACTCTTTTATTTTGCACTTACCCTTCAGAGAGGTAGATGGAGTGCAGTCGTCCTTCCAGAGAGTTGATGTAGTCTCGCCTCAGAGTTTTATCAAACGACTTGTTGATGAGAGCAAGTAGACGCTCTACATCAATCCCATCCAGAGAGCTGTACCTATGCACACACACACAAGCTACTCAAAATGCAATAGAGGAGTCGAATGTAGTGTCTGCTGTATTTGTGAAGGAGAAAGCACCTAAAGTCTTTTGGTGAGGTAATTTTGCATTATGACATTAGGGAATTTAAGGGTCAGATTACATGTGTTTGTGTGACAAGTAGTTACCGATGTATGGGGTCTCCATTTTTAAAGAGTGTTCCAGACCCTGAGAGAGAAATACAGACAGAAAGAACAAGTACTTATAGATAGATGGTATGGACCAGTGCCCTCTTGGGTTACACCTCAGAATAGACCTCTCTCCATGTATGTGTGTCTGCATGTTTGAGAAAGGTAGGAGGGTCAGTCGGTGGTCTTACCTCTGTGGCTGAACAGCTCGGTTAGCAGCGTGTCCGCGGAGGTGATCACTGCAGACGACTCAGTCAGCAACTGGTTGAGCAGTCTGGCTATGGCCATCACTCTGCGCCGCTCAGCAGCGCTCAGCCACGCCGCCGTGGACAGACCAGGCAGGTCGCTAGGTAAAGACACAATGTCCAGCACCTGTAACACAAACACAGCGATCAGGAGAAGCTGATACAAGATCTTTTATATACAGAAGGGGTGGGAAAAAAATAAACACCTATGTATCTATTCACCTGTATTTTTTACACGATTTTGAAATAGATTTGTTAATGCCAGAATCAATGTATGTGCTTCATTTGAGCCTATGTGGAGGTAGAAAAAAGTTGCTGCTTTTATTGTTGTAGTCAGAGTAACATGATGTCATAGCCGTTCCATATCCATCAACCAAAACAAACCATAGCGAGACAAAATGACAAATTAGAAAATGGCGAAGGGTCTGCTTTGATATGACCTGCACCCTCCCATTTTAACTCCAAACTGGTAAACACTACACATCCAGTAAAGGATGGAAACACTTTGGGTTTCACACATTGCAGGAAAAGCAGAGATAGACATCACAGCTAAAGCTGCAAGCTAACTCTGTTACGGACAAGAAACATTATTGTATCGCGGTAACGTGCAGTCCGGCCGTCTGTCGCTCTCATCTCCATGGTCAAATGGGCCAACTCTATAACTGTAGCACACCCATAGAGTGACATTTATGTTAAATGCATTCAAATGGCCCCAATGGAGCTGACCATGTATGGATAAAGAGAAGGGAGCTGACAGAGAGCTAGAGACCACCTTGGAGAAATTAGAGGAAGTAGACACATGGGACTACATGTGGTTTTCAAAATAAGGTGTTAAGAAAAGGAGCGATATATATGAAATTCAGACATGGAAATAAGATTGATTAGATTATATTCACCAGAAGAATAAAACATTACATGTCCCTCATAAACTAAAAAGAAATTACCACTAATTTGGGTGTGAAATGTCTTTATTCTTTTGATTTTTGGTTGCTGGCAAATTTTTTTATAAATAACTCCTGACAATGATCCTGATATATCTGACTTCAGGACATATTGGAAATCAAACATTAGTATCAATTTAGATTTTCCAAAGTAAAAGTCCCTGGAAGTGAATTATTATACTTTCCCTGTGGAAAAAAATTGCAATCAATCACAATATAGAATTGTAATACTTAAAAATTGCAATACATATCAAACCTAAGTATCGTGATCGTGTCGAATGGGGAAATAGGTATATTGCCCCAGCCCTAATATACACTGTATGTACAATGTCTGACAAACCTGAGACTTGATACATACACTATACGTACTGTATATCTACTATGTCTACAGAAACACAGTCAGAGCCGAAGCCAACCGTCGTACCTTGTTTTCTCGGCTGCGAAGACCTCCTGAGTTGTTCAGGAACATGACTTTGTGGGGTTGCAGAGCTCGAGAAATAGCTGTCGTCACCTCCATGGGGTCCAACGCTACCGAGCAGCCCCGCCCGTCCCTCCCCACCGGACAAACCAATGGGATCGTTCCACAGTTCAGACTCCACTGGAGGAGGCTGGTGTCCACACTGACAGAAGGTGGAGCACTGCAGGAAGTGCAGGAGGAAGACGGTGATGAAGACGGGGTCAGAGGGATATTAGAGGAGAGGAAGATGGTTAGGATGAAGACAAAGCATGAAAGGTTGGACACACACATGTATACACATGCAGCAAAGTTGGCAAACAGCTGATCAGGGAGGCTGCGGCAGAAACAATGAAGTGAACCAGGTGAAGTTGTTAGTGTAAGTAAGTGCTATAAAACATTTGCACCTGTTCAGCAAGCATAAACATGATGTAACTGCTGGACATGTAGAAAAGTGATATTTCAATCTGCTCTGTCTGCAGTCTCTCATCCACCACTGCTTTGTTTACACAAGTACAGCACGCTAGCTTGGCTAATAGCAAATTATTTTATTTTTTCATTTTTTGTGTGTGTGTGTGTGTGTTGCCTCTACGTGAAGGCTCTGAATGTGTTCCAGTGTATGTATCTGGGGATTTTATTTTGAAGGGTGGAACAGTAGGAGTCAATGGTTAAAGCGCTGTCTGTTGTTGCCATCTTGGTGCACACAACAGTGTTATTAACTTATCATCTTCATAAAGTATAGAAGCACATAACCCTAATTAATAAATACATACAGGGCTGCACGACGGGGCAGTGGCTAGCACTACCGCCTCACAGCAAGCCCCCGGCTTGGGGCCCCTCCGTGTGGATTTTGTAAGTTCTCCCTGTGTTAGCATGAGTTTTCTCTGAGTTCTCTGGCTGATAGGCTCTTTAATTCATTTTTGATTTTGTCAGGTTCAGTCTCCCATACACGCCTACAGCATCTTCTTCCCTGTTTAATATGAACTGTATGTCTCAAATGTCACCTGCTCCCACATGGGGCTTCATGTAGTAGGAGGAAGGACTCAGCAGAGAAGAGTGGCAGGACAGTGGCAGAGTGCTGCTGCAGAGCCTCGGTCAGCTGCTGGCTCCGCTCCACCAGTCCTCGGGTGCTCCGGGACCCAGCCACCGGTCCAGTGGACCCCGTCTCCTCATACTCAGACTGGCCCATCACCACCACAGGCTTCATATCCATCCGCTGCAAGAAGGACAGCCCGAAGGCCAGACTCTGAACCATTTCCCTGCTGGCAAAAGCTGAGCTGTCCACCTTCGAGAGACAGAGATGGACAGACAAAGATGGGAAGTGTTGGTTTGCACCTTCTCTAATTAAGAAGCTCTCTTTGTGTGTGAAGGCAAGTACATCAGTCCTTGATCCTACTGTTGTGTCCCAGCATCTTTCACAGACTTGTGTGTAAAACCTGCTTCATCTTTGGAGTTGGCAGCTCTCGTTCTTTTTCAGCTGCTACAAGCCCAACATCAGCAGCAAGTTATTTTTTTTAATTTTGTAGTGTCTTTTATGTTTTTAGCTTGATATCTCCATTTCATGTCAGCTCAATATTTTGAGTTTTACTTGAAACTTTTTCTTTTGTTGTTAAGTATTTTCTACTTTTGAAAGATGCTATAAATAAAAATATATTATGAATTATTCATTAATTAGTAATAAAGGTACAGTTTGATGGTATGGCTTCATTTTCTTTGCTTCACTGTTTTCAAAAGATAGGTCTGTAGTCTTCTGTGTGGCTTTTTTCTGTTAAGTTTCTTGATTTTTAGTAGTTTAGGGCGCCCCAGGTCTTACAGATTCAGAAACAAATAAAAAAGTTATGCTATTTTTGAAGTAGAGTATTAATTTTGAAATATGATATTTTACCTGTGGTACCTGCCAGCTTTCATATACTACTTTTTTTAATTTTTAAAAACATAGTCATCATAGAGAAAGTCCATTTAAAAAAAGCATTGAAGTAGTTTTCGTTTGCAATTTTTCCTCGAAATGAACATAATTCTGAATGAGTATCTACTAATAATTATGAATAACTAATAAAGAATTGCCTTCTATCTCATGACTTTTAAGTGGCGGAAATGAGCTTCCATAAAGCCTATATAGCCGCCACACGTCAAATAGATAGCGTGTTCACATTCATCACAATAAAGAGCTGAATAGCTTTTCGCGGAGTAAAAGCTGCCATACCTCCAGTACGGCAAAAGCAGGGGACTGAGCCGATGTCGCTCTCTGGAACTGGGTCAGCCAGTACCGAGCCTCGCGAGAGTTTCCACCAACTTCATTGAGAAAAGCCTTCACGTCCCGGTAAATCAGGTTCGGGCTGGCCAACACATGTCTGTCTGCGGCGGTGCAATACCCCAGCTGCTCCTGCTGGGCCACGGCCGCGGCTTTTCCTCTCGTGCCGGGCGCGTCAGTGCTCATCATTCGGCACTGTGGACCGAACATTTTCCGTTGACCGTGGCCGGAACTCCGGGTCAGGGCTGTGGGACACGGGTTCGACAGGTACTTTCCTGCCTTTACCATGGCCCGACAACCGGAGGCACCGCTGTTCACTTTGGCCATGTTAGTCCCTGACACAGCTCTGTCCGTGGGCTGAAAGCTGGAATGCTGCTGCGTCGGCAATTCTCACATTTCATCAGACTGGGACATGGTGGGTTGGGGGACCACCATGGGGGCCACAGGTACCCGCTTTGTGGATATGTAAGTCGTACATATCTCACTTTATTTCTTAATGCATTCATTCAAAAACCAACACAAGAAAAGCAAACGCTGACATGTTACATCTTTAAAATACTTAATACTTTTTTTTTTTTTTTTTTTTTTTTTTTTTTTACAAATCTCACATAACCGACAGTCGTGAAGGAAAGCTAGTGACAACTAAGCCACTCAGCTCCTTCTTTAGTGGTTGTGTATGTGTTTCTTCTGGCTCAATTTATTTACATTTACTTATAACTAAAAATCAAGGAATCAATTCACATTCAATTTACAGGGACTGTCATGTAATATGAATATGGACTCCCATAATTCGCAATAGTGTGACGTTGATGATGCCCATGGGTATGGAGGACAGAACCTGCCAAAATCAAAAAGTAAATAAATGCCTTGCTCGCTAGCGAGAACAAAGGGAAAATCATGCAGAAATAAATGGATGAAAAAAGGAAAGGGAATTAATACAAAGATAAATACACAAATAAGCAAATTAAAATGGAAAATTTCTGTCACATTTGATCAATTTATTAATGGCTACATTATTTTTGCTACATTCAATGAAATGTATTTATTTATTGAGTTATTTATTATTAGTAGTAGTGGTAGTATTAATTATTATAGTTATTATTGTGCATATACATGTGAAGCCTGCTTTTGATAATGATATAACAAATGATAAAAAATAGGGCTATATTACACAATTAATGTACCAGCTAATTAATATGTTGCATCAAGTGTTTAGCTTTTGCTAAACACAGGATAGGATTGTTTTACTTTTAGATATAATATTAAGGCTTGGAGATACAGTAATATATTAGTATGCTATTATAGCCTAATGAGCAAAATGCTGTATGTCTGGATGTTAATGTCTTTTGCTGGATAACATAAGCAAACTGTGTTGTGTTAACAGCTATGGTGGTAGAGCTGCATGGTCTCTGTCTACCCTGAAGGAGAGTCAGGGGTAGTACAGTGATCAGGACCTGCTGGGCATAGAGTTTCTGTAAATATATCAAAGTGGCTTTGTACAACTGAATATGTTTCATTTCTTTAATTTATGATGACATTTTTGTGCTCTGAAATGTAAATGTGTGAATTTTATTTTAATGAACTGTCCCTGTAATTAAAAGAAAATCTGCATAAATGCTAGAGCTGTCAGTCGATTAACATATTTAATAACAATTAATTGAATGATGCCAGCTGGGATCGGCTCCAGCCCCCGCGACCTCTAACGGGATAAGCGGTTGACGATGAATGAATGAATGAATAATTGAATGATTTTCTATAGTTAATCATGATTAATCACAAATTAATCACACATGTTTTACCTGTTCAAAATGTGCCTTAAAGGGAAATGTGTCAAGTATTTAATACTGTTAACAACATGGGAGTGGGCAAATATGCTGCTTTATTCAAATGCATGTATATATTTAGTATTGGAAATCAATTAACAACGCAAAACAAACCCTCACAGTTACTGCATTTTGCATACAAATATACTCAAATCAAATCATGGCAAACTGCAGCCCAACAGGCACCAACAGCTGTCAGTGTGCTGACTTGACTATAATTTGCCCCAAACTGCATGTGATTATCATAAAGTGGGCATGTCTGTAAAGGGGAGGCTGATGGGTACCCATAGAATCCATTTACATTCACAGAACTGGAGGTCAGAGGTCAAGGGATCCCTTTGAAAATGGCCATGCCAGTTTTCCCCACCAAAATTTAGTGTACGTTTGGACCATTATTTAACTTCCTTCACAACAAGCTGGTATGACATGGTTGGTACCTGTGAACTCTGGTTTTCTAGTTTCATGTGATCCCAGTATCTTTAGCGTTAAAATGAGCTTGCAAGTTGCATTAATCCATGAAAGAAATTAGTGGTGTGAGCACTAATTTGTGCTAATGTATGATTTTTGTGTTAATTTTTAAGAGGCGGGGCTGATACCACAGTAGCAATTGTAAAGCTCACATGATACACTCCATAATATAATTACTTGAATAAAGTAAACACAGTCTATTGTACAATGACAGTAACACGTTTCTTCAATACTCTGGTGCCAATTCGAACATCCTTCATATAGTAATTACGACAATAAAGATATTGAGTTGAAATAAATCTTTACAAGTACCCATGCCTTAAAGTCATGCTCTTGTTGCAGCCTCACAATTAGACCCCATCATAGTTTTGTAAGTGATGTATATCATTTTTATTTAAGCAGAGCAGTGCTCATCTTCCAAGCCAAATGCTGCTGCTCAGTCCTGCACCTCCAGCTCTGCCTTCTTGAGATGCCATTTACTGCCCCCAGAAACCATAATAACACCAAGACCTGCCAAAATCACACTGAATCACGCTCAATAACTTTACCAACACTTCCATCTGTTTATTTCTGTATTGTAACAAAAATGTGCTGACTCTTTTGGTCAGTTTATTCACTTTACGCACTTCAGCATGACTGCCAGACTTACTGTAGAAGTCTTGTTGGCTGACACTGTTTGCTGACATCATGCTTCTGTCTCTGTTTCTTCCCTATCTCTGTCTGTCATCAGGCAGGACACAGAGGACTACATCTGCCCTGGCTGCCCTCAGGCAAGCGCACACACACACACACACACACACACACACACACACACAAACAAACACACAGTGAGGGCAGTGCGGAGGTGCACGTACTGTATAATCTTCAGGAAGTGATTAGGGGGTGTGAGATCAAAGTGCGACGGGAAAACATTCCTCCCTTTGTTCCCCTCGGGGCTACACGGAACCACAGCTTCCTCATGTTTAACTCAGACACCTTTTATGGTACCAAAACCCTGTTCAAAACTGTTATGGCATAAAATCATTTACATCAAAATGTAAATCAGTTCCGCCCAGATTTTGCAAGCTTTTCTCTGGGATTGTTGCACCCTAAAACGTTTGATATCACAGTACTTTTTCTATTAAATTACAATGCATGTTGGGATGTTTTTAAGTTTTGTTTTGTTTTGTTTTTTTATAAAATTGCAGGAGCAAGTTAAAATTGCACAAATATTATTATTTTTTTGTAGAAATCAAAGGCAACTTATTCCAGTAAGAATAAAATCGCACTGTTTTGAGTGCAATGCTAAACAGTGTATTCTCCTGTTGGTAAGTGATCTGGTTCAGGCAGTTTTTGGCTTATTTCAAAATTTAGTTTCAAAACCTGATTGGTATCTGGAGCTCAGATACCTACAGGAGAATACACTGTTTAGCATTGGCAGAGAGTTTACTGTAGGCTAATTTCACTTGGATGCTACCAACATAATCAGCTGTGCTGCTTATCCCACAAATGCATGATCCTTACAAGTTGGAGATCATTGTGAAGGTAAATAAACAGGCTTTCCAACCATGTGAAATACAATGACAGTTAGCACTGTAACAACAGAGATATAATACACCAAACACAAATTTCCAAACTTTTTTTTTCTCAAGTTATAAGTTTACTTTGAACACTCAAAAGTCCCAAAGTCAATGTAAACCATCAAAAATTCTAAATGTTGCCCTTTTACTTTGTTATTTTCATCTATATTAGTTATTAGAATACCTGCAACAAATTAGAAATATGACCGGGGAAGGAGGAAGTGAGTTTGGTGACATGGCGCAGTGGATTGCTATGATTGGTCAAATTTGTGGTGATTGGACAAAACTGCACAGCCATGTTACATTGTGAATTGTTGTGATTGCAACTTCCTGGAGGGACTGCATGCTTTTAAGACAGATTTCTAGTTGAGTGTAATTTTTAAACAAACTTCAGTTCTCTGTGTCTCAGGAGGGATTCTTTGAAGCATTTAGAAAACATCACATAATTTAATGTGAGATCAATATCATTAAAGTGTTGGGGCTACACAGTAAAGGCAAAGTTCCTGAAAAATGTACCTTGTGGTAAAGTCAAACTTCTGTCTAACACTACTGAAACAGACATCTTCAACAGAAAAGCTGCAACAATCATTTTAGTAATAGCTCTATATATCAATGTATATATTAACTGAAAATGTTCTATAAAGTACACAATACAAGTATAAAAATTTAAGAAAAGTGTATTAAATTTAGAGTTTTAAATTTAGAGCATATCTATGCCTCCACAAAGCTCTCGATATGACGACGGCTGAGCCAGTGGTTCGCAGCTAATGGTGATAATGGTGCTAACGGCAAACAGCAGCAACACGGGGGTGGGACAGGAGGCAGTGCGCCCTCTCTCAGGGCTGTCTTCAATGTGTCAGGGGTCTGCGGCGATTTCAGCAAACTACCCAGTCCCTCTTAACAAATCTATAACTCATAGAATCTGCAAATTTTGGCTGTCAAAGTTAACATGATAATAATGTGTTAAAGCTGCAGTGGGCAGAAATGTAAATATGATTACAAAAGGTTATTTTTTATAAAACGGTCACTATATCATGAGAGTAGTGAAGAGCTGGTTGTCAATCACTTACTAAGTCTGAATAAACAAGGCAGCGCTGATCATTTATGAATCAGTATTCTGTTGATGTAATGTCTGTTTCTCGCCAGTGTTTTCAGAAACATCTTGTAGTTACTGTTTAACTGTAAAACGAGTACAATTGGTACAATACAATTGGTACAATATCTTTCTAATACATTTCTCTTGTGTGCATTCACATAACTAAGACTATAGAAGTGAAAAAAATGGGCTATGTCTAATTATTCCAAGGGACAAACGGGTCCTTGGCTGAAAACCAATTGAGAACCTCTGTTTTAAACTCCATAATGCTTTGCATTTGCAGTATTGTTTTCACACTATGTCACAATGGTTTTGTAAAATAACTGAAAACCTGCATTCAATAAACATGACAAGTACGTACACTATTATATATTATTATATACAGTTTTTAATGAAATGACACCAGCAATTGCAGCATTGCATGTTAATGTTAATTAATGTTCAATAATGTTAAAGATAATTTCATCATAACTCCCTGTTTAACATGATATGGAAAAATACCACAACATTTGTTCTGATTAGTCTTAGATTTAGAAAAGTCTTGAAATTTGGTATGGACATACTTTGGGCAGGTAGAACATACAATATTTTAGATCACATGAAAAATCACTCTTTTATCTATGCTCAAATTCAGTATTTTTGAAAAATGAGGAAAAAAGTGTCATATATTATTATTTGATATTGTAACTTGTTATGAGTTTAGACACCAAATACTCGATTGTGCTCCTTGTAGTTTCGGAGATACAGCCATTTTTAAAATCATACTATATTTAGTCTTTGGGCACATGGGACTATGATTTATTTCCAAACACTGAAGAAAAAGTAGTCATAAGTAGTAAAAATGTCGGGATTTGTATTATTTTCATTAAACACATTTGAGGGTTCCTATCTACATATTTCATACAAATAAAAGTTGTACAGAACTATTATGTCATCAGGTGAAAATATTCTCTTGAGGAGCCATTCTCCATTAGATTCAATCGGGTTTAAAGCATTTTCAAGAAATATGTATGTCTGCAGTGAAATGGCTGATTTTCAAATTGTCTTCAGATTTGTACTTAGGCAAGCCCAGAAAACATTTTCAACAAAAAATACAACTGAAAATTTGAAGATTTCGGTCACGCACACAAATGGGCTAAATGGGCTGTAAAAACAGAAATGAATTCACTAACCTCAAAAATTGAGGTAATTTCAGCCCAACACCAGTGGTGTTGTGTATTAAAAACTTAATACATTCACCACACGACAGTCACTTAATAACACTAGAGGGCAGTAGATACCAAGGTCTGAAAGTGTGTGTGTGTGTGTGTGTGTGTGTGTGTGTGTGTGTGTGTGTGTGTGTGCGTGCGTGTGTGTGTGTGTGTGTGTGTGCTTGAACGGCTATCTTTGTGAAAACCAATTTGAGATTTAGACCCTCAGAGTGAGGACATATATGGAAAGTGAGGACAATTAGTCCAGACCTTCAAAGGTCTGTTTGAGGGTTTAGAGTTGGTTTTAACATTAAGTTAGGATTAGATTTAGATTATAGTTAGGATAAGGATTGAAGTCAATCAATTAGTTGTGATGGTTAAGGTTAGGGTAAGGGGCTGGGTGTGGATGTGTCTGTGTGTGTGTGTGTGTGTGTCTGTGTGTGTGTTGGAGTGGGGATGGCAGGTAAATTTTCAATACAAACTGGAAATATGAAATATGATATGTATGTCAGTGAATATTCAAGTTCACATAGTTTTCAATACTTTTGAAGTGACGTGAGCTTCAGATGTAGTTTCAGCTCTCATTACGAGATGTGACAGTTATTGTAGCCAACAGTAATTCATGGCACTGGCAATCTTGAAATCCTTTCAAAGTAATTTTTAGAAACATGTTGGACTACAATTATTTTTTCCCTGTGAAAAACAATTAATTGTTCAGATGTTGAACATTGGACAAAATGACAAACTTATACCTGCAGCAGCGGTTTAGCACTCTGTAGTAGTCGAGACTTATCCTGCAAATAAATGAGCTTTTAATTCTTGTTAAGGCAGGTATTGAGATGTACATGTTTGAGATAGGAGTCCTCAGTAAATATGACCCATTACCTCTAACTATACCTCCAGCTTGTGATCATGTTGTCATGTAATGTTAATCCTGGGGTCTTCAAAAGCAGCTCTCATTTAAAGATATTATATGTAACATTTCCACATGTCTAAACTAGACTACAGCTAGACCCATGTTAAATATATTTTTAGGGCTGTCAATTGATTAAAATATTTAATTGTGATTTATCGCATGATTGTCCAAAGTCCATTGTGATTATGCACAAATTAATACATTTTTTTTATTTGTTCAAAATGTACCTTAAAGGGAGATTTGTCAAGTATTCAATAAGATAAGATAAGATAAGATAAGATGAACCTTTATTAATCCCCGTAGGGAAATTCAGTTTTTACACTCTGTTGTTAATTTCACACAGTACACATACATGCGTTAATGGAGAGATGTCAGAGTGAGGGGGCTGCTCCTGACAAGCGCCCCGAGGTTTGGTGCTTTGCTCAGGGGCACCTCGGCAGTGCCCAAGAGGTAAACTGGCACCTCTCCAGCAACCAGTTGGTCTTGGTCCATGTTGGGACTTGAACCGGTGACCCTCCGATTCCTAAACCAAGTCCCTACGGACTGAGCTACTGCCGCCCCCTAAATACTAATACAAATATGGCGCTTTATGCAAATGAGTGCATATATTTATTACTTGAAATCAATTAACAACACGAAACAACAAATTTTGTCTAGAAACCCTCACAGGTACTGCATTTAGCATAGAAATATGACTTGCCCCAAATTGCATGTGATTATCATAAAGTGGGCATGTTTGTAAAGGGGAGACTTATGGGTACCCAGAAATGACCATGGCAGTTTTTCCTTGCCAAAAACATGATTGAATTTGCCACATACAGTAACATTATAGCTACAGTAGCTGTATGAGTAGTAAACACGTCTAATGGTTTATAAAAGTTAGCAGGTTGATGACATGGACACGCTGGGAACATCAGGAGCATGTGGCGGCTGGTTTTACCTGTTGTTTTTTTAATCTAGCATCCATGTTAACAGGTTAGATCAGCCACACAGCCTGCATGAGACATGCATCTCACACACGCCTCAGCTGCATGTCAGGTGTGTGTCCTCTAGAGATTCAAGGTCTTGCCTATTTTTAACATGAACTGCATGCAGTTTACGGCAGCAACAGACACTAGAAGTGATCGTTTGACAGTATATATTACTACAGTTTCAGTGTCTAAACATGTATAGAATATGTCACACACAGTGAAGGTGAACATTTGACTACATTACTACACTTTTGATATCTTTGTATGTTGAATATGTCATGGACATGAAATAAGTAAAGAGTTATTTTTAAGCTTTTTTTTGGACAGAAAAGAGGCTTTTATGACTATATTACAGGATTTTAATTGTAGATTATTACTATCATTTACAAATTACCACACATTTCTTAACATTTCTCTGTCTAAAATAAACATAAATGGCATTTATAATGAAATTAAATGGCCATTATGAAAGTCAAACTCTATGTATACAGAAAGGGCAGACAGGAGCAGCAGCTGCAGCAGCAGAAATGCTGCAGAAACGCAGCTGACATGCAGCTGGTGTGAAGAACAGATGCGTGGATCACGCAGCTGTTCGGTAACACAGCAGCTCTGCGCTTCTGACATTCCCAGTGTGTCCAAACCGTAACATTGAGTGTTAATGTCACTTGCCGGTATTTCATTAGAATGAAATAAATGTGACGGAATGTAATGTGAATAAAGCTCATCTGTGAACATGATTTCTACCTGAGATACATTAGATAGATTGTCATCAGCAATAGAGTGCTGCAGGGAAGACAATATTTTTGTAGACCAACCAGGAAGTGAGTATTTCACTGGCTGCCTCGACAAAAAGCCAATGGGATTGGTCCGTTCAATTGTTGATTATTATTGATAAAAAAAATATATATATATGATTAGCCTTCATGTTTCAGCAATATAAACTGTACAAATGAAACTACTGTTGTGATTTTTGAAGCGTAAATGCAAACAGCAACAGCTAAAGTTAGGCTACAAATGGAACAAATGAACACCACAGTCCCATCAGTGTGAGTATACACAACGAGGCTGTACAGATGGACTATTTGGTGAGATGACATTTTGTAGTCTCATTTAGTCACATGTTAGCAACAGCCTTTTTTTAAGATATGTAAAAGCTTCAAAATTCATGTGTGGGATATTTACTGATGTATTTCAGATAGTAGAACAAAATGTTAAAATCTCTTATCTAGTGTTGCTGCAAACATTTTAGGTACCTATCTAAAACCCCATTCAAAAAACCCACTGTCTTCCAAACAAAGGAACATGCTAAAATGTTAACTCATTCCTTCAGCACTCCATGTTGGTTGTTTAACAATGAAGACAACAACTCCAATGAGTGATGGGAATATCACTCAGGTCAACCCCTCTGCTCCACAAATTTTGAAAAAATTAGTTAAGTTCTCAGTAACAAAGATATCAGTAGTGATGCCAGTGATGACTTTCCCCATGTGTTTACTGTTGCTATGAATGGGTTCACATTGTAGTTAATGTTGTTTCCTACCTGTCTGTCTGACTGTGTGGGTGGTCATTTAATCACAGGCTGTATGTGGTCCTTCATCCTTCTGAGGGCGAGAGGGCAGATTGAATTAGAGCTTTACAGCATCTCTGATTACACATGCAGCAGCTTGTGTGTGTACAAATCCATCAACACAAGGTGTTAAAGTGATATTTGTCTCTGGTACAACAGTTTAATCTTTTTTTGAGGCACCCTTCTGGGCAGTAAATGTTAGATTTGTTGGTGCGTGACGTATGGTTTTAATGTTGATGTATTTTTCGTATTTTTTTTATTAGTTTTTGTTGTTCTCCCAAACACAAAATGAAGACCTTTGCCAACTCTGTCATTTTGCTGTGATGATGGTGAATGGGTGGCAAGTTGTTTGGTAGACATCTAAGGTGAATTTTATTGGTAATATTGATGTGGGATAACTCCTGGGGACAAAAAAAGAGCCAAAAGTCAAATCTATATCTATACTCACTTAAGCACCAAATTTGTATTCAGCCCGTTTGCATGAAAAGGTGTGTAAATGCCACAATAAGCACAAGGAGTTTAGCTGCAATAAGTACACCTTTCATGATTTCTGCATGTCATTTGTACACCATGTATCCTGTACTGACTGCAATGTAAAACACATCCACGTATAAATGCTACGGTAAGAGTTAGACTAGAAAATGAAAAAGACCACTTAGAGGTGGGTGGGTGGGGAGGTCAGTGGGCACAATTGTCACATGTTTTTTACTGACAAAAGCTAACCCGAAACATTACTCCAAAAGCTAACCCAGTAGCACTAAGATTAATCCAGTGATGTTAGTACAAAGGCTAATGCAGTAGCACCAAAGCTGACCCAGAAATTTTAGTACAAAGGCTAACTAGTAGCACATAGGCTAACTCAGTGGCACAAAGGCTAACCCAGTAGAATAAAGGCTAACCCACTAACACAAAGGTTAATCCAGCAACATTAGTACAAAGTCTCACTCAGTAGCAAAGGCTAACCAAGTAAAGTTGGTACAAAGGCTAACTCAGTAGCACAAGGCTAACCCAATAACGTTTATATAGTAAACGTTTACTATATACTACTATACTACTATATATAGTTTATAGTAATATCTGCATGTTCATGCACGTGCTGCTTGCAACATAGGCCTTTTCATCAGTATGGGTAACTTGGCCTATCTGTGTTACTTTTGTGCCGATTTGAGTGGATGGGATCAGAAGAAGGCATTATTATAGGGAGGCTGTGATAATCATAACTTCTCACATTCACTACTTTCATCCCCTTTAATCACAGGACTGTCATCTTCATGATGCACTGACAGTTTGGGAGTCCTATAGAGACTTTCCCTCAGAGGAAATTTATTGTTTTCTGGGACCATGGAAATTATTTTTCAAATTTAGTTTTGTACAGTCTCCATCATATATTACTCATTACAGCCACATGCTGTTATAATTAAAAATGTGAAGCTCAGATGACATTTTGTCCAGGATGGAGACACCAGGTGAAAAACTGACAGGAACAGATGGTCATGCGGAAGTTATGTTCTGAGCAAAATTCGTGTTGATGCGCAACTGTGAACTGTGTAGAATAATTAATCACATAACCACGGAGGGTTCTGTGGTTCAAAAATTTACCAGGGGATCTGTTGTGTCCATGCGTAATTGTGGCTTGACACGGTGCAACATTACTGTAGTGCAGTGGGTGTCCTTGCTCTCTATATACTTAACTCATGCATGCAAATTAATACGGAACATGATAAACACCCACACACCCACTAAACCGAAGAAGCCGACTCTCTCTGAAATTGCAACAGGTACTTTCATGGTGGCTATTTGCTTGTGTTTATATGATTGTGCCATGTAAAAGGTGTTTATTTATTCTTAAATTACTAAATTTATTGCTTATTGCACTTCTCCTATTGGCTGTCCAAATATAAACAGAAAAACCCTGAAGGTATGTAGCTCTCCGGGGAGCTCCCCAGTGGGCAGTTCCTCTCAGGGAGTCCCCAGAACAGTTAGAAAACGCCTATTGTTTTTTTTGTTTTTTTTAGTTACAGGCCTCCCCTCCAAATCTTTTGTAAGAGAACATCTTTGAGCACTTTATTTGTTCTAAATACGGCTAAACAAAGTAGTTATCAACATCTATACCAGCACACCTACCATTCATGCTGGCAGAGTCACAAACTAAAGTGTTAAAGGGTTAAAAAAGAACTTCACAGTAATTCCCAAAGTGCTCAGTAGAAATAACATGTGTAAAATTCAGCATTTTTCTCTAAACAAAATGAGAGACTGGCTTTGAAGCCTGGTAGACAGCTTGAGGGCACATGACACCCCCCACCCCCCCCCCCCCCACACACACACACACACACACACACACACACACACACACCACCGGCAGTTTAGACACCCACAAATCACCGGCGGTGCCACCCTGCCACCCTGGTGCCACACAGAGACTTGAAACGTTGCAGTAAATTAGAGTCAGTTGGGATGGTGGATTTGGATGCAGAGTCAGGGTGGGCTCATTGGTGTGGTTGGATATGTTGGTGAAATGTGGTTATGTGTGGGTATAAAGTATTTATTTTGGTGATAGGGAGCTGTGTGTGGTCAGTGTCTGTGTGTATGTCCAACCATGTGATCTCCTGATTAAAATGTCACTGAACTGCAGTTTGTGAATTAAACAGGCTGTCAGATCCAGTCACAGTATATTTTACCTAAGGGTAAACAAACACCCATTTCCCCCCACTGTGTTTTACTTGTGGCACTTAAATAAAATGTAGGGCTGTGTATTGGCAAGAATCTGGCATTATACTATATGTATAGTAGTATCTATAATATGGAGGAAGGAACATGCCAAAATTAATATGAAATGAATGAATGAATAAATAAATAAATAAATAAATAAATAAATAGATAAATAGATAAATAGATAAATAAATAAATGAGAAAGAAATGAATGAATGAATATAATGTCATTACATGTGGCAAAATAATATTAAAAATAAATATAGCAATTACTTAATTGATAAATTGTCAATACATAAATTCTGTTTAATTTTCCCTTTTATTTATTTATGTATTTATTTTTATTAAATTTGAAATGTATGTATTTATTTGTGCATTTATTTATTATTCATTTTTGCAACATTAAAAAAACATTTTTAAAGGTATCTATTCATTTAGGTAATTATGCTTTTATTTATCTACTTATTTATGCATGATTTTTCCCTTTGCATTTCATCCCTTATTTATTTCTGTATTCTTTTCTTTATATATTTCTTTATATATTTCATTTTGCAAATGAGGAGGCTGTCTCAATGTGTGTCATTATGTCATAGCATGGGTCAGAGTGCACAGAAAAAATAACAAATACATACATTTGAAAGTAAATATTAAATAAATAAATACAAAATAAATACAAAATTAAATTCTAATAACAATTTAGATATTCATAAAAATAAATAAATACACAAATAAATAAAAGGGAAAATAAAACAAAAAGTAAATAATAAGGGAATTAATACAACAATGAATAAATAAAAAAACAATTTAAATCAGAAATATAATTTTTTGTCACATTTTAGCAATTAATTTAGCTACATTTTTTATATTTTTGCTATATTTAATGATATATTTGTTTATTTAACAATTTATTTTAATAATTTTATTTATTTATTTATTTATTCATTTATTTTTTACTTTGCTTGGTTCCGTCCATAGTGTGATACATTTCATGTACAGGGGTTACGTTTCAATATATTATTATATATGTTAGCAAGGTGGATTATTGCGATTTCTGTCAAACTGTCATAGAATAATGAACACACCAACATACAGGTAACATCTGAGAGAAAATATAAACCTTTTTTATGCAATCAGAACATTTATCACAGTCTCTGTAACATCCAACACACACATCACAGCACTACTGCATTCACCCTCTGTCTGAAATGTTCCACTTTAGCACCTTCCAGTCTGCTCTGATAGACTTGTGAGCAAAAATATGGTGCACTTTTGCAAATCATCTTTCACAAATAATTTTTCTCAGGCTGTGGGTGGCACATTCTAACGAGCTTGCATGTGGCAAAGGAAGGGGAACTAAATCTGAATGGCTTCTTGAATGGCATTTTCTGATCTAGGCAGCCCACAACAAACACACTTGTCTTATTTCATTGTCAGTTGCATTGACTTTATATGTAGATGGATGACGCATGTCATCCTCTCATTGCATGAAAGTGAAGCCAAAATATCCTGAATACAGGAGCTGCCATCTTGAGATTTTGGCATCATTTGAAGCCAGAGTCTGCACAGTAGTGATTGGGGGCCTGCAGCTGTGGTATCGAGGTCCCGCCCACACACCTTTCTGAGCCAGTCATGAGACGAGCATGGCCACAGCTTCTTCGTATCAGCAACCTAGCTGCTACCCTAGCACCACATTTATCACAATCCATAAAAGACACAACAACTGAACATAATATCTCTATAGCTACATTTATCCTCAAATTGACACATTTTCTATAAGACAGCCTCATGTTGGTTATGGAAGCTCAAAGTTAGAGCAGAGCTCTGCAATTACTTCACTCAATCATTTAAAACCAAACTTATCACAAAAATGAACACTTGAATATATTGCACATCAGCATGATAAGAACTACCTAAAATGACAGAAACCATCTTTGTGAAATTTAACGTGTACTTTGGCCCATGTCCCATTCATTAATATGGAGTGAGCAGGATTTATGACCTATACTGCAGCCAGCCACCAGGGGGTAATCCAAATGTTTTAGCCTCACTTTTGAGGAGCTGTCATGTAATCCATCTTTATATACAATCTATGGCAGGCAGGCACTCCAGATACCCAAATGTGCACAAGCACTGAAAAGTTTTTCATGATATGTCCCCTTCAAGAATAACTACATAGAAATAGCCAGTCTTCTTGCTAATGGTCTTGTTTACTTATGAGGGTCATAAACAGTAGAAGCATCAGTATTAATCAGAGACTGTTTCAGAACCAGTTAAAATGTCTCAAGTAACTTCAATATTTTATTTTATGCACAGCATTTTGATCAGTGTCATATTATATCAGCCATCATCCTTTAGTATTTTATTTGTCACAAATTAAAAAAAAATAAAAAAAAAAAAAACTGTCAGACTTCCACCCCCACTGTTTGAATGACAGTTGATCTCTGGGAACTGAAGTGTAGTAACACCACAGCAACGTCCGCTTATCACCAAAATTACTGCCAAAATAGAAAAAGACATGTAGCTTGTGGAACACTGCTTCAAGCTAGAACAATTATTCATTAAAATCATTTGTTTCCAGTTAGCACTATGTGTCGTTTGGTAGGTACGGTGATTGCTACAACAGAAATTGGTATCCATTTAATTCCCCTCACGACTTTAACTTTGGATCCCATTATGGCTATTGGAAAACACCTTTCAGACACACACAGTCACTGAAAACACCCTCCTTGTATTTCATCCAAGTGTTTCTTTTTTTTTTTTTCTTACACTCAGAACACCCGTCTCTTTTGTTTTTGCCTAAACTCTGGTGAAATTCCAACACGAGGCGAACAGGGCAGGAGGAGGACGAAGGAAAAACATGTTGGAATTTTTTTCTCCTCTCAGATCTTCAGGGTTTCTCAGCAGCAATTACACAGAAGTGTTACCAGATGCTTCTCACCATTGTTGGACCAAAAACCACGTATCTGCACAAAGTCAGACTGTCTTTCAGGATCGGGAAAAAGGAAATGCATTTTTTTTTTTTAATTCACGCCAATGCAGTTTTGAAATTTCACAGTGGATGTTTAATGAAATTTCTCAGGGCTGATGAGGCTCGTTCTCCGCACAAACAACTGCAAAACAAGAAGAAAAACACCGAAATCGCAGTTACACGGTTATTTGCCAAAGGCAGCGTTTGGTTTCTGCAATCTTATCTTATCCTTGAGCCTTGACTCCAAGCTTTCTCCAATTAGTTTAAGAAAAACACACTTAACATGCACACACACACACACACAGTTCATGCATGTGCATGGACACACATATAAACACATTCATGCATGGACAAGTGGTGCATTTTGAGTGTACACGCATGCTTTAATATGCAGTAAGTATACAGGAATATCTGCATTTATATACACACTTATTTAAAAACAAATTTTCCATTGAACATAAATTAATCACTGGCAATTTACTATGTCATCCATTACACAGCTAAAACAATAATGAGGGTAAACATTATTCTTCTCCCGGAAACTTATCTCTGTCTTCAGAGATTAAAACGTCTCAAGCCAACCAGTGATGAAAGAAGTTTTCAGAACCTTTCCTTGAGTTAAAGTACCGATGCAGTGACTTAAATTACTGTATTACATGTAAAAGTCCTGCATTCAGAATCTTACTTATGGTACAAAAGGATTATACAACACTGTCTCGGCAGTTTGATTAGTTTAGTTTAATTTATCTCATTTGTGTACATAGACGCTATATATTTAACAATGTATTGACATGCTACTTAGGTTTGGTAAAATATTTACCTGGTTTAGGCAACAAACTACTTAGTTAGGTTTAGGAAAAGATCATGGTTTGGGTTCAAATAACACTGGAAGTGCTGTAACTTAAGTACAGAAGTTACATGACTAATAAATCGTCTCTGACTTGTTTCACACGGAACACAAACACCAGTTTCCTGGTGAAAGTCCTGTTTTTTTGACCCACTCATCCACCCAACCTCCTTCATATGCTACTCTATACTTTACAGTTCACAATTACGTGGATTACATACAAATTGATTTTGTGCTGAAAAAATGTGATCTTCATGTATGTGTACACACATCAGTACATTAACTTTAGTGAGTATTTCACAAACTGTTTTGTGGCTGGACTTTATTATAAGTGATAACGTGTTAACACAAATTTGTTTTAACAGCACTAATTTCTTTAACACATTAATGCAACTTTGGATTCTTTAAAGGTAGAGTGACAATACTGGCATCATATTAATCTAGAAAACCTAAGGAATCCATTGATAAAACCATGTCATACTAGCTTGTTGCAAACAATTGATAAGACTGTTAAATACTGACAAATCTCCCTTTAAGGTACATTGACATGCATAATAGATGATCAAAAAATTAGCAACTATTTTAATTGATTGACAGCCCTAATTATAAGCAAAATGTTCTTAAAACATCAAAGTTCAAGTATTCATTATGCCAAATGGCCCCTTTCAGATTGTTGTAAATATTATAGGATTGTTTTCAACGATGAATGCTGGAGTTTAATCTGCAGAAGCCTCAATCTTATAGACATTTATATATTTATTTATTTATATATAGACATTTTTGTGACTGATCATCTGCTCCATATTTATTCCAAATGTATATAATTACATATAATTCTATAATTACATATATATATATATATGCTATGCATATACAATACCCACCACCTGCTGCACTTTACTTATTACTGTTACTTACTTAGTTTATTGTCAATTCCCTTCATTGCACCTTCTTCCCTTCATTGCACCTTCTCTTTTAATTTTTACTATACTGTATTTATCTGTACTGTGTTGATGCTGCTATGACACCCGAATTTCCCTCCGGGGGTTAATAAAGGTTCATCTTATCTCATCTTATCTTATAATTTAGTCTAAAACCCTTACTGTGCAGTGTGGTGAGAAAATTCAGCTTATTTTAACTTAATTCAACTTATTTTTAGAAAAATGTATTTTGACATTGAAACAAGACTGCATAAGGCAGGTTGCCCTACTATAATTACGAAAAACTTCATTTTTACTAAATGTTAAGATGATGTGCAATGAAAATGGGGTTGAAAATTTAAAATACACTGGCTGATTTTATTCGTTGTTGTTATTGTGAGGAGCTTCTAACTGGTTATGAAACAGTCTCAATGTAATACTGATGCGTCAGTGTGACCTACATAAGTAAACAAGACCATCAGCAAGCAGTTTCTATAAAGTCATTCTTAATGCTTCATATCAATGCCACCGGGTGGGATTCCGTGTGACTCATGCAGGTTCACCAGAAAGTTATTATCAGCCCTGTGAGTCACGAGTCATTAGTTAGTGAAGCTAACATCATATATGACCATTTCCTAATCCTACCTAAGTGGATGTGTTGCCTAAACCCTACATTTATGTTGAAAGGACACTATACATGCAAAAGTAATGCAAGAGGGGTACCTCTGTGCATCTGTCTCCAATGCCAAGGGGTACTGACCAAGTGGTGGTATTTGAGGAGTCAGGATTGAGAATGTGTTGATGCTGTAGTAAAATGAGAGGTTTTCTAAAGGGACTGTGGTGCTTGGAAACACATTTTGAAACACAATTGTACACAGAGGCCACCAAAATAAACACAAATTCCTCAAGTTCCTTGTAGTAGCTTCAAAAAATCCTCAAAGGACTGAATTACAATGCATCATAATTTAGAAGCTGATCGTGTGGTTTTGTTAACTATGCTAATAACTAGCTGTTGTCAAATGAATAATAAAGGGAAGGGTGTCAGGGCCACGGCTGTGTCCTTATTTTTCCTGTGTTCCCTTGTCCTCTTATTTCCATGTCCCCAGTCTGTCTCTGTGTGTGTAGGTTTGTGTGTGTGTGTGTGTGTGTGTTCTTGCGCTGCGGTCTACCTGGGCCCTAGCTTACCTACTCAGCAGCTGGCAATCACACACACTTGCCATTCATCAGCCCCTTGTCTCTGTCTCTGCTTCACCCAAACCCAGCCACCCTGGAGTTCCTCCATACCTTCATCATTATCTCCTGCCAACCTCCAGACATCCTTCCCCCATCTCCACCTTCCATCTCCGAAATAAACCTCCATTCTGTGTCAGTGTCTGCGCTTGGGCCCTCATTCACTGGTTGTAACGGAGGGAGTAAAATGTACCATATTCCATGCATATAATGCAGTAAAGCATGAAGTAGAACATGAATAGTACAGGTACCTCAAAATGATATATATATATATATATATATATATATATATATATATATATATATATATATATATATATATATATATATATATATATATATATATATATATATAAAATGTACTAGGGCTGCACAGTGGTGCAGTGGTTAGCACTGTCGCCTCACAGCAAGAGGGTCGCAGGTTTGATACAGACTCTTCTGTGTGGAGTTTGCATGTTCTCCCTGTGCAAGCGTGGGTTTTCTCCGGGAACTCCGGCTTCCTCCCATAGTCCAAAGACATGCTGTTTAGGTTAATTGATGACTCTAAATGTCCCGTAGGTGTGGATGTGAGCGTGAATGGTTGTCTGTCTCTATGTGGCCTGCGATGGACTGGCGACCTGTCCAGGGTGAACCCCGCCTTCGCCCAATGCCAGCTGGGATCGGCTCCAGCCCCCCCACGACCCCTAACGGGACAAGTGGTTGACGATGGATGGATATAAATGTACTTCGTTACTTTCCACCACTGCATGTGACATACATTTCCCCATATACCTGAAGTCAGAGGTGAACTGTTTTACCACAGCAGTAGATAGTTAGTTTGTAGGTCTACATTGACCCTCAGCATCCTATTGAGGTTGCACCATGTTGGGGTTCAAATGTTGTTGAACATTCTAAATCTCACTGTTCTTCAGCAGCCACATCTCCACATTTCCAATTGTTTATTTAAATCTTTAAAGGAATAGTTTGTCAATTTGGGAAATACAAAATTTGTTGCTTTTACACACTGGCTTTTGTACAGAATAAATGAATAAGATATATAAAGTGTAGTAATTAGTGAGCTTGAGGTGGTAGGTGGAGTTTGGACAAAGCCAGGCTGTCTGTTTCTCTCATTTCCAGTCTTTATGCGAAGTTATCTTGCTTGACATGATAATGATATCAATGTTCTTATTTTATCTTTAATTTTTACAGCTAAATGTGGACAAAACAGAGATCCTTTTACAAGGCACCAGATTCTCTCTTTGTTAACTCCCTGTTGGTAAAGCATGCCAAAACTTTGGTTTCAATTTTAGATGCTGATCTTAACTTCCAGAAACAGACATCAAATATTTCCAAGACTGACATTTATCATCTTTGAAATACATCAAAAGTTAGATGATTCCTGTCACAATCACATTCTGAAAATCATTTTTCATGCTTTTTTCAGTAGACTAGATTACTGTAATTATTTATTTATTTATTTATTTATTTATTTATTTATTTTTTGGTATACTGACAAAGCAGGCATTACGTAAACTCCAGTTTATTCAGTATGCTGCAGTCAGAGTACTAGCAAAAAACAAAAGCTTTGAACACATCACTCCTATTTTAATTACTCTCCTCTGGCTCTTAGTACAAAGTGTTGACATGCTCACTGAAAACGCACCAAACAGATCCCTTAGATTATCAAGTAATGTTCTCCTCACTATACCATGAATACATTTTAAATCAGCTCTTCAGTCATTATGGTCCTCCTCTCTGGAAATCTGTGCCACTTGAACTAAGGCCTGCCACAACAGTGTCTTCTTTTAAAAACAGACTCGAAACATATAATTTTCACAAGCTTCAGTTGTGTTTAGTGTGTGGTAAATGGGTAAAACTTTAATTTCAGAATCAGTGTTATGGCAGCTGTAGCTCAGAGGGTGAGCAGCTTGTCCACCAATCAGAAGGTCAGCGGGTGGATCCCCACCTCCTTCAGTCACATGTTGAAGTGTCCTTGAGCAAGACAACTCCAAACTGTTCCTGAAAGCTGTGTCATCAGGGTTTGAATGAGAATGGATGGGCATCAGTGTGTGTGTGTGTGTGTGTGTGTGTGTGTGTGTGCAGTGGGTGAATGCTGACGTAGTGCTTTGAGTGGTTGGAACTATACTAGTATATACTAGTGGTTGGACTATAAAAGTGAATTTGCTGTTTATTATTATTGTTATTACATTTTAATAATAAAAAACAATAATAATACTTTCTTATTTTCTTCCCCTTTTACTGTAATATCTTCTTATCTTATATGTTTTGTATTCTTTTTATTATAATTTCAACTATTAGAGTCTACAGCTCAAAAAAAGAAAGAAAAGGGTATCTCAGAATATTAGAATAATGCATAAGATCAATCAAAAAAGAATTACAAAATAGAAATGTCCAACTTCTAAGAAATATGTGCATTTATTCATTAAATACTTGGTGCTCTTTAGCACTAATCAAGCATCATGCAGCATCAATGCAGTGTGGCATGGAGGGGATCAGCCTGTGACACTGCTGAGGCCTTTTTGAAGCAGAGCAGCCTTCAGCTCATCTGTATTGTTCTTATTTCATGTTTTAGTTGTTTATATGATCTCTGCCTGTATTTTTATTTTTATTTGCAACACATTGAGTAGTACGACAGGCGTATGTGTGTGTGTGTGTGTGGGGGGGTGTGTGTGTGTGCGTGTATGTGCTTCCATTCAAAAACTCTCTATCTAAATGGCCAGAGTTGAAACAACAGCAGAGCCAATGGCTGATCTCCTCTATGGGCACTTTAGCCATAATCCACCAATTTTGTGGCTGGCTTAGCCCAACAGATTGATCCCACCTACTGTACAAGGCTAATGGATGAAAGGGAGATTATGACAAATGAAACATTTCTGATACTGGTCACTGTCTCATTGGCTTAACCTCCCAGTGCATTAGCTTTCAGTCTTCAAATAGCCAAGAGCTGGGGGCCGTTTTGTAAAGGGGAAACTAAATACCTCATGCGGGCACACCAAGGGATTATGGGTATTTTCGGTTATGTGGGTAAGCTCAATTTTCACTTCGGGGTTTTGATTCAGAGCAGAAACACGTTTGATATGCACACACACACAAATGCATACTGTAACCATGCACACACATCTCATCCACATACTGCACCCCTCTCCACTCTCTCTCTCTCTCTCTCTCTCTCTCACTGTTATTCACTCATTCATGCTCACAGAGAAACTGCCTATGCTCTCAGTTTCTCCCGGAGTCTCGAGGGAGAAGGTAATTGCTGCGGAAGCCGAGCTACTGAGCGCCAGCCGTCTGTTTGGTTGATAGGGATCAGTGGGCGAAGAAGTGTGGAGTCTACAGAGTCCGAGGGAGAACTCTTTTTCAACCTTAGAACAAAACATGCAACAGTTTCCCCCTCACTCTTTTCTCTGGAACTTTCATTACCCGTGTTAGTAAGATCTCCCCTGCCTTACTAGTTTCAGATGTTGAGTCGTTGTTTGCTAAAGTTGTGTTCAGAGGTAAAGTAAAGCAAATTTTCACCTTGAATCATTCGCATGAAATTGACCACTGGCCTGGTTGTGCTTATTTGATTGAAACCGCGAATATACCAACTGTACAGTCATTCACCGTACACTAGCTAGCAATAGACACACTCAGTGTGCCTTTGTGTTTCTGTTCAGCTCTGCCTCTGACTGATCTCAGAACTACCCAAAAACTGTGAATCTCTCTTATATTTCCTTCCTGTCTCTCTTACTTTCCCTCAAATCACATGCACACAGGAGAGTGCTACAGGAATGAGTCCTAAAACCTGGACATGAGTTAGCATTTCCGGTTCTCTGGTATGGAAGTCAATGTGTTTTTTAATGGGTTTTTGGTTAGATGCATGAAATAAGGTCTGTGGTTAACACTGAAGAGATTTTATTCTGGTAAATAATCCACACATGAATTTTCAAGCCTTTATGTATCATAAAAAAGGTGGTTGCTAACAAGTGCACTCTGGTCCATTCCACAATATTGCTGACTCTGGAAACCACACTGTTTTCCCCTGGTGTGTTACTGACTGACTGACCATGTGCTCCATGCAAACAAAGTTTCACCACCTCCACCCAGCAGCCATCTGCTCAGATATTCTTGACTACAGTGTCTTGCACAGTCGGGGAAATTTAAATATCACCTGTTTGACACTGTCAGTGTTGGCACATCGATGTACTTCAATGATCAAAGTTCAGACTCCATACCTTTTAGATCCTTCAAATTCTTAAATTTCTGTCCCCCTTGAATCTAGCGAGGGGGGTGGGGGGTAAATAGCAGGTCAGCAGTAGATGTCACATAGCTGTGGTGTACATCATCTGAAAGGTGGGAACCTGAAAATTAATTTCAGTGTATCAACATGAATTAATTAGTTAAGATAAATTGTAAAAGTGTATAAGGATGTAGAACATTATGATTGTGAAGTACATGTTTGCCATTCCCATACAATTTGTTACAGCAATTTTAGGTTGATACCATTTGTTACATAGATTTGGTGCTAAATTTAACCATTTTTCCCCTTCAAGAATTTATAGAAATGATAAATAATATCAATAATCAATAATCTTTCCAAAATACCACATCAAGACACCAAAATATTGAAGAACTTCATAGAAAAGTCATGCTGTGATTTTAGATCAAAAACTTTTGACATTTGGAGATTTCTGCAAGAATTGCATTTTGTGGTGATTGGATGACTGTTTAGGGACCCCAGTATGCAGAAATATTCAAATACACCATTTTTTTCAATTTAATAATAATAATAACATGTTTTTGTCTCAAACTTCCTGTTATTAGCATAAAGTGGGCATGTCTGTAAAGTGGAGGCTCATGGGTACCTATAGAACCATAGAAGGTCAAGGGACTCCTGAAATTGGCCACTATATTTTCAGCCTCTGAACTGCCACCCCCAGCAGTGTTGGTGCAACACATAAACAAGTTATGATATAACCAGCTGTTGATTCATATCTAGAGCCGAGCGAGACAGTTTTAGCTCTGAGAGTCAGTCATGACTAACAAGCTGAGAGAAACACTGGAGTGAAGAGATTGAAAAAGGCACACAGTGAAACAGAGAAACCAAAAAACAGAGGTTGGAAAGATTGCCAAAAGAAAGTCAGAGAGAGAGAACAAAGAGAGAAAGAGTTAAATTATGAACAAGCTTGATGATGCTGAAGTGAAACAAGTGACTCAGCTACAGGGCCCCTTGAGAATCCATTCATTCAACTAACTGTGGTATTCTAGGGAGTTTTGTGAGTGTGAGTGAGTTGAGTGCGTGTGTTACTAGGTATTTTCCATTCCACCTCAGGTTTTCTGGTTTTATATGATAATTCAAATTTTAGCAAGGGAGAGTAACTGAAGTTGAGATGGAACTTTTGTCCACTGACAATTACAATTCTTAGCTGTCATGCTTTTGTGACTATCGATTCCTTTTAACAATGCTTTCTGTCAGTGTTTTGATTATTTAGTTTCTATGCTCAACAGTGTGATGCTAAGAAACCTGAGGGGCACACCCTATTGTTTCCCTGATAATGCTACACTGTGAACAACAAGTCTGTGTTGAAATTGGCAGGGTGAGAGCTGTTAGCTGTTAGCAGCTGATGGGCAGCACATCCTGGTTGGCTCAATAACGGCGCTAACTGAGGTTCCATTGAGTTACATTATCATATAGTAAAAATGGCTATTGGGTGAAGGTAAATTATAACTATTAGAGTTATGATGATGCATTGCATGCAATTATTATCTTGTAAGATGTAGTTTTTTTCTGAAAAACTTGAATAAATCCAGTTGTTTGAGGGAGATGTTTTCACAGCAGTACAAAATAAATAATAGAAAGGGAATTATGACCTGTTTAACTTCCTAACACTAGCTCTAAGCAGCTTATAATACATAATTAAAACTACTGATGCCAAGATGTTTTTCAATCCGAGCAAATCTTTAAAAAACAATATAGTAACTTATTTCGTAATAATTTGAATTGTGTTTTCTGCAAATAACCACTATAGACGACAAAAAGTACAGTACTGTGTAGAGTACCCTCCCACCCCCTGAAAAAAAGGCTCCCCCAGAAGCCACAGTGTAATTCAAACACTAGAATTTACCATTCTTTAAATGTTTTTTTTTTATGTAAAATATATTGAACATTGAATGACATCAGATCTAAAATGTTATTCCTTCATTTAGTGCATACATTTCAAAAGTGGCAATTAAATTTCTGAGTGGCAGTCAAAAGAAAAAATATTTTCAGACTCTGCTATTATTATAATACTAAATTATTTCAGTTAATTATGCAATTAAACATATGATATGATATGAATGATAAGGGCAGTGGTTGACATTCTCGCTTCACAGCAAGAGGGTTGCAGGTTCGAATCCGGCTTGGGGCCCTTCTGTGTGGAGTTTGCATGTTCTCCCTGTGTAAGCGTGGGTTTTCTCCGGGTACTCCGGCTTCCTCCCAAAGTCATGCAATTCCCAAAGACATGCAATTTAGGTTAACTGATGAATTGCCCATAGGTGTGGATGTGAGCGTGAATGGTTGTCTGTCTAGATGTTGTCTGTCTCTATGTGCCCTGCGATGGACTGGCGACCTTTCCAGGGTGTACCCCGCCTTCGCCCAATACCAGCTGGGATTGGCGCCAGTCCCCGCGTGACCCCTAACGGGATAAATGGTTGACGATGGATGGATGGATATGAATGATAATAAATTCTACACATATCCTACACATTTTTTTTATCACCATCCTGTTCGGTTTGACCAGTGAGTGACATGCTGAAGTACTTCTCTTTCATGTGTTTGTCAGACTCATCTTTGTCTGTCATCCGCAGTGCAGCGTCTGGGTGGTTTGAGAGGGTGCAGCATAAACAACGCTTCAGTTTGATTTGATTCCCTCTACATTGGGAGGATGGCTGCACAAGGGTGGAGAGTGTGTTTTGAATTTTGAAGCCAAATTGAAGAGAGGGTTAACAGAAGCCACGCTAACAACAGCGCAACTGAGGGACACTAACATTTATGCAGAGAAACCACACACACATGCATGCACATGTACTGGGTTGGATGGTTGCATCAGAGAAATGGTTACATTTACAGGCCAGATACACACATCCACAAGAAGATACGAAGTGGTGTACAACATTGGAAAGGAAAGATGCCAACATTTATGCAGGGGAAAATTAATGCAGACACACACACACACACACACACACACACACACACACACACACACACACACAGATGTTGGCAGCAGGGCAGACCCCCTAGTCTGTCCACATATGGCTGCAATTGACCAGTAGTGTGGGTGGATAAATGGCAGCCGACCAACCGGTGGTATAATTATCTGACCAACCTCTTTATGTAGCCTTAAATAGCAGTCTTGTTTGCACTAAAAATAAACTGTCATTTCAGCCTGCTGACATTTGACCCCTGACACCTGACCCCTGGCCAGAAAGGACAAAGGTCGGCCATCTTGGACTTGGCGCTAAAAATAGCAGACAGACCTCTCTTCACCCTTGAACCTGAATAAAAAAAAGGTGTTTTGCTTTTCTTTGTAGCCCAAAAGGAGCAATCCACCATTTCAAAAAAGTGTCACCTCCTCTCACAGATCATCTGAAAACATAATAATCGAACAAAAACTCTTGCAGTGTTTTGGAGTAAGTAACTTAAAGGAAAATGCTGGTATTTTTACATTGACTCAATCGCTTTAAGGGCTTATTTATTAAGATCTAGACTAATATTTAAATAATAATATATCCACAGGGCTTTTAGAAGGGTGCCAAATAAAAGTCTGTTTTTTCCCAAAAGAATATACTGATTGTGAATTATTTTTAAAAAAATCGTGTGTCCAAAATGAATCATTTGTTTACAGTATCTCTGTGAAAGATATCTGACATTTGGTTCCCACTTTTGACAAATCTTGTGATCCAACAGTATAACGACATTGTGATATCTTTGTGTCATCAGCAATCAAGTTGCAGAGTTAGTGTGGAAAAATAAATGTCTGAGTCTGACAATAAGTGCCCAGCTTACTATGTTAGCATTAGTGACAGTTACGTCAAGTTACCTGAGGTTATAGTTCCTCCAAACAATGTGATGCAATGATACGTATCAGGGGGGATTTAGAAGTGGGTGGTCGACTGAAAAATAAGTGAAATAATGGTTAATTTCGACCAAAACAGAGTTGGTGATTGTTGGAAAGACTAACCAAGACACATATAATGTAGGTTTTTAGCTGCATGTTGCAAAATGACTTCAATATTCTACTATGAAAGATTAATCATTTGACTTGACTGTCCGAGTCTCACTCCACAGTGCATTGAACTTGCAACCACTTGTTGTGAAGTGAATATATTAAACTTCGGAGGGAGAGTGGGATGTCCTGTGGCTGTATGTTATCAATAGCACCTTTAAGTAGTCAGTCTGACTATGGGTCATGCTAACGCACAGACGACCCCCATGCTAACTCTTAAACAACTTATCAGGGCAAGCAGCACAAGTCTCTTAAAGCTTTTCAACTCATCTTCAGTTTTACGTTAGTCATGTTGAACACTGAAATCAACCAGAAGTAAAAAAAAAAATGTGTCCCCGAGTTTAGCTATTGTAGCTTGATGCACGGGTCTACTTCCTTTAATTTGAAACAGAGTAGACCGACAATGAGCTAAATCAAACAGCAAGCAATGGAAGCAGAGGGTAGCTGAGGCCCATCCCACTTTGATGAAATAGATACTGACTTAAAAGGTGCAGAATGAAACCTTAGGTTGTTACACCTACCCTTTTCACATGAATTATTTTGCACACTTGAAAATGAAAGAAATAAAGTATACTGTATGTATATATTATATGCTCCAAAAGTAAGTTAAAAGTATTTTTTTAAATATTTAAAAAATAAAAATATATTAAATGTATTACAAATTTTCATTTCCTTTTCAAAACTATTCCACAAATAAAATCTTTTTGCTTTCCATTTGTTGTAATCATTGCTTTTATAAACATACAATTATTATTATTAATTTTGTTTTATTTTAATTTAATGACAAATTGTTAATATAAAAAATCAGGTAAATTAATTCAATTCAATTTCCAAATTTTTCAGTATTTTGGACATGTTGCAAATGTCATTAATGTTCCAAATTAAAAAAAAAAAAACAGTTTGAACCCAGTACTGAACCTTGTGTAACTCCACATGTGACCCTCAGCAAGTCACATTTAGCATTTTTATTTTATGTCTATTATGTTGAAATTCACATACATTTTTCTTCAAATGGGTTCAGGCTGGGTTGATTCCGGAATGAATTTCGAGTTTGCATGTTCTCCCTGTGAAAGCGTGGGTTTTCTCCGGGTACTCCGGCTTCCTGCCACAGTCCAAAGACATGCTGTTTAGGTTAATTGATGACTCTAAATGTCCCGTAGGTGTGGATGTGAGCGTGAATGGTTTACTGTCTCTATGTGCCCTGCGATGGACTGGCGACCTGTCCAAGGTGAACCCCGCCTTTGCTCAATGCCAGCTGGCATCGGCTCCAGCCCCCCCGCCTCCCCTAACGGGATAAGCGGTTGACGATGGATGGTGTTCAGGCTGAAATTTTTTTTTTTTTTGGAATACACTCCTAACTATTATTTAAAAAAAGGAATTTTCAGTGGTGCGATCAAGGGTACCACTCAACAGCGTATTGAAGCCATTTTTTTAGTACTCTTCTTTTTTTTCTTGGACACACTCTTTCTACTGTCTCCTTCTGTCTTCGAGCACCAGCTCACCACCTGTTCACCTTCTAAACACCCTCCTTCTCTGAGTCTTACTCGCACACACAGAGAAGAGTTAATGACCCTGAACTGTGATTAGGATAGCCTGTAGCGTTCACCTGCAGCTTCGCTCCAGACACACACACACACACTCACACACACACACACACACACACACACAAGCAGCGGCTGCAGAAACCCAGCAGACCCCTGACCTCTGCAATAACACACATGGCCAGATGTGGTGACAAAACTCTCATTTATCACACTCATTTATCCTATACACACACAAACACAATGTATTTGATGGAGGAAGTGACCTTCCAGGTTTAATCCAAATCTAATCAGAATAACCCTCTGAGATGAATCATCTCCTTTTGGAGGGGATCCTAAACTAACTCAAGATAAAAACAGAACAGACTGCAAATTGATTAAAAAAAAAAAAAAAAAAAAAAAAAAACATAACTGAATAACGGGCTGCACGGTGCAGTGGTTAGCGCTGTTGCCTCAACAGCAAGAGGGTCGCAGGTTCGATTCCGGAATGAATTTGGAGTTTGCATGTTCTCCCTGTGTAAGTGTGGGTTTTCTCCGGGTACTCCGGCTTCCTCCCACAGTCCAAAGACATGTTTTTTAGGTTAATTGATGACTCTAAATTGCCCGTAGGTGTGGATGTGAGCTTGAATGATTGTCTGTCTCTATGTTGTCTGTCTCTATGTGCCCTGCGATGGACTGGAGACCTGTCCAGGGTGAACCCCGCCTTCGCCCAATGCCAGCTGGGATCGGCTCCAGCCCCCCCACGACCCCCAACGAGATAAGCGGTTGACGATGGATGGATGGATGGATAACTGAATAACAACAAACAAAAGAGAAATACATAACAAAACAAAATAAAACATAAAAGATAAATAGATAAATAAAGATTATGGTTAAATAAACAGGATTTTTTTTTTAGATTGGATTCAATCACAGAGTCAAGCTTGAGTTATAAGAAGGTAAGTAAAAAGAGAAACTAAGTAAAAGAATGGAACAGTGATAGCATTACTGCCAAGTATTTTTCTAGGCTATTAATTTTAAGGTTAAAAAACAAAACATTTTTAAAAGTATGAAATGATGAGAGAATGGATATTTATAAGTAAAATATTTGCGTCATAGGGAGCCCTAAACAGAAAAGCTGCCTACTTCTGTAGATACAAAGGGAACCATAAAGAGAAACTGATCAGAGCTTTTTAAAGAGTAATTAGGTACATAAGGAACAAAGAATTGTTTAAGGCAAAAAGGATAGTAGTTAACAAATTTTAAAATTAATTGATACCAATGAAATTGTGTCTTTTATCCAGAGGGAGCTATCTATCTAACATTCTGCAATGGTGTGTAAAAAAAACATCGTAGAATAAATCTATTATTCTTATTCTTATTTTTATTATTATTATTATTATTATTATTATTATTATTGTTGTTGTTGTATATTGTTATAACAGTGTGTTATATACAACATTGAGAGAATTAACATTTCAGTTTTGGGGACATTCTGGTAAACTATATCAGCAGAATCAATTATTGGTAATATGAGCTGAGAATCTAGTTTCTTTCTAATGTTAAATGTACAGCAATGTCGATACAGAACACAAATACCAAAGTGTACTTTTTTATAACATGCTCAATGTGCAGTTTAAATGCAAGCTCTGAGTCAATCCACACGTACAGATATTTATATATATATATATATATATATATATATATATATATATATATATATATATATATATATATATATATATAATTGTGTCAACTTTCTGAAGAACTCTCCCATTGCTACAAGTCAAAACCAAAGAATAAGATTTGGAGTTGAGATTTTATCTTACGCCAAAAAGCAATGTGAAGGTTTTTGATTTATTAAGTAGTAATTTGTTAGCTGACAACCTTTTTTGTGGAATATTAAAATTAGATTGCAAGGACTCTTGAATTTGTGATGTAGAAGCATTTGATGTATATATTATTGTGTCATCTGCATATAATTGGGCACAGCAATCAAAAAAAAATAAGTGGCAGATCATTAATAAAAATAAAAACAGGTGTCCCTAAGGTGCAACCTTGAGGCACACCTCTCTGCTGATTGAGCAAATGTGATTTACACCCTCTCATTGCTTTCTGTTGAGAAGATAAGAGTTGATCTATAATTGAGCCTATTTGGAAAGACCAACAGGCATGAAGTTTTCAACCATGACAAAGGCTTTGGTGAAATCAATAAATATTGCTCCAGTGAGATGACCACTATCACATGCAGGAGAAACATCATTCGTAAATTGTTGTGTGCCATTTCCAAATGGCTGGTATTTAATAGGTACAAAGTGAAAGGTTAAACAGATCGGCAAGTGGATAAATTACAATAAGAGATGTTACTTTAATGAACCTAGTTTCAATGCCATCAAGTCCAGGACCTCTCCTTGAGAATATGAATGGCACTGTAATATGAATGGCCAAATTTTTATTCAAGTCACCTAAAATAATAATGCCATTTCCACAATATATGGAGTTAATAGTAGAATTCAAGCAACTAGACGACTCAGCAGGTGCAGCTGGCGGTCTGTACACATTTCCTATAGTGATATATCTATTGGCATGCAGAATGACTATAACAAAAGAGACCCTAACAATATTTTGGATCTTCACAAGGTATTAGTAGTTTGGAGGCCCATTTTGATGAACCATATGGTATGTAGCCATTCCACCACCTCTGGCGCTCCTGTTGGCTCTATATAGTACAGAATTTGGTAATGTGATTTCCCAGTTAGGGCTGCAAGGTGGTTCAGTGGTTAGCATCACCGTTTCACAACAAGACGGTTGCAGGTTCAATTCCGACTTGGGGCCCCTCTGTGTGGAGTTTGCATGTTCTCCCTGTGTTAGCGTGGGTTTAATCCGGTTCTCCAGTTTCCTCCCACAGTCCAAAGAAATACAGGTTAACTGTTGACTCTAAATTGACTTTAGGTGTGAGTGGGAATGGTTGCCTGATGGAATGGTTCTGGTGACCTGTCCAGGGTTTACCCCACTTTGCCCAGTGCCAGCTGGGATAGGCTCCAGCTAGGATAGGCTCCAGCAATTTTTGGTTCAAGGCACCTGACATTCATATCTGTAATTTATATTCCTTTCGTATTATCCACTTTACAGTCAAATAAGAGTTAGCACTATCACTCTTCAAACATCAACTAGAGAGATCATTGGTCTAAATATATGTGAAAAGGGTGTACAAATAAGGCACATTAATAACAAATACACAAAAAATGGATACACAAGAAGATGGATTGATGAATGGAGAGATGGATGGGTAGATGCACGATGGATGGAGGATGGAGGATGGATGGATGGATGGATGGATGGATGGACGTGGATGGATGGATAGATGGATGGATGGATGGACGATAGAGAATAGATGATGGATGGATAGATGGATGGATGGATGGATGGATAGATGAATGGATGGATGGACGATAGAGAATAGATGATGGATGGATGGATGGATGGATGGATGGATGGCAAATTCCCTTTCATCGTACCTTGTGTGACTAGCAGTGATCTACATAAACAGTGAAACAATATTAACCTTTACTTGGCGTTGTGTTCCTGTCCACCTTCCAGATGGGGTCCAGTATTTACTCTCTTTGTAGCTCTGTTTTGGTCTTGGCTCTGTTACAGTATAATCCTCTGCTATGTTCACCACTTCGCAACTTTGTCTGCCTACTGTTTGGTGCTGGTCAGGGGTGAGTTTAAGGTTTAAGGTTTTTCTCTGGCCTTGACACAAGAGTGCAGGTTGTGGGCTGAAAAACCAAAACAATAATCTGATAAAAGTTTCTGTAGAACTAGGCAGAACTGCAGACTTGGTTGATAATTCTCTGTGGGATTGTCACTACGAGACACACGTTCAGCGCTGTACATAGCCATTTGATTTATTGCTACCATAAAGATAATGGTTAGTGCTACTTTAGTCATTTAAACTAATTGGCAGTAGTGCCAAACCTGTTGCGCAGTCAGTCATTATGTAGTGATAAACTTAACGATATGCTTGCTCTGTTCACCTTCAAATCTTTGGAAACCATCCATCCACACCTCCATTTTTCAACCACTTTTCTAGGGTGGGGTCACTGTGGCAGCAGGCTAAGCAAGGTAGTTCAACGTAAATCATCTGATAAATCGATCCTTCTGGCTCAACTCCTTCTTCATCATAACGTTTGGGTACAATGTCTGCATTACTGCTGGGAAGCACAACTATACATATACAGTTCCCTCCAAAACTATTGGAACAGTGAGGTCAATTCCTTTATTTTTGCTGTACATGGGAAACATCAGAAGATGAATAAGAGATCAGTATTTCAGCTTTTATTTCCAGGTATTTACATCTAGATCTGTTACACAACTAAGAAGATAGCATTGTTTGTAATGGAATAAACTTTTAAGTGATCCAAAGTGATCCAAGGAACAGTTAGACTTAAAATAGATTAAAGTGAATAATACTTAATATTTAGTTGTAATGGGCTGCACGGTGATGTAGTGATTGGCATTCTCGCCTCACAGCGAGAGTCGCAGGTTCGAATCCGGCTTGGGGCCCTTCTGTGTGGAGTTTGCATGTTCTCCCTGAGTTAGCGTGGGTTTTCTCCAGGTACTCCGGCTTCCTCCAACAGTGATGTAGTCTAGGTTAATTGATGACTCTAAATTGCCCGTAGGTGTGGATGTGAGCATGAATGGTTGTCTGTCTGTCTGTGTGATGGACAGGTGACCTGTCCAGGGTGTACCCCGCCTTTGCCCAATGCCAGCTGGGATCTGCTCCGGGGGAGGGAGTTCTCCTCTCAGTCTCCTCTTTAGCAGGTAAAATACTGCTCAATAGGGTTTAAGTCTAGAGATTGACTTGGCCAAAACCTTCCACTTCTTTCCCCTGACGAACTCCTTGGTTGTTCTGACAGTGTATTTTGGGTCATTGTCTTGCTGCATGATGAAGGATCTCCTGATCAGTTTGGTTCATCTCTCTTTAAATTGGCAGACAAAATGTTTCTGTAGACTCCTGAGTTCATTTTGCTGCTGCCATCATGTGTTACATCATCAGTGAAGATCAATGAAGCCCAAGCCATGAACATTACCTCCACCGTGTTTCACAGATGATCTGGTGTGTTTGGGATCATGAGCAGATCCTTTTTTTTATCCACACATTAGCCTTTCCATCACTTTGGTAAAGGTTCATCTTTGTCTCATCAGTCCAGAAAACTTTGTCCCAGAACTTTTGAGCCGCATCTCTGTACTTTTGTCTAATTCCAACCTAGCCTTCCTCTTCGTTTTGCTAATGAGTTGTTATCACCTCCTAGTGTAGCCTCTGTACATTTGTTTGTGAAGTCTTCTGTGAATGGCGGATTGTGATACTTTCTCTCCTGCCCTCTGGTTGCTGGGGATGTGACTGACAGTTGTTTTAGGGTTTTTCTTTACTGCTTTCACAATGCTTCTGTCATCAACTGCTGATGTTTTCCTTGGTCTACCGGTTCCACGTCTGTTGCTTAGGACTCCAGTGGTTTCTTTTTTCTTCAGGATGTTCCAAATGGTTGCACTGGCTATGGCCAATGTTTGTGCAGTGGCTCTGATTGATTTTCCATCTTCTCTCAGCTTTTCTCCCATAGGCAGCTCTCTGGTCTTCATGTTGATTACACCTTTTTAACTAGAAATGCAGTCTGCACAGGCAGAACCCACAGCTGAGACTGAGAGTAGACATTCAGCGCTATTTATTGTTTGACGTGTTAACTTTCCATTCACATACCTTACAGTGGTGGAGCGACACCGACACACGTCCTCATCTTATACATGCATATACAATACCCACCACCTGCTGCACTTTACTTATTACTGTTACTGTTACTTATTTATTTTACTGTCAATTTTCTTCATTGCACCTTATTTCATTCACTGCACCTTCTCTTTTACTTTTTACTGTACTGTATTTATCTGTACTGTTGCTGCTGCTAAGACACCCGAATTTCCCTCCGGGGATTAATAAAGGTTCATCTTATCTTATCTTATCTTATAACTGTCAGTTGCCAACCCGTTTTCATTCCAAACCCATCAAATACTGCTGTTCAGTAAGCGCCCCTTGGCACAGAGGCAATTATATGTGACAAACCGGGTTTTCAACTAAATCCAATGTAAACGCGCCCACAGCATTATTGAAAGGTCAGAGCAACTGATGTGCATGAAAGTCTGCTAAGGAGTGGGCAGAAGGGGTGATGGATGGGTCAAACAAGCACAAGACTATCAACCAGGAGGCCAGTGTTCACGTACCGTGTGAAACTAAAAGTAACATTGACTCATTTTGTCATGTAAGTCTTTAGTCAAATGACTCACTGGTGTTGTGAGTTGACCGTTTCCTACCCCTACCAAAGTGGTTGTGTTGCCTAAACCTACCTTCCCTTAAAAAGAAGAAGAAGTTTATTTTGAAAGAGCACTATACATGTAACAAGCAGGTATTGACACACTGTCCCTGATTAGTCCAAAATTAACGGAAGAGGGGTAACCCATGTGTCGATGAAGATGTGGTATGTGACAAATTGGGAGTGAGAATATGTTGCAGTTGCTGTTCTGACCGGGTACCTGCAGGTTGGTCTTCTAGCTCCAGTTTTTCATTTACAACCACCATAGCATAACTGACTTTCACCCAAATCCTCTTGTGCTAACTTCCACACTTAGCAATTGCTAGTTGTGATAAGAAGTTTCTGAGCAGAACTTGCACTTGTGAATGTTGGTTCCACATAACGTGCATCAGTCTTTGTGTAAGCGATAAAAATAAATGGGATGTGACAGAATAAGTTTCTTTCATCTGTATGACAGGGCACTTATTAATTTAAAAAACTCATCAGATTTTCAAGAATCATGTTGGTGACCTACTTTGGATTCAAAACAGCAAATTTCACCAAAAGGTGACAAGTTTGCATGCCTACATGTATTCAAACTTCATACTTTTCAGTGGGCCCAAATCAAAATAGACATCAAATGTAAGCGCAACATGGTATGTGTAGGGCCGTTCTGTGTGTGCATACTTGCAGGTAATGGATAAGTATACTGAATGTGGGGAATTTTGCCAATTTTTACAAGCATATCCCCTGGGTAGTAAACAAAACACCTTTTTTCACAAATATGTTCTTTACATTATGTTTGGCATGTGCCTAATCGGTTTGATTTTTTTTTTTTTTTGAGGGAACTGTTACTCTGGATATAAAACATCTCTGACACTGGAGAAGGGAGTGTGGGGTAAAGTACTCTTTCAACAATGTCACATTTGATCAAATATGACATGGAAATTGCTCTTTACAAAATCGCCGCCTGAGCAAAGGGTTCATTACAGTACCACAACTCTGTTTTAAGGTTAAATATTTCTCTTTCCCCTCTGCTCCTCATCACAGACCCATCTCCTGTTTCACGTAACCGCTTACACTACACATGTACATTTACATCTGTGCTGTAAAAGCTATACATTAACTTCTCTTGAGAATTTGAAACCATTAATGCAGCATAATACCTTTTAATTAACTCATAATAACTTCTGTCCTGTTAGTGTTTTTGCATTTTTTTAGTTTACATGAACAAGGTTGAACATTTCTGTTTTCAAAACAGAGGTCAACTTCCTAGCTTTTTCCGGAGCTTTCAAACATATCACGCAGCATTCAAAGACCTGAGACATTCTAAAAGTGCTATGCATGAAAACGTATCAGCTACTGAGCCTGGACGTTAACCGAGCGAACTCCATCCACCAATGAAAACAAGTTACATGACTAATGACTTATGTGATTCACAGGACTGACAACACCAGCGAAACATGTGACTAAAGACTGATGTGAATAACGGGACTGATGATACAGACGAGTCATGTGACATGACGTGACAAATTAAGTTAACATTTTAGTTTCACAGGGTACACAGAGACCAGTCTGGTTGAAAGTCTCAGTCTCCCTTGGCAGACCCTCACGCTTCTAATACTACGTCAGTTGCTCCGACCATCAAAAAAACACTGTCAGTGGGTTTACAGTCCAGTTCGTCATGTACTATTACTGAAGGGTGCCTCAGTGTTACGGTTTCCAATCTTGAGGAGCACTTACCAAACAGCATTATTTGATGAGTTGGGAGTGTGTTGGATGTCATGGCAGTTTCACAAGGCATCACTATGATGGTCAGTACTATCTCCAGTGGAAAATTAGGCATATGTCTTGTTTTCAAGTTGTAAGTAGTGTAAATGAAATGAAATGAAAAAAAGTGTAAATATAATAAGCTGACACACAAACTCTGCTCTGCCTTTTCCTTCTTCCTTACTCTTCCTCCTTATCCACGAAAATATCTGCTCCCCTGCAACAAGACTCAGACATCTAATGGATTGATGTTGACTGTAGATTTCATTTTTTTTTTCTTTTTTATCGTCATCATTAGGGGTCACCGCGTGGGTCCAATTCCCTGCAACGTGCAGACAATCAGGTCAAGGGGCCAAGAGTTTGGGGACACAACTTTGACAGGAACGATGTCTACACACACACACACACACACACACACACACACACACACACACACACACAGACAGAGGAAGTTGAGAAACTAAAGGAAGCTATAGTGACAAACCATTTCCCCTGTTCAGCAATTACCAACCATTCAACTCTGCACTGAGGCTCATTACATCCAGGCCTGGAATGACATTTGGAAACGGTTGAAGGGGGCCCACTCAGCGCTGCACTTTGTTGTTGTTATTATTATTGTCTGCGCTGAGAGCAGCCCATTAGCACATATTCTGGTCCTCCCTCGGCCTCTCACCACCTGCATTGGCTAAAGAAGCCAGTGCAGGTGGCCGTGGCAAGCCGTCAATTGATTTGCTGTCTTCACTGGAAATATTACTATTAAAATATTCCAGCTCTGTATAAAGCGATAATACTGTCATATTTATAAAAAAAAAAAAAAACACAGAAATGGTTAAGAATTCAGGAAAAAGATGTAGGTAAATGTAGATGAAGATGAAAAAGAATATGTATTTCACTTAATTTGGAAGGTACTGAATAGGCATGTTTAAACCATATGGAATAATTGCAATGATGAATTTTAACAGACGTTAAATAAAATTTAAGTAGTCCGTTATTTATCTAAGCATATTTAAAAATTTTCCAACTTTTAAACATGTTTAAAATGTTTTCAAGGACAATTTTTTATTTATATATTTTCAGATATTTTTGTCATATTCTGATTTATTATTTTTATTGTGTACTAACAGGGACCAATAAAGTATTTCTGATTCTGTTAACAGTACAGTGTGTAGAGCATTATGTAAAGCACAATTGAACTGAAAGTCAAATATCTCTGTGTGTACTTATGTTCAGGTAACAATATGAGCTATATAGTTATAGGATTGACAAGAGAAAAGACGGAGATTTAGGCAAGACTGAAGAGACTGTAGATGAAGTCCATTTTATGCTTTACTGTATAAAGCATAAAGCAACACTTGTTAATAAAATGTTCTAAAGGAAGGACACTTTTTCACTGCAGTTTGTTTTTGTTGATTTTTGCAAAGTACTTTGTTTGCAATGTAAAGATTTCTGACAAGTGATTTGTTGCAGTTTTGCTGTATTTGTATGTGAATGACAATAAATAACACCACTAAATAGTTACGTGGTGTAAGTGGAAATGTATTTCCTGTGTATCTCAACAGTCACTGATGATTTTAAGAAATTACATATTTCAAAAAAATACTGAAAAATACATAAAATAAAAAATAAAGACACCATTTTTCCAATTTTTATACCAATTTTTAACACCAAATTTGCACTCCAACAAATGTATTAGTAGGTTTTAAATTATAGAACAAATGTGACACATTGAGGATGCACTTTCTCTTTCTATTGTGACATGAGCTACTGCAGCTGCCTGATGTGTAATTATATACACACTCACAAACTGCAGTAGGCTGCTGCTGTTATTCATGAGGGAAAAAACAAAAACAAAACTATTAAGATATTCACAAAGGCTGAGTAAAATGAGACAAAGTCTGTTCAGTTTTTGCACCCAGTAAGAACCTTTTTTTTTATGTTAGTGTTTGAAAAGAAATGTAAGCGTGTGTTTTGACCCACTGAGCTATCAACATTGGTCTGAAGTCAAATGAAATGAATTTGGTTTTGAGTTGTGTTGGAAAAAGTGCTCAGATTTGTTTATTTAGTGCAGGGGTGTCAAACTCAAATACACAGTGGGCCAAAATTTAAAATGAAACAGAGCCGCGGGCCAACATAATCCACTTAATAACTAATAGTGCAGACATGCAAAATCGAATTTCAAATTAAAAAAAACATATGAATGGTATATTAAATAAAATTTAAATAAAAACTGTATGCCTCATTTCTATTTGCAGCCTTCTGAGGTAAATATCAAAATAAGCTTTTTCCACAGGCTAATAAATCTGAAAATAAAATAACAATAATGAATGAATCAACCATTCAAGCCTTGGAGGAGCAAGAAAAAGTGCATAAAGAAAACGTTAATTATTGCTCAGTTTGCACCACACTGATCTAACCTGATGTGCCCAAGTCTGATTTTGTGATTTCTTTTGCCACAGTATAACTGGCCTTTCCAGCAGCCTCACTTTGTGATTTGAACATAATCTGTTGTGAAACCAAAATTCTTTTCATCTCCTCCACATTCTGGCTCCTTGGAGTCGTGTCCAGGTCCTTGTTCTTGTCCTGGTGTTTCCTAGTGTCGTCTAATGCTGTACTGCTTAGTTACAGACTCGTTGGCTCCACAAACAAGACAAACGGGTCTATTTTTACTTAAGTAAACAGATATTCTGCCTCCCACCTGTCCAGAAAGCTTCTGTTTTCTGCCTTTCTTTTCGACATTTTGGGGAAGGGGTACCACGGCGACAGCGGTAGTATGAGGTCGCGGCGTGGTCTGGGAGAGGCCCAGGGAGGCAGGGTGAGCCGGGGCTTTCCTGCCGAAGCACAGATCCCTACTGACACAGAGTAGAGGGCGTGTCTGGGTCCCGTCCTGATTGACGCACCAAAACAACAGCAGAGCATTATGGGATTTGTAGTATTAGCGGTGAATGCGTTGTTCTGTACCGGCGGGCCAGCTGTAATAGTAATTTTGTATTGCCTCGCGGGCCAAATATAATTACACTGCGGGCCAAATTTGGCCCGCGGGCCAGAGTTTGACACCTATGATTTAGTGTGTGTTTCATATCTTTTTGTTTTTGAGCCAAAGAAGATTATACTGTACATTTAGCACTGCGACACTGTTGTTAACACTGTTGTGTAAATGCTTATTTCCCTTTACACAAAAGAACCACACGTTGATGTGCATTCACAGATATGAAATAGTTTCAAATAAACAGAACTGTATCTAAACATACATTCATACATACATATATACATGCACATACATAAAATGTAAATTAAACCAAAAAGACACAGGTAAAAACTACAAAATAAAGGAAATACATAATCTAATTAGTAACAAAAATACAAATTCAATTGATTTAAAAAATAATGTCTAAGTAAATCTAAGTGTAGGAACACAACTCAGATCTTTGTGTCTACCAAACCCTCTCCTGTCTCTCTGTCGGATACCCTTCTCTCACTCGCCAGCACATTAGATAAAATGAAACAGTGCCAAAGTACAGGCAGTCAGTCAGGAACATCATACTGTGGGAGTGTGCCCTTTTAGATACATCTCACCCTTTCCAAATGTAATGTACTGGTTAGATCATGTAGCCACACCTTGGAGGTAGGAATGGTTGTTTCTTTCCATGACATAAGAAGAGGTTTTTTTTGCTGCGATGAGGCAATAAGAGAGGAATTGCTGTTGGGCTGTGGTGAGTCTACTTAACGCTTCAGAGACACGAGGATAATTAATGAAGGTTCTGGTTCTACTGGAGCATTGTTGAAGATATCAGACCATAAAGATGCAACCTCGGGGCATGGGCAATGAACTTAATACGAATGGGTGAAACATACATGCTGCATATTTTTACCTTGGAGTAATGCACAGATTCTTTACTTAACAAAAAAGACCAGTGCAATATTGCAAAGATAATATATTACAAGTAAAAGTTGTTTATTCAAAGTATGTGTCTTTGTGTATCAAAAGTTGTTCTGTAGGAGGTGATTAATGGGAGGAAAGAAGAAAAAACATATTTATGTTACACAATTCTCTATTCATTTACTGGACTATTTCCCCTCCCCCTTTTTTGCAAAATACTGGATAAATTAAAAAATTGTATTTAATTTTTGACTACTCAATCTTTCTTTCTTTTTTGCAAAATAGTGGATAATTTAAAACTTTAGCATATTATTTTTTATGGCTGAAACTTATATTCATTAACAATTATTCTGCTTATATGTTCTGTACAATGTTACACCCAAGATGAAGCTGGAGCCCCCATTTGTATCTCAGAAAAGCTAAAATCTAATTTTGACGACCTCAGAGCAGACAAATACTTGCACACCCCCTGTGATCTTTGGCGCCCCCAGACCCCAAACTGAGGGGGCGGGTTCTGTTACTCGACTAATCATCTCAGCTCTAATGTTTATTAATGTAAAATCTTAATTACAGTACTTTTATATTCTGTGTTGTAATTGCTGCAGTGTATGTTAACAGACATGCAGCTGTACCATACAGACACCCTGGCAATGGCTTCCAAGGATTTCCCTCGTTGTTGAATTGGCTATTGGTGATAACAGATTTACATGACAATTTCAAGTTGGCTCTGATGTGTGGATGAAAAAAGTATTATTTTATATAACTATTTAATATAAAACCCAGGATTTGGTATTTACTGTTTCTTTGCACACATGTAAACAATTTTAACAGCCTCAACATAAACTTGGTCTGTGCATCAAACCGCAAAATGATAAGGGAGAAGAGAATATTTACATATAGTAGGGCACTAAAACAAAGCCTGGACCTCCCAGCAGGGACCGGCGGAGCAGCGAGGCAAAGTTCTGCTCCTAGCCAGAAGAAGAAACGCTGCTGCCGGGCATAGAGCTCTCCACTTCCAACTGGAGCTCTGACTGCAGGTCGAAGGTGGCAGCGAAGCCAGATCAGGGTATGTCCACACTGGTATAGTTTTGCTTTTGTTAAACATGGCCTGCATTTACTTCAATTATTCACGACTTTTTCTGAGTTTTTTAATTCTTCATTTTCTGTGGAGGCATGCTAAAAGAAACAAAGTTTTCTTCATAGATTCAAGGGAGCTACCTCCAGGTCTGAGAAGTGAAGCCAATGTATTTAAATACCTTAAACTTGCATTCTTCCTAATAGCCAGCAGGGGGCGACTCCTCTGAAGTCTGATTGTATATAAGTCTATGTGAAAATGGCCAAAAAATGAAATGCCAAATTCAAGGCTTCAAAACGGCAGTCCACAAATCAACGGGTGACATGGTGACAACAACTACTTCTTACATTCAGTCTATGTGTATCATGGGGTGAGCGGTTGATATGGTGGAATGAGCAGCATGAGACTAAAGGATATCTTTTCCATAGTCAGGCACAGACATAATGGATGGCACAATGGCTCTCCTGTCCTCAACAGAAAAACAAGCTCTATTCTGATTCTGTCCTGTTTCAGTGTTTCCACATGCGGTTTCAGGAGAAGTCTTGAAGACAGATGTCTTTAAACCTGGGCACATATTACTGTCTACACGGCTCGATTCCTCCATACGCAAGTGAGAATTTGTTTTTGTAATTTGGGTGAACCGACCCTTTAAAGAGACTACAGACAAACTCCTTGTAACCTCAGGAGGGTGGTAGAGGCTTCCAGGTTTCACAGCCTCTTTACGGTCAGGAGAGGTGTCAAAATTTCCCCCCCAGCTCTTTTCCACTGCTGACCTGCTGCGCCAACAATGACCACAGACACACACACACCTTGTTTAGAGCTGCAGGAGAACAATATCAGACACTGAAAAATCAACAACAGTTGTTTGTGAAGAGACCAGAGGTTGGAACAGCTGATACGTCTGCCTCTGCATGCAAGTTTACCAACGTGTGTGTGTGTGTGTGTGTGTGTGTGTGTGTGTGTGTGTGTGTGTGCTGTGTCTGTGTGGCCAGGTATGGACACCAGTGTTCACATCATGGGAATAAAAAAGCTCTGCTGTGTTTGTTACTGCGGTGAGATGACAAATCCATTTATTCTTTTGTTACATTTTTCATGTATCTTTATTTATTGTACTTTTGTACATAATTTTTTTAATTTACATAATTTTGTACACAAGTTAAGTCCGCGTCTGTATCCTGCTACAGAAAATAAAGGGTTTAGTGAATCTGATACTCTCTCTTGAAAGTTTGTGACCTGGCAGCCATATTGAGATCACTTGAGGAAATACCAAGCACCGCCCACCAGCTGGCAAACTTTTTCATTTTACAGCTAAATAGTCACTACAAGATGTTTCTGAGAACATTTTAGGTAAGACATTGGCATTAGAGTAACAGAATATTGATTCATATTTGATCAGCACTGCCTGCTTTGACCATTTGATTGGAGTTTGCGAGTGATGCCTCCATGGAATGAACAGCCAATAAGAACACTCTCTTAAATGACCTGTGATTGGCCAAAGCCTCGGATTACATACTAGATTTTTAAATCCTAAAAACAGAACCATGAGGAGCTGCAGAAGTCTAGTTTTCTTTCAGAATACTTGAATTACAATATTCTGAAAGGTAATTTTGGATTTTTTTTTGCTCAATGATGTCAAAATATTCTGCCTACTATATTCTTAGTAGGAGAGCTAGGTAAGAAGGTAACCAACTTCCTAAAGTCCGCTAGCCTCTAGGCTAATTCACACAATGTAAAATGTCACAATGCAAGGCTTATTGAAGGAGGCTGGGACACAGATGGACACAGGTCTTGGGGTATGAGGTATGACACATGAACAGTGTAACTGGAGCTATAAAGATATGATGCATGACCCAGCCTTTTTCAGTAGGCCTTGGGCAAATGCAGGGAGTGCCCTGAGTATTGTAGCAAAAAGGATGGCCCACATTTCCCATCATGCCTACCTAGTCCTGAGTGATGGACTTAGTAGTTTCAGTTTGCTGTTTTATGTTTCAAAACGTAAACGTTACTGTGTTTGTAATGCGTCTTTTCAGAGCATGGGGGCTTATGGTGGTAATTGTGATTTTAGTGCTGATTTTTAGTTTTAACCATGAGAGAGGTGGCCGTTACTTCTTGAGAGTCCAGTGACAATTCTGCTTTTGATTTCTGTGGTTAAGATTGATAGCTAATTCCCATCAATTTCCGATTTAGAATCGTAATGTCTAATATTTTCATCGTTCTTTTGATATGACAAAAATGTACAAGAGGAACAGGTAGAAGATGATTGATTCCCTTTTCAAGTCAAGTAGTCCTGAAAGAGGAGTTATAGTAACATGGGCTTGTTAGGACTTTGCTCATCCTTATTACTTCTGTGTTCTGCTTGAATTGGATAGGCAATCATATCAGGCATCAACCTCAATCAGAGTGTCAATATTGCACAGGTGAGCAGTCAAATTTAATTAGTTTTAAATTTTGTTCTTATCTTATAGTTAATGATGGGGACATTTTAGCATTTTATTTATTATTATTTGCATAAGGTGTTGAAGAAAATGTAGAAATGTATGGCATTCATTTGGATTTGGCACGTAATGGAAACTGGAACAAGGGTTGCAGGTGGGGCGGTTGCAGTGCTCATGTTCCAGTCCAAGAACACCCACACTTTTAAAATGACTACTCCACCCCTGCATCACTCGGCACGTCTCATAGAACAGAGACGCTTGTATTTTATTAAATGTATCAATCCACAATGACTCACATTTTTTTATGCTTCGAGATTATTCTTGTCATGTTTAGTGATGTATAATCTGGATAGACAGCTGTTTAAATTACACAAATATCCCACTGTATAGGTGTTTTTAAAAAGATTAACTGCATCTACATTGATTGATCAAGGCAGATTCCCCTCACTCACTATGGTGGTTGGGGAAATAAAATCAATGAATCAAACGTCGCAATCAAATGTCACACAATGACCTCTCATTTGCTTAGAGAGGCAGAAATGCATAAAGAAATGTAAAAAGAAATGTATGAAGAAAAGACTAAAGAAATAAATATGTTTGGGATGATAAATAAGGGGTGAAATGTAAATGGAAACTCATGCAGAAATAAATAAAGAAATGCATAAATACATAAATGCATACATAAAAATACATTTAAATTAAATTAAATATAGAAGCAAAAAATAAATAAAGAATAAATGCAAAAAGAAAGAAATACATTTAACATTTAATAAAATAAAAGGAAAAATTAAACATAAGAGTAAATAAATAAGGGAATTAATACAAAGATAAATTCTCTATTTAATCTATGCTCTATTTAATGACATTCATCAAGTCATTTATTTATTTTGGATTTTGACGGGTTCCATCCTCCATAGCTGACATGCCGTAAATCAGCCTGGTGAAGGCAGGTTAGCTCGCTGCTGTCCACTCAGATCCTGGAGCTGCTGCTGACAGGCGATGGAGATGGGGTCAGTGTGGAATGGATGACAGAACGCTGACACACCACTCACGTCTCACTTACATCTTCGCTTGCAATGGGGATTTCCAGTTAGTCTTGTTCGAAGTTATATTCTTATAGTGTGCACAGATAATTAGCACTGTAATATTTATAGCTCCTCGTAAAATCGAGGCTCTGTCTTTTATTTATCCGTTGCCATGATAAATCATAGCGTCATTGATGATGGCACTCACCAAGCACGCACTTACAGTAACTCAGAGTTGACTGAACTCTGATCAGCTGCACTGAACCGAAAAGTTTCTCACGCCGTGGTTCGTCTCAGCAGTCAGAGGTCAGAGTTCGTGAAACTCAATTTCTGGAACACACTGTAAAAAGACCATTTTAAGGCAACAAACTTCAGCAAAATTTTAAGTTTTGCTTTTGAGTTTGCTCATCATTCAGTTCTCATTTCTGTTAACTCAAGTTGTAGTAACTTAAACCTGTACATAGTACTCACTTAATTTCAGTCAATTTATATTAGTGGAATAGGTTACGGTAACTTCAGACTGTGTACTGCAACAGTTAAGGTAAGTCAAATATATCAATAAGGACCAGTAACTTCCCATCAAATGTATAAATAATTACAGATGCAACATCTACCTTTAAAACTTTGTTTTAATTCATTGGAACACAGTTGAGCCAATCCTTTGGAAAAAGGCCAAGTAACTGCTAAGACCAAGCCTCCAGAAAGAGGGCCAATTGTTGATCCCAACATGGTCCTAGTGGTCAACGGTGGTACTGCAATGTGTCCGTCACATGATGTCATTGGGCCCAAAAATACTTTTTTCCTATAGACTTACATTGAGAAAGAGACATCAACTTTATTCAACACTCTATTAGTCTTTATTTAGATCATAAGGTCCTAACAGTTGTAAAACACACTAACGAATCTGAATCTGAATCCAGAGTTGTTTCCTACCTCTGTTTATATCAATGGAGACTCAGACCTCTTTCAGTAACAGACTGCTTCACCCAGTGTGTGAAAGAGAGATACAACAGGTCCTGCTGCTGCTGGAGCACAATCCTTTATTATATGCTGATGTAAACATCAGCATATAATAAAGGATTATCTGACCTAATGTGGACAGCCAATAAAAAATATCACTTCATTACCATGGTTGTAGTTGAAATAAATAAAGCAATATATGGTAAATATTGAGTTAATTGTTTGAGTTATGGAGAAGGAGTAGCAAGCTGTTCTTCTTCCAACATCTTTTTGGATATGTAACTTATATTATTATAACTAATATATATATATATATATATATATATATATATATATATATATATATATATATATATATATATATATATATATATATTACATATATACATATATATTATTTGTTTATTATATATATATTCAAAAATAATATATATATATATATATATAGAGAGAGAGAGAGAGAGAGAGAGATTATTTGTTTATTGACAGTTTGCTATACTGTATCTTTATTGTTCATTTTATTTTTTATTTTTATTTTGTTTTTTTTTATTAGGTATTTGTTAAAATAAATAATTCATTAAAAGTAAAATTAATCAAAATGGTTATCACTGCCCACTCATATTAAATGTAAATCCCAATTAGTATATGGCCGTATGAAAATAATATGCAAGATAAGGATGTTGTTCATTATCATGAATGGCGTCAAATTTTGTATTAATAACCATGCACCAGACTGTTCCTGAACTGCTTCTCATAACTGTCACAGAGATACAAGGGGAGGCCCTTCAAGGCTGCAGTCTGTCGATGTGCTGTGATGTCAGATGTCTAAAACACAAAGGGTTGGGAGAAACATTACACCAAGATGTAACTAACATGACGAAAGCTCAGAACAATCATGGAAACATGCTTCCCAGTTTATGTTAAGGCTGCATTTATTTATTTGTTTGTTTGTTTGTTTGTTTGTTTACTCACTTAGGTGTAGGACTCAGCAGACTGAAACAATCACATGCAATGATGCAGTATTATGGCCTTATATGTTGATTATGACTGAAATGTTGGTAAACAGATGTCTGACATTTACTCCATCTAATGTCCGATATAAATTGCGTGCTTTTTAGCTGTTTGATGTTCCATGTTCTTCACCACCTTGTTGCTATCTTTGTCTGTCTTTTAGGTAATGTACAGTGAGTTTATTCTGATGGTTTGTCACTATGAGCAACATCTTAAATTTGACCCATTGTTTATTTAAAAATATTGATTAGTGCAGCTTCTCTAAAAAGAAAAAAACATAATTGCTTGTTATACATTTATTTCCATAATGCTCATAATGCAGAGCCCAATAGAGTCTAAGGAGCCTTGGAGTGTACTCATAATGGCTGCTCTGAAGTTGTCTATTAGGTCCTTGTTGGTGATCCAAAGAAAATCTTATAGCAAACATACTGTAAATGTCCAGTACAAAGTCACTACAATTTCAACACCATCATGTTTCATGTATTTTATTAATCTTAATCCTGGGGACCCCAAGAATCTGCTGTAAGAAACAACCATTACAGCACCAATTTATTTAATCTCAAAACATTATTAGTGTAATTTAATATGCATATTTTGTAAAACAAAAAGAGACAGAGCATATAACGAGACCTGTATGTGTCTCCTTCACAATGACTGACAGAGTGTAGTATAGTTAGTGACAGTACCCTCCTGATAGTGTGTCATACTTTAAATTAGGACCCATGGCAAGGACCCAGGACGCAAATACATTAGGATTTTTAAAAAGCACAAACAGAAAACAATGATATGAAGTCATGAGGAAGAAACCGATGGAAAGATAGAACAAAGCATCGATGAGATATGACAACAAGTAGAACTCTGGGGTCTGCCAGTACCCCAGTTGGTAGAATGAGGGTTAACAGAAGTGAACAACTTAAGATTCTTAATTTGCAAGGACTAAGTCTGAAACACAACATAATATATTCTTTGCTCAGCTGCTTGCCTCTGCCTCGTAAAACAGAGAAGGCCACCGCTTCTGAACCTATGACACCATAGCCACTAGATCCACAATCTCCTTGTGCCTCAGGGAGAATGTCACCTCCATATGTTGCTTTATGAGTGCAAGATTCTTATTCCTCTTCTTTAACTCCTCAACCAGAGCTAGTTTTGAGTCATCAGTATGGATATCTGGGTGATCAGGAACATGGTTAATCCTAGATCATAACACTCAGCGTTTCTCTTGCTGGCCTCAGTGCAGCCTGTGTGACGTAGCTTGGACCGGTAATTACCAAATTTGTATTTTATGCTCATTTTCCATCCATCTTAGCATACATCCACTGCCAGGTTCTCAAAGGCAGGGGAGTCTACTGCTGCTGACTCAATCTGCTCTTCATCAGGATAGGCCTTCACTTCAAAAACTGCCTGGGCATTCTTATCCAACATGTCCATCTTCATGCTGATACCTTTCTTGGTCTTTTCATATACCCCACTGCCTTTGTGTAACTTTAATTCCACATCATAGGAAAAGGCTGGAAAGGGAAAAGGTGAAGGCCACTCTGATATACTTTGCAGATAGCTCTTGACAAAAGCTGAGGGACTCTGAGGTGACTCTATGATGGGTAAACTGGCTGAGGCCAGGAAAGACCAGTCTGGGTCCTCAAACTGTAATGTGAAGTTGCCTTGAAGTTGTAGATTTTCCCAGAGAATGCTTTGCAAATTTTCAACGGATCCAGGGAGATTTTTACCGGCAGTAATAAAACCTGTATTAGAAGACATAAGGTTCAGGTTGCAAGAGGCAGAAAAACAAGACAATTTCTCACAAATTGATTGAACAGACAATGCAGATATAGAGATATATTGTGTCAGTACTACCTGTCAGTACTATCTCTCTCTCTGTCACTCGCTACGCACACATTACTCATTACTCACTATCGACGCATGCAGGTGACCCACCCTATTTTTTTCCACGATAATTGTGAACAACAAATTAGTGTTGAAATGAGCAGGACAAGAGCATAACAAGAGGTGGACGGTCTTGACGGTGGCCATTACTTTTCCATCCATCCATCCACCAAACCTGTGACCCTCTTGATGTGAAGAAGAAGAAGAAGAAGAAGAAGATCTACCTTTATTAGTCCCACAATGGGGAAATTCAATTTTACACTCTGTTAAACTCATACATGGTACATGCAGTACATGCAATTTCTTTAATGCATTAATACAACCATGTCATACTACAGTAGCTCGACGAGAAGGAGATTAAATAATGCAGCAAGTTTGTAATGAATTTTGGTGAGGAAAAACTGGCATGGCCATTTTCAAAGGGGTCCCTTGACCTCTGACCTCAAGATGTGAATGAAAATGGGTTCTATGGGTACCCACCAGTCTCCCCTTTACAGACTTGCCCACTTTATGCAGTTTGGGGCAAGTCATAGTCAAGTCAGCACACTGACACACTGACAGCTGTTGTTGCCTGTTGGGCTGCAGTTTGCCATGTTATGATTTGAGCATATTTTTTATGCTAGATGCAGTGAGGGTTTCTGTCATTGTTTTCTGTATTGTTAATTGATTTCCAATGATAAATAAATACATACATTTGCATGGGTCACAAGTCACAGGTTCAAATCCAGCTTGGGGCTCTTCTGTGTGACGTTTATATGTTCTCCCTGTGTTAGTGTGAGTTTTCTCTGGGTTCTCCGGCTTCCTCCCACAGTCCAACGACATGCAGGTTAATTCTTGACTCTGTATGTGTAGGTGTGAATGTGAGCATGCATGGTTGTCTGTCTCTATATGCCCTGTGATAGACTGGCGACCTGTCAGGGTGTATCCCCCCTAAGATGGATGCATATTTTCCCACTCCCATGTTGTTAAGCGTATAGTAGACAAATCTCACTTTAAGGTACATTTTGAACAGATAAAAAAATTTGCAATTACTATGGACAATCACACGATTAATCACACTTAATATTTAAATCAACTGACAGCCGTAGTGTTTCAGCATTAGATCACAGGATGTTTAGATTCTTACTCGTGAAACATGAGAGACACACACTCAGACATATATATACATAACACACACACACACACACACACACACACACACAGCTGCACTCTCAGATTGGATCTTGATTCTACAGTGTAGTTCTGGTCTCTGCTGACTTAATGGCAAGGAGGTGTGTGTGTGTGTGTGTGTGTGTGTGTGTGTGTGTGTGTGTGTGTGTGTGTGTGTGTGTGTGTCCATCTGGGTGGTCAGCCAATACATCAACCAGCATCATCTGTAAACAGCAATCAGCTAATGAGGCACAGTGGCCATGGAGCTTATGTTTATTTGTATAGCGCTACAGCTGCACAACCATATTATATGTATGTGGGGGTTTCTTTTACATTACACACCTCTACTTTAACTGACTACCCTTGAAATGTGGTTTTGGGCTGTACCTCAAAGGTTGTGGATTTGAATCTCAAAAGAATCCCAAGAACTGAGGGAAAACAAATCCCTTCCCATAACTGGCCCGTGGAAGTCCTGAAGACAAGTGAGAAATAATACTGTATAAGTCTGATATAAACAGATGAAAATCAAAAAGAGCAACACTTTATAATAACCATTATTTATAAATGGTAAATTAAACTTAGTTCATCATATTTTACCGTTAACAAACAATGAAATGATCATTAATAATGTTTACTAATTACAGTATTAGTAATGCTACAATGTATGTTATTCCAACATTTTCTTGATGCATATATAACATTTTTATGTATACTATACTGTATGTACATATTTGTTAATGATTATGAAATTACCGGTAGTTTAAAACCTTTAAGAAACTATCAACATTACATAGATAGATATTTGAAACAGTTTGTTAATGGTTAATAATTGGTTTGTAAACCATCTATAAAAATTATTTTGATGGCTATTAGAAAGCTGCAATATAATACCTTAATTGTTAATAAATTTTGTTTTGTTTTGTAAAGCATCTATGAACATTATTTAGATAGTTAATAATTTGTCAATGTTTAATAAAGTTTCTGGTCCATCTATCTATGTAATATTTATACATGTTTTACAAACAATTTCTTAAAGGTTTACAAAACATTTGGTAATCACTGACAAATATGAAATCGTATGTTGTGTACACCAATAAACAATTAATAAATACTTTACTAATGTAATCAGATTGTAGTTGTTATCATCTCTTATCAGCTATGATACAATGTAGAATAGAAAGTATTTCATATAACACAAACTAATGATAAAATGATTAGTAAATATTATTAATTATCATTTCTTTCTGATGTGCCCTGCGATGGACTGGCGACCTGTCCAAGGTGAACCCCGCCTTCGCCCAATGCCAGCTGGGATCGGCTCCAGCCCCCCCGCGACCCCTAATGGGATAAGCGGTTGACGATGGATGGATCATTTCATTCTGTGTTGACAGTAAAATAATTATTAACTAACTTTAATTACAATTCACCATATATGAATTATGGTTATTATAAAGTGTAACCAGAACATTTTTTGCAAGACTAATCTAAGTTCCTTAAAAATACATTTGTGGGGGGTTGGGAAAGTATAATTTTTCTAAGTTACTTTTTTTCAGAAAATGAGGCGTCATAAACACAAGAAAGAAAACAATTTAGATCAGACTTTAAAAATGGATCACTAGAATTTGTTTTTCTCATCTGCTTCTCAGGGCTTCTGTGCTGAACACTATAAATAACCTAATTTTGTGAAATAACATAAATTTGATAATAAAACTTTTGTCAATGGGCCTCTGAGCGAGTGTGGACCTGCACACTGAGCAGTGGTAGAAGACTACCGTTGTTTTGGACAGTGCTTCATCATGTGAATATTTAACAAAGATGAAAAGACAATTATATAACTAGAAGTTGATTCGATTTCGTCGTGTCCACAGTGTCAGATTTTGAAAATCTATGCGCTGGACAATTCACAGATCTCACTGCCAACATGAATCATTGGAACTCCTTTCTACCATGAATAATGTTAAAAACATTAGGCTCTGTTAATTATTGTTTCTGGAATTATTCTGAATTATCTTGTTTTTTGAAAATACAGTAATTTGTTTAAACTACACCTTTTAAATTTGTTTCCAATTTCCATTTGAGATCAATAAAGCATGTGTAATTTTTAAATGATCTGAGCAGCATAACAGTAAATATCTCAGAATTTGGGGCATAAAGCTATATTAGATACCACTAATGTTAATACATTTACAAAAAAGCTATTGTGCTTCATCGGGGCTGCATATATTTACATTAATGTATTTGGTGATGTCAATCAAATGGCTAATAAATGGCCAATGGTGATGGCCATCTTCTCTAGCTCTCTTAATATTAAAAAACTTAAAGATAAAGTGTAATTTAATTTCACTATGACCAGCTGAATGCAGCTGGATCAGGTAAACATGTGGAATGACTGACAATTATTTATATTCTATTTTAGAGAAGAGGAGTCAAAGGAGAGAGCAAAGCAGAGCTTGAGGGAGTAAGAGAGGAAAACCTCTCTTTCACCATCTCTCACTGTCTGTGTAAAGAGCTGAATTAAAAGATTATAGACAGAGATGATATGAATGGAGAGATGCTGATGATTAAGGTTTCTCCAAGGGTCACATGGCCAGTTATGGAGAACCCTTCCAGCCCTGCTACAACACTGTGAAAAGGAAAACTTGGAATAGCTTTCTTCAATCTTAGATAAAGTATTGCAAGTTTTTTTCTACAATAACTTCATTTTCTTGTGACAAATTTGGCAGATTAAATTGGAAAACAGGTAGCCCAGAAAAGTGACTGGGGGCGGCAGTAGCTCAGTCTGTAGGGAGTTGGCTTGGGAACCGGAGGGTCACCGGTTCAAGTCCCGACATGGACCAAAAACTGAGTGTGAACTGGTAGCTGGAGAGGTGCCAGTTTACCTCTTGGGCACTGCCGAGGTGCCCCTGAGCAAGGCACCAAACCCCCAACTGCTCGGGGCGCTTGTCAGGAGCAGCCCCCTCACTCTGACATCTCTCCATTAATGCATGTATGTGTGTTTCAGGTCTGCATGTACCATGTATGAGTTTAACAGAGTGTAAATTGAATTTCCCCACTGTGGGACTAATAAAGGTAGATCTTCTTCTTCTTCTTCTTCTTCATAGCTGTGCTATCAGTCTGTTTGCAGTTTGTGACATGTGTTCTGTCATCGTGTTATGTTGTTTCTATAAATGTTTTACATACTTATTTTAAGCCCAACCAGAAAAGTTTTCTCTTAAATTAACTAAGCTTTCTTTTTGATTGATTGATTTGATTTTGATTTGCCTAAACCAAACTGCGGACATTTACAAATGACACGCAAAAAGGCTAAAATGCATACACTTGATACGTGGAATATCTGTGTAATGTGGTATTTACACGCCTTCCCGTGAGACTGTGTTGGTGACATAATTCCCACATACAACTGCTATGACGAGTATAGGTTTCCCACTTTTATTATCACTCCACACCTGAGAAAATAACGCATCATCATCATTTGTGACTGCTTAGCAACAATGTCACAAGCGATCATTTCCGCCAACACTGCACGAGTTCCAGATATAAAGTAACAGCAAAGTAAGTTGCCAAATCCTGCCACAAATGGACATGTAAACTTCTATGGATGAGTGGATTGAGCCGTGCCCATCTCCAGAAAATAAATCAAGCTGCTAAACTATATACAGCACTACGTAAAGACAAGGTTCCACAATGTTGCCCAGAATATACCAGCCAGTGGGAACACAGCAGATACACCAACTGCTGCCTTCACACTGCCACAATTCAGAAACTGTCTGATGCTGGTCTTGACATGACTGGGAAACAAAAATTGGGCACCAGAGGTAGTGGAACAACATCCTTGCCATGCCAAGCAACACTCCTCCACCTAACAAAAAAGGCAAGTCTAGTACAAGCAGTTATCAACGTCATCCTACTGATGCTGGACAGTTTTTCATTGGTTACATAATAAACAGCAACGCACAATTATATAAATAACGAGCCAAATAATGAAATCAATATAAAGCTAGCTTGTGTTATTGTATGTTCCACTGCAACCACCATTCTAGCAATCACTTTGCTATGTGCAGGCAGACGGGCCTATTTTACTGTGAACAATATTATTTATTAATAAAGACTGTTTAAATTGGATCTACTGTAAAACTTCATTGTGCCATACTTGATGACTGTTTTACAACGGCTGTTGAGATTATATCCAACCTGGTCTCATTATATGGCTCCTATTGACATCATATCAGCAATATAACTACACTTTCAATGTCTAGATGTCTGTAGAAAACGTCACAGACATGAAAATAGTCAAGATTTATTTTTAAATCAACACTTCCTGCTTTCATTTCAAAATAAAACCCCTCTGCAAATATAAATGACATTTATAATGAAATGACATGATCATTATCAGAGTGAATTTCTGTGTAGAAAAAACAGCAGCAGTAGGCACGCAGCTAAAAATGGGTAGTGTGAACAACAGATACTTCAATCACGCAGCCATAAGATAATGCAGCTGCCATGCCCTCGTCAGGAGTGGAGTCTGTTCCAGGGCTTAGGCCCATCAACCTCCCCATCCATCCACCATAATTCACACAACATCACTAACTCGGCTGCATTTACATTGCAGTCAATACAGGCTACATGGTATACAAATATCATGTGAAAATCAATAGAGGCGTACTTAGTGCGCTCTAAACACTACGTGCATCATGACATTCATTCACCTGTTCATGTGGAGAAGCTGTTATATCACAGCTGAGGGGCACTGTTGGCAAGACACAATACGGAGGCTAAATATACTCATGACAGTATATTGTTTGTGCAAAGTGTTGCCAAAACTTTCTTGATGTCGCTAGATTATGTTGCACGGTAATTTGCATATCTGTGACTCCATAACATAGTATTTACATACAGTATATAAACAATTTTCAAAAATTAACTTTTACAGAAGACTGGTGTATAGACTGTCTTGAGTAGAGCGCTTGTAAATAGTTAAAATCAAAGTTAAATCATTTTGAAAAATGAACTAACAAAAAGAAAAAATACACAGAGGAGTTCCCTTTGACACAGTTGGGATCTGTGAGTGGTTGTTGGGGATCGGTTCATTCACGTTTCTGTCGGCTAGATTTGTCGCTATAAGTGAAAAAAGAAAAAAAGTCATCAAAGGCTTAAAAGTCATTAGATCTTGTGAGAAAGTCATGTGATTCCCAACACTAATAGTGGTGCAACATGACACTTGGCCTTTTTTATTTTGATTAAAATGGGATCTTCTTGCAGGGGTTTGTGTCCACCATGGCCTATTAGCTAAATATAATCAACTTTATTTCTCAAGATTGTCAGATGTTTAAAGTTAGTTAAACTGACTTTATTGAACTGAGTTTATGACTAATTTACTGATGAGGTTAGGTTGAGAGAGGGGATGTCTTTTCAAAGGAGAAAGGTTAGCTGAAAGCTTAACAGAAGCTTATTTTATAATTATATCATAGATATTTCTGAAGATTCAGACTCAGACAGAATATTATACTTGCAGTCCTAATTGTTAAAAAAGTAGCTCACCCCAAATAACTATGAATGAAATATGACAATAAAATCCTTTACGTTGGTGTCTGAGTAATAATAGTCTCATGATATAGTGTACAACAGTCACAGAGACATTTTTAAATATTTTAAAATGTCACAGATGAAGCCAACATTTCCCCACTGAATAAACTTTCCACAGAATAACTATGATTTCCTATCTAAGTGTACATAACATTGCATTGTCTGACCATTAAAAATAAAACATGTACATTGTACTATTCTAATAAGGTAGAGCAGCTGATAAAGTTGTTTTTTTCTTTGCTTACATTTAATTTCAAACATGTGAAACTAAAAAAAGGACATAAACAGATGCAGAATATACTGATTTATTCTTCCCCTTATCCAGTACTAATCTATTCATTTATAGACTTTATATCAGATACACATATACTGTCTACACACATGCCAGACACATATGTACACATATAGATACATGTACAGTATATACATATATACACACATACATCTATATACACACACATGCACTCATAAACATAAATAAATATATGCACTTTATAAACAATAATCCAAATTGACATATTATCATAATCATGAACCTATATAACCTCATATATCAACATGTTCTCTGCAGCTGTATCAAGACAAATCCAGTAGGCCTACCTTTCTTGTTCTTGGCAATGATAAAGATGAGAACTGCAGCTGTAGATGTTTTTTACCCCATATTGGTCCTCCTTTATGTTCAAGTGTATAAAATGATAAGCATCAAATTAAGAAAAGCTGCTAGATGGCTGGTTATCCTGACGTAGTCAGCAGGCAGGCTGAGTCTTGTCCCCTTTGTCTCCTCACCCTTTACTTTGATTTTACAAGTGACTGCTTTCACAAAAGTTCTCATGGACACACAAAAACACCAATCACACACACTCTTGCAAGTGCACATATTTGCAGAAATTTCCACATTTGAAATTGTGAATACCACAAAAGATTTATTGAGCTTCTGTCATCAAAATCTGAATTTGCAGCCCAGTCACACAGCAGTTCTGGAAATAGAAAAATTTGTGTATTGATTTGTGTACATAGACATGAATTTCACTTTTTTTTTTTTTTTTCATGATGGTCAGCAAAAAATCAATTGGTATGTTGGACACGTAATTGTGAACCGGGAAGTATTGATGGTGGCGAATGCCACACAGAGGTCAGGGTGGCTGGATGGGTCAAAACACACAGGACTTTCACCCAGCAGAACAGTGCTCGTGTCCTGTGTGAAACCACAACTCAAAGTTGATGTATTTATCACGTACTTGAGTTACAGCACTTCTGGTGTCCTACACATAATTAAGTAGTTTTATTTTGAAAAGACTGGAGCACAAATTGACATCTGCATCATGTGTTGCTGGACAGTCATAGGAAAACACACATACGTTGTTGAAAACAGGAAATTCATGACCATTTCCCAAACTACTGTGAGTCTCTGTTGGAAAAGAGGCGTTATAAGACATCATCATGTTTATGTATTGCCAATTTGCGACAAAATGAAAGAAATATAAAAAAAGAAATGACAATGCTAGTAATGTTCCGACTTAATTGTTATGGCAGTCTTTTCAAAATAGAAATACTTAATTAAGTTTAGGAAAAGATAAACCTGGTTAGGTTTTGGCAACAAAGCTACTTAGTTAGGTTTGGGAATAACTCGTGGAAACTGGAAACTGCGTAACTTAAATACGGAAGTTACATAACAAAAACAAATTAGTTAGCTTAAAGAAAAGATGGCGGTTTGGAATAAAATAACCCTGAAGTGCTGCAACTTAAGTAATACCTTAGTATCAAAGTTAAGTGATATATAAATCAACTTGTGTTTTCACACGGAAAAAAAAACACCAGTCTCTTTTATGAAAGTCATGTGTTTTTTGACCCACCATCCACCCCAGCATTTGCCACTCTCTATACTTCCCAACAATTACATGGATTATGAATTGATTTTGTGTTGACCATAACAAAAAAAGGGAATTTTGTGTCTTTGTAAAGAAATCAATACTTTCCATTTTATGAGTATTTCATGAACTGCTATGCTCTGCTCTTTATGCAGGGCAGGCACAATGGACTGAGTAAAATGCATACTTGAAGGCACATTGTGACGCGGCTCAAATACTTTCTGAGTGAAACTCATGCGCCAGAAATTCTTTTCCACTGATTAGACTATTTAGACTATTTTGACAGTTTGGGTCACAGTGCGTACAGAACAGAAGATGCATCCTGAACATGTCCATTCCAAAGCTAAGCTAAATGTAGCACTTTGTTACCTTGAGAAATTTCCCACAGAACATAATCTTAACAGGAATAACATCACTTGCTAAACAAAGTATGTAAATGTAGTTTCCAGGAGACAGGCTTGTTTTTATTATGAGGAGGTCAATCGCCATGACAGCATAAGTGTGACAGGCATTTTAACTGTGGCAGTAAGAGAAGTGAATCATAATTATAATCACATTTCTTTTTGATTGATTGAAAAACAATGGTGACAAGGTGTGTCTCAGTATATGCACGCCATGCTGGACACACCTGGCACGAGGAGACGCACACACCCCACATACTGCAATCCTCTTGTATGCAAATTTCAAGCAATGTGTTCCCTCACAGCCTTACCTGAGTTCCCACATCTCAGACTCGTGTCACCACTTCAATACATTTCAAGAAGGAAGGTTTCATAATGATTTTCATACAGGGCTGGTTTCCTGCCAATAAACTGCTCCTTAATTAGAAATAAATGTGATAGTTTAAAAGTATAGTCAAATATAAAAAAGTAAACCATGGTCTGTTGTAATTCGTGATTTGTATGAGGCTCCTGAATGGAAGTGTTGAATGCTAACTCATTTCTGATGTATATTTTCAACTTTAATCTTGGAAATTCTGAGTTTTGTTGCCCCCCCCCATTATGAAAAATGCCAGCAAGTTGACTTTGAGTCCTTTTTTGTTTGTTTGTTTTTGTCTAATCATTATTACTTTTTTCTCTTTTTTTCCTTGCTTTCTGTGTATTATTAGCACATTATTATGTATGTTCAGTATGTAATGAATTGGGAAGAGCGTCTTGTAAACAAGATGAGTCATCCCAAAGGGCTTCTCTTTAGAAGAAAAAGAATGAAAAAGATTCTAGCATTATACACATACAAAAAGTTATGTCCACAATATGGAAAATATTGGCTCTCACTCACTCATTCACTTTCTTTCAGTATGTATGGGAGTCAGTTTGATTGTATCTGATCTGTAAGCCTCAGAGTTCAACTCTGGACAGGCTGATAAATGATGGCAATTAGAGCTTTCTCATTAATGTTGTTTTTAATCCAGCCCATCCACATAGGGTATTCATCATCTCCCTCTAGTACTGCGCATGTAAGTGCAGGTGTTTGTTTGTGTGTGTGAGCGAATGTGTGTTTAGACAGTGAAACAAGAGAAGGGGGTGAAGAAGAGAAGAAATAGAGGTGAAAATGGAGGGAGAGGAATCAAGAAACAGAGAGAAGCCAACGACAAGCATCCAGCTCCTCAGTGTTTCTTTTGGCTTGATGTCGCCGTTACTTGAGTGGAGTGGGAGACAGGAAGTGAGGAGTGAGGTGATTGCTTAATTTGAATAGACATAAAAAAGATCCGTGAAAAGTGCACAAACATGCACGCACACACACACACACACACACACTTGTTAAGTTGAGCTAATTTTTAACTGTTTTTTTGTTTTTCTTTGTTCAGTCATTTGGCATCTTGACAAAGTTGAGGATAAAGTTCTTACCATTTTCAAGGAATTTACAGGATACATAGCGTATTATTATGATGACTACCTTGAATAATGTTTTTGGTAATGCAGAATATGTTGATGATGATTAAAGTGCTTTGAGTCGTCGGAGGCTGGAAAAGCACTATAGAAATGCAAGTCCATCTATCATTTATAAAGGATGATGATGGTAAGTGCAGGCTGTTCTCATGCAGTATTGATAACGATACCTACAACAAGTAATGCACTAAAAATCAAATATATTCCAAATAATCAATTAGTATGTCCTGTAATCCACATCATAGTGAGCCAGGAAAGGCAACGTAGTATAAAGAGTGAGCATGGAGAGGAAGTCAAGATAGGGCTAAAAAAACAGGCTTTCACTCAGGAGACCGCTGTTTGTGTCTCACGTCAAACACAGAAGTCAGTGTTGAAAATTTATCACGTAACATCTGCTTAAGTTAACCAAACCATGATCTTTTCCTAAACCTAAGCATGTAGTTTTGCTGCCTCAGCACTAGAGTGGCTTGCACATGCCAGTCCAGTCTCACAGCAAACTGTAAACCTTTCCCAAAGCTGACGAAGTAGTGTTTGTCACAGTACCTTTGTACTTCACTTACTTCCATACTTAAGTTACTTCCGGTGTTATTTTAACCCAAACTGTGATCTTTTCTAAGCCAAGTAAATCTGTTCCTAAAGCTAAGTAGTTTTATGTTGAAGAGACAGGGGCAGAAACTGAGTAGAAAGTGTGTCACGTGTTGCTGGATATTCATAGGCAATCATGAGCATTATTATCAGATGCTTGTTTGAACATTGTAACCATCAGAAACAAAGTCTGGTCACATCAGAAAGAGACACTTGAATGTTGTGCTTGTTCGCAAGCGAAATAAGCTCACACAGTTCATTCAAAAAAGATTTTTACTATCATTTGCTGTTTTCGAACCATTTGAATGCCATTCTTATTTTTTGGATCAGTTAATGTTACATGCTTCAATAGCATTTTGGACTTTCTAGCTACCCGTTCTTTTTTGCACGGCCAGTATAGCTTTCTGTCAGTACTGCAAAGTCACAGGATGCATATACATATTATTTTCAACTGTTCTGGCCAATCATCAAGTCTTTTCAGTTCATTGGAGCATGACTGGAGGACAGGTTACATTGAATGCAATGAAGAAAAGATGACTGAGTGACAAGAGAAATAGTACCTCTGGTTCATATTTTTCCCTAATAATTTAAAATGTTTAGCTCATCTATATTTCTAACAACTTCAACTAGTAAATCCTAGTTTATATACAAAAGTTTATAGTCCTAGGTTGAAATTGGCCAGAAGTCTTTTTGGCATAAATGGCAGGATAAGATAAGATAAGATATTCCTTTATTTGTCCCACAGTGGAGAAATTTCCAATGGAATGGAATGGCAGTTAAAAAAAATCTAGAAGAAGTTTATGGTCTCAATCTCTAGTTTCAAGTCTTCTTCAATACGGCATGATGTTTATTTAGTAAAATGGTCCCATTTAGAGTCAAATAGTCCATAAAGCAAGGGATGCTTTACGGCAGGGCTACCTTGTGATTGACAGGTCACTACCACAGCCTCGTCTGATATGGCAGACTGTACATATTTTTATATCACAATTAATCTGGCAAGTAAACCACTGTTTTGGGGGATTTTTTTTTTTTGATTGGCCTATTAAGATGGGTAACCAACTTCGAATGTAAGGTGCCAGAGTGCATAAAAAGGCATCAAAATAGAGTTTGTTTACCAAAATTAGAATTACCGCCTTGTGTTTGTATGCCTCCACCAACCAATCAGGTTACAGTTTACATCACAGTCTGTCCAAAATGTCATCACTTCATCATAATATCCTATTAGCCATTTGTGTGACATTGTCATAATTAGCATATGAAGTCTTGAGTTAATGCCAAACAATGTGTTTTGTGACATCACAGTCAGTGATGTAATCCGTAATCAGCCTTTATCCTTGACTCCAAGTGGACATTTATGCCAAATTTGAAGAAATTCTCTCCAGACATTACTGAGATAACATGTTCACAAGAATAGGACCAACTTGACTTAACGGTGACATTGACCTTTGACCACCGGATTCTAATCAGTTCATCTTTGAGCACTCATTTGTGCCAAATTTGATGAAATTCCCTCCAGGCATTCATCCACAAGAATGGGAATGGGATCCAGGCTAACTTCAATTTTAATGTTACCAAACAAAAAGAAATGCTTTCTTGTCTTCCAAAATGGTCCTAAATCAATACTAGAGTACCTCCTTGTTTTATGAGGGAAGCGGTGCAGTTGAAGCAGTGGCACTATCTGTGTTTCACCAGTCAGCGACAGTCATCCCTGAAACTCCCACCCCGAAAGTTCTGGTACTTTTAGAAAGTACTACCCCTGACCAGGGTAAAAAGTCCCTGGAAAATGTCCCCAGAGCTTAATTTAGATTTTGGTCGAAATGCAATTACTTCCTCAGACGTTATAGTTCACAGTTCTGGGGGACAGTTCCTGCGATTGAAACTGGGTTATCTTTGAGGCACCCAGAAAATAGTTGCAATTCTATTGACTTGCAAAATACATTTAGTGACTGCACCTCTGTGGTTTCCAGATCAGTGAAATTCAGCCTACCTGGATTGCTGCCAAGGAAATAAAAGACAGCCTGTCTTAGCGGGACATGCATATGTACATATGCATAATTACATAATTGTATAGTCGGCCTGATCAGTGCACTTAAATGCCGACACCACCTACTGTGTTTACATTGGGCCCGCTCACAGAAATCAAATGGCCTCCCATGGATTCATGTCTGCCGCCAGGTCTGAATATAAGTGCTAACAAAGTCTTCATCTGCTACAGAAACATCTCATTTATAGTGTCATTATAGTCATTACAGTACACTATTAGATGTACGCTTGTAAAAATAAACTGTTTGAATCCATAACTGCTCCTATTGTGTCTGGCCTTTCACCATTTGAAAACACTGGGCTGTGGAATGTCTCCTTCTCTTTATCTTTCCCTCAGACCAATTAGCTAAATCTGCGACTCAAAGTGGGCACGCCTACCGCACCCCTCAGGCACCCAGCATAGTTCAAAAGACTCACACACACAGGAGACCCATACTGAACTGGGAATCATTCGTAAAGAAGCACACACATAGACACACACCTACAAATAAAGCTAACACGCCTATAACCACCAGCTTATGCACACACACCTTGAAATGGAGAGTGTCAAAATGAAATACATATCAAAGACGTAAGTGTGCACACAGGAAAAACAAGAACATACATTCCTGTACATCAAACTTGCATCTGAGGAACTTTAGGATTTAGGCCTCAGGTCATATTTCAGATGACATCCAGCATCAAAAGACTGATAAACATCAGAGACTGTATATAAGAAGTGGATGTACTCACTGTGATGTCACCCATTAGTTGATGGACTACGGTTCTGAAGCTTTGAGTTTTGGCCGCCACCATCTTGGTTTTTGGCCATGGCCATCTTGGTATTTTGAAACCAGAAGTTATCCAAGAGCTAAGTGTGACTGAATGCTGAATAAGACATTTTTAGCAGACCAAAATGCAATTAATTTTTGTGAACAGAAAAAACACTGTGAAAGGATTAAAGTTCTAAGGTGAAAACACGGACAACTCCCAGAACAGACAATGCCTTGTGACTGACAGGTCACAAGGTAGCCTGTTTTATGGTCTATTTGGCTCTACATGGAACACTGTGCTGTATTGAAGAACACTTGAAACTAGTGATTGAGTAATGTGATTAAACATGAGTTCATGTTTATAAAGTTTACTGAGGTAATAAATCTAGTGAGAAGTAGGCTTTTTTTCTCATAGACTTCTATACAGTTGGACTTTTTGCAATCAGAGGAGTTGCCCCTTTCTGTCTGTTAGAAAGAATGCAGGTTTAAGGCACTTCCATAATGGCTTCACTTTTCAGAACCGAAAGTTGCCACTTGCTGGTACTGTGGACGTGATTAAGTGTAGTCAGGTGACAGATGAGAACTTACATCATGATCTAAGGTACCTGCCACAGGTGTCAAAGTCATCAGAAAAGATGTTCAATTAAGCATTTCAGTCCAAACCTGAGTTTATATGCCCTCCTTCCCTCTAATCCTGTTAGCCTTCTTAAGCACTTGATTACTACTTTTCCAGTCCAGCATCTGCGTCACACTCATAAATGTGTTGCTGTTTACTGCCAGTGTCAGGAAACAATGTAGCACCCATTTTGACATATAGTGGGAATATGGAGGTTGATGTGCAGGCAGGTGGAGACTAAAAGGAGCATGACCTCAAAGAAGGCAAAACTGAACAGCCCTCTTCCACATTACCTCCTGAAAAATGAAATGTCAAGTTGAAATTTATTGCTTGATTGATAGCTTTGTTACAAAATTTAAACATAATAATATATTAATGTGCACACATGAACTCATTTTCAGTGGGAGTGACTGCATACAAACCACATTCAGTTTGGGTTTGGAAAAAATGGTCATATTACCAAATCTTTGGGTGAAATGCTCTTTTTCATGTGTGTGTTAATTAACCATAGACTGTATTTAAGAAGTGGACATAGTAACCATGACATCACCCACTGGTTCGACTGACATTTTTTGAAGTCTCAAGTTCTACATTTTTGCTGTCACCAACTTGGTATTTGGCTGTTGTCATCTTGGTACTTTGTAATCAGAAATAAGACTGACACATGAGACTGAACTAAATGCTGAATAAGAAATTTTTCAGCGACCAAAAACGGTTTTAATTAACTTTGTCGAACAGAATACACACTGTGAAAGGGTTCAAGTTCTAAGACGAAAACACAGGCAACTTACAGACCAGACAACGGTAGCCGCGCCCTAAAGCATCCCTTGCATCCCTGTTTGACTCTAAATTGGACTGTAATTTACTAAATGAGCATCATGTTGTGTTGAAGAAGATATGAAACTAGCGATTGAGACCATAAACTCATGTTTACAATGTTTATTGAGGCAATAATTCAAGTGAGAAGTAGGCTTATTTTCTCATAGACTTAGAGTCACCCCCTGCTGGCCTTTAGAAAGAATGCAAGTTTAAGGCACTTTGGCGTTGGCTGGACTTTTGAGACCCAGAAGTAGGCCTCTGTAATTAACACAAAAGTGTTACTTAACACAACATACTGTATTACTGAAAGGGGTAAACTCACTCTGTGCATTCTGTTCACAATGAACCTAAGAATGGAATCCCAGTCAGTTTTGCAATACTGAGGATAAAAGCAGACTGTGGAGCTGCAGATAGCTTGAAGATACATGTCTTTGTCTTTTCTGCAGTAGGGTGACCAAAAGTCAAAAAATTTGGAACAGTCCCAAATTATGAGCAGCTATCCCAAATCCTGAATCCTGTCCTGTTTGTCCCAAAAATTTAATTAAACCTCATTTTTGATTAGTGATGACCTAATAAAACAATAAAACATTGATAAAACATTGAAATATTTCATACTGATTATTATTTTAACATAATTTTGGTGTTACCCACAAACAGGCATTGTCATGTCCATAGCCAACATGAATTCTAGCTGTTGTAGTTTTCTTTAGCCTCATTCAGTAGTGTCATGAATTGATAAAGAGCTATGCATATTTTGACTATGCATGACGGAGTCAATTAATACATTTACGAAGGAGGGCTGCACGGTGGTGTAGTGGTTAGCGCTGTCTTAGCGCTGTCGCCTCACAACAAGAGGGTCGCAGGTTCGATTCCAGCTTGCGGCTCTTCTGTGTGGAGTTTGCATGTTCTCCCCGTGTAAGCGTGGGTTTTCTCCGGGTACTCCGGCTTCCTTCCACCATCCAAAGACATGCTGTTTAGGTTAATTGATTACTCTAAATTGCCCGTAGGTGTGGATGTGAGCGTGAATGGTTGTCTGTCTATATGTTGTCTGTCTCTATGTGCCCTGCGATGGACTGGCGACCTGTCCAGGGTGTACCCTGCCTTCGCCCTATGCCAACGGGGATCGGCTCCAGCTGTCCATCTACCCTGACCTCCTCCCTCTGTGGTGTTCACCACCTGTTATATTTCCTGGTGAGATGTACACAAATTACACATTACTTTTTATATTGTAAGTATAGCCGTGGATTATTGCTGTCTCACAAAAATATTTTGCATACTGCAGGAAAGAATACTACTGTTATTATTTAAGGTAAGATAAGATAAAATAAGATAAGATAAAATGAACCTTTAACTACTATTATCTATTTCTACTGATCATTGACACTGAATGTAGTGGCCACACCCACTGTGACTACGTGACCATGGCCACCTGCAACTCCATCACAGCCGTGGAACTGCAAACATTTTGATAATAATAGTAAAATTAGCCATTAACAAATTTGGGGTTAAAATCTGGCTTAGTCCTGACAGTCTGCCCCACTGTAGAGTCAACACCACAGACAGAAAAAGTGTGTTTGGCTGCAGACACTGTAAAATGCAACTGACATACAGTAACTTAATGTACTCAAGCTAGACACTATTGTGCGTTTGAACAAATTACATGTTCAAACTTTCTATTTAACTAGTGACAGCCCTTTTATGTGCACAGTGCCTCATCTCTAGAACAGAAGAATAACACACATACTGCACGTCGGCAAACGCTAATAGAGGTGAAGTACCCTCGAGCAAAACAATGAATACCTACCAGCTCCAGGGGTTCTGTGTGAGTGAAACAAAAGGCTTAGGCTCTGGCCTTGTTCCCCGCACCACTTCACAACAAAACCACAGACAATTTCACCACAGTGGTGATAATGATAATTATGAGCTATTTCAGTGTTTTGAAGTGGTTCAGCAGGGTTTAACAGAGATGATTTACAGGTTACTTCTTCAAGTAATCCTTAGGACTATTCAAGGATTACCAGATTCCCTTTGTACACACTCTACAGATGAATGAAACATGCGCAAACATGTACACACCTGTATTCATGTGCACAATTTTGGGGAGAATTATCTCGTAAAGTCATACTCTGTGTAAGTAGAGGCTTACAGACTAACTCACTCACTTTTCTTTAAACAAACAGCTCTCAAGCCTTTAAGCTAACATGGTTCTAACAAACTTGAATTACAAAGAGGAAAGTTTGGCTGGAATGTAAAAAATACAAACACTAATCTGTCTGCTGATCAGGGTTTATGTTAGCTGGCATATGCCAGCTTTTTGTTTTGCATTTTTGTCTGGCAGATAATTTTATAATGACCAAAATATCCATTGGGAAATATGCCAGATAAATAATTGAATTAATTAATAGTATATAATATTTATATACTAATATTTTGTGACCTAATGTATCTCGCCAAGACAACTTAAATATAAAAGTTTACATACCTCTGCTGTGCAGACACTTGACACTTAAGAATGCAGCAAGTATAAATCATGCTTAAGCTGCCTGATCTCCTGAAAATTGCACTATGAAACCCACTCCTGGGTAAGTACCCATTGATCTAGCTTCAGAACATGCTGATGCAGAGCACACACTACATGAGCATCAAGTCGATTTTGGGCCCAATTCCCCCCTCCTGACAATCATCCGCAAAGGCCAGATTTTTTGATGGTTCTAAAGATCATCTGTCCAGATATTCCTGTGGTGTGAGGTATGTTAAGAGTGTTTTTTACATCCTCCAGTCTTCTCCGAAGTCTATCCTGGCTGCACCGATTTCAAATCACAAAAAATAAAGAATTCTAATATTTCTGAAGGGATATCCTGTTGTATGTGGGACACCCTGAGGACAGCTGACCCAGTCCAGCAGGATAATGATGGTGAAGCCAATAGAGAACCAAGCTGACTGAAGAAGGAAGGACAATCAGGCCATCACAGTGGCTGTGGCTAATACGTGAGCTAATGCAAAATGTGAAGCATAAGGTAGTAATGAGATGGACTTCAGAAATGGGGGACCAACTTTTTAATTTGTGGCAACAACCTGTCACAGTCACCAGATCCTAGGTGATGTTTTCTGTCTCTTCATTTCATTCATTGTTTTCACTTCCTGTTTTATTTTGTCATCACTAACATCCCTCTCGTTTCAGATCACTGCACTTCCTGCCCTCGCGTGTCTCCACACCTCCTGATCTTCTTTTCATCACTTCACCTGTGTCTGATTGTCATCCCCACCCCTGATTACGTCCACCTGAGTCTGGTTGATCACTCCCCCTCTAGTATATAACGTGTGTCCTCCCTTCCTCATGTCGCCAGTTCGTAGTTGATCGTTTTTGTGATTCTAGTTCCATCCTTTCCTTGTGTCTGCCTTTTTTTAAATGATTCTCTGCCTGTTTTTTGACCCTGTCTTTGCCTGTCATTTTTCGGCTGTGGTTGCCTGTTTGACTGCCTTCCTGTGTACTGACCTTTTGATCAGTAAAGACCTTTCCTATTTTACAAAACCAGTGATTTTGAGTCGTGCAATTCAGTCCAGTTCCTTTCTGACCCGGGTCGTAAGAGTACGAACTGGCCAGTATGGAGTCAGCTAGCTTAGACCCAGTGCGCGATGCTATCTGTAGCCTCCAAAAAATTCTGTTGCCCGAACCTCTGGAGGCCAGCGCCCTGGGAGGTCGTCTTTTTTGTCGAGTTACTCACTGGACTCAACCCATCCAGCTCACCTTACACAGTAACCACACAGCGACTATACAGTTTCACATCTCCACCTCCCCTTTTCACCAGTTAATTCTGGGGTTGCCATGGTTGATTAAGCACAATCCACATATTGACTGGTCCACGGGGAAGGTTGGGGAGAGGATTGTCCCACAACATGCTGTGCCTCTGTTTCCCTTTTGGAGCATCCAAGCCTTCGGTGGTTTCCCCTGGAGGGGAGACCGAAGCCAATACTGCCTCACAAGAACCAACATCATCGGCTTCCGATCCAGCCTACCCGGACCTGTCCAATGTCCCCTCCTGCTACAATAACCTAAAGGAGGTCTTCAACAAGGCTTGCGCCACCTCTCTACAACAAGAAACTCGCACTCAGCGAGTGACCTGCTTCTGGGTTGTGTGCCTCCTAAGGGTCATCTCTACTCCCTCACAGCTCAGAAAGGGAGGCCATGAAGGAGTACATCGACTCATCCCTGGCAGCCATCATCATTCACGTTCACATTCACACCTACGGGAAATTTAGAAGACCCAAGCCGGATTCAAATCTATGATCATTTATTTGCTGTGAGGCGACAGCACTAACCACTGCACCACCATGCAGCCCTCACCTTAAGTCATTAAGCTTATTGGTCCTGAACGTCTAATTCAGTGTCTGATACCACAGAGAAAACTGGTTTGTGTACACTGACTTCAGATCAGATGGAGGTCTGATCTGTCAGAGACTGATGAGTCAGTGCACTCTTAAAGTATATTGTATGTGCGAGCTGGCACCAATCCAGGTGACTCGCACGATCCAACCACAAAGCAGAGCTTTCATTTCAGTGACAATGTAGACCCAGGGTTCCTGGAAATCAAGGTGAGAGGTTTGCCATCTACTGGAGTCATTGGCTCTCCTTACTCAAAAAAAGACCTGACCTGCATTTATGCCATCATACTAGATCAAAACAGCATCAACATAAGTGCTGGCTAAATGCAAATACTTAACATATTGAAAATGATGTGCTACTATCCAGTTTAAATTCTTAAATGATATTTGAATTATTTTGCTCTAACAAAATATGCTTCGCAATCAACACAATACAAATGTAAAACATGGAAACTGAATTGAAGCTTTGCAATGCTTTAGCAATAAAATACATAACGTAATCGTACACATGAATAATATACCTACAAACTTTACTCTCTCAGTGAAGCAAAATTGTATTAGAAGCTCCTGTTGGCCAATGCAGTCTCAGGGCAGTTTGTGATTCGTGCACATAGAAACAATTTTCTTTTCTTTTTTTTTGTGAGGCTCAGCATGACTTTCAACAATGTATTTTGTAAAATTTCCACTCCAGTCTTTTCAAAATAAAACCACTTAATTATATATATATAAAAAAAAAAAGATTGTTGTTTCGGTTTATCATATTTTCCGGGCTATAAGGCGCACTTAAAATCCTTAAATTTTCTCAAAAATCGACAGTGCGCCTTATAATCTGGTGCGGCTTATATATCAATTCTGGCTGTGCTTACTGACCTCCTCAAACCTCCTTTATGTGGTACAGGGCGTTCAAAAATTGGATGGATTGTCGGAACATTACAGTAACAGTAGTCAGGCGCCTCGCAGAGTAATACGTAATGTGTGTGTATAAGGAGACCAAAATGGCACCTGTGAAGAGACATGCTTATGAGGCTGATTTCAAGCTTAAGGCTATCAGTCACACACCAGAAAATGGGAATAGAGCAGCGGTGAGAGAATTTAATATTAATGAATCAATGGTACGGAAGTGGAGGAAGCAAGAAGATGACCTGCGCCAAGTAAATAAGACCAGAGTTTCTGAGGGAACAAAGCGAGATGGCCACAGTTAGAGGACAAAATTGAACAGTGGGTTATTCAACAGAGAGCAGCAGGTAGAAGCGTCTCTGCAGTTTCTATTCGACTCAAGGCAGCAGCGGTAGCGCTTGACATGAAAATCTTGGTGCTTTCCTTTTAGGCGTAATCTCTCCATACGCAAAAACTACCATCTCGCAGCAACTGCCAAAGGATTACGAAGAAAAGCTAGCCATTTTCCACACCTACTGCAAGGACAAGATCACTGAGTGTGTGGCTGAGAGAAATTTATGTCAAGAGACTGAATGGCTTATTCCACAACTCTCATTCCCTTTTGATCTGCAACTCCATGCATGCCCATCTCACCGACACTGTCAAGTGAAGAAAACTAATTTGGAGCTTGCCATCATTCTGGGTGGATTAAGTAAAGAACTCCAACCACTAGATATTGGTGTCAACAGGTCGTTCAAAGTTAAACTGCGAGTTGCATGGGAGCATTGGATGACAGAAGGCAAACACACATTCACCAAGACAGGGAGGCAACGCCAGGCGAGTTGCTCCACTATCTGCGAATGGGTCAGGAAATCAGGAATCATCACTGAACAGCTAAGTAACAGCAACGAGACTGACTCGGATAATGACAAGACGGATTCGGGCGTGCTTGATGCCGAAGTCGCCCAACTGTTTAACTCAGACACTGATGATGAAGGATTTGATGGATTTGTGGACGAGGAATGAACTGAAAAAACTGAAAGTGAGTGTATTGTTTTGTATTTTGTGTGTTCCAACTGAAAAATGTTGAGAGTTATTGAAGTTATTGAGTTGTTAAATTAATAGAATAAAGTTTGACTTATCTGACCATTTTGTTTTGCTTTATGGGACTTATAATCCGGTGCACCTTATTTATGTAAAAACACAGTGATGTTGATAGTTATTGATAGTGTGCCTTATGGTCCGGAAAATACGGTAAATAACAGTGGAAGTGGCGTTACTTAATTACAGAAAGTATGTGACAAAAACTAGATACCTTTCGGGCAAGATTGCAGTTTGGGTTAAAATAACTACCATAGATAGTCACATGACAAATATATCAACTTCCAGTCTCCCAGATGAAAGTGTCTTTTGACCATCGTCCACCCCCCCGCCTTACATAAAATAAGATGAACCTTTATTAATCCCCGGAGGGAAATTCGGGACACTTACACTGCGTTTGCCACTCTTTATACTTTCCACTTCACAATTACCTGGATTGCATACAAATTGTTTCATGTTGACTGTCATGACTATTTCACAAACCGCTGTACAATTGGGCTGTGTGGGCACAGTGCTTGGTTTGGGCTGGACTATTTTCAAATTGGCTGCCTTGTCACAGACTTTTTCATTTTACAGCTAAGCAGTAACACAAGTTGTTTATGAGAACACTGGAAGCGAGAAATAGCCATTTCAGTAACAGAATATTAATTCATATTTGATCAGTGCTGCCTCATGCTGCAAATCGAAGTTACCAACTTCAGGTTTATGTTACGTACAGGTTGGAGTGTAAGGCTCAGCTCATTCGCACACAAAGGCGTATAAATGCCACAATAATGTGCATGGTGTTTCACATGCAATAAATTATTTCTTGATTTCCTGTCATTTGTACATCATGTATCCTATACTGACTGCATTGTCAGCATATGAATGCTAAGGTAAGAGTTACTGACATAGAATAAAAAGCAAGAGAGACCACTTCCTGTGGGTGGGTCCAACAAACACCAGACTTTTAACCAGGAGACCTGCATTTGAGAAAGATGTTGGCCGCTGTTTAGTGTTGCAAGTTACGTTAGTGACATCTGTCACATGATGATTGTCATGTTTTTATTGACGCTTGTGACGTGTTTTTTGTAGTTCTGTTACTTTCTTCCCATACCTTTACTTACTTACTTATTTTAAGCCCAACCACGATGTTTTCTCTCATCCCAGGTGTTTTTCTTGTGTGAGCCCAAGTTAGTGGTTTTCTTGCCTAAACCTAACTGTGGACATTTTGTGGTGTACAAATGACGAGTGAGAATGCTAAAACACGTACTCACAACACACAAAATGTCTATGTAATGTCATTGTATTTATTTGGCTTCCCTTGAAACCCGTTTGAAAGATGTTAGGAATCTATAAATTAGGTTTAAAAACTCTTAAGTTTTCAGATTTCTGGGTATGATACCCCAATGTGCAGTTAATTTTACAGAATGTGGACATACAGTATTTCTAGACAAAACACATACTAAAAAGTTTGAATATTGAAATAATGTAGGCTGAGTGTAGGGCTCAGCTCGTTCACATGAAAAGGCATATAAATGTATTGCCATGTACCCTGTACTGAATGCAATGTAAACGCAGCCACATATGAATGCCACGGTAAGAGTTAGTGACATAGAATAAAAAGCAAGAAAGACCTCTTGTGGTGGGCAGGTCCAACAACTTTTAGCCATGATTTGTATTTGAGACTGTTGTTGACTGGTGTTTTGTTTCATAAGTTACATCAGTGACATTTGTCACAGATGATTGGCATGATTTTTATTGACATTTGTGAAGTGTTAGTTTATGTACTTATTTTAAGCCCAACCATGATGTTTTTCCTTACCCAAGTAAGTGATTTTCTTGCCTCAACCTAACTGTTGCATGGCGTACAAATGCAGCATGAAAAGCAGCATGTAAATGACAAGTAAACCAGCTAAAATGCATACTCATGTCCTTGTAATGTTATGGTTTTATATATGCCTTCCTGTGTGACTGGATCTGGACATATTTCTAGGCAAAACTGTATAAAAGTGCTTAAAAACTGAAATCTTATAGGGTGAGTGCAATGCTGTATGGCTATTTGGCTCCACATACTGATACTTACATACAATCGGCCTCTGATAAAGGCGGTATGCAGACTCATTCAGGTCTGTCATGATTAACAGCCAGCATTTCACTGCAGTGTCACTGCATCTGGTCCTTCTGTCAGCTGTGCGAGAGGACAATTAAGACATGCTAAACTTTCCCAGAGACATGATTTCAGTGTTCATGGGCTAGTTTAAATGAGATGATAAATACTCTGGGGTCAGCTGGAGGGTAAGGCCAAGATCTGAGGCCACAGCTGCTGAAACTGCTATCATCTGTTCTTTCATCTCATTTCTTTTTTGTCTGAACTGTTAAGTTCATGTAGTGGTCACACAATTTTGAATCTGTGACTATAAATATATGAGAATGTTCACTGAGAACGCCTTTACTGAACCTATTTCCACAAAATGCCAAGAATATACATGAAATAGTTTTCCACATAGATAAATTGTTTTTTCTAAGAACAAACTTAACTGTTGTGGTGTGCAATAATATTTTTTAAGATTGTATCAATTCTTTTTATACTGAAAATACAAATGTTTTGACTTGGCAAGATGGAATTAATTTCTCATACAGCAAAGCTGTAACACTTGAAAATTAAGTCCTTTGAATGCCGTTATTTATTTTTGGCACCTGAACACAATCAGGTCATGTTTCAGTTGAGCAGGATCCAATGCCAGCAAGGTTTTACAGACACTAAATAGCGTATCAGCTATGCATTGTAAACCCTCAGTAATAAAATTTAATCCCTCACAGGTACTTCCCTTAACAATAGCTGAGCCATTATGATGACATTGTGCATATGTGTTAATGTAGACAGATTTCAAATGTCAGTCTTTTACATGTCATGGAAGAAGTATTCAGATCACTAGTGTAGCCAGAAAAAAACTGTTGATGTGTATTAGAAAAACTAGGTGTGCCACGAGATCTAGAGGGTGACTGGGAGTGAAATAAAGTCTGGGACTTTAAGCTGGAGGTTTATTTATAAAACATTTCTGCAGTTTTAACTCTAATACAGCTACCCTAGCCGTTGACTCATACAATATATGAAAAGCTGTGGCTGGTTGGAAATTCACAAGAGTGAATCTCGGACGTCGGAGTGCAAGTCAATGCAGCAAGAGATGATGCTGTCAGCTGCCACTTCCTTTTCTATGATCGGGATAGTTAGGCTTAGACCTCTTGAATAGCTAAGGTTAGGCATTGAGCTTCAATAGTTAAGGTTAAACACTGATGTGAAATTGTTATGGTCAAGCATTGACCTTGAATAGTTAAGGTTAAGCATTGACCTGGAATAGTTAAGTACGGATCTTGAATAGTTAAGGTAAAGCATTGATCTGGAAGAGTTAAGTACGGATCTTGAATAGTTAAGGTTGGGCATTAATCTCAAATAGTTAACGTTAGGCATTGATCTGGAATGGTTAAGTTTAAGCATTGATCTGTAAATGTTAAGGTTAAAAATTAATCTGGAATGGTTAAGGTTGATGGTTCATATACTTCTATTGAATACACACACACACCAAAAACAGTTTGTCCAAACTCTGTCTGAACTGGTTGATATGGTCCATATAATGATTGTTACTGTGCTGTATGTGGTCCTGTTGATGGTTTGTGCCATGGCACGTGTCTATCAAAAGCCCTGTTGTATACTATGTTTTGGACATCAGACCGCATGCTGGAAATGTCTTAAGGACACGTTTCATGTTCTCCCCAAATCAAACTCACTGACTGATTTTAAGAAGAAGAAGAAGAAGATATTCCTTTATTAGTCCCACAGTGGGGAAATTTAGTTTTACACTCTGTTGTTCACACAGTACATAAGTACACACAGTACATATACATGCGTCAATGGAGAGATGTCAGAGTGAGGGGGCTGCTCCTGACAAGCGCCCAGAGCAGTTGGGGGTTCAGTGCCTTGCTCAGGGGCACCTCGGCAGTGCCCAAGAGGTAAACTGGCACCTCTCCTGCAACCAGTTGGTCTTGGTCCATGGGGGACTTGAAGCGGCATCCTCCGCGTCCTAACCCAATTCCTTACGAACTGAGCTACTGCCGCCCCCATTTTGTGTCAGTCATTAAATTTAATTTACATTCTGATTGGCGATGACAAAACCTCATATCAAAAGGATGATTGGCTGATTTTTCAGATGAACTCTCCTTGGATAAACCATTACCTGCCCCTGATTGTGTCCACCTGTCCCTCGTCAACCACTCCCCTCACCAGTATTCAATGTGTGACTCCCCTTCCTTCTGTGCCAGTTCATCTTTGTCCATAGTGTCAAGCGTACCAGTATTCTTCCTAGTGTTAGATCTCTTGTGTTTTTCGAATCTCAGCCTGTTTTTTGACCTTGCTCTGCCTAGTCCCTTTTTGGACTTGTTAGCTCACTATTTTGACCTACTGTGTACCGATCCAGTTTTCCAAACCTTTCTCTGGCTCCAGTCGTAATAGTACAAACTGGCCAACAATGGACTCAGCAGATCCTGAACAGGTGCGGGCCACTCTTCACGCTCAAGGAAAGCGACTTCACCAACACGAGGAGCAGCTCACCACGGTATGTCATGCTGTTCAACAACTTACCGTACACCAGGAGAAGTTCAGCTCTACGATTGGTGAGCAAGTCAATCAGCTCGGAACCTAGATGCAAACACTGTTGAATATGCTAGAGACTCACACGCCGTCCAGTGCTTCATTTCATGCTGCTCCGGTTTCCACACCGGGGTGTCATCCAGTGCCAGTTCCAGTTCCAACACCTCCGCCAATCGCTGCCCTCGCCAGCTCCCCCCATTTGGCCAAACATGAGTGTTTCTCCGCGGATTCTGAAAATTGCCGCTGTTGGCTTTGGGAAAGAAAGAAACAAAGGGAAAATGAGAGAAGAAGGCCTGCAGTACCACCCGCCCGCTCTGAAGAGGCAGTCTTCGGTTCAGCATCCTGCTTGGCGTCCTCCTCCTCAGACAACCTCAGATGGCTCTTCATCTCCCCGTGGTGTTTCGGAGGAGCCCATGCAGGTAGTAATAAGCAGACTAACTCCAGAGGAGCATCAGCACTGTCTCAGGGAGGGTCGCTGCATCTACTGTGCTCAACTGGGACATTTTCTGTTCGCCTGCCCGTTAAAAGAAAGGGCTCACCAGTGAAAGAGAGGGCACTGGTGAGCCAAACCACCTCCAAGAAATATTTCTCTCGGCCCTTGACGCAAGCACAACTAATCACATAGTCACAGTCCCTCGGTCATCCGGTCCTGGTGGATTCAGGGCAGATGAAAACTTCATTGACTGACGATTGGTCGAGACTCTTGGCCTCCAGAAACTTCCACTCTTCGAACCATTGGAAGCAAGCGCCCGAGATGGAAGACTTGCAAAGTCGCTCACCGCACTCAACCACTGCAGCTGTCCATTGCGGGTAATCACACAGAGACTGTTTGCTTCCATATCTTTGATTCTCCTCTACATCCTATTATTCTGGGTCTCCCTTGGCTTATTGAACATAATCCACAAATGAACTGGGCTACTGGGGAGGTGCTGGGCTGGGGAAGGGGGTGTGCTAACTTGTTGCCCATCTGTTCCTTCCCCTGAGCCTTCTGAGGGTTCTGTAGCACCATCTGTGGTAAAAAAGGGACCTGCACCGGCTTCGCCTCATCCTGTGGATCCTGTTTCTCCGGACCTGTTTGGCGTTCCTTCCTGCTACCATGATCTGAAGGAAGTTTTCAACAAAGCTCGAGCTACATCCCTACCTCCTCATCGACCATATGACTGTGGGATAGATCTGCTCCCAGGGACGACTTCTCCCAAAGGGAGACTTTACTCACTCTCAGCTCCTGAACAAGAGGCCATGAAAACCTACATCGACTCCTCCCTGGAAGTCTACCTGAAAGGAGGCTCTGAACCATTGGACTTGATCCAGTCCGGCTAAAGAAATGAGTGCTGTTCTGCTATGCTGTCTCTCTGCTTGTCTGAGCCCTATTTATTTACAACAGTTTGTTGATGTTTGTTGTTGTCACTCTGCCCTGACGGCTGAAACAGCCAGCTGCTGAAGCCTGAAGCAGTTACGCTGTATCTACGTGCTGGTGAATCCCAGCCATTGTGAAGAGAGACTTAAAGACTTTAGGTCCAGAATCTTTTGAATCGATTGACCCATCCAAGCTCCAAGGAGGGGGAGTCTGAAGAAACAGCACAGAGATGCCTCGCAAGACAGAGAGAGACGAAGATGGAAACATGCATCAAGGTGACATGCCAGCCATCCAAAAACAAGGGTGTCCGAGGAACCAAAGAGAGCCACTGAGGGAGAGAAACGACTGAAGCCGGGTCGCATCGTTGGATCCAGAGGATCCAAACTGCCGTGTTCCAGACAGAAGCTGCCGCCACTCTGCTCCAGACAGCACAACCTCCCATCTACTCATCTACTCAGCGAGGGTGATGTATAGATGTATCTTCAGAAGAGAAAGAGTTTGATGACTAGACTAATGAACCAATTCATAGTCAATTCATAGTCAACTAATTACTCAGTTACAAACTTTACAATTAATATTAGACACAGGAAGAATTAGGGAATCCATCCGCAAACTCAAAACCTGAATTAGACCACGTCTAAATTTATTACATGAAACTGATTCTCAATCTTACCTGGTGCTTCTTAAACTCTTTGTTGTTTAAATGGTACATTATTACCAAAACTAAATTTAGTTGATAGACAAGTATTCAATCCAATCAGAGATGTCAGTCACTGAATTGACCTGGTCATCTATAATTTTTTCGATCCATGAATGTTCATCATTTGTATTTGCTGTATTTCTTTAATTATTCTTTATTTGATCATTGTTTTATTGTTTATTTAATTATACTATGTTAGTAGTGTAGTGAAGCAGTTGGTCAAATAAAGACTTCATAATAAAGAATTTGGTTACTTGATTTTGTGTGTATATATATATATATATATATATATATATATATATATATATATATATATATATATATATATATATATATATATACACACACAGTACAGACCAAAAGTTTGGTCACCTTCTCATTCAATGAGTTTCCTTTCTTTTCATGACTATTGACATTGTAGATTCACACTGAAGGCATCAAAACTATGAATTAACATATGTGGCAATATGTACTTAACAAAAAAGTGTAAAACAACTGAAAATACGCTTTATATTCTAGTTTCTTCAAAGTAGCCACCTTTTGCTCTGATTACTGCTTTGCACACACTCTGCATTCTCTTGATGAGCTTCAAGAGGTAGTCACCTGAAATGGTTTTCACTTCACAGGTGTGCCCTGTCAGGTTTAATAAGTGGGATTTCTTGCCTTATAAATGGGGTTGGGACCATCAGTTGTGTTGTGCAGAAGTCAGGTGGATACACAGCTGATAGTCCTACTGAATAGACTGTTAGAATTTGTATTATGGCAAGAAAAAAAGCAGCTAAGTAAAGAAAAACGAGTGGCCATCATTACTTTAAGAAATGAAGGTCAGTCAGTCCGAAAAATTGGGAATACTTTGAAAGTGTCCCCAGTCGCAAAAACCATCAAGCGCGACAAACTGGCTCACATGAGGACCGCCCCAGGAAAGGAAGACCAAGAGTCACCTCTGCTGCGGAGGATAAGTTCATCCGAGTCACCGGCCTCAGAAATGGCAGGTTAACAGCAGCTCAGATTAGAGACCAGGTCAATGCCACACAGAGTTCTAGCAGCAGACACATCTCTAGAACAACCGTTAAGAGGAGACTGTGTGAATCAGGCCTTCATGGTAGAATACCTGCTAGGAAACCACTGCTAAGTACAGGCAACAAGCAGAAGAGACTTGTTTGGGCTAAAGAACACAAGGAATGGACAGTGGAAATCTGTACTTTGGTCTGATGAGTCCAAATTTGAGATCTTTGGTTCCAACCACCGTGTCTTTGTGCGACGCAGAAAAGGTGAATACTGGACTCTACATGCCTTGTTCCCACCGTGAAGCATGGCGGAGGAGGTGTGATGTTGTGGGGGTGCTTTGCTGGTGACACTGTTGGGGATTTATTCAAAATTGAAGGCATACTGAACCAGCATGGCTACCACAGCATCTTGCAGCGACATGCTATTCCATCCGGTTTGCGTTTAGTTGGACCATCATTTATTTTTCAACAGTACAATGACCCCAAACACACCTCCAGGCTGTGTAAGGGCTATTTGACCAAGAAGGAGAATGATGGGGTTTCTGCGCCAGATGACCTGGCCTCCACAGTCACCGGACCTGAAACCAATCCAGATGGTTTGGGGTGAGCTGGACCGCAGAGTGAAGGCAAAAGGGCCAACAAGTGCTAAGCATCTCTGGGAACTCCTTCAAGACTGTTGGAAGACCATTTCAGGTGACTACCTCTTGAAGCTCATCAAGAGAATGCAGAGTGTGTGAAGCAGTAATCAGAGCAAAAGGTGGCTACTTTGAAGAAACTAGAATATAAGACATATTTTCAGTTGTTTCATACTTTTTTGTTAAGTATATAATTCCACATGTGTTAATTCATAGTTTTGATGCCTTCAATGTGAATCTACAATTTTCATCATCATGAAAATAAAGAAAACTCTTTGAATGAGAAGGTATATATATATATATATATATATATATATATATATATATATATATATATATATATATATATATATATATCCAGTCAGGGCGAAGGTAATCCAGTGAGGGTCCTTAGGCAAGACCCCTAATGCTATCCCTGCCTACCTCAGGCATGAGCAAATACAAAAATGACAATGAGTCATACCGGCTCGGACGTCGCCTAGGGTCCGCGTAAGATGCTAGGGAACCAGGGCAATCTGATGAAAAATGGGTTACTGGAACAAGACATACATGGACGATGGTGGAAAATACGGAATTGTTGGAATGCTACTACACAAGCAATCCCAGAGAGAGGGGATACATGGGGCGCATGTGGGAACTATGGATGCCTCGAAACCCACAATCAAGGCTAACAAAGAAACAGCTGTTAGCCCAGTGTTCCAACATCCGTAACCGGAAAAAACTGCTATCACAACTAGAGATGGATAAAATACTACAACGAAGCTACGGCAAGGGGGAGCCAGGACGACAGGTCGGCGGGGAGATTCCACCATCTCCCCAACAATCCGAGATTGGGTACCAAGCCCCAAGACATACTAACAGCCTCAATACAAGAGCTGCTGACCTGAGAAGTTAGATTGTGAACCAGCTGAAAACCTGAAGCCTCCAACAAATACCGAAGCTGAGTTGTCAAGTACCTTCAGAAGATCTGCTAGAAGATGTGAATGCTGCAATAAGAATCATCCCTACAGGGACCATCACAGAGAGTAACAGCTCTGGCCTCCCGGCTGAAGAGATACACCAAGTCGATAGAGGCCAAGAGAATAAACAAGATGTTCCCCACTCAACCAGCCAAGGTGTACTCTCAGTGGCAGGGAAGCAACTACAGCCAGTCTGACCCACCAAGAGCTGAAATGGAAAGATACTGGAAGGACATATGGGAAAGACAAGTATCACACAACACCAGTGCCCAGTGGCTAGTGGACCTAAGAACTGACGATTGCCTCCCAGAACAAGAACCAGTAACCATCTCAATGGCAGACATCCAATAAAGAGTGTCCATCAATGATCCATAAATACTGGCTAAAGAAGCCAATGGTGCTCCATGAACGCCTTAGCTTAGCTAAAGGCGTTAGCTAAAGAAGCTAACAGCACTCCATGAACGCCTAGCAGCACAGATGAACCAGCTGCTAAGGGATGGAACCCACCCAGAGTGTTTGACTGAAGGCAGGACTGTCCTAATCATGAAGGACCCTCAGAAGGGACCCATCCCATCCAACTACCGACCCATAACCTGTCTCTGTACAACGTGGAAGCTCCTGTCAGGCATCATGGCGGCTAAGATGAGCAGGCATATGGTTCAATACATGAGCAAAGCACAGCAAGGAATTGGCAGTAATTGGCAGAGCACCAGCTACTGGTTGACAGAGCAGTCCACAAAGACTGTAAGAACAGGCAGACCAACCTGTGCACTGCCTGAATTGACTACCAGAAAGCCTATGACTCAGTACCACACACATGGATACTGGAATGTCTGGAACTATACAAGATCAACAGGACACTAAGAGCCTTCATCAAGAACTCAATGGGAAAGTGGAAGACAACCCTAGAGGCCAGCTCCAAGCCAATCACCCAAGTTAACATCAAGTGCGGCATATACCAAGGGGATGCACTATCACCATTGCTGTTCTGCATTGGCCTGAACCCCCTCAGCCAGATCATCACAAAGAGTGGTTACGGATACTGTTTCCGAAGTGGAGCAACAATCAGTCACCTGCTCTACATGGATGACATAAAGCTGTACGCTAGGAATGAGCAAGAAATCGACTCACTGATCCACACCACCAGGATCTACAGTGACGACATAGGGATGTCATTCGGGTTGGGCAAATGTGGCCGGATGGTATCAAAGAGGGGCAAGATGATCAGAACTGAGGGGGTGGACCTATCAGAGGGCAGGATAGGAGACATCCAAGACAGCTACAAATACCTTGGTATCCCACAGGAGAATGGAAATCATGAGGAGGCTGCAAGGAAGTCAACCACAGCCAAATACCTCCAGAGAGTAAGGCAAGTCCTGAGAAGTCAGCTGAATGGTAAGAACAAGGTCTGAGCCATCAACATGTACGCACTACCAGTCATCAGATACCCCGCTGGGATCATAAGCTGGCCAAAAGAGGAGATAGAAGCCACAGATATCAGGACAAGAAAGCTCCTCACCATGCACGGAGGGTTTCACCCCAAGTCCAGCACGCTGAGGGTCTACACTAAGCGGAAAGAGGGAGGCCGAAGACTAGTGAACATCAGAGCCACTGTCCAGGATGAAACATTGAAACTCCAAAAGTACATCAGGAAGATGGACAAAGACGGACTGCTCAGTGAATGCCTCAGACAGCAGAAACCTGAGAAGAGTGAGGAAGCTGAGGAGAAAACATGGAGGGACAAGGCCCTTCACGGCATGTACCACCGCCAGATACAGGAAGTGGCTTATATCACAAAGACCTACCAATGGCTGGACAAAGCTGGACTGACAGACAGAGACAGACAGACAGACAGCACAGAGGCACTGATCATGGCAGCACAAGAACAAGCCCTAAGTTCCAGGGCCATAGAGGCCAGAATCTATCAGAGTAGATCTGCTCCAAGGTGTAGGCTGTGCAAAGATGCCCCAGAGACAGTCCAGCACATAGTAGCAGGAGCAGGGTGTAAGATACTAGCAGGATTAGCATAATGGAGAGGCACAAGGGTGGCTGGGATAGTGTACAGAAACATCTGTACCCAGTATGAACTAGAAGTACCAAAATCCAAATGGGACATACCACCGAAGGTGGTGGAGAACAACAGGGCTAAGATCCTGTGGGACTTCAGCTTCCAGACTGACAAACAGCTGCTGGTTAACCAACCCGACATAGTGGTGGTGGACAAAGAGCAGAAGAGGGCAGTGGTGATAGATGTGGCAATACCAGCTGACACCAACATCAGGAAGAAGGAGCATGAAAAGGTTAAGAAGTATCAAGGGTTGAGAGAACAGCTGGAACAGATGTGGAAGATCAAGGTTAACGTGGTCCCTGTGGTAGTAGGAGCACTCGGGGCGGTGACCCCCAAACTGGGAGAGTGGCTCCAGCAGATTCTGGGAATGACATCTGAAGCCTCAGTCCAGAAGAGCGCCGTCCTAGGAACAGCTAAGATACTGAGCAGAAACCTCAAACTCCCAGGCCTCTGGTAGAGGACCGGAGCTTGAGAAGGACACGGTTACCACCCTAAGAGGGTGAGAGGGACACGTGTGTGTGTGTGTGTATATATATATATTCGAATATATATATATATATATATATATATATATATATATATATATATATATATAAACTATTGAAATCACTGTTCACCAGGCCAAGAACTCTGTAGCAACTATGAGACGAGATGAAACTGATTAATAGCAAATTTAATTATTTTTCCCTGTATTGAAGTTAACTGTGGGTAATATCTGATGTTGAATGTTGCCCCTTTCATTCACATTTTATGATAATTTGTCTTACAATTAATAATTTGGGATTTTAATTGTAAATATGAATCTTGATATTAATTGATTGTTAATCTGCTCAATGCAATAACACTACACCCCTCACCAGTATTTAATGTGTGACTCCCCTTCCTTCTGTGCCAGTTCGTCTTTGTCCGTAGTGTCAAGCGTACCAGCTTTCTTCCTTGTGTTAGATCTCTCATGTTTTTTGAGTCTTTGCCTGTTTTTGACCTAGCTCTGTCTAGCCCCTTTCTGGACTTGTTAGCTCACTATTTTGACTGACTGTTTACCGATCCAGTTGTTGTATTAAAGACACTGATTGTTTTGAAGTACCTGATATCAGAGTTGTGCTTTTGAGTCCAAACCTGTCTCTGACTCCAGTCATAATAGGTTAGACCTCTTGAATAGTTAAGGTTAGCCATTGATCTGGAATGGTTAGGGTTAAGCACTGATCTGGAATAGTTAATGTTAAGCATTGACCTTTGATACTTAAGGTGAGGCATTGAAGGTTAAGCATTGATCTGAAATAGTGACAGTTAAGCATTGGTCTGAAATAGTTAAGGTTAAGCATTGATCTTGAATAGTTAAGGTGAGCCATTGACCAGGAATGGTTAATGTGGCCCACGCTGGTTCAGGGCTCAGAATTATGCTTAATTACATTAAGGCGCTTTATGCATAAGACTCAATGAAACCCCCCCAAAAGGCCACAGATCTCTAAAAAAAATGACACAAGTGACGGTCAAATAATGGTCAGAGACAAAGGACTTCCCCCAAGATTACAAACTTTATTACAATAGTAGAATGGTTAAAATATACCACACTTTACGTAGCCTAACCCAGGTAAGATACGAGCTAGAGCACTACAGGACGGATGGGTGCAGCTGTAGTCGGGGAGGGAAAAGTTAAGAGGGGACAGAGCACTCACCATGCTCCATGCCCAACAAATGCACACAGACAGCAAAAATAACCAAACTGCAAGGAAAAACTATAAGGTGTGAAGGATGTGCAAAATTACCACGACACACACACTTAAGGTCGGGGTGGAGCTGGGGTGAGAACCCTGAACACCAATCCCTCCACCGTCCGGGCAGCCACACTATCACCAGTCCTGCAGTACTCATGCAAAGAAACAGGAAATGCGTTAAAAACACAGGACTGTTGCAGTAGTCTATAATAAATGTCTTGGGGGAAGGGAATCAAGGCCCCAGAGGCCTAGGACATAGCCAGAGGGCAAACAACTACAAGGGCCACCCAATATATTAAAAGGAAAAATAATACTGAAATAACTAAGAAATAGAATTACTGACTAAACATTGAAATAAACTAAATGAAAAAATAAAATAAAATAAAGACATTCAGAACAAAACAGGAGTGGCAGTCTGTCTATAATAAATGAAAGACAACAAGTGACCATTCTGCCAAAGAAAATATAGCTTATATGGACAAAAGAAGTTGCCTTCCTACCTCTTCTGGAGCACAATACTCTACATGGGATTCAACATGCAGGGGCAGGAGTGTAGTCAGGAAACAACACATAAAGCATACCAGAAAGAGGGTAAGCAATACACACATAAAACATACTAACAGACAAAATCAACACCTTACCACAGCACATGTGGCAATCTGTGATGGCCACGACCAAGGGGGAAAAGCAGCAGCAGCAGCAAAGGGAATACTCTGTCTGCCATCTTATATCAATTTGGTGACTGAGTAGTGGGAGGGGCTAACTGCAACCAAACCCTACGGTGGCCCAGGAGGGACATTCACTACCAGTCACATTCAGTTTAAGCTCTGATCTGGAAAAGTTATGTTTAACCATTGATCTGGAATAGTTAAGGTTAGGCACTTATCTTAAATGCGGTTAGGCGTTGAAGGTTAAGTATTGATCTGAAATAGTTAAGGTTCTAAGGTTTTAATCTTGCATTTAGCACCTGTGCTTTCCTACTATGATGAGTCTGAACTTAGAAGTATTATCCTTCCATTGATATACTTCTATTGAATACACACACACCAAAAACAGTTTGTCCAAACTCTGTCTGAACTGGTCGATATGGTCCATATAATGATTGTTACTGTGCCGTATGTGGTCCTGTTGATGGTTTGTGCCATGGCACGTGTCCATCAAAAGCCCTGCTGTACACTATGTAAAGGACACATTTCATGTTCTCCCCAAATCAACCTCACTGATTGACTTTGTGTCAGTCATTAAATTTAATTTACACTCTGATTGTCGATGACAAAACCTCATTGTAAGAGGATGATTGGCTGATTTTTCAGATGAACTCACCTTGGTAAACCATACCTGCAGCAGATAAATACAGGTGTACTTCAAACCTCAACTTGTCTTCAAACTCTCTCCCATACATCTACACTGTACAAACATGCAAAGCCATCATTTTGTCAGTTTTAACTCTAATACAGCTACCCTAGCTGTCACCTCAATATATACAGTATATGAAAGGTTGTGGCTGGTCAGAAATTCACAAGACTGAATCTCTGTGCAAGTGCAAGTTAATACAGCAAGAGATGATGCTGTCAGCTGCCACTACTTTTTCTATGATCGCGTCTAGAAGGCGATAGTTAAGCTTAGACCTCTTGAATATTAAGGTTAGGCACTGAGCTTGAATAGTTAAGGTTAAGCATTGATCTGGAATAGTTAAGGTTAGGCATGATCTGGAACACTTAAGGTGAAGCACTGATCTGGAATAGTTAAGGTTGGGCATTGATCGTGAATAGTTAAGATTAAGCATTGATCTAGAATAGTTGAGGTTAGGCATTGATCTTGAATACTTAAGGTTAGGCACTGAAGGCTAAGCATTGATTTGAAATAGCTAAGGTTGGTCTGAAATAGTTAAGGTTAAGCATTGATCTGAAATAGTTAAGGTTAGCCATTGAACTGGAACAGTTAAAGTTGGGCATTGATTTTGTATAGTTAAGGTTAAACATTCTTCTGAAATAGTTATGGTTGGGCATTGATCTTGAATAGTTAAGGTTGGATATTGATCTGGAATAGTTAAGGTTAGGCATTGATCTTGAATACTTAAGTTTAGGCATTGAAGGTTAAGCATTGGTCTGAAATAGTGACGGTTAAGCATTGATCTGAAGTAGTTAATGTTAGGCATTGATCTGGAATAGTTAAGATTAAGCATTGATCTCAGATAGTTAAGGTTAAGCATTGATCTCAAATAGTTAAGGTTAGCCATTGACCTGGAGTTTAAGCTTTGATCTGCAAAAGTTAAGTTTAACCATTGATCCTGTAATAGTTAAAGTTGGGCATTGATATTGAATAGTTAAGGTTAAACATTCTTCTGAAATAGTTAAGGTTGGGCATTGATCTTGAATACTTAAGGTTAGGAATTGAAGTTTAAGCATTGATCTGAAATAGTTAACTTTGGGCACTGATCTCAGATAGTTAAGATTAAGCATTGATCTGGAATAGTTAAAGTTAATGTTAGGATTAAATACGGGTAGGCATTAAAGGTTCAGTATTGATCTGAAATAGTTAAGGTTCTAATATTTTATTTTGCACCTGTGCTTTCCTACTATGACAAATCTGAATGTAGAAGTTTTATCCTTCCATTGAAATACTTCTATTGAATACACACACACCAAAAACAGTTTGTCCAAACTCTGAACTGGTCGATATGGTCCATACAATGATTGTTACTGTGCTGTATGTGGTCCTGTTGATGCTTTGTGCCATGGCACCTGTCCAAAAGCCCTGCTGAACACTATGTTTTGGACATTAAACTGTATGCTGGAAATGTCTTAGGGACACATTTCATCTTCTCCCCAAATCAGCCTCACTGATTGACTTTGTGTCAGTCATTAAATTTAATTTACTCTCTGATTGTCAATGACAAAACCCTATTTTAAGAGGATGATTGGCTGATTTTTCAGATGAACTCACCTTGGTAAACCGTACCTGCAGCAGCAGGGCGGGAGATAAATACAGGTGTACTTCAAACCTCAACTTGTCTTCAAACTCTCTCCCATACATCTACAATGTACAAACATGCAAAGCCATCACAGTCAGTCTTTCTCTCGCTTTGTCTCACACACACCCTCTCCGGCACTCTGTCTCTTGCACACACACACCCAAGGACACACACGTGGGAGGGTTGACGCCGCACTGTCTGCAGTGCGTTGACGAGTATTGTTATTAACTGTGGTGTGAATAGAGGCAGCAGTACATCCCCTGCTCCCTGGCTGCTGCAGGGCTGCAGGGTTCGCCTTTGTTCTGCACTCCATAATGGCACGCCATAATTACAGTCTTAGCTGAGGAGGCACACAGGCAACGTCTCCTCGCCTCGCCTCACCTCGAGTAACAGAGGTGCACACAGCCGCACACTTCTTCCTATGTGTGCTCATGTTGATAAACTGGTGAAAAAAAGGTTTGGAAATTTCTGTTTGGTGTATTATTTCTCTGTTGTTACTGTGATAATTTTCATTGTATTTCACATGGTTGGAAACCCTGTTTATTTACCTTTACAATGATCTCCAACTTGTAAGGATCATGTATTTGTGGGATGAGCAACACAGCTGATTATGTTGGTAGCACCAAAGTGAAATTTGCCAAAATTCTCTGCCAATGGTGAACAGTGTATTCTCCTGTTGGTATTGACTCTTGTTTAATCAGGTGCCTGGTTGGCAGCAGTGATTAGTAGCAAATCATCTGATGTCAAAATCATGTCAAAGAAAAGATGAGGAGTTTTGTTTTGAAACAATAATTTGATCTGAGCCATGTTGTTTTTTTCTGACTTTTCAGAATGAAGAACACCACTTCATGATCCTGTGGTCTGGTCTTGTGGTGCACTGTGATTGGCAGCACCTGGAGCTCAGATACCAACAGGAAAATATACTGTTTAGCATTGGCAGAGAATTTTGGCAAATTTGACTTGGGTGCTACCCACATAATCAGCTGTGCTGCTCATTCTTCAAATGCATGATCCTTACAAGTTGGACATCATTGTGAAGGTAAATAAGAGGCTTTCCACCCATATAAAATACTGTGACAATTAGCATTGGAACAATAGAGAAATAATCCACCAAACACTAATTTATAAACTGTTTTTTCGTAGTTTATGTCAGTCTGCTATGTTTGTCACTGCCTGGACTTGCTGTTCTTGGTGAATTCTAAGGGTGGTAGCGTGCTTCTCTTCCTCCAAGCAACTGTTCCGTGCTCAAAGTCTTCATCAGCATAAAATAAAATGACTTGTTTCTATTCTGTGTCTGCTGTCAGTGAAGGAGCCTAAAGATATTACAGGTGTCAATATACTTCAGACAAACTTGTTTGATGTGTCATTGGAACGATCAGACCAAGTGCAATCACGGTCCTTTGAACTTCGCCTCATGATCTACGACACACTTCTTTTGAAGTTTACAAGCCCTGTCGCCTAAAAATTACTTTCCAATGCAATTAAACTGCATTCTCAATTACATTTGAATGGCAGTGTATTTTGTTGTGGATTACATTTGTCTTTGACTTATCACATATGTTTGTAATGATAGTCTGCGTAAGGCAAATTACATACAGAGAGGGTGACAGTGTATATCAAGCGGCTGTTAATGAAAGTTACGTGGAATACTATCATTATTTTAAGTTACGTGGAATATTAATGAAAATAATAAGGGGGAGAAGTGTTGGATGGGTCAAACAAACCAGCCCAGTCATATAGCAATTTGTGACATAGGCAGCCTAAAATCACTTTGCATATAATCCACATAATTGCAAATTGATAAGTGCAGTGCATTGGGAGGAGGTTGTGGGGGATGGGTGGGTCAAAAAACACAGGACTTTCGCCCAGGAGACCCTGGCCAGGCTGCCCTGGTCAACAGCAGGTTGGCTGACGAGAGGGTATCAGCTTGATTGGGTTCACCTAGACCTTCCAGACTATAAAAGCTGCTCCATTTGCTCACTATCTTTATCCCTTCCTGCAACACCTCCACAGCACATGTGTCACACACTCATATACTACATTCATTTGCTGACTTTTCTGTTTAATACACCCCACTGTTCATTTCAGTTAACCTTAGTTTAATAAATCATGTTTGGTTTTAGGTATAGCTTTGCGTGGATTCCCTTTATATTACAGTGCCCCATGTGAAACCACAAATCAGAGATGATTTATTTGTCACATAACTTCCATATTTATGTTACAGCACTTCTGGAGTTATTTTACAGGCTGTGTAAAGCAAAAATAAATATGCATTCTGGGTTTGTCACACCACAGACCAATGTGTTACTAACCACCCTGCCAAATTTGAATGATCAGTATCACCAAGTATATTAAAATTAGCTTGCAAAATCATGGAAAAATAAGCAGTATTCTCTGCTCTGATACACTGGGGGTGTGTCCGCTGAGGGCACTGGAACCATGCCCACAGGGCAAAGAAGATGCAGTCAGACAGTCTAACTCAACAATCCAGTACAACAATATTCAATCTTTGACATTTTCAGTAACTATTTTCCGATATTTATAATGTGTATGGCCAAACCATGATCTTTTTCTAAATCTAAGTACTTTTTGTCATGTAACTTCCATACTTCGATAAGTTAAACCACTTCTGATGTTATTTAAACCTTAACTGCCATCTTTCCTAAACTTAAGTAAGTTTTGTTGCCTAAGCCTGAGCAAGTCAGTCTTTTCCTAAACCTAACTGAGCTGTTTTATTTTGAAAAGTTGTAACTGAAATTGGCACTAAAAATACACTGTTGAAAGTCATGCTGAGCATCATGAAAAAAAGGGAAATTCATATCTATTTACACAAATCAAATAGAATAAATTTCTATTTCTATTCTATTCTATTCTCAGTTTACACAGCAGAAGTGCTCGCCATCCACTGAAAAATGCAATTCCTGCAGAAATAAAAAAATGTCAACATTTTTTGATACCAAATCGCAGCATGGCTTTTTCTGTGGTGTTCCTCAAGGTCTCAGTGTCTTAATGTGGTATTCTAGAGGGATTATTGATCATTTTTAGAATTCTCATGAGATAAAAATGGTTAAATTTAGCACCAAATCTGTGTAACAAATAGTATCAACCCAAAACTCAACAACTACAACAACTTATGAGACATAATAGCATGGGAATGGCATAATATACTGTGATCATAATGTTCTAAACTCTTATACATTTTTACAATTCGTTTTAAATAATTCATTCATACATGCTTATTTCTGATTTGTGGCTTGAACAAATTGACACTCAGTATTGAGCTGCATCTCAAATTATTCTTCTGGTTCCCAGCTTTCAAATGATGTACACCACTTCTATGTGACATCTACTGGCCTGCTATCTCCCCCTAAAGACCCTAGACCTGGAACCCCCTAAAAGAAGACACAAATGGGCCTATTATGGGTCTCAGAGGGTTAAATTTAGATCTACTGTTTTTGCTGCAAATGAATTTTCTATCCAGTGAGTGACTATGACTAACATTTCAGGTGTGGTCACTTTTGGTTTCACCCAGAAGTAGGTGGTTTAGATAATCTGGCTAAACTGGAGGCTCCAACCGGTCTGATCATCTGACTGGTGCTACTTCTATCTAACTATAAAGTGAGGAATCTCTGGCTGTATTCGAAACCTAATACTATGCTATACTAGTACCTACTGATTTTGCCAATATGTATCATGTAGTATAGAGTATGCAAACAACAGCAAAATCTACAGTATGCCAAAAATACGTAGATGTACTGATTTGGAAAAAATCTCCAGCATGGATCGGACAAGTCTACTTCGCCTACTGTATCCCACAATGCAAAATGATGGAACAATACAGGCTACAGTTACAACAGCAGCCAAAAATGGCTCACTTTTTACATTATATTTTCTATTTCATCACTAAATTCACTTTTGAAAATTTCTGACAAATCAACTGTGTAGATATTGAATATTGTAATACATATTTAGTGGACATGTGTAAATATGATGTCTGAGTGACCATTGCAAATTTGATGCCATTTGGGTCTAAATATAGAGGAAGGAATCTTTGTCTGCCTATGTATGTATGTATGTATGTATGTATGTATGTATGTATGTATGCGTATATGACTGCCCTTATAACTTGAGAACAGTTCATCCAATCAATTTTACACTTGGCAGATATAAGCAGCCAACCTGCGGTTCTCAACAACGCTGCAAGCAGCACTTCTGGGGACCAAGCTATCAGAACATTCCGGACGTGCACACGCTCCAAACAGGCACTGCACTACTTCAACAAATAGAAGCAGTTGTTGCACGTTTTTGTGAATTAATTTCCAAAATCAACTCTAAAAGCATGGTAATTTCAGTCAAGGTGGGTGTAACCTTTTCATTTGTTCCCCTTCCTCAACTGACCTTGTTGACATCTTGTTGCAACATGTCTTGAATATTTGAAATGTGCTGTAATATTACTGCAGTACATTCACATGTTGGGCAGAATGCTGCTGTGTGAAATGCCTCAGAATTATGAATAATTTGAACCTTTATGTGGGAAAGAAAGGGAGAAGGTGAAGAGAAAAAATAAGTTTATAGAAAGGAAAAGAAATTTTTTGGTTTGGGTCAAACTGCTTTTTGTTGTGGTGTTATAAATCTCTTTTAACGAAAAGACAAAAAAGAACAGTCAAAGAAAAATTCTGGTCAGCACATTACTGTCCTTGATGACACTATTTGCTTTGTGTGGGATTTGGTGGCTTCTAGCAGTGAGGTTATGGATTGCAACTAACTGAAAATGTGTGCCAAGCATGTTAGAGAACTAAAGTGGTCAATAAAAACTGAGAAAGTGGCTTTGTGAAGGTAGATATAGACAGTTCATTCTAAGGTAATGTAAACACAACTCTTATTTCCAGGTGATTATACACTTATGAAAACATATTGATATTGATGTATTGTATTCCATTTCTGCCAATAGATCCCCTAAATACTAAACAATGTGCTTTTACAGGGTAGTGTATGTTCATATTGAATGAGCTGAAGGGCCCAGATTTTGTACAAGCTGCACTAATCAATATTTTTACATTAACAATGGGTCAAATAACTATGTGTAAAGTAAAAGGGACCTCATAGTGATAAACCCACAAAGAATTACCGCCCAACTCCACAGTTAAGATAAGATAAGATATTCCTTTATTAGTCCCACAGTTCCCCTCAGTTCTACGGACCGTTCCAGCATCTTTCAGCTCATTGTTTTGGTTATATGGCCCACAACTTTACTGTTATGATTTACTCTCACTGTACTTATCAACTGGTTTCAAGCAGCAGCATGAAGTTCTAAAACTACTGTGCTAACTGTACAATAACAAAAGTTGTAGACTACCTGGTGAACATAGTGGAGCATTTAGTCGCTGAATATTGGACTTACATTTGCCAAGTGGCCGTATGAACAACTCTAACGAATTCTGAATGTTCAAAAGTGTTGGAAAACATGTTTGGCACAGCAAATTTATGAGGACATAGTATGTCAATATTGTGTTCAACGTTGTTCTGGTGTGCCCAAGTAGCCAAAAAATAATAATGCAACTTTAAGAACCCACCATATATTATATTATGTTCTTTGTTCAAATGTTGTACCTCCTGGTAACAATGGGTAACATTTTCGATGATCTTATTACATAGCAGAGACTGGACATCTGGCATCATACAAAAAATGAAGAAGAAATGTCCTCTTATTTTTGTTCATATCCATGAGTTGTTCTTATTTCACTGGTACCCAGTGAATTCTGTTATTCACCAGTATTTTCTTATTTTTGCTCTTCTTTTACGGGAACACTCTTAACAAAAAAATATATATATTGTTTTCACAGTCCAAGAATGCAAGGAAACAGAAGTTTTAAATTCAAGGAAACATAAAAACACTCATGAATATCATATAATGAAATGTAGATTATTATATGTTTTAGTAATTATAATAAATTTGTGGACCAAAAAATACTATTGGTCCCCATTAAAACTATATAACCCCTTGTGTGATATTGCGTACATTCACCTTCTGAACGGCGTACATACTGCTCATCGATGGTTTTTGATTTTCCTGTAGCACCAATACTGACTACTGCTGGAGTTCTTCTTCCTTCAGCCTATTTTTGGTGTTATCTCTGCAATATACTGGCATGTTCCAGTATATTTGCATACGGAACACCTGCCGCTATATAGTGTTTAGAGGCATTACCTATGCAACAATAAGCGGTCGGCCACACTCCTCCAATTTATGATCACATGGGATACATTATTCAGGACACCTAGGTAAGAGCAGATTTGGATAGTTAAAGCATAGACTGTATACAGTATAAGATGTGGACATAGTTAGCATGTAGTGATCCATGGAATTTGTGGATTGCCATTTTGAAGCCTCAAGATTGGCATTTTGTCTGCCACTATCTTGAATTTTGGTTGTCGCCGTCTTGGCTTTTTCAACCATAAGTGACACGAGACGGGGGAGCTAAGTACAAGCGAACATTGAATAAGACATTTCTAGGTGACCAAAAGGTTAATTTTGGCTTTCGTGAACTGAAAACAGACTGTGAAAGCATTAAAGCTTTAAGAGGAAAACACAGACAACTCCCAGACCGAACAACACAGTGGTAGGAACCTATCAATCACAAGGTAGCCCTGTCCTAAAGCATACCCTGCTTTATGGTCTATTTGACTCTAAATGGGACCATAATATACAAAATGAACATCATGTTGTATTGAAGAGGACTTGAAACTAGTGACTGGGACCATAAACTCATGTTTACAGAGTTTACTGAGGTTATAAATCAAGTGAGAAGTATACTCATTTTATCATAGACTTCTATACAATCAGACTTTTTTTGCAACCAGAGGTGTCACCCCCTGGTGGCTATTAGAAAGAATGCAAGTGTGAGGCACTCTAGCATTGGTTTCAGAGTGGTGTAATAGAGAAAGAAATCATTATATTCCAATTGTTTCTAAAGTGCAAATAAACAAACCCATCCCAGAAGCTAAGGGGTGTGACAAAGCATTTGACAACCTGAATGGGCTGCACATCCTGTGTATTGTTAATAGCTGGGGGTTAAAGCTGCACGCCGACACGAGCGGCTGACTACGGCCAGCGGCAGTTTTTTTTTTTTGGGGGGCGGCAGTAGCTCAGTCCGTAAGGACTTGGGTTAGGATGTGGAGGACCCGGGTTCAAATCCCCCATGGACCAAGACCAACTGGTTGCTGGAGAGGTGCCAGTTTACCTCTTGGGCACTGCCGAGGTGCCCCTGAGCAAGGCACCAAACCCCCAACTGCTCTGGGCGCTTGTCAGGAGCAGCCCCATCACTCTGACATCTCTCCATTGACATGTATATGTACTGTGTGAACTGTACTGTGTGAACAACAGAGTGTAAAACTGAATTTCCCCACTGTGGGACTAATAAAGGAATATCTTTCTTTCTTTCTTTCTTTCTAAACCCCCACGTGTGAGTGTGAATGCTTGTCTGTCTCTGTGTGTGAGCCCCTTGAAAGTCAGGCAACCTGTCCAAGGTGCTTTTGCCCAATGTCAGCAGGGATCGACTCCAGCAACCCCAAAAGTGATAAGCAGTTATGGATAATGAATGAATGAATTCTTGCATATTATACCTTTATGAACATTTTTTTTGCATTAGGAGTTGACCTTTCTTTCTTTTTGTCTTAAAAAAATGATGCATGAGGCCCATTGTGAGATTTAATCCAATTGAATATAGGATGCAGCCCAGTCTCAAGGCAAAGCATGTAATAGACATACCTGTTCGCTAGAAGAAAGCATGTCAGTATCACTTTTTGCCTCACTGAGGGGTGAATATTACATGTCTGCATGGAGATGCAGTGTTGTGAAGTGACAGTTGTTTTCTGGAACTACAAAGCTCAGAAGTAGTGACATAGTATAAAAAATTAGACAGACCACTTATGGTGGGTAAGTCCAACAAAAAATCTACTTTTAACCAGGAGACTGGTAATTTGTTTTGTAAATTACATTATCAACGTTTGTTACGTGTTTTGTAGTGACTGTTTTCATTACGTTGTTTCCGTGCAAGGTTTACTTAGTTTCTGTACTTTTTTTAAGCACGACCATAATGTTTTCCCTTACCCTAACTAAGTGGTTTTCTTGCCTGATGCTAAGTCCATGGTTTTGTTGACCTCTGAATGTTAATATGAGACAAAACAAGACATTGACATGTTATCCTCTGGTGGACAGATGGGTCTACTACATGCTTTTGTGTGATATTGTAGGGTGATCATTTCAAGTTCTGAAAAATCAATTATGTATTTTTTTTATTGCTAACAATTATGATGAAAAGATGCCGGTAAAAATTGAATTTTTTTTTTTTTCATTTTTAAAATGGTAAAATAATTTCCCAATAAAGCTGGACACAATGGGCACACACAGGAATGGTGTGGCCCTTTGGTGTGTTTTTAATAGCTTTTAGACAACAATGGAGCTCTACGGCATAGAGCAATATTAGACTTTGGCTACACATCAAAGTGTAGTTTTCTATCACATCTTTAACTCAGTGCTTGTTAGAACAAACCAAGAACAACTTTTATCCAAAATAAAATTTGAAAAATAATTTTAAACTCCCACGCCAACTTGTCTCCTCCTCGTCCTCCTCCATACCTCCCTCATCTTCTCTTTCTTTTTTCCCCAAAGGCGTAAACTGACCTGCATGTGTTCCCACAAAATTCTGTGCATGAGCTCCATCTCTTGCTGTCTGACAGTAACTCATCTCCCCTTGACGCCAGATGACAAATAACCTCCCTGCAGGCCAACAAATCAGCTTGGTTGTTTGAACGCAAGTCATTAGCCTTGTTGAGTCAGAGGTGTTAGTGCTGTACTTCGCTTCTCAATTTTATCTATATTTGCCTCCTCACAGCAGCCAAAATTACATAAAAACTTACAACCAGTGACCAAATATATATTAAATGTAACAAAAAATCTATTTTTGCAATCATCTTGCAATTGCTTACATTTTTAAATGACAACAAGTATTCATTTTTATATTCCAGGTCAAGCACTTTTTTGGAGGCTGAGGTTGAAGTCAACTTGGAAACCATTGCATACTTTGAACGTTGTGGCCTAAATGCCAAGGACAACCCTCAATTTTCACACAACTGTGTTTTAAGATAGCAATAATTTGGTCCCATGCTACACCTCTCTCCAGCCCTGCCAGCTGACCGTTTTCACATTTTTCATTTGTCTGTGTAAAAAAAAAAACTAAACAAAAAAAATTTGACGACTTAGTACGATTGTGTCACTAAATAAAACTAAATAACAGCATCGACACGGCGAGGAGGGTGTGCCCGGTGCTCGCAGAGGTGAAATCAGGGAGGGGAGGAATGTTGGCCGCAGATGAAAGCAGGAGCACAGGCTGGGATGCGTAAGAACTCTCCACACATCAGCCTGTTGGTATAATAAGCCGGATCCTAGAGGCAGGAGAAGAGAAACCAGGAAGAAACATGCCAAAACATCTCTCTGTCTGTCTGTCTCTGTTTCTCCTTGTCCACAGTATGTTCAAATTATTATCTTTTCCAGTTAGCCGTCAAAGCTACACAACTTAACATTGATGTAATTGACATTCATTGATTCAGTCAAACTTCACTTTCAATTGAAAATAGTTGGCACAACTGATTTAAAATCTGCATTTTAGAAGATAAATTATTGTCTGTCTCTTTTTTTCTCTGTGTGTGTGTGTGTGTGTGTGTGTGTGTGTGTGTGTGTGTGTGTGTGTGTGTGTGTGTGTGTGTGTGTGTGTGTTTGCAGCTCAGAGTGACAGCAGACACTTCTAACAGTCCTGTCAAAAGTAAGATTAGTGACTAAAGAGGGACCCGCAGGCTTCAGTGTCGAGGCCTGGCTCTAGCTGGTAGGATGAAACCCTTCAGAAGTGGTGATGCAAGAAGATCCTTTCCATAAAGGGGAACACAACCTAAATTAAGAATTTCAATATATTATTTCAACACAGCCACATGACTGTTTGTGAAATGGTCATGAAATGTCAATTTCAAACTGCAGTCTTTTCAAAATAAAACTACCTAGTTAAGGATTAGGAAAAGATTGACTTGGCTAGGTTTAGGTAACAAACTATTCAGTTAGGTTTAGGAAGCGATTGTGGTTTGGATTAAAATAACTCCAGTATGGAACTTATGTAACAAATAAATCAACGTTGATTTCACATGAGGCACCCAGCCACCTCATTCTCCTCCCTATACAGCAACTCTACATACTTCCCCCTTCACAATTACATGGCTTACATATGAACTGATTTCATGCTGACCTTCACGAAAAACAATGTGAAATTTGTGTCTGTGTACATGAATCAATACATTAAATTCATTGACTAGTTCAGGAACTACTGGTTATTTCCATGGCTGAGGAAAGTTCATTCAATATTTGTGCACATTAAGTCAAAAACCAGAGAAGTGAGTTTCAAACTTGTGATGTCATCAACTATAACGTCTGGAGCTGCTCCATAAACCATGAATGGGAAACACTGAATGTTTGTTTTCTTTTTTTTTTATACCCAAATGAGCTTTGTTCTGCTGTAGTGTTCTCAATCGTGAAACAGAAAATGTCTCCATATACACAGAACATTCCCCTGGGTGTTCTCAGTGTCATCTACAACATCTCTCCCCATTCATTGCAGTACCACACTTTATACCTTATAACATCACAAGTTGAGTTTTAGCACTTTTTTGGATTTGGGAGAGAGTAGTTGATGTTTATTAATATTTTTCTAATGTCTTAGACCATAGGAATAACATGTATGAATTTTGAAAATGGCCATTGTTCTCCTTTAATGGACAATTTTCTTTGATTTAAAGTGCCCAGTTTTTATTTTGCATGTCCATGTAAATGTTGCATTAGTCTTACTATTTATTGGCAAACAAAAAGTTAAAGGGGGGAGGCGTACTCACCCAAGAATGGCTTACATAAGGGAACGTTTTTGGGTTTGGGAGAGAGTTGTTCAAGTTTATTTGCAATATTTTTGGAGTGTCTTAGACCATAGCAATAGCATGTATAACTTTTGAAAATGGCTGTTGTTCCTCTTTAAGTTAAAGTACCAGTGCAACACTATAAAATATGTCATTACAAGTAAATGCTCTGCATTCAAAACCATACTTAAATAGAAAAGTATTTTCAGCTAAATGTAATTGAAGCACACAAAATGAAAGTATCCACAATATGTTCAAAAATGGCTACTTTGACTGATGCATTTATTTTATTATTAGATTGTTAAAGATGCATTCATGTGTGGATGTCAGTAAATGTGACCAGGACTAAAGGGAATCTGGAAGACTCAATTATAAAGTTGTAGTTATTCTCAGTTTTATTTAGTGCCCTATGGCCTATACACCCTGGACTATAATACATCCAATATGATCTGAACTTTTTTATATATAATATTTACACTGAACCCATACCTTCATCCCACATTATTATACATCTCTGTGACATGCTAATGCTTAAGTTTTATTTGAAAGCAGGCCTCAGTCCGGGATTTCCACCACAGATGCGTCCTATAATGACCGAGCTGAGAGAAATTACAGCGTCCGAGCCTCTCTGACAAAATCACAAGTTTCTCTCCAAGGAAGATATTTGTTGTAATTGTCCCACAGGCAGTTCCCTCAGTGTGTGTGTGTTGTACTCTGCTACTTCGTCCTTTGGCGTAAAGCCACGTTAATCTCGATTAGGTTTCCAGACAGTCTCTTTTTTATTTTGTGCCCCAAAAAGAAAGAAAAATAAAAAGACATAAATAGAACAATAAGACGTTTTACAAAAATGAAAAATAAAAAATGAGACTTGTGAATCAGTCTAAGTGTGTTCAATAAAATGTAATTTGGATAATAAGGTCTGCGGCCTTTCATCGGCAGCTTATGAAGAGACTTTGGTCTGATCCGCCTTATTTTGCCTTTGGCAAGCAGCGAGAATTTTATTTTGGAAAGGCGCTGCGTTTTCATGAGCCAATCATGCATGATGCGCAGCACTGGTTAACTAGATATTCTTGTAGTCTATTGTCTGTCACATATGACTGCAAAATTATATATATATATATATATATATATATATATATATATATATATATATATATATATATATATATATATATATATATAGATTTCTTTTATTTACGCGACAATATATTTTAGTCGGATATCCTTGCCTAAAGAGCGCCTTGAGACCTATTTATTTTTGCTGTAATGATGCTATATAATGGCCATCAGCCGTCATTTACCTCCTCATACATGAAATAGCTGTTATTGGTAACTCATTTATTATTGTAAATAAATGGTAAAAACTCCAACATTTTAGCAGTTATCAGCTTGTTATCTTTGAATGTTTTTTTGTTTTGTTTTTTGATGTATCGTTTAATCTATTTCGTCTGTGAGTCGGGTATTTTAATTGAATAATCCGACGGCCATGAAGGCCACATTCACCTCACGAAATGAATCGGTGCTTGTAGATAGTGCTGTCCAGAAGTTTGCACTTGAATTATATTTTAATGGTTGAACTGGTTCCTCTGCATTAAGGCCTGCTGTCCGCCAAACCGAGAGGAGCCGGTCTACCGCTCGCGCTCACTGCGATTAGCGTGATTCGCGTGACACGGCGAGGCACGGCAGCCAATGAGCGCGCTGCGTGAGCTAAGTGGAGGCAGAGGGAGCACTGAGTAGACACAGTGCTCTCCGAGGAAGAGGAGGAACACGCTGCTCTCTGCTGACAAACGCCTCCTCATAACACGGGAGGAAACAAGCACACGGCTGTTGTTTTGGAGACAGAGAAGAAGGAAAATTATCCGAGTCGAAGGATATTGAATTCGGCTTTTTTTGTCAGAAGTTCGTGTTTTTTATCGAGTGTCTTCTCGGTGCAAGTCCGGCGTGTTGTAAGTCTCAGTGGTTTTACGTTTATGGACCCTTCAGCTGGGATGCAGCGGAGGGCAAACCCAACTAAAGCCTCTTTATTCGTACAGCAGGAACATTAATAGAAGGTAAATGTTATTTTAAAAGGCTGCTGTTGTTTTATGGGAGTTGAAACACTTCTCTGAAAATCTTTAGAGCTTTTTAACATTTATGGTGGCTTGCTTCATGATGACCCCCGTCCGGAGGTCGTAGCCAACCCTTCTTATTTCCCACCACACCACCGCCCCTCACCCCAATGATGACTATGAGCTCTATATCGGATACTTTAGTCCCGCCCGACCCGTCCAAGTCGGCGTTTTTGGAGTTCGGCGGCCACGGCTACCCCGGACACCAGCAGTCGTCCCCCGGCCTGTCCCACAACCACTACCCGGTCCACGGTCTGCACGCCGTCGGGCCCTCGCAGCACGACGGGCCCTTCTCCTCCGGGGCATCCTCGTACGGTCGCCCGCTGGGATACCCTCCCTATCACAGCCCCGTGAGCGCGCACCACCCCGGGGCGTACCTGCCCTATCAGCACGGGGGGCACGGCGGCGCGCTTGGACACACCAGACTGGATGACGCGGGTAAGTTTGCACGAGATGTTTAGTAGTTAAGTGGACTTTTTCTATATATTATATTAGATTTTTTTTACCAATGTGCCTCACAATCACATTAGCATCGATAATTTATTTTAAGTAAAGTAAAAATAATAAAAGAAATAGCTCTTTGCCAATCAAAAGTGTTTGTTTAATTGGGTCGCGACTTAATTTTTTATTGGGCCCCTCGTGCTAAAACTGATTTATTGATGTAATCCGTGATTCATTGTGTCGTCTTGAATTAAAAAAAATACAATGTAATGGCCCAAGTCCAAATTATATCGCTTGTAGCCCACAATTACAGAGGAAATTAAATGCAACACAGTATAATTAAAGGGAAATCTCAGGGGGAGAATATTATTCTTCACAGATGTTACATTTAGGTCAATGGAAAAATAGAAACATAAAAATGAACCACATGGAGCACAATTATTGGATACACACTCGACTCGGCCACAGCGTCATGTTCAGTGTACTTTGGGGTTGGACGGGAGATGAGTTTAAGGCCCGCACAGACTGTGGGGACTCTCCACAAGAAGCAGCCGACACCGGCCTGTGGTGTCCCGCAGCGGCCGTGAGCTGCTCCCTGTCCAAACCCCAACCCTCAACCCACCATCTTCCACATAACGTCTACCCTGTTTCTGCTGCCTGCGCACACACCTGCACACCAGACCTGCAATATTAATAATAGCAATAATATGTCCACTACCACTTTCAAACCTGACAAGATTACCAGAAATAATTGTAAATTCGATTAAAACTATTAATTGTATTAAATAAATTTAAATATTTCCTATTTTATATATTTTTATTTCTTTCAAAATACCACAACTTTAATAATCAATAAAAAAATAATTAATTATAAAATAAATAACAATATTTGTTTAAACTTTAATTTTCTGGTTGCCATATTTATAAAACCCTTACATACCAGGCCTGTTAGGGATAATGATGAGTTAAAGCAAATTCACTGCTGACCACTTGAAATATACACTGCAGACAGTAGCTGCTGTACAGTATCTGATAGCTTATGTCTGTTAAAAAAAAAAAAAAGTTACACTGCTTCAATGCAAAAATATATTTTTTATATGATCCATTCATTTTATAAGATCCCTCATGTAGTGAAGAAGAGCAGTATACACCTTACTGCAGCATGAAGTGGCTGCTTGTCACCAACCAATGTTAATAACAATATTTATTATTATTATTATTATACAGGTCCTTATATAAATGTTCAATTAAAGAAATATAAAAAAAATACTTGACCACAAACATCTTGGTTTTTCTGTCTCTTTCTTCTTCCACATGCTTGGTATCCGTTGTCAGCCCAAACTCAGCTATAAGTCCGAGTTCTCAGAAAGAAAGAATCATCAATTGACAAAGGCGCCAATAAAAATGAACAAATCTTCAATGATAATTATTCAAAATATAATTATAGAACCAGTCAAGTTTGTAAAAAGTGTTTCACCATTTACAAATACAGCAAAATAAAAGAAATTAAGCTATAATACAGTCTATTTAAATGCTAAGTGATATCATCCCAACTCGATCTTGTGCCATTTTCATTGAACTTCTGTGTACACCTGTAAATCATTGAACATACTGAGAATTCAAATTGAATTTAGATTTCTTTCAAAACATTTTTTATGGTCTACAGATATGAGATGGTGAGAGAAGCCTCACATCAGCAACTCTGCATGATATATAAATAGTGATGTTACTATGAATAAAACACACCAGCTCAAGAAACACATTTAACATTTCTTTATCACCATTATATTATAATTTCCAAATCATTTGAAAATTGATAATAAACATAATTTTTAACTGATGGCTTCTGTCTACTGCGAAACAGGGTTAAATACAATACAATTCATGTTCTTTGTGATTGGCATTGACAGTACACCAGCGCTGGCAGTTCCAAAGTAAGTTTAATTAAATATACTTATTGGGAGTTTTTTAACCATTTACATATATGAGGTCAAACTAGGAGTTAGGACTCTGGTGTTCAGCTGACCTCCAACATAAATAACGTCACTTCTGGTTTAACATACTGTATGCGAGTGATTCTCAGAGTGGGGTCTGTAGCACTCTGTGGGGGGGCATGCAAAATAATTTGCTTTAGAATTGTGCTGTATCATTAAAAAGTGCATATCTACAGATGGGGACCATTTGCACCAATAAAACAAGCATATTGTGACAATTACTCCCACCCATGTTAGATATGGGCCAATTAAAACTCTGATATGACTATGACACACAGCAATAAGGTCATTATTTTTAAGTTGAAGCACTTACTGAAAGTCAGCATTATACTTTTAAATTGAAAAATCTGGCTTGATTATTATTCATTTACTGAATGTTGTTAAGATCAACTACTTGAGTGTAGGCTATAAATGGTTGGTTGAGTCCAAATGCAGTTTTAAATAAAATGACCCTCTGTTTAAAGGTATATACATGATTCATAATTCTGTTCTGATTCTGTTTATATGAAACACGACTGAAGTATTAACACAAAAATGTGTTGAGATAGTTCCAATGGAATCCACAGTACAAATAGTAGGAAGCATTATGCTTAATTAGTGCTACGACTATATGGGGGCCTTGGAAAATTTTCTCACCTATGAGGGGTTCTTGACCCCAAAAATTATGAGAGCCCCTGCTGTTTATAATAATATATATTTGTTCACACATAGCCCATCTAACATATAAACCTGAACAGTATTTGAACCATAATGCCTTATGGTTAATTTTGCATTTTCTTACAAAGGGTCACCACTTAAATATGTTTCAATATATTGGGTAATGTTACAAATATTTAAAAAAAAAAAAAACATTTAAAGGGGGTAAAAAAATTGCAATCTCATTATTTTTACAGATACAGCAGAGTAACCTGTGGGACCCCACATGAACAAATCACAAGGGTTAAAACCGGAATATTAAAACCCTCTCTAAGTTTTCTTTTAAAAAGTGTCAATCTTGAAGTGTCCTCTCCTCCGGTGTTGATGTACTCAAGCTCAGTGCTGCCGTCCCTCCTGGCTGCCTGAGCGGCGGCTCAGTTACAGTATCCGAGCGTCTTGTGGGGCCTCGGCTGGGCCTTAGCTTGCTCACAGCTGTTCTCTCTTGCCACCGCCGGCTATAAGCTCATGTCATAACAAAGATCAGCATGGGAGAACATACACAGTTGTTTAGCTCTCTCAGAAAAAAGACTGCTTTGCAGCAGACAAAGACGATTTATCTTTTTACCTGCATAGTCATTACTGTCATTGTACATTGTACTGTATTCATAAAACTGACTGACTCACTTGTACTTGTTTCCTAAAGTTCACAGCAGTCTGGAGTGAAATCTTATTGTACATCCACCAACACATATTCTGTAGGGCTGGGCAATATGACGATATATATCGTCAAAACAATATAAAAATGTCTGATGTATATAATTTTCTATGATATAGGATAGGCCTATATTTATTTCTTTTTTCACTTTCACTTAATACTGTAATGTTCAGTTAAAATTAAAATTAGGCTTTAACATGTGGTTATATCATACAGACTATTTATTTATTGAATAAAAATAAAACTATGCTATATGAAAACTATATGCTATATATATATATATATTATTAGTTATAGTTATAGTTATGGTTATAGAGATGTGAAACGACCTTTATCGTGACAGAGGATTTTGGTTATATGCTTTCAGCCCTAATGTGCTCACAGAATTATTCTGTAGCACACAGTATTACAAACTGAAGAACCTTTTATTTTGAAACATCATTACAAATTCATAATTTAGACCACTGCTGCCACCACTTTTTCCCATTTTGTGGCTGAATTCTGAATGGTTAAGATTAGATTAAACAGTTTTATTTTAATAAAAAATGGTTGAGCCCATACATGGTCTATTTTTTAAATGCATACATACATATTTCCTATGAAATAAACACTGATTGTGTTGCTGTTTACACTCTACAAGAGGAATGAATTTCTGTTTTTACTTTTATATTCTACATTCTACGTACAATTTACTTTCCGTAGCATTTTTGTGGGTTAGAAACGCTAGTCAAAAGCTCTCCCAATGAAGAAAAAGTCACAAAAAGCACAAGACAACACAAGCTGTCGTTTTACAAAGCTAAAAGACATCACTAAATATATTAAAATGCAGGACTGAATTTGTATCTTCCACAATATTTGATGAGCATAAAGGGCTTCAGTGTTTTGTTGATGGATGTGTAAGACAAATCACTGCGACTGATGTTTTGTGGGATGTGTCCATAGCGCTCATGATAAAACTCTGTCCCCACAGAAATCCCTGTGTTGATATTTATCTTGCAAATTCTTCTCTCTTCTAGAACATGAGAAGCCCACGACAGTGATTGAGAATGGGGAGGTGAGGCTAAACGGGAAGGGGAAGAAGATCAGGAAGCCTCGGACCATTTACTCTAGCCTGCAGCTCCAGGCCCTCAACCAGCGCTTCCAGCAGACCCAGTACCTTGCCCTGCCTGAGAGGGCCGACCTGGCGGCCAAACTGGGCCTGACGCAGACCCAGGTACTCTTATTTTGACTTTTTTTTCCTTTTTTTTTTCAGCATGAGTTATGGAAATTTAAAAAAAAATCTTATGAAGACAAGTACAGAAGGGCTGAAAATGAAGGAATATCATATGAAGTAAAAAAAAAATAAATAAATAAGGTTCTATAGCTGAAGGTAAAAGCATTAATATCTGTGATGACAGAAGTCGGAAACATTTCTAATATGAACAAAGTGTTGGCTAATTTCTCTAATTGAGGGTGTATGTGCATCATCTCACCCTGTCATCCAAAGTATACATGACACACTGCTGTGAGGGAGTTGCCTTCGCTGGAATGCATGACAACAACATTGGTTAATATTGATGCATGTAGTTTTTCTTTTTTTTTTAAAATGGAAAATACCCCCCAAAAAAAGAAAATAAAGTGAAATCAGATTTATTCTGGGATCCAGATACATCATGTCTTTTATTTGATTTGTAGTGTTCATTGGTTTACAGTTAAATGGCATTAATGCCAGTTGTAAAAACCCAAACAGGCATTGTTACATTCTAGTTGCTGCGCGTTCCTCTAATTAGATACTTGCAGCTCTTAGATAAACTGCAGTGTCAGTGTCATGCAAAGTTTTATCGTTGATTGTTTGTCAGGACATAAAACTCATGACAACAATAGAATAAAAAGATCAGAAAAGCAGTGTGTGTGTGTGTGTGTGTGTGTGTGTGTGTGTGTGTGTGTGTGTGTGTGTGTGTGTGTGTGTAGACACGTGTTGGGTGCAACTGGGAAGACTTGTTTTACCATTGGTCATCTTCCCTCTCAGTGCTTTTTATTTGACTGACTCCTTTCTCTCAGAACACACACATGCCTCACAGGTAAATAAAAGGCTAATGGCAGCCATTTTGTCTGTCAGCACAAAGCCAGTGAACCCAACGCTGTCATGTTGACCACCTATTTTTCAGCCTCTTGCATGAACATCTGAAATTCATGTTGCATTTTTATTAGGCTCTTTGGGATTCCATCCACAACATTTTCCTGTAAATAAATGTCTAATTGGCCAAACTCCATTGATAATATTCAGCTCATAAAAGTGCTGACATTTGCTACACTAAATGCTCAATCTGGGAACAATCCCCCAATGAACAGGACAGATATTATTATTCTACTTTTCTTTTTTATTTAATCATTTTTTCCTTTTCCATCTGTGAATGACAAACCTGTTTAAAATTAATTTTAACCAGAGTCAAGAGAAAAAAATGGTATCAGATATTTCTGTGTTCTAGTTGTGTAGGGAGACTGTTTTAGGGGTTGGATCCTCTGATAGCCTCGGACTGTTTCCTCATTTCCTTGAGCACCTTCGATTTATTGACAAATAGTTCATATCATTAAATACAGCAGAATAACCCATGGATATGAGATAATCCATGTGTTAGACAACCTGGTCTTCCAAACCTGGCAGTTAAAGCTAACATAATCTTGCTGTGCTTTCCCATTTATTCCAAGGCAAAGAGCAGTAGCCTATATGCAGAGGCCGCAAAGTTGAGTTAAGCTGTCACTTGCTTAGAATATTAAATTGTGATTAATCTCATGGTTGTCCATAGTTAATTGTGATTAATCATTTTTTTATCTGTTCAGAATGCACCTGAATGGGAGATTTGTCAAGTATTTAATAATCTTATCAACATGGGAGTGGACAAATGTGCTGCTTTATATTGTATAAATGTATGTATACAGTATGAAAAGTGTTGTCCAGAAACCCTCACAGGTACTGCATTTAGAATAAAAATCTTCTCCAATCATAACATGGCAAACTGCAGCCCAACAGGCAACAACAGCTGTCAGTGTGCTTATTTGACTATGACTTGTCCCAAACTGCATGTGATTATCATAATGTGGGCATGCCTGTAAAGGGGAGGCTGTTGGGTATCCATAGAAGTATCTGGAGGTTAGAGGTCAAGGAGCCCCTTTGAAAATGCCCATGACAGCTATGCCTAGCATAACTTTGGTTATTTAGCCTCCTTCATGACAAGCTATTATGACATGGCTGGTACTGATGGTACCTACAGCTTAAAAATCATCATCATCATTAATTCATGAGTTAAAGAAATTCGTGGTGTAAAAGAAACATGCGTTTATGGCATTAATTTGCTATAGAACTTATTGTTTTAAGTTTTGCCTACCTAAAAATGTATATTCTGCACTCTTTCTTTGGATAATTCTCAGGAAATAAAGGATAACACAGTCTCGACCAACAAAATATGTTCTTTCAGCTTTCTTGCCCATTTGATTTGCCAATATATGCTAATGCTGCTTTGTATCTGCTGGATGTGTGGATAGGCAAGTTCAGCGTTGCTATATGTATAATAATTATCACATTTGTTTGATAATTTGCCCTCTGAATGTTGTACAATCAATAATGCCAAAAGTGCCATAATGTATGATAATTTGACCAACTGGGGATGCTGACTGTTTTTTGTCCTTTTTTAGTCTGCCCTTATCTCACTTTAATTCATTTCCAGATAAATCCTACATCTGTTTTTACACATCTTTTCTCACGTGACCTCTTTCCAGTCATTCATGCTTGGTAACTCACAATCACAGCTGCTCAATGCTGATATGAAGCACAAGTTTGCACAAGAGATAGCTTTGAATGCACCAGCCTTAAATGGCCCTAACATTCATTCTATGACACTAACAATTTAGTCTCTCACCAAAACTATTCTAAACAGATTTTTGCACCATGGAGTAAAGGGTCAAATATCAGTAATGCATAGCCTATGTGTTCTAAATGTGTACTCTATACAATTTACATCAGCTTACCATGTAGTGTTGCCAGCTGTTTTGAAATGAAAGGAGCTGGTACTAGCTCCAAAAGTTGCGAAAAGTCATTAGGTGACATCATACGCTCATTTGCAGATTGGCAACATCATCACACATCATTTGCATAAAGCATAGCTAAATCTAGCAACAAAATCGCCAAGCTGGTAACAGTCACCATGTCAGAATGTACAGTCACTGTCATTTAGAGCTGATATGTACAGCATGTATATGTGATTATAATAGTTGTTCTTTTTCATGAAGAGACTGCAGACAAAGTGAACCTGGTACATGTAGCGGATGTGTCAGTGAAAATACAGATTTATTTTAAAGCTTATATAATGCTCTGTAGCATTAGTCAACAATACATGAGCAGCTGATTTCATCAGATGTCCTAATCTTGTATTAATTAACCACCGCATCTATGTTTACACTGGGATGAGCCGATCAATGGCCTTTGCCTTTTTGTAGTTGCAAAGAATGTGGTTGGCTCCAAGTCATACTCACATGCATGCTTACCAAAGGAGCACATTATCTGTGTTGTTTGAGGTGTTTTGGATCAGGGAAAGTTGGCTTTGACTGATTGTATTATAGTCTTAACATGATGTCAGAGTTAGTTGGACTGATACTGAGTGCAATTAAAGGATCTGGTTGTAGTTTGAGGAATGCAGACTCATTTTTGTTGGCTTGGAATGAAGAACGTGGGTGCTTTTTTAACCTTTTCAGTGAGTGCTCTTAGTGTCAAGGTGAGTGAGACCTTATTAGAATTAGCAGTGTTGTTTGCCTACTAATATTTACCAGCTGTGACAGTGTGGCTGCTGTTGTTTTCATCTTGTGAGTTTGTGCGTGTCATCATGGCAAAATGTGGTCCTGGTGGCACTTGCCACACAAATGGTTTTGAGTACTTTGCCAGGTGTTTATGTCTGTCTTTCTGTCTGTACATCTGTGGAGAGACTTTGTAACAGTGATCACAATCATGTAAGGTGGAGTCATGAAACTTTATAGGTGTGTAGTTGAGATCGAAATGAAGGCTGAATGTAGTAGGGTAGGAGGCCATTGGATATCCCCATTTTACGCATCTGGCCAGATTTGGCATCACAGCTGGTGTGATCCCATTGCTAGATACTTTTCCACAGCTCACTATTTGTGGGAGTGCTGTCAAAGTTGAACTAAAGCACGCCTGAACCCTTCTCGTCATTATACGAGTCAGTCTCGTTGCTGTTACTTAGCTGTTCAGTGATGATTCTTGCCTTCATGATCCATTGGCAGATAGTGGAGTAGCTCACCCGGCATTGCCTCCCTGTCGTTGTCCTCCTCCACTGTGTGTTCTCATTCTGTCATCCAACGCTCCCACGCAGCTCGCAGTTTAAGTTTGAACGACCGGTTGACACCAATATCTAGCGGTTGGAGTTCTTTAGTTAATCCACCTGGAATGATGGCAAGCTCCAAAGTAGTTTTCCTCAGTTCCGTTATGTTGACAGTGTCGGTGAGATGGGCATGCATGGAGTCACAGATCAATAGGAGCGGAGAGTTGCTGAAAAAGCCATTCGGTCTCTTAATTTCTCCTCCTCAAATGTCGCTGATTTTCATGTCAAGCGCTACCGCTGCTGCCTTGAGTTGAATAGAAACTGTAGATTCACTTCTACCTGCTGCTCTCTGTTGAATAACCCACTGTTCTTTGTTCCCTCGGAAACTCTGTTTGGTCTTCTTTACATGGCGCAGGTTATCTTCTTGCTTACTCCACTTCCACACCATTGATTCATTACTAATAAATTCTCTCGGTGCTGCTCTATTCCCATGTTCTGCTGCATGACTGATAACCTTAAGCTTGAAATCCGTGTGCCATTTTGGGCTCCTTATCCACACATGATAATGTTACGGTGCCAATCTGTCAAAGCACAGTAACAGTACGTATTACTCCGTGAGGCGCCTGACTACTGTTACCATAACGCTCCTATAGTCCACCCAGCGGTGCACCTTCGAAGCTTACCAAACTCACAATAAAACATTTTGACAGATTTTTGAGAGCCCTGTACAACATAAAAGTGGTTCAAGGAGGTCAGTAAGCACAACCAGAATTCATATATAAGCCACACCATATTATAAGGCACACTGTCGACTTTTGAGAAAATTTAAGGATTTAAAGTTCACCTTATAGTCCGGAAATGCTACAAGATTATGATCAAGTGGACATGAAGGGTATAAAAAAGGCGTGGGATGAAGACTTTGGATTGGAACTTATAGGGGATACTTAGGTCAAGATCCTGAATTATGTTCATGTCTGCTCATTGAACGCCAGGCACTGTTTGATACAATTTAAAATCTTACACAGGTAACATTATTCTGGTGAAGTGAAGCTACATAGAATATTTCCAGAAATATCACCAATGAGAGAAATGTGATCAAGCAGAGGCTAATTTACTTCATAGCTATGCATTATGTCCTAAGATATAAGACTTCTAGCTTGCTATATTCTCATTTTTTTCAAGGATTTTTAAAGTCCAAATAAGTCCAGATCCACTTCTGATTATACTGGGGGCAATTGAAGGCTCTAAGAACTCACAGAACATACAACACCATCTCCTGTCATATGGTCTCATTTGTGCAAAGAAACTGATCCTTATGCTTTGGAAACAGACAGTTGTTTATATTATTGAGTTCACATGCTTCTTTATAAAAAATAGTTGAAACAGAAAAAAAAGTTGAACTAGGAAGACAAGCTGCATTGATTTATTAAAAAACAAATGAAATACACATTACAAGATAGTCAAGTAAAATTTATTTGTATGGCCCAAAATCACAATTTTGCCTCAGGGGGCTTTACAATCTCTACAGGATATGACACACTCTGTCCTTTACAGTACGACCCTCTCATCAGATAAGGAACCCTTCGTACTCACAGCTGTGAAGCTAGCAGCTTGTGGAAGACTCTGGTGATGTGCAGGAGGGATGTGCAAATCACTGTGAAGTATTCGATTATTATTTGAAAATTGCCGCATGACCCGCAGGTAGGTAAACAGATAAGGATTATTACAGTCCTGTGATGGCCGCCAGATACTGTAATTCTTTTTTTTTTTCTTTTTTTCTTTTTTTGTTAGAGCATTTGGTTTATTGATTGCTGTTAGGATGTAATGACAATTTTAACAAACACAATATAAAATGTATTTGAAGAACATTACCAACCCTTGCTTAAATTCTGTCATTGAAAAATTATATTACATTTAACATATAACACAATGTTGTGTGGCTGGTGGTGACATTGTAACTAGACATAGACACAGAACAGCTTGTATTGAAACTCAGTCAGCTGTAATTAGCCTAGTTCATATACTGTATATGTAGCTGTACAAGCACATACAGTATGCAGCCTACTGTGTACATATACGCACATTCCACATATGCGTGGAGGCACTTTAGTCCACACACTCAACCATGCATCTACTCAGACATATGTTGTGTGCATTTTCATACACAGATGGAAACATAAACACACACACACATTCAAAGATAGTGATCATGCACCACATCTCTGTCCTGCCTTCACGCTATTAGGCTGGCAGCCAACCGCTGACCACTTTCCATCTAAATCTCCAGTGTTCCCAGACACAGCTGAGAAATGGCACGTAGCACAGTTCTGACATTTTTCCTTGAAACTCTCTCTATCTCTATCCATCTCTCACACACATCTATACACACACACACACTGCCCATACAACTTAAACCACCCGCCAAACGGACCCCTTTTATTTTTAAAAGTTCTCACCAACTTTTTCACCCATGTATCCAGGATATGCACTGCACTGCAAGGTTTGGGTTTAATATATCATGTTCATACACATACTGTGCGCACACACACACTGCCAGCAGCACCTGGCCTGCCTCTCAGCCACCCTCCTCTCTGCTCAGTGTTGGTGCTATTGGCCGCGCTCTCAGGGAAGCTGTCAGCTCCATGTTGCTGCTGGAATATGAAACCAATAATTACAGCAGAAGTCCTCTCACTGAGGCTGCATTAACTTAACGTGCTGTTGATTGACTCCTGGGCTCATAATACGCCACATACTCACTTTAGGGTTCCATTTGGGTAATTATTATCCTATAGGCACTGCGGTTTGGTGACTGTCATTCCTCTGTAGATACACTAATACAATACAGTTTGGTTTGAAGCATAGTTGTAATAACTAGAAGGACAACTAAGTTTTAGTTTTTGGAGCACTATCAAAGCTAAAGCAGCAGTAGGTAGGATTGAAGCAAATATTTAAAAAGGGTCTTTTCATAAATCAGTCACGATATCCTTACAATAGTGCATGAGACCAATAACATGAAAAAAAAATCATGTTCCTCTGTGTGCTGCGGTGCTCCCAATGGCATCTACAAGATTTTACAGACCGGAGGAAAACTGCCAATCAGAGCCGATCTGGAGCCTTGCTGTCTCACTCAGTCAATCATTCAAAAACTCTGATTAAACGGTCAAACTAGGCAGCACCAATCAACTATGATGTGACGATGTTTTCAGAAACATCTTGTATTTACTGTTTAGCTGGAAAATGAGAAAGTTTATGACCTGGCAGCCATGTTGAGATCAGTTGAGGAAATAATAAGCACTGCCCACCAGCTGGAGGACACTCATTTTACAAAAACATTCTGCCTATTGCAGGTTTAACACAATAATAACACATCAACACAAATTTGTTTTAATGCCAGCAATTTCTTTTTTTCTTTAGTGCATTAACACTTTCATATCATACTCGCATGTTGCAAAGGAATAACACTCCAAACTCTCTAAATTTTGTTGAAGAAAAACTGGCATGGCCATTATCAAATAGGTCCCTTGACCTCTGACCCCCAGATATGTGAATGTAAATGGGTTCTATGGGTACCCACCAGTCTCCCCTTTACAGACATGACGACTATGATAATCACATGTAGTTTGGGGCAAGTCATAGTCAATTCAGCACACTGACGCACTGACAGCTGTTGTTGCCTGTTGGGCTGCAGTTTGCCATGTTATGATTGAAGCATATTGTTTTCTGCTAAATGCAGTACCTGTGAGGGTTTCTGGACAATATCTGTCATTGTTTTGTGTTGTTCATTGATTTCCAATGATAAATATATACATACATTTGCATAAAGCAGCATATTTGTCCACTCCTATTTAATCACAATTAAACATTTATCTATTGACAGCCCTAATTCTTTGATAATAGTACAATTTACTAATTATCGAAATTGGAGAACTTGAAGAAAGAGTTTAAAGTGTAAGTTAATTTCTGAATAAAAACCATTATGTGGTGTAATTACAATGGCATTGCTTATTTATGGAGTGGTAGTTTGATTTTATGTATTCGCCATCATGCATACTAACTTCTAACAGGCTGTGATTGACGTCAGCAGATACACTGGAACAATAGAGATCAAATTAAAAGTCAAGTTTGGCTCTGCAGGACTTCTTGGCTCTTTCAGCTGGGGTGTGAAAGCTGGGCGCCTTTTTGATGACTGAGTAAAAGGATCATTTTTTCCACATATTTAGAGTCAATTAGAACAGTCTCAATTTTATTTATAGAATAAAATATCTTCCATAGACCATTTCAACCATCTTCATAAATACCTATAAAATCTCCGGGTAATAACTCCCAGCACTGTCAGCATGGAGGAGAAAACAATTTCAGTGCCAAGCATGTTTTCTCTTTTATCTCCTCTGTCGCCGACCGGGCAGCGCCAGGCCTTTGGGTGTTCGTTTTTTTTTTTTCCTTTATACGCCACAGTTAAAACCTGTTTGACACAAAGTATCCTTCGCCGACTGTGTGTAATTATTTATGATTCATTTGTTCCCGCGAGGCTGACAGGTTGCCCGAGGGGCATATTCATGTAATTTGATGCTCAATTTGCAAGTGCGCTGGAAACTTGCCAGTTATATCAACAACAACACAACTGAATCATCTCTAACCACAGACAAGTGATTGAAGTGATGTGCAACTCAGTATTTTGATTATATTGTCTTTTTCACACACATATGTAATATTCTTACTATGGGGCTGCTGCCTCATGTGGTCAAAGGAATTGATACACATTTTATCATTCCTTTCTTTCAAAGGTCTTTATTGATTACCAATAATGAATTGAACAGTAACTGTACAGTGAAAAGATTTTGTTTTGCCCAACCCTACACTCACAACACATCAGTCTGCTGGCACAAAATACACACACAGGCAACCAGAGTTGACCATAGAAGATATGTTCCAAATTATGGATAAATGTTAAAATGTCTATAATACATCTTAATAGGAACAAAAAAGTAAGTTGAGAGATAAAGCAAATACAAAATTTGTAAATAGGATAGGAAAATAAAAAATAAACAACATATAAATAAATAAAATACTAATAATAATAATTTATATATATATATATATATATATATATATATATATACACACACTGTGTATGTATTTATATATATACATGTAAATATATATGTACATATATATTTGTGTATATATTGTATATATATATGTATATATATATATTTTATTTATTTATTTCTTATATATATATATATATATATATATATATATATATATATATATATATATATATATATATATATATATATAAACTACTCAGAGATTGCTGTAGTGGGTTTGCAGAGAATGTAGACAATGTAAATTTTCCTCTCTGTTCCCTGAGTAGTACACCACTGATTTCTTTATTTATCGATCTTTCAGACGTTGTACCCAGCTCAGTTATAAAGCTAGAAAGAATACTGGTATAATATGTTACTAGAAAAATCTAAGGAATCCATCAGTACCAACCAGGTCAGACTACTTTGTCGTGAAGAAGGCTAAATAATGCTCCAAACTTAAGATACATTTTTGCAAGGAAAAACTGGTATGTACTTTTTCAAAGGGGACCCTTGATCTCTGATGTTTTAAAGCTAGAGTGAAGATGCTGGAAACCTAAAGAACCCATTGGTATGACCATGTTATACTAGCTAGCAAAAGATGCAAAAAATGTGAATTTCTCCACTGTGGAACTAATAAAGGAATATCTTATCTTATCTTATCTTAAATAACGCTCAAAACTAAATTTTGGCAAAGAAAACTGTCAAACTGTCCCTTGACCTCTGACTTCCAGAAATGTGAATGAAAATGGTATCAGTGGGTACCCACCAGTCTCCAATTTACAGACATGCTGACTTTATGATAATCACATGCAGTTTGGGGCAAGTCATAAACAAGTCAGCACACTGACATACTGACAGCTGCAGTTTACCATGTTATGATTTTAGCATATTTTTTTTGCTAAATGCAGTACCTGTGAGGGTTTCTGGACAATATCTGTTATTGTTTTGTGTTGTTAATTGATTTCTAATAATAAATATATACATACATTTGCATAAAGCAGCATATTTGTCTACTCCCATGTTGTAGTATTAAACACTTGACAAATCTCCCTTTAATGTTAATTTTGAACAAATAAAAAATGTGGTATTAATTTACGATTAATTGTGATTCATCACTGACAATCATGATTAATCACGATTAAATATTTTAATCGATTGACAGCCCTAAATTTGACATGATCATTTCATAAATCAGAGCACTGGCGTTGGATTTAAATCCTTGATATTTTAATGGTACACCACCATATGTTGTGATTGTACCTTATTATAAACTCATAGTGACAAACCATGTGTCTACAGGAATCACAATGTTTTACAGTGATTTTATCATACTGTATGTGATAGTATTTTGAGCTCCTGTGGTAGCTATATATTCTATATCTATAATATTCCTACAGTTTCTGGTCGTCAGTGATACGGTGACATTATTGTAGTCACACCTACTGTAATGGTAATCATGCCTGTTATATTAATACTTGTTACCCCATTAGTTTTTACAACTATCGGTTCATTTGTATGGCTCATTAGAACCTAATTGTAGGTTACTTTACTTCATTGTCATCTCTAATTGTATTCCCAGCAGGTGTGTCTGTGGTTGGTATAGTATAGTGAGCGTATCATCGTGATTTATTGTATTTTTTTCTTCAGTCGTTTGAATATTTCTAATATTGACTTACATTGCTGTCTCATTATTTGACCATAACTTCTATGTAACAGTGCCAAATTCCTTTTTGATGGTTTGGGTTCACACACCTGTTCACTAAAATATTGTTCGCTTGAAAGGTTTAACTTGAGGAGGCCAGCTAACGCAGAAATTTGCCTCAAGCAAACATACAGTATAGGGGAAGATTAGGGTAATTGACAGCAGATACTAATCTTACACTGCATACAGCATATTGCATACATACTGTATATGAGCATATGAGCATATGAGCATGGAAAACTGTTGACTGTGTGTGTGTGTGTGTGTGTGTGTATGTATGTGTGTGTGTTTGTGTGAGAGATAAAGGTAAAACTAGATTACAGTAATATAAAACACAGAAGGATTCACTCTCAAGTTCTCCATTGAGAAAAATTAATCCATTTTGTCATATTTTATGTTATCAAAGGTTTATTTTTATTTCATTTTCATCAAGTTTTAAAAATGGAGAAAAGTCAAGGCACTTTGACAAATTAATAAATTCTAAATCAGAACTCAAATAATAAAAGATAGACCAGCATAAGCTGCTTGATTATATTTATTATATTCACTGACCCACAAACTAAAAACACATCACAGGTCAGTAAAAGAGGTTCCTGGATGCCTATAGGTTTGTAACACTGACCATATAAATGAAGAGTCCCCAGTATTAACTCTTTCTCTCTCCTTGTCCTTCAGGTTAAAATATGGTTCCAAAACAAGCGATCTAAATACAAGAAGATCATGAAGAACGGGCCCTGTGGACCTGAGGGAGACCACCTCGCCCCCCCACCACCGTCCTCCTCTTCTCCCTGCTCTCTGTGGGACATCAGCATGGCTGCCAAAGGTGCGCCGGTGCACTCCGGAGGATACATGAACAATTTTGCTCACTGGTACCCGGGACACCAGCAGGACTCCATGCCGAGGACTCCGATGATGTGACAGTCAGGCAAGCAGCAACACTTCCAGGACAAATTGTGGATTTATACCAGCGAGCTGACTGGAGCTGTTAGGGACACAGACGTTGTGAAGAGTCACTCTGGAGGCAAATGTTAAATTTCTGGCAGATATCAACTGCAGTGAAGATATACTGTGGTTTTCCTTTAAGGTGGAAAGGCAAGGGGAAAGAGATCAGCTAAAAAATCTAGAATTGTAGCTATGACTATGCAAGGCTGTAGCCAGGGCATTCTCACTCCAGACTCGTCAAATACAGCAGCTTGGTCAGTGGTCCTGTCATCAAACTATGATACTCCACACACCCCCTTAGCATCAGCATCACCTTTAGTGGCCCTAATTAGGAGACTATGGTGACCTAGTAGAGAAGTGAATAAGCAACACGAAATTGTGAAATACTTACCTTAATATTTAGGAAGGAAGGAGTGCATCTGTTCTGTGCTGCCTTTGTCATGGTTGAAAGGCGTTATACATTTTGTACACTATTTGACTGTATTGAATATGTTAGTTCCGCAGCTCAGAAAAATCAACATTATTCCGTGAAAAAGTTATGACACTTTTTCACCACGTAATATTTGGTGTTCTGTGTGAAAGTACTCATCACAAAAATAACAGTTCAACTATGTGACTTATGTACATAACTTTATCTCACATACGTTACTTAATAACTTGCTTAACAAAAGTACTTATTTTAACCCAAACCATGATCTTTGCCTAAACTTAACCAAGTACTTTTGTTGCCTAAACCTAAGCAAGTAACATAATGTAACGTAAACCATGTGTTGATGTCTATCGGACACACCGCACGTTGAAAAAAGACATTGAAGGGGTACCCAATGTGTTAAAAAGTGACACCAAGTGGTCCTGACCAAGAGGAGTTGATGTGAGGAGCTGGGGGTGAGAATGTGATGTAGAAACAGCAACCCCCGAGTGTGCAGAATGGAGCAAGGGTTAATTTAATTACTTATGAATTTGACTTCTCACTTTAATACACCTAGTCAAGTTATTTGTGCCTCCAGAGGAGCTCAGCCTGCCAAGATACTTGTGATTAAGCTACAGCTCAAATCTAATACCAGCCCTTCATCTCTGATTCTGGACATGTCAGGGTTTTTCTGTCTATTCAATGGCTTACGTGGGGGCGGCAACATGTGTAAAACGAAGGGTTCATCAGGGTTTCTTCATGGTTGGTCTTTCTGGATCTGATCAAAGGACCCACTTTGCTAATGTTAAGAGATAGATCAGATTAAAGAACTAAAGGAAGGAAGATAACTTCTTTTCACGCTGACCATTGTGTGTATTTTTGTAATGCTGACAGGGTGTAACACTATAAAGGGTCTATGTAGCATATAGCTCTTTAAAGAGCCAACAAAGGCTCTGATAAGGTATATGAACAAGCAGCAATTTTGTGGTACTTATAATCCCCTTTCTTAAGACTGTATGGGAAATAGGCACTGAATGGACACAATTACTGCATTGTATTGAGTCAAATTTTATATGTATTTTTTTTCATTACAATAAAAGCTGAAAAATAGTTAGAAGGTCAAGTCCAAAAGAAAATGCCAGAAATGTGTTTGAAATGTATTGAGAAATATTATACCAGGTCATTCAAAACTATTGTTGCCAATCACTTCAGTTAGTCATTGTTCAGTTTTGTCCCCAGAAAGTGGATTCTTGGAGGCTTTGGTGGTAAATAATGGGCTGTTAGATGCTATGCTACATAACAGGGTTTAATTAATTGCGGTTTTACACTTCTGATTGTGAACATTTTACTTTTATTTTCTTTTTATTTTCTTATGGATTTAGATATGGTTGCTGTCAGTTTAAATGTTTCATTCCCAACACATTGTTTTTTTCTGCTGACCTCCTGAAGTGGGAAAGTCCTGGAGTTTACAGTCTTATATATACAGTATACACAGTATATTAGGGCTGTCAATCAATTCAAATATTTAATCGCGATTAATTGCATGAATGTCCAGAGTTAATCGTGATTAATCACAAATTAATCGATCTGTTCAAAATATCTTAAAGGGAGATTTGTCAAGTATTTTATACTTTATAGTATCAACATGGGAGTGGGCTTAATTTATGCAAATGTGTATGTGTATTTATTATTTGAAATCAATTAACAGCACAAAACAATTACAAATATTAATTATATATCAATTATCAAACCCTCACAAGTACTAGTTTCATATGATGCCAGTGTCCTCACTCTAGCCTAAAAGCTGAGCCCACTACAACCTTGAAAAAAAAAAAAAAAAAAAATATATATATATATATATATATATATATATAGAATGTTGTTGTGTTAACTTTGACAGCCCTAATATATATATATATATATATATATATATATATATATATATATATATATATATTGTATATGTATATATGTGTGTATATATATATATATGTATATGTATATATGTGTGTGTGTATATATATGTATGTGTATATATATATACATATATACATATATATGTGTGTGTGTGTATATATATATATATATATATATATATATATATATATATATATATATATATATATATGATCTGTTGACCAGAATTTATTCAACCACCTCTTACTTAAGTTACTGAATTAATATTTGCCAATAATATTGGCTATGGCTAAGGACATGCAATGGTATTTGAAATAAATCAAACCCAGTGATGATTGCCACCCTATTTGATTTTGTTTATTTGACTTACATCTAACATTTGTTTTTGCACCTTTAACACATAATATGAAATTGAGGCTTCATTGAGTGATGTGTCCCTAAAATAACATGTTCCTTCTTAGTGTATGGTCTGATGTGCGCCTGAGTGGCCTGGAGCCATTTTCTCTCAAGTCATAAATCAGAAGAAGCGGGTCACATCTTTCGCCCCACAAACATCTGGAAAAGCAGAAAAAGTCATCAAACATCGTCAATGATTTTATAAAATGACCACGTCAATTATGGGCAATTTGGGACACAGCTTGTTAAATAAAGCTTTCACTCTGCTGCTGTAATTATCCGTAATTGTCAGTCAAGGGAATATCCTTCTGCCTCAGGCCCTGAAGGAAAAGGCAATAGGAAGTAATGGATTACATCCAACCGGATCACAGACGGCTAATCCTTTCACAACAAATTGATCTGTTGAATGAATATTACAAAAAATGCATTCATACATTACTGTATTATGCTGCTTGTGGTTAGAGATTATGAAACATACAGAGCAGAAATTTACAATTCTTTCTTCTTTTTTTAGTGATTTTTTTTCAAGGACAAAAAAGGAAAGTAGTTGAATATATTCCCTTACTGTTTTAGAACAATCGAGTGGGCAAAAGAAAACTGCCCAAAGTACCCATATGAGGTGTGTGTGTGTTTCTCTTTGGCCTGCTACCTGGGCCCCAGCTTACTTACTCACCTGCTGGCAATCAGCTCGTGACCTGCTGAAAATCAGCTCGTCACCTGCCACAGCTCTCACACACCTCCTCGTCTCTGCAGCAGGCTATATCTACCCCGGCTTTTCACCCAGTCACCTATTGTTTTAGCTACACTGGTAGAACTGGTGATCAACCAGACTCAGGTGGACATAATCAGGGGCGGGGCAGACAATCAGACACAGGTGAGGTGATGAAAAGCAGGTCAGGAAGCGGGGTAGACACACAAGGGCAAGAAGTGCAGTGATCTGAAATGAGAGGGATGTTAGTAATGACAAAATAAAACAGGAAGTGAAAACGAAGAGTGAAGAGACAGAAAATAAAACATGACCTAGGACCTGGCCCACATGAAAGGTAGGGTGAATTCGCATGGACCTGGGAAGTTGCAGCCTTACTGCCACCGAGTTTATCACCTTCAAGATGGGGAATGGGCCAACAAAACGGGGAGCCAACTTCCTTGATTCAACACAGAGAGGAAGATCCTTAGTAGAGAGCCATACTCTTTGGCCTGGTTGGTATGCTGGAGCTGGAGTCCATCAACGATCAGCCACCCTCTTGCAGTGGGTGGCGCTCTGTAGTAGCATCTGGCGGGCGCCCTTCCATATCCGGTGGCAGTGGAAAATAAGAGCATGAGCCGAGGGGACGCTGACCTCCTTCACTTCGGGGAACAGCTGGGGTTGATAACCATAGGCACACTGAAAAGGGGAAAGACCAGGGGTGGAGCAAGGCAGGGTATTATGTGCATACTTGATCCATATTGATTGTTTACCCCAAGTAGTGGGGTTCTGTGAAATGAGGCACCTGAGTCCTGTCTCCAACTCCTGGTTCAGCCTCTCCACCTGGCCATTGGACTGAGGGTGATACCCAGATGAAAGACTGACTGAAGCACCCAGCAGTGAGCAAAACTCTCCAAAACCATGAAACAAACTGTGGCCCCCAGTCCAACACCACATCCCTGGGGAAACCATGGAGAAGAAACACATGGTGCAACATGACTGGTAACTTTGGCGGGGGAACATAATGGATCATTTTGGAAAATCTGTCCACAATAGTAAGGATAGTGGTGCAGACCAGTAACAAAGTGTATGGATAAGTCGGACCAGGGGCGATGAGGCACAGGAAGAGGCTGAAGAAGACCGGACAGTGGTGATGAGAGGATTTATTCTGGGCGCAGACTGGACACAGCGCCATGTATTCCCCTACCTCTTTCTCCATGGCCGGCCACCAGAAACGTTGTTTTATGTTGAACAGTGTTCTTCTGGATCCAAGGTGGCAGGAGACATGGGACGTGTGTGCCAAATGGATCACCTGTGAACACAGACTGGCACAAACATCCCTCGGGTACCGAGACATCTTTAAGGGTCTCTTTAACCTTTCTTTCAACCTCCCAAGTTACGGCCCCGACCACACAGGAGGGTGGCAGGATGTGGGAGGGGTTCTTAGGAGATGGGTCATAGTCAAAAAGACGAGACAAGGCATCAGGTTTGATGTTTTTGGAACTTAGATGACAGGATAATATGAAATTAAAGCGATTGAAAAAAAAGAGCCCACCTGGCCTGACGAGCATTAAGTCTCTTGGCAGCTCTGATGTACTCAAGGTTTTTATGATCCATCCAAACCAGTAATGGCTGCTCTGCTCCCTCCAGCCAGCAACATTACAATTCCTCTCATTAGAACAAAGCTTGTGAGAGACAGGAAGGCACAGGGGTGGAGCTTGTTGTCGATTGAAGATTGGGAAAGCATAGCTCCAATACCGGTGTCTGAAGCATCCACCTCCACCACGAAATGCCACTGGAGGTCTAGAAGAGTGAGAATCGAGGCAGAGGAGAAGCTGGCCTTAAGCCGGCTGAACGCCTGGTCTGCCTGGGGAGACCAAACAAACGTAACACGGGGGGAGGTTAGAGCATGGAGAGGAGCTGCCACAGTACTAAAGTACTATGTACTAGTACTATTCCTGATAAACCTCCTATAGAAATTGGCGAAACCTAGAAAGTACTGGACTAGCTTATGACTGGTTGGAGTGGGCCAGTTGGTGACAGCACTAATCTTAGCTGGGCCCATTTGGAGGTTGTCAGGAGTCACCACAAAGCCAAGAAATGACACTGTGGAAACATGAAACTCACACTTTTCTGCGTTTATAAAGAGTTCATGATCAAGAAGAATGGATTGTGCATGTAAATGTAGTCAGCGAACACTTTCATATCCAATATAATGACGATGTAGCTTTAAAAATTTAGTTTATACACACCAGCTCATATAAATGGTTATAGCAGAAAACATTCATGAAAATTATTTTTTTACTTTAAAAAAATATGGTTTAGTAATGCTAAATGGAGCTAATGTGTTACCACAAAATATCCAGCCAAGTTGCAGGGCAGTTCATGAGATGAGTCATAAAATGTAATGTATTAATTTGTGTACATAGATACGAATATCACAGTTTCTTCATGATGGTCAAGAAACAGGCCTTTCGCTCAAGAAACCAGTGTTTGTGTCCCACATGAAACCAAAATTGATTTATTTGTCACAAAACTTCTGTACTTTAATTACAGCACTAACTACATATAGATTTCATTCCAAACCATGATCTTTTCCTAAACCTGACCAAGTAGTTTTATTTTGAAGACTTGATCAGAAAGTGATATGTGTCACAAAAAGCATGAAAATTCTGTTCACAAATTCACAATCGCAAATCACAAATTCACAAATCAAATAGATTAAATTTTGTGACTACTTCACGAACTGCTGTAAGACTGTGTTGCACTATCAACATTGCTCTGTTGGTGCCATTCGATGAAGAAGCAGTCCCCTGTACCTGAACAAGAACTGGCTTCATATCGGTCAGACATTCGGGCGTAACACTAAAACACTTTATTCACCGTTGTCATCGCATGGGAAACCTTCTTCCTCTTCCTCTTAAATCTAGTGGACAGTTTACTGTAGTCCTTTTAAAGGGAAACACATGTTGGGGAACCTGAATATTTTGCCATGATACAAGTCGACCACAGATATCGCTTGGGGTAATATTTACATATTGAAAAAGCTGTTTGGGAGAAATCATATATTTCTTTTTGAAGACTGTTCTTCTGTCCCTCATAACCCTCAGTCTAATTTACTTTTCTGATGTTCTTTTCTTCCTAGGATCACAACACAAGACGCTTGGATTTTCAGAAGGCCCCAGTTTATTTAACCTGCTACTTGGAGCAGCATCCTGTTGCCTCAGGCAACGTTCACACCATAGAGTTTTATAGCATTCTTTGCTTCACAGACTTCAGACACGTCATATTGCTTTAATGAACTGATGGAAGGCTGGCGGGTTTGGGGGGGGCATGGTAAATGGCAACACAAACACTATCTGCTCAAAGGAGGACAAAAGAGGAAGACAGAAAAAAAAGAGAAAGCAAAGGGCCTCACACTCTTTCTCTCTCTCACAGACACACACACGCAAACACATACAGAGAAGTGGTGGAGACTTAAAGTAGCATCGTTAGATAGCAGACTCTGGATTTTGTTCCTTATCTTCAGTATGAATTATTACAACCAATCACAACACAAAACAAACCACTGAAACACTCTGAAACAACATAAAGTAGTCAGTCCAAATTGTCATGAAATTTAATGTATTGATTACATGGACACAAATTTCACATTTTTTGTGATGGACAGAAAGAAATCAATTCCTATGTATCCACATAATTGTGAATTATAAAGAGCGGTAAAAGCCACATACAGAAGAGGTTTGTGTCTTGTGTGAAACCATGAGTCAAAGCTGATTTATTTATCGCATAACTTAAGTTACAGAACTATTTTAATGTTTAATTTTTTTTTTTTTATTTTACCCCAAACCATAACCTTTCAAGTCATTCATCACACCATTGCTCTGGACTGTTGACCCTATGTACTTAAAATCCTCCACCTTCTTTATCTCTCCACCCTGTAACCTCACTCTTCCACTTGGGTCCCTCTCATTCACGTACATGTACCCTGTCTTGCTGCGGCTAACCTTCATTCCTCTCCTTTCCAGGGTAAACCTCCACCTTTCTAGTTTCTCCTCCACCTCTTCCCTGCTCTCACTGCAGATCACAATGTCATCTGCAAACATCATAGTCCATGGAGATTCCTGTGTGACTTTGTCCATAGCGAACAAGAAGGGGCTGAGAGCTGATCCCTGATGCAGTCCCACCTCCACCTTGAACTCCTCTGTCACACCTACAGCACACCTCACCACTGTCTTACAGTCCTCATACATGTCCTGCACCACTCTAACACACTTCTCTGCCACTCCAGACTTCCTCATCCAATACCACAGTTCCTCTCTGGGCACCCTGTCATTAGCTTTCTCCAGGTCTACAAAGACACAATGTAGCTCCCTCTGACCTTCTCTGTACTTCTCTATCAATGTCCTCAAAGCAAATACTGCATCTGTAGTGCTCTTTTTGGCATGAAACCATACTACTGCTCAAAAATGCTCACTTCTATCCTTAGTCTAGCTTCAGCTACTCTTTCCCATAACTTCATTGTATGGCTTACTAATCTTTGCTACTTTCTGGTCCACAACATTCCCCTCTTCTACTCTTCGTTCTCTCTCATTTTCCTCAGTCGTCAACTCTTCAAAGTACTCTTTCCACCTTCCCATCACACTACTGGCACTTGTCAATACACCCCCATCCCTATCCTTAATCAGCCTAACCTGCTGCATGTCCTTCTCATCTCCGTCTCTCTGTCTTGCCAACCTGTATAGATCAGTCTCTCCCTCCTTACTGTCCAACCTAGCATACAAGTCATCATACGCCCCTTGTTTGGCCTTTGCTACCTCTCACTTCTAGGGATGTTCTGCATTCACTTCATCAAGGTCCAACCAGAATTTCTCCTTCTCCTCCAACTCACATCCTACCTGTGGAGCATACCCACTAACAACATTGAACATCACACCTTTGATTTCTAGCATCAGACTCATCACTCTATCTGATACTCTTTTTACCTCTGGGACATTCCTAGCAAACTCCTCCTTCAAGATAACTCCTACTCCAGTTCTCTTCCTATCTACACCATGATAGAATAACTTGAACCCTGCTCCTTAACTTCTAGCCTTGCTACCTTTCCACCTGGTCTTGTCCCTAGACCTAAGTAGTTTTATTTTGAAATGACTGGAGTGGAAATTGACACATGCATCACATTTTGCTGGACATTTATAGGAAAATGCACAAAAAAATACGTTGTTGAAAGTTGTGCTGAGTGTCACAAAAAAGAGAAATGTACATGAATCAGAGATTAAATTTAGTGACTATTTCTGCCATATAACTGCCATGAGACTGTGGTGGAAACAATGTGCAGCTCAAACCAAGAAAAATATAAAATCAGGTTGAAAAATATTCTTTATCTGTCTCTCCTGCCTCATTTCATTATGACTGGTTTGGCATTGCTGTGGCTGCAAAATAACTTACAATATACACAAAAAAATAAAATCAAAGCTTGTAAATTTGACAGTTGACTATAGAAGAACACTGTCTATAAAATCAGCCTGACCTCCATCCAGCTGCAAATAGAATTCTCTGATAACTGCCACAGTATTTGGTATAATCATCAGGTTTACCTTCCTCATTTTAACTTAATTTCATTTAATCAGTTGATACCAGGTAATCTAATCTGGACTAATGGCTAATCACACCTAGGGATAAAATGAAAATATGAGAAAGCCAACAATATTTAACATGTGATGATTTTAGCTTTTTAACAGTTTAGTTTTTCTTTGCTTTCTGTGTTGTGCATAGTGCTTGACAGGGCAGATCCATAGACTATATATAAGAAGTGGACGTAGTTACCGTGACATCACTCATTGTGGGCTGCGATTTTGAAGCCTTGAGTTCAGCTTCACCATCTTGGATTTTTGCAATCAGAAGTGACACAAGAGGGTGGAGCTAAGAACAACCGAACACTGAATAAGACATTTAGGCAACCAGAAAGGTTAGAATTGATTTTCATGAAGTGAAAACACAACACAAAAGGGTTAAAGTTGTAAGATGAAAACACAGACAACTCCTAGACTGGACACAAGGTAGTCTGGCCCTAAAGCATCCCCTGCTTTATGGTCTATTTGACTCTAAATGGGACTATAGTTTACTAAATGAACATCATGCTGAATTGAAGAAGACTTGAAACTGGTGATTGAGACCATAAACTCGTGTTTACAATGTTTACTGAGGTAAAAATTCAAGTGAGAATTAGGCACATTTTCTCACAGACATCTATACAATCAGACTTCTTTTTGCAACCAGACAAGTTGCCCCCTTCTGGCTGTTAGAAAGAATGCAAGTTTAAGGCACCAGTTGCCCACAGGCCAAGTGTCAACCACTTTGGTGAGGGGCTGCTTATTGCAACCAAGTCTACAGTTGGGGAAACTGTAGACTTGGTTGTAGCAATGTTGTGTCCAAATGTGGATATGTGGTGAATTCCTAATCAAGTTACTTGTAAAACTGTTATGCTGTCCACCGTCACCTCAGTACACATACCTCCAAGTGGCCCTATCCTAAATTGTACAACAGGCAAGATGAGTCAAACCTCCTCAAACATTGTGTTCAACAGGAACGTTCTTCCATAGACTTCAATTTTTTGAAAATTGAGCTTATCACACCCTCAAGTACAGTAGATTTGGTGATCTTGATCGCTGCCTCTTACAAAAGAAGAAAGAAAGATATTAAGTGTGAGTCCCCTCTTGTTCTTAATGAGGAACTAGATCTGTCTTGTTCAGCTGGTGATTTATTCATTTTTAACAGAGGACGGAACATGTTTGTTTTGTCCACCCTTGACGAGCAAACCACCCTATGAACAGCTGTCTTGGGTCTGTATAGTTCAGTGAGTAAGTAGTTTATGTCATGAATGTCATGGATCCCAGACTCAACTGACAGAAGGGCAGAACACTGAGAAAAATTTGCAATTACAAATCTGTCTGCTATTTCAGCACCACAGACAACGCCATGGATTTATCAACACAGAACAGGCTAGTGATGTTTCAGAGCCATGGTTGGTGCCATAGATTCTGACTTCAGTCAAACAAAAAATCAATGAATCAGACAGACTAGACCTCACACAGCTAACTAACTAACTAACTAACATATTCAACTAAACAACCCTGCTTCCCCATCCCTCTCTCTGCTACTAGGTGATGACAGGTTAACAAGGGGCATGCATTTTGGTCATTTTACTAATGCCCCTGTAAACTAATCAGTTTTTAATCATTCATTATTTTTTTGCCCCTGCTTCACTATTTTTTTTTCTCTTAGTACTATCATTTCTCTCTGTCTTTCACTCTCTGAAGGGTCCTTTCTGGCACAATGCATCAACAGCACCACTGAGCTCTGAAACCCATTATTTCCAGTGGTTTGCACCATGCCACTATGTCTTTATGATGCATCAAGCAATGCCCAACTTTGGGCACTGCATACTATGATGTGCAGCGAGTGCAGCTCAAACTGCATTTTGTCACAATCTCTTCCACAGGAAAAGACATTTGGTGTAGCTCTATTGTCGTCTGGGTGGAAACAGTGGGTTTTATACACACTGTGTAGAGCCAGAAACAGGTTGAGATGGAGAAAAGGAAAAAAGGGGTGAATATTTGTCATAAATCAGGACAAGTACGGGAGAATTGTGACTATGGGAGGAAACTGGGAGAGGGCGATGAAAAAACAAGAAGGGTTGGTATGTATGAGTGACAGTGTTTCACTGAAGCTCATCAGAAAAGGATGGAGCCGCCTCCTGTAGTCTCCTGTACATAGGAGTAAAGGCATTTTTAATGAAACAAAATAAAATACATTTTAAGACATTTCAGTTCTGCACTAAGTCTGTAATAGCTGAGTTTAACGTGACTTCATTTCAGTAGGAGAAAATCACTGACTTTTATTTGCGTCAAAGATATGATCTTGTTTAACATGATCATAAATAGTGTTTATTATAAGCTATGTTTTCTAATATGGAAACTTCAAAGGATCCAAGTGAGAGGAGATGTCAGGAATGAGATTCACTGTACACTGTAGATAGGACATACTGTATATTACTGTTTATGTAGAAAAATAATAACCAAGCATGTGGAAGATGAAGAAATGAAAGGGCAAAACTCAAGTGCTTGCATGAGGACAAAAATGTGAAAACTATAAAAGTGAAGACTCCACAACTTGCTACTGGGCAGATGACAGCATGACCCCTGTAGAGTAAAAAGCAGAGAGAGAGATTCATAGAACAAGACATATTGAGAGAGAGCAAGAGAGAGACTTGGGGGAAAAAAACACATTAATTAAAACAAGTCATGAACAGTAGGGGGTCACTTTATATTTGCTTGTTAAACTTGACCCATGCGGTGCCAAAACACACATAGTTAGTTTCTAAGTGCAACTGAGATACTGCAGAGCTTTGCTTGTGTGTGTGTGTGTGTGTGTGTGTGTGGGGATGGGGGCGGGGAAGGGGGGGGGGGGGGGGGGGGGGGGGGGGGGGGCAACAAACACCACTCAGCAGAGTTAGACCGATATATTTTGCTGATATTGGTAGTCATGTGAATGCTTGATTGTTAGGTTGTAGCAGCTCAGTTTTAAAGCTAGAGTGAAGACACTGGCAACCTAAAGAATCCATTGGTACGACCATGTTATACTAGCTAGTGATAGATGTAAATAACGCTCAAAACTAAATTCTGGCAAGGAAAACTGTCAGACTGTCCCTTGACCTCTGACCTCCAGAAATGTGAATGAAAATGGGTTCAGTGGGTACCCACCAGTCTCCCCTTTACAGACATGCTGACTTTATGATTAATCACATGCAGTTTGGGGCAAGTCATAGTCAAGTCAGCACACTGATAGCTGTTGTTGCCTGTTGGGCTGCAGTTTCCCATGTTGTGATTTGAGAATATTTTATGCTAAATGCAGTAACTGTGAGGGTTTCTGGACAATATCTGTCATTGTTTTGTGTTGTCAATTGATTTCCAATAATAAATATGTACATAATTTGCATAAAGCAGCATATTTGTCCACTCCCATTTTGATAAGAGTATTAAATGTTCAGTTTAAGGTACATATTAAACAGATATAAGAAATGTGTGATTAATCACAAATAACTATGTCCCAATAACCCACATAATTAATTTATTGTAATAGAAGAAGAAGAAGAAGAAGAAGAAGAAGAAGAAGAAGATCTACCTTTATTAGTCCCACAATGGGGAAATTCAATTTACACTCTGTTAAACTCATACATGGTACATGCAGACCTGAAACACACATACATGCATTAATGGAGAGATGTCAGAGTGAGGGGGCTGCTCCTGACAAGCGCCCCGAGCAGTTGGGGGTTTGGTGCCTTGCTCAGGGGCACCTCGGCAGTGCCCAAGAGGTAAACTGGCACCTCTCCAGCTAGCAGTTCACACTCAGTTTTTGATCCATGTCGGGACTTGAACCGGTGACCCTCCGGTTCCCAAGCCAACTCCCTACAGACTGAGCTACTGCCGCCCCAATCCACATAATTGTAAGCTAGGAGAGGTGCAGAGCAGTACAGTAGCAGAACAGTATCAGCAGAACAGTAAAAAGAGTAACAAAGTCCACATAGTGAGGAGGTCAGGGTGGCCAGATGGGCCTAAAACCAGACTTTCAATCGAGACACTGCTGTTTGTATCCCATGTGAAGACAGAGGTCAATGCTGATTTAGCTTACCATAAAGCCAGTTAGCCTGGCTGGGTCCAAAAGTAATAAAGCTCATTAATTAGCATGTTTATGTCTTGTAATTTAGCTTTCGTGTGTCTTAAAAAATGATGTTCAAGCAACTAACTGGGGGTGGCAGTAGCTGGGGGCGGCAGTAGCTCAGTCCGTAAGGACTTGGGTTAGGATGCGGAGGACCTGGGTTCAAATCCCCCATGGACCAAGACCAACTGGTTGCTGGAGAGGTGCCAGTTTACCTCTTGGGCACTGCCGAGGTGCCCCTGAGCAAGGCACCAAACCCCCAATTGCTCTGGGCGCTTGTCAGGAGCAGCCCCCTCACTCTGACATCTCTCCATTGACATGTATATGTACTGTGTGAACAACAGAGTGTAAAACTGAATTTCCCCACTGTGGGACTAATAAAGGAATATCTTTCTTTTTTTCTTTCTTTAATGAAATGACACTGTACGTCATCACGCCAAACTCATCTGCCTTTACAGCCGTGTTATGTATATTCACACACATGCGACTGTGGTATAGTGTTTTATAGCCAGCTGTTAGATTTTTACTTATGGCAATTGCAATAATCCAAAATCCAATCGAAAAATCCCATTGGCTTTTTTTCAATGGAACCAGGGTGATGCTAACTTCCTGGAGCACTCTATATTCACACTGTAGAGATAACAATGGATGTACAGACCACAGTCACCCACAGAAAAACATTTCTACAAGTTATAGTTGATTATTAATTTGATCTCTAAGCACAGTTACTGACATTGTTTGTATGTTATCACTGGAAAAAAAGTTGTGCTGAAATTAGCAGGATGTTTATGACTTCATTCCTAAGTTATGACTTAGTCAAATTGACTTATGAATTATGAGAAAAGAGGGGTGTGATGTCCCGGTCGCTGAATAGAAGTGGTGAGTTTTTGTAGTTTTTGAGTGCCACGTAAAGGTCTATAGGCTGCTGCAGATTATTTCCCAAAATTTGACATTTCATATTGAAACAAGATATCCCCTATTGGAATTACTTTATGAAAAAAAAATAGATTTCGGCTTTAGTATCGGCATTCAAAAGAACATCAATCTGAGCGCAGTGTGTAGTTCATGCCTGGAGGCAGGGAAAGGAAAGTAACATCAGCTCCAAATCTTTCATGATACAGTTATAAACTTTCCTTCCGCTGCTGAGTTAAACTCGCAGCAGCTGTGTCATCACCTCCTCTCACCCTCTTCAGCCTGCCCGCAAATGCCAAAGTATAAAACTGTCACCTCAGCTCACCTCCCAAACACCACGTCCAACTATTCTTGGTGATATAAAAGATCAGGCGTTCATTTTCTCTACATGCTTGAACAAAAAGTTATGAAACACAAAGCAGGTCGTAAGATTCACAGAATTCAACACCACAAATCCTCTTGGTTTGTCTTTGGAATCATGTTGCTGTTAATTGAGTGAATATATGGTACTGATTTTAGTTAAAACTAAAATCAGACAACCCAACACAATGGCTTTGGTGAAAGCGTTTTTTCCTGTGGTGTACCACTCACAGGTTGCTACAAGTCCCTGTTTTCCGTCTCTGTCTGTCTCTCTGTGATGTTCACATGCATTCCTCTCTGACACCTGGAGACTGAGGGCTCAGCACAGGAAGGTAAGAGCCTAAACAAACATGGAAGGTGTCCTAGTGGATCTGTGGTTTAGGGTCCACACCCTGCACACTTGTGGGTACAGTTGAGCATGATATGATAATGTGGACATCTGTATGCCCTTCCCTTCACATTTTTTCTTTGTTACACTTAATACTACATTTTTGATGGCCTGCATTATTCTACTGCTGTCTATAAAGAGATGACTTTTTATAAAGCATAGTTGTTCACAGCGCATACATTATGTTTAAATAATCTGATAAATAATTTCAATACTTAACTTTCAATGGCTTAAATTTAAACCACTGCCCGGCTAACTGCTACACAGTATTGATATTGAGTATTCTAAGGTCCTTATATTTGCAGCCCAGTCGCCCAAGAAAAATGTTAGTGTTTTACATTTCTGCAAATTACACCTACATTGAATGTGGACATTTTTTGCATTTGGGCAGAGCAAGTGACGTAGTACAGTAAGCAGCATGCAGAGCAAATGACATAATATATTGAGCAACCATTACCGAAAGTTATGTGGTATAATAACAAATATAACAGCGTTATGTTGCATTGTTATGTTTTGTTGTTACGTTAACCATGATCTTTAAACCTGAAACAAGTAGTTTTGTTGCCTAAACCTAACCAATCATTTGGTTAAAATGGCATTGTGCATTTCTGCTAGTGTGACAGGAGCCTAATGTGAAATGTATTTATGAAGCAGATTTATGGTTCATAAATGTCAACATTCAGCATATCCCGAGGTTTGCAGAACCTCACAATGCCATTTTTTCTGCTGACTGGGTTGGTATTTGGGTCGGTAACATTGTTTGCAAGTGTTCTCGTCGATGTTTCTTCCTCATCACACCCTCTTTTTGTTGGCTAACCTGTGGGTTTGGTTAGTTGAGAGTTTGGCCTGGAGAGTAGCTTGTTTGTCGCACACACACACACACACACGCATACACACACACACACACACACACGCTCCTCCCCTCTCCAACTGTGTGCCACATGAAAGCAGTGTACACCCGTCTCTCTCTGTGTTATTAGTATCCAGAGACTCCAGAGTGTCTGCTGCACTGTCACCTCCCACAACCTCCTTTACACGCACTCTGTGTGTGTGTGTGTAATATTTAGATGGGTGCAACCTGTATCTATTGTCTGACTCACTCTGGCAGGCACATCAGCAAAGCACTGTCAGCACACTTTCAATGTGCATGCGTGTGTGTGCGTGTGTGTGTGTGTACTGCACTCACACGTAACAACATGCTGAAAATTATAGACTTGTAGCTGATTCAAATACTTTATTTTCTGCTTATTTTTTGAAAAAAAGCTCCTAAGGAACAAGTGTTGTGCCACTTTTGTTTTACAGTTGACACTATAAATAAAAAACCTGAGTACAGCATATACAACTTATTTTTCAGCTGTTTTAGCGCCAACTCGGCTTTTGCTCTTAATAGTTTTTATTTGTAAGAGGTCAGAGCCTTGTCGTGTTTGCAAGCAGAAATTAAAGGGCCACGCCAACAATTTTACCCATGACAATCAGTTCAAAAACAGTTGTATAATGTCCTCTGTGGCTCTGGAGGAGCTTTGTCAAATTACCCTGATAATGTCATAGTGATGTCATCAGGGTTATCTCGGTTTACGGTTGCAGATTTAAAATTCAAAACAGAAAGCCTGTGTTAAAAAGCAAACATGGAGTTGGAAAGATATGGGCGTTTATTAATAAGCAAGGAGGGTCTAACGAAAGATGTTCCATTATGTTGCATTATGGGAGTTGTAAGATTCAGCATTTTTGGAAATAAGGCTAAAAGTCGGGATACTTCAGCCTCTACTGGCTCAGTTGTGCCTCTCGCAAGCCCCCCAACTTTTTCAAAGTGAGACACTAAATTACTGGACCATTCCTATTATCACTTAAGAGAATAAGCTGCACAGGCAGTAAAACTGTCATTCATTCTCACTGACGCTGACCTCTGGCCTTTCTATAGTACCAAAGGTACCATCTGGTCTATGCTATGTCATACTGGGATGATAGAAAATATGTTTGGGACACAGTAAACTCACAAGTGACGCATCCAGGGGACGCACCCTAATTTTTCCCTGATAATGCTACATTGCAAACAAAAAATTCATGTTTAAATTGGCAGGACGAGAGCTAGCTAACATTAGTGGTTAGCAGCCGGTAAGCAGAACAGTCCTGCGAGGAGATAAAACAGGAACTGCAAAAGAATTATATTTTGATGCATTCCAAGCTTTAGTCCATAAAAATTAGTATTGGGCAATGGTAAATTCCAGTGTTATCATGATGTGTTCAAATATAATCTGGTAAAATGTATGCTTTGGTGATAAACTGGAAGAAATCAAGTTTTTGAAGGAGATGTTTTCACAGCAATATAAAATAGATAATAGAGAGGGAATTATGGCCTGTTTAACTTCCTAATAAAAGCTAGTATGCAAATGTAATAAAGGAGTGGATGTTGAAGTACATGGCATTTGTTGTTTTATTTTTATTTTTTACAGTGGTATCAAATTGGTATTGAGAATCCTGGAATTTCACTGGTATTGCTATTGACTACTAAGTTTCTAAGATCTTGAAATCCCTACTCAAGTGACATCACTGGAGGCAATCAAAAGGCTTCATACAATATGACAGTCTTGCTCATTGTTGTGTGTACATTTTTTTTATTTTTATCTGCTCCGGGCAGGTTTTATTAGTAATAAAACCATTTTGTTTCGACAGTACTTTGTGAATGGCGTGTAAAATGTGCTGGAGCTACAGAAGTAAACCATCCCTTCAATGTCCTCTACAGCTTATGTTGCTCCACGTTATCATGATGTTATTCTCACAAGATATTCCTAGTGGAAAATTCAGTTTATAAATTACAAAAACACCCTCTCATGGATCATTTCAGTGTCTCTACAGTTTGTCTGATATTGATGTTTATTCTAAAGGGTCAGCCATTCAGTTTTGTTCACCTTTACAATGATGTCTAACCACAGTCAAACAGTCCTGTCCTATTTTCTGTAAATTTAAAGCCTAACATATCATAAAGTTTGCCATGCTAGTGTGGCGTCTTGAAAATGTCAGTAGTATTCTGTTTTAGAGGGGAAATGCTGCATCAGTGGCCCTTTCTAGAAGAGGAATTACGGGAAGACTGGAAGAGAAGTTTTTTGGCATAAATATGATCATATCTAAAATATTAAATATACAAAATATTATGTTATCTGTGATTTCAACCAGTCTCAGCACTGAACAAGTCACATCAATCGCTCTAATCTCCATGAGCTCATAAACTTCAGAGGCTAGCAGTTGCTTTCAATCTACATTTACTGTAGAAAAGCCTGTTTGACAATGTAACAGTTATGACTCGTGTCACTGTCGGATGTTTCTGTTCCCAACAGTGCTCCAAATCATTCAAAAAAAGAATCCCCCCAGTGTTTAAGTGCAGGGCTCCTGTTGTGCACAGTCCATGTTTCAGTGTCAGTAGACAGCTCCCAGACTCTGTGAGGCTGACGGCCCTGTTGACGTTGCGAGGTGCGTCGGGCCTGACTGTGGCAGACCTAAATGTGCACCTTGCTGCTGGTACCAGTTCTGGTGTGTGTACTCTCCCATGCAGGTGGGTGAGGAATCCACAGGAGGCTGATAAGGAACCTGCCCTCTGTTGGTTGGATCCATCATTGCACTGCTCTTGATGCTGCCAGCACTGTTTGTGTTGCTGCTGCTGTTGTTGTTGCTGTTTTTGTTGTTGTTGCTGTTGTTGTTTTCCCACACGGCTGGAGATGGAGGAGAGTTGCAGGCCATGGAGTCACTGGCATCTGGACTGTGTTCATGAGGAATATCCCCGAGTGGAAACTCTCCGTTCTTGTAGAGCTTCTTGAACTTGGAGCGACGGTTCTGGAACCAAATTTTGACCTGGAAGAAAGAGCATCAACTGCTGAGGCAACTTAAAGAACAGACAAACTTCAAGCAATATTAATTTCCAATAGTCACTCTTGGAGTGTAAGACAATACTGATACATATTTCCTGGACTTATTTCACTTATCAGTTGTTTTATACAATACTGACTGTACAATAATTTGTGCAATAATTCAACTGGTGCAATACTGTCTTTAATTCTGACTTTATACAGCAGCTTCAAGGAATTGCACCATTCTGGCATTTATATTTAACACACTTAATAGATCCAAATTCTCAGCATTTTGTATTTACTTATTTGCACTGTGGTTATTTGTTATATATTGCATGTCTTAATGCAAATATTTGTACATTGTCATAGTTTTTATATTCTCATTTTCTTATTGTTAATTTTTGAAAGTCAATACATAGAAATGATCTAATTTTAGTCATTTCTTTACATATATTCTGTTTATATTGTATGATTATGTACAGAATTTACATATTACTGTACATACTCCTTTATTACTGTTTTCTTAGATTTCTTATCTTTATACAAGATCATCTCTGAGTATTGCAATAATATGTTTTGTGATACTGTATCAGTTCTCAAAAACACACAGACAGGCAGACAGTGGCTCAGACTTCATGAAAAGTAGTGATATGATGTTGGATGTTACAGGGACTGTAATAAATGCAAATGCAGATGCCACTGTTCTGACTGCATAAAAAAGTACTGTATTTATAATACTATGACTGTTTTCCCATAATGCTATTCTTTTTTTATTGTAACTTATTGCCTTTCTAACAGTATCACAATATATCACCGTTGAATCTTAACCCCTGTATCATGTGTAAGGGGCTGAGGGGCAGGGTAATTAGAGGTATCTATATTCCTGCCAGGTGGCTCCACCCACTCCCATTTTGAGCGTATTGGGAGCAGCAGGTATCTGGAACTGACCTCATCAGGGGAGAATTAAGGACAGTCAGCAGAGTTCATTTGGGGTGACACATGAGAGTGAGAAGCTCTCAATCCCTCTCCCCAACATCTCCAGGGTGAACTTTTGTTATATGTTGAAGCAGTAAGTTGCAGACCAGCTAAGATGGTTTAAGGTTTTGCTAGTTATATGGTTAGGGTTCCTGCGAGATTTTCTGTTTTGTTTGTAAGATTTTGAGCTTGGGTAATATCTAAACTCATACTAACTCATACTAAACAAAGCAAAAAGTATAATAAATGCTGTTTACTAGATACAGTAAATAAATCAGGCAACTACAGTAGTAAGTAATATTTAACTTCTATAAAACATAAAATAGTATCTAAGAACAGTTGATGGCTAATAGAGGTGATGTCATTGAATAGATTACAGCTCATTTAAATGTAATATGATAATATGCGAGCTATTGTAATGCTGTCATTTATAAACAATAATAAATCCATGAGAGCATCAAACCAAACAACATGACAATCATATGTTCCACGTTGAGTGGAATTGCTCATGCCTTTGTTTTCATAAAGCTTGTGTATGCAACCCAAGCATAACACTGCGCAATGATTTACAGCACCCATGATAAAAAAAAAAAAAAACCTGCACCGCAAGCTAGGAAGATAATTCATGTGGCAGTAAATCATTAAGGCAGGAGGAGTATGACTGCATAAACCAGACTGACACAACAGTAACAACTCACAGGGCTGATAAGATCACTGTCTAACATTCTGGCAAATGGATTCCTATTTTTATTATATATTATGTTATATTATTTATACTTTATATTATGCTAGTAGCTTAGTATGGCATTGCATTTTATACTATTGTATTTTAAGGTGCTAATATCAAAATTCAGAGAATATCTATTGCCTCTACACAGCTCTCAACATGGCCGACAGCTTGCACACAGGGCTTTCTGCCAGAAATCTACTCAGGTTTAGGCAACGGACATGCTTGTTTAGGTTTAGGAAAAGATTGTGGTTTGGGTTAAATTAAACCCTTTCTGGAAAAGAGGTCATCTTCCCCCATGTGCATGGTTTACAACTAACAGAGCTAATAGGGCTAACAGTGCTAACAGCGCAAACAGCAGTGAAAACAACTGTGAAAACAACAGCAACAGTGCTGTCAGCTCAAACTGTGTTAACTATTACGCTTCCGTAAAGACAACATCAGTCAGGATGGTCATCAGCTATAATGCTGTATGAGCACAGTGACGAGCAGCAGCCATAAGCCAGCCACATGCACTAGAGGACATGCATGGCCAGCCCGGCTATATCAACAAAACACAGAGAAGCTCTGATTACAAAACACAGAAGCAGAGAGACTTCATTTTCTACTCACGTAGACATTACTCCTCTATATCTTTACATAGACAGTAGTTGCTTGCTGCTGCAGTAATGCTCTGATCCTATAAAGCACCTTTAAGTATATTCAACAGCTCTTGCAAATATATCTTAGTATAACCTATAGCTTTAAGATATTGAATTCCTAATAATCTTTGGACCTTTTCACCTCCTCTTAAACCTTAATACTCATTCAAACATTCACCAAGAGACATCATTCAAGCACTACAACTATTTATAGTTGGGTACAGACACGAAATATCTCTGGCACTCCAAAGCTTTCATCTTCTACATCTACTGACAGCTGTTTTTATGATACTAACACCGGATCAGATATAGGGAACCTATCCATTCAGTTCAGTTCTGTGTTTATACTCTATACACACTACAGACTGGGATATTAATTCCTGTTTACGTTTTGACCAGTTTGTTGCTTCATTAAAAAGTTCTACCCTTGAATTGTAATCAATGTTAATTTTGAGGCTTTTTCACCCTGTTGTTGGTGTACAATTTATTTTATTAATAAAGAATATTTCAGTAAAATCTTATCTATGTATCTATTTGTTACATTTTGCTGTATAGGAACGCAGTATTTCAGTCAAGCCTGTTGATGTCTTACACATAAAAGAATGATCCCAGTCACTTCCACACAGTGAGGCACACAGCATTAATTAAACAATGGTATTAGATCAGTATTCGGTACTGGACGATACCTAAAGTAGTAGCAATATCGGGACCGGAAAAGTAGGATTGGTCCATCCCTACTTTTAGTGCCCTTAAACTGTCCCTGGAACTTCAAACTCACCAGAAATTTCAAAGCTTCCGTCAATGATTAGTTTGAACTACTTTAATCTCCTACTCCTGAAATGACAGGTCAGCTACTTTCATCTTTCATGCTTCAAGTGACAATTGAGCTACTGTCAATCTGACGGCCTATGGGGCCTAAACCTGAAATTACGTCGGCTGCTTCCAGCTCTTACACACAAAAGACACTTTGGCAACTTTGAGGGCTTCAACTTAAACTACAACTCTAATTCAACATCTCACACATGCCTGGCTTTAGCCCTTGTGGTGTCCTTGGCAAAATTCAGATTAGGAACTGTACGGATTGTGTCCCTGCAGCCTCACCTGTGTCTGCGTGAGACCCAGCTGTGCGGCCAGCTCGGCCCGCTCTGGCAGGGCCAGGTACTGCGCTGACTGGAACCTCCTCTGCAGGACTGCCAGCTGGTAGCTGGAATAGATGGTCCGGGGCTTGCGCACCTTCTTGGGCTTCCCATTGACCATCCGAACCTCCATGTCTGGTTCCTCTTTCACTGCGGGAGGAAACAGTAAAAAAGCCATGTGATATTCCTGCAACGTTCCCGTGGAGGACTTTTTCTGTGTTTGTGGAACCTCACAGTCAATGCGTCATGGTGCTGTTCTTCATCTCTCATCCTATAAAGTGTAACACAACCTGAATGAAAGTTTTTCTTTGAACAACAAAATGAACTTCTCTATATGGCAGTTTGTGCTGAGAAATTGTAGCACAAGAATAGCCAAGACCGCTACAACCCCGAAATTTCAAAGAAATTCCGCCAACAGCAGAACTTGTAATTTTGGTCGGAGTGTCTCCCACAGCCGGGAAGGGAGACAGAGATTTATAGGTGCTTTTGATGCAGCCGGGCGGCCTGCTTGAACACATCTCGCCCCATTTGAGCTTTTATTCTTGTATCCAAATCCTTTTTTGTCTTCTTTTAGGTACACAGCTAACCTCACTCACATACATTTGTTTACATTTGAACAGCACATGTATTTTTTGTCACCTTTTAGATGGAAAACACATTTTTTTTAAAATGCAATGCAGTATTGTAATATTTCATATATAATATTTCTGCATTACACCTATTTACAAATTGTGTATGATATGTTGTTATTTATAATATCTACTAACTAGATTTGACTTAAGATACTTTTAAATTATCATAATTTTGAAAAAGTGATCGTTAGTCAACGTTTTACAATAGTTTTTATTAGTATCAGTATCAGTATTTATTACAAATGAACATACACATATCTTATATTTAAAAGAGACTGTGGGGCATATGCCAGTCTACAATCATTAATGTATATAATATTATTATTTTTCTGTACTGCATTAGTTTACATTAGCATTAAGGATATCAAAGTAATTCAATCTGTACTTTTTCTATGAATTTTAGCAACTGAAAGATGAGTTTACACGATTAAAAAAAAAAAACACATAATAGGTGTTTTAAGGATGATTCCGGCTTCAGACTTGATATATTTAAATTGGAAAAGTGGGAAGTAAAATTTCTGAAATTATCATTTCTCAGCCCTTTCTCCTAAAATGATGTTCTTATACAACAGAACTGCATTGTGAATTACATTTTTTTTTTTTTTTTACAGATTCTGTTTGTTTTTGACATATCACAATTATGGTTGTAATAGGTTGTAATAGTTGCTTTAAAACTTAATGAGATAATAATGCATTAACGCAAATTTCTTTAACGCCACTAGTTTCCTTAAGGCATTAAAGCAACTTGCAATTTTTAGGTTGTAGCGGGCTCAAACCTAAGGAATCCACAGGTACCAACCATGTCATACTAGCTTGTCAAGAAGGAGGATAAATAACACTCCAAACTTAACCCTCGTATGGTCTTCGGGTCAATTTGACCCGATTTCAAAATTTAAAATGCCATAACTTTGGTTTTCTTCCATATAATTGCCTGAAAATTATACGGATGGTTCCATACTGTGGTCTTTGCAAGTACAATTAATTATGACTATTTTTGTTAAATTTTGTGTGTTTTATTAAAGTTATTATTAAAAGCATCTGTGGTCTTCCCGGGTCAATTTGACCCGGCCACATTTAGTGGTGCAATGGGTCATACTATTGCGCTTTCCAGCCCAGTAAACACGTGCACACACACGCACACGTGCACACACACGCACACACACACATGCACGCACGCACGCACACACGCACGCACACACTTCAGCAACAAACAGATCATCACAAAGAGTGGCTATGGGTCCAGACTCCGTAGTGGTAGTAGTGATTCCTGCTCTACATGGATGACATCAAGCTCAGGAATGAGCGAGAAATAGACTCACTGATCCGCACCGCCAGGATCTACAGCAACGACATCATCATGTCATTTGGATTGGTCAAGTGTGGCTGGATGGTCTCAAAGAGAGGCAGGATGATCAGAACTGAAGGGGTTGACCTACAAGAGGGCAGCATAGGTGATATATCCAAGACAGCTATGAGTAGGCCGCAAGGAAGTCAACTACAGCCAAATACATCCAGAGAGTAACGCAAGTCCTGAGAAGCCAGCTGAATGGTAAGAACAAGGTCCGAGCCATCAACAAGTACACACTACCAGTCATCAGATACCCCACTGGGATCATAAGCTGGCCAAAAGAGGAGATAGAAGCCACAGATATCAAGACAAGAAAGCTCCTCACCATGAACGGAGGGTTTCACCCCAAGTCGAGCACCTTGAGACTGTACAAGCGGAAAGAGGGAGGCCAAGGACTAGTGAGCATCAGAGCCACTGTCCAGGATGAAACATGGAAAATCCAAGAATATATCAAGAAAATGGCCCCAAAGGATGAACTGCTAAGTGAATGTCTCAGGCAGCAGAAACCCAACAACAGTGCAGAGGAGGAGGTGGAGCAGACAACCTGGAGGGACAAGCCCCTACATGGCATGTACCACCATCAAATCGAAGAAGTGGCTGATATCAAGAAAACCTACCAATGGCTGAAAAATGCTGCACTGACAGACAGTACAGAGGCTGGAATCATGGCAGCACAAGAACAGGCCCTAAGTACAGAGCCACAGAGACCAGAATCTACCAGAGTTGATGAGACCCAAGGTGTAGACTGTCCAAAGATGTCCCCTGATATACAGCATATAGTAGCAGGGTGTAAGATGCCAGCTGGATCAGTGTACATGGAAAGGCAAAACCAAGTGGCTGGAATAGTGTACAGTGTACATCTGCACCCAATATGGACTAGAAGTACCCAGATCCCAATGGGGCATACCACCGAAGGTGGCTGAGAAAAAAACTGGGCCAAGTTTCTGGAGGACTTCAGCTTCCAGACTGAAAAACAGCTCCTGGCTAACCAACCGGACATTGTGGTGGTGGATGAAGAGCAGAAGAGGGTGGTGGTGATAGATGAGGTCTATTATACCATATATCCCAAAAATTAATGTAAAATTTGTGGTAATGTGTTGGAAACAAGTTGACTAAAAGGTGTAACACAGAATAGTGTGATCATTTTATATTTCATGCTTTTACAAACCAGTCAAACAAGACCGGGTCAATTTGACCCGGGAGGACGAAAGGTGTGACTATTTGCTGAAAATATTAAAAATATTAAAAATATTGAAATGGTTTCAAAACAATATCCTGACTAAACTTTGTCATATACCTGTGATATTTTACCAATTTGTGTGCCTCTGATAATAACCTTAGTGGAAATAATGCAGAATTTCTGCTTTTTTTACTAAAAAAACGAGTTATAATTTTATATAAATTAGATCTAGCATACCATATATAACAAAAATAAATGAAAAATATATGTTAATATGTTGGAAAAAAGTTCACTAACAAGGAGAAACAAAAAAAATTGGAGATAATTTTACATATCATGCTTTACAAGCAGTCAAAACAGACCGGGTCAATTTGACCCGAGAGGACAAGAGGTGTATAGTAAATTTGAAGCCTATACGAGGGTTAAGCTAAATTTTGTCTGTCATGACCATTTTCAAAGGGGTCCCTTGACCTCTGACCTCCAGATATGTGAATGTAAATGGGTTCTATGGGTAACCACCAGTCTCCCCTTTACAGACATGACGACTATGATAATCGCATGTAGTTTGGGGCAAGTCATCGTCAATTCAGCACACTGACGCACTGACAGCTGTTGTTGCCTGTTGGGCTGCAGTTTGCCATGTTATGATGTGGGCTATGCTAAATGCAGTACCTGTGAGGGTTTCTGGATGATATCTATCATTGTTTTGTGTTGGTAATTGATTTCCAATAATAAACATATACAAACATTTGCATAAAACAGCATTTTAAAGGTTCATTTTAAACAGATAAAAAAATGTGTGACTGTTTTGTGATCAATTGCAATTAACTATGGACAATCATGCTATTAACTATTTCAAGTTATTGACAGCCCTACTATTTATCTCTGAGTTTAATTTGTCATCCATTTGTGTGTTTGTTTGCTAGTTATTTGTTTGGGCGTGGCCACGAGCCTCGCATGATAAGGAGCCGTGCTTGTCGGATGATTCAAAGGCCAAGGCTGACTGACATGTCGTGACACCTGATGTGCGCGGCTGCGGGCCAAAGTCCCCCAGGGCCATTTCCAGGAGTCAACTCCCAACTGGAATGTCAAAAACAGTACACCAGTCTGTCAAGTTTGTTTTCCCTCTCTATCGTTGCACAGACATCTTCCAGGCTTTTGAACACTGTCTGGCTGTAGGGGGACTTAAATTTCAGTTAAAGAGAAAATGACATTCCAAATTTGTCTTTTATGGTTTTGTGATGATGATGTAACGGTCTATGTAGTGCACACCAACTGTGTTGCATGTTAATTACTTCTTCATTTCTGATATACAGTAGCCTCGGTAAAGTTGAAATATCACTCGCTAGAACTAGGCCATGGCTTCCATCCAAACACCTTCAGGCTGATCTCCATTTTCCGATCAAAATAAAATCTGATAGTTCAAAGACAAGATGATTGGCAGGTGTGATTCCATTTACAGAGAATAACAATGAGACACAAAACAACAGCAAAATTAATTTACCCCTGTCAAACTCAAAGATTTTTTTTTCCCTACATGCAAACTATTCTCCTGTAGGCTGAAGCTTTATCTCACCAGCAATGATCTTCTGTTTCCTCTTCGCCCCACTGACACCTCCCCCCGCTCCTATACGATACCTTTCTCTAAAACCTCCAGTCACAGGTATTTCTTCTGGAAACTTGAAGAGCATGGCAGAGCTGGTTAACACTTCTATGACAAATCTGACATCCCTGGCAATTAGACACTGCTCCACTTACAATAAATGACAGACTGTGTTGATTTGTGAGTTGTTCTTCGAGGTAAAATGAAGATTCTACTTCTGACCTGTTTGCAGGAGCGGAGTACAAATCTCACCTAGCTGTCAGAACTACAGTGAATATAAAAAGCCTCCACCCCCCTGTTAAAATGCCAGGTTTTTGTGATGTAAAAAAATGAGACCATGATAAATCATTTCAGAACTTTTCCACCTTTAATGTAACCTTTAACCTGTATAATTTAATTGAAAAACAAACTGAAACAGTTTTGGAAAAAAAAAATAAAAAAGTTAAAATGGTTGCATTAAATATGCACACTTTTCAACTAATACTTTGTTGAAGCACCTTTTGATTCTATTACAGTTCTCAATCTTTTTGGGTAGGAGTCTATCAGCATGGCACATCTTGACTTGGCAGCACTTGCCCACTCATCCTCTCCAAAGCGCTCCAAATCTGTCAGATTGTGAGGACATCCCTGTGCACAGCCCTCTTCAGGGCACCCCACAGGTTTTGAATAGGATTCAGGTCTGGGCTCTGACTGGGCCATTCCAAAACTTTAATCTTCTTCTGGTCATTCTTTGGTTGTTTTTTATGTATGCTTTGGGTCTTTTAGAAATTCCTCTTCATCTTCATCTTGCTAGCAGACGCCCAAAGGTTTTGTGCCAAAATTGACTGGTATTTAGAAGTGCTCATAATTCCCTCCACCTTGTCTAAAAACTCCAGTTCCAGCTGAAGACAAACAGCCTCAAAGCACCCCACCATGCTTCACCGTGGGTATGCTGTTCTTTTGGTGATGAGCTGTGTTGTTTTTGCACCAAACATACCTTTTGGAATTATGGCCAGAAAGTTCAAGCTTGGTCTCATCAGACCAGAACACATTTTCCCAACATGCTTTTGTAAGACTTGATGTATGTTTTAACAAAATTTAACCAGGCTTGTATGTTTTTCTTGGTAAGAAAAGGCTTCCGTCTTGCCACCCGAGCCCCTAGCTCAGACATATGAAGAATACAGGAGATTGTTGTCACATGTAGCACACAACCAGTACTTGCCACAAATTCCTCTAATGTTGCTGTAGGCCTCTTGGCAGCCTCCCTGACCAGTTTTCTTCTCGTCTTTTCAGAAATGTTAGAGGGACGTCCAGTTCTTGGTAATGTCTCTGCTGTGCCATATTTTCTCCACTTGTTGATGACTGTGTTTCATGGTATATCTAATGCCTTGGAAAGTCTTTTGTACCCTTCTCTTGACTGATATCTTACAACGAGATCCCTTTGATGCTTTGTCAGCTCTTGGCAGCCCATGGCTTTTGCTGTAAGATGCAACTTAGTAACTGTCAGGAAGATTCTACAAGAACACAACATCCCCAGTTATAAGATGGTGTGCACATTTATGCAACCACATTATTTTAATTTGTTTTTCATTGAATTGTGCAGCTTATAGGTCACATTAAAGATGGAAAAAGTTCTGAAATGATTTATCATGGGCACATTATTTACATCACAAAAACCTGGCATTTTAACAGGGGTGTGGAGACTTTTTCTAGCTCCCCACGTGAAGGTACTGTGTGTGGAACCCAGAACCCAGCTTTACAGTCTGAAAGGTAACACGTGACTAACCATGAATATCGGAGCATAAATATGTACATTTGAAATTAATTTAGACCGTTCAGAAGAAGTACAGTATAGCTGAATTGTTAAAATATATATATGTGAAATCAGTCCTGTCACAGTTGTGAAATAGTCACAAAATTAAATGTAGCCATTGATTCATGTACATAGATGCAACTTTCACATTTTTTACATGATGGTCAGCACAAAATCAGTTTGTTTGTAATCCACACAATTGTTAACCCAGAAGTATAGAGCCAAATGTTGAATGGGGGGGGGGGTCAGATAAGGCACATCTGGAGCTATTTTAACTCAAACCATGCTCTTCCCCTAAAGATAACTAAGCATTTTTGTGACATAATTTCCATACTTAAGCTTACAGCACTTACAATGTTATTTTAAGCCAAACCATAATCTTTTCCTAAGCCTGACTATGTAGTTTGTTGCCTAAGCCTAGCCAAGTTGATCTATTCCTAAACCTAATTGAGGAAAAATACAAGGGCAGAAATCAACAGGTGCCTCAGGTGTTGCTGGACATTGGTAGAGGAATGCACAAAACATAATTGCTTGCATGAAATGAAATGAAAAGGGAAATTTGTCTCTGCATACAGGAATTAAATAAATTAAATTTTGTGACTATTTCAGGAACTGCCAGTGACAGATATGGGTCACTATGGCAGGTTATACGTCTGTATAGTATACTGTATATGAGCTACTGGAGTGAGTGTCTCCCCTACTTGTATTAAGTTATTACCATAAATATACCTTGCCAGAATTGTGACTCCACTAATCATCTTCTACTGATTGTGATTAATTGTTCAAAGAAATGTATAACATGCGACGTAAATAGTTTAGGACAGCAGTGGAAAAGTTTTCTCTGTGCGTAAAACCCGTGCGTAATTATTGAGTTTATGAGGCCAGACATGAGCACTTGCCATTCATCAGCCTCTGGAGAGGTCAATGTGTCCTTTCTCGTTCTTAGACAGACACAGAGATACAGCTCTTTATTAAAATGATCTAATATTAATATCTAACCACTGATCAGTTAGTTTTACATATACACGGAAACGAACTTTTGATATTGGGTCCAACTCACCGTCCTGCAGCGATGCCTGCACCTCCCTGCTGAACGCACCGTGCTCCCTGTACGCTGAATGGGGGTACGGGTATTCTGCCTTGCCTACCGGGTAGGCACCGCCACTACCCATCCCGTGCAGGTTATAGTGGGGGTGGTATGCGTACGGGTTCATGTGCTGCGCTGAGTATGGCTGCTGCGCCGGGTAGAAATCCTGCGAGCCGTGGAGCACGCTCTGGCCGCTGTAAAAGCACATGTCTGTGGATGAGGACTCCGGCAGGGTAGGGGAATCCTTGGTGGTCGAGATGGAGCTCCCAGCCATGGTGGGTAGCGGGGGCTTCCTCTCCTCAAAGACAGGTGAAGATTGCCTGTTCATTTTTTTGTGTTCGCTCTAAACTCTAAACTGGGAGTGTTGAGCTATTCTCGCAGCTTGGAGCTTCCCCAAATTCACTTGATGCAGCAGCCCGGGCTGTCCACCGTGGCGGCGCCCAGCCCAACTAGAGTTCCTAATTACAGGGCGCGCCGAGCTGAGCCGAGCCGGGCAGGACAGAATGGGAGTGGATGTCTTCTTCTCATTGGCTCGTCTGTTCGTTCCCTGCCTCTGCCCGGAGGCCAAGGCAGCGCTGACTGTCGCCTGTCTGGCTCCCTGCTTCTTCCCCACAGAAACCTCCAGTAAGCCTCTCCTCGGGCCCGCACCAGAGCGCATAAACAGTTGGCAAGCCCGTAAAGTCCTGTAACTAACATTTACCTCAACACAAGAGACCGTCAGCAGCAGAGGAGATGAAGATTTACCAACCCTTAACCATGCATAATGGTGGTGAGATAAGGAGTGTTTACGCATTAGCTTTACAGTGCTGCCTCCCATTCAGATGCAGATACAGACTGTGTCGACCCATGTTGGGAGTTATTTACAGTTAATCAAGGCTTATTTAAAAAAAGGCTTTAGATGTGTTGTCTGGGCCCAAGGAAGAGAAGCAGCCACCATAAACTAAGTTTACAATAAACTTTAAGCGCATATAAGGACACTAAAGGCAGCACATGATGAGTAAAACCACACTGTAAAAAGTCATTCTATATTTAAAAAAAAGAGCAATTTACTTCCGTGTTAAGTCAAATCTGACTACAAGTATCCTAAATATATAAAAAATAGAACATTTGCAGTTTTCAATTTCCATTTGAGAAGAGAGAAAAGGCCTTGTTATACACTATAAATACAAATGGCTGCAACAAAACTACATTTTGAACACAAGTAAAAATCTGTCCATTTCACTGAGGTTTGAGTTTAGTGATATCATCTCACCGCCAGATGTCACTGTGGACTCTTTAAATGAAAGTAGTTCTCAGGAAGAACTGGCAATAAAATGACATTTCAAGTGTGTTAAAGGGAGTTTTAAAACTGATTTTGAAAAATATATCTAATCGAAATGAGAAAAATAAGTTGGTATTAACCCTCTGAAACCAACCATTTTTGTCTTTTTGAGGGGGGTCCAGGGGTCTTCAGGGGGATAGCAGGTCAACAGTATATGTCACACAGAAGTGGTGTACATCATCTGAAAGCTGGGAGTTCATTGATTAAAATAAATTGTGAAAGAGTGTAAAGGTTTAGAGCATTATGACTGAAGTATGTTATGACCATCCCCATGCTCAATTATGTTTCATAAGTTGCTGCAGCAATTTTTGTGTTGATACCATTTGTTATACAGATTTGGTGCTAAATTAACCATTTTTACCACTGGAGAACAGATAAATTTGATCAATAATCCCTCCAAAATACCACAACAAGACACCAAGAACTTGAGGAACACCATAGAAAAGCCATGCTGTGATTTGGGATAAAAAAAATTTGACATTTAGAGATTTCTGCAAGAACTGCATTTTTCAGCAACTGAATGGTAAGCATTTTTGTTGTGTAAACTGCTGAGAAACCCTTGTATATTCCGTCTAGCTAGGACATCGGTCCATCCTCTGAATGCTCCAGGTCTCTAGTTTGTGGCTGTAAAGTTTCATGAGGCTGTGATTATCCTAGAGGTCACCACAGGTCAGTTTATACAGTGAAGTCACGTTTCAAAAAATGGTCTCACTACAGTGAAATGGCTCCTATGGAGACTAACCTCATCACACATGAATACAGTTGGGCTCATTGGATCCAAGAGTCTCAGCTTCAGAGTGATACCCAATTTATGCAATTCCTAGGCTGTTCAGGGACCCCAGTACGTAGAAATATTAAAACACACCATTTTAGAATGGGTGAAAATAACACATTTATACTGCATGCTAACTGTTGAGATTGCAGTCAATATGCAGTTGTTTTTTTTATATCAAAACATTTTACATTACATACATTTTTAAATTAGTCAAGCATTAGTAACACATTTTTATTTCCAGGATCCTAAAATCACACAACTTGCAGGTTTCATTTTTTTTTTTTTTTTATTAGCATTTGTCCTTCTCTATGTCATATATGGTAAACGCTCCGAGTCCTTACAAAATTAAGTTCCCAAAAATGTACAGCCCGATTTTCTTCAGCGAAACCTGCTCTTTTCCACCCAAACAACTCAGAGTTTCCTCTCTGGTCACATCTCAAGCGTCAAAAGCACTTTGTGTGACTGACCGAGCTCTCGGTAGTGACATTTATACAGTTCTTATGCATTATAAAAAAAGGGGACAGTGTGATACATCAGGACTTGAATGAACAGGGGTGCCTGGCAATGTTATATACAAACAAGAAGTGGAAGGAGGAGTACAGGAGCCCCAAGTGTGCTGATGAATGTCCTCATCTCTTTATGGCATGGTCCCGAGTGGACAGAAGAGCAAATTCCCTCTATGGTCCACGAATCCCAAAATGCCTTATGAGTGAAATGGGTGAGGGGGCAAAGGTCGTAGAAAGGATGTGAGGAGAAGGGAGGGACTGTTCTGATGGCCGCCTTTAACTGTGGGCCAATTCTTCTAAACCATCAGACAAATTCAAACATTCAAGTTTCAGGGCTGGTTGGCAAATTGAACAGAACAGGTAGAATCCAGTGAGTGACAGAGCAACCGACTGACCAACCAACCTACATTTACCCCCGATTACACTCATTTCTTTAATATATAATACATGTATGTATAAGTACTGTATACATATTCTTTATTGTTATTTTACAAGATTCCCTGATGGCCAGCGCAGAGAGAAACAGGAAAAAAAATGTGGGAAAGGGAGGCTCATCCAATTTGACATACAGTAGAAACCAGTGGTGGAAGGAGAAGAGAAGAGGGGCACAGTGCCTGAATTAGTCCACAGGGAGGAACACGGTGAGTCAGATCAACCCCAGTCAGATTGGAAGAAAGAGACGAGAGATGAAGGAGAGCAGAGGAGTGAGGGAGGACTAGGAGGAGCGGCGTGTCCACTCCCGTCACTGTGTTGTTCAATTGGGTCATCTTCGGTTGGTCAGCTGGTTTATTTGCTTGCTGGGTTGTTAAAGTGTTTGTACTCTCCTCCTCCCCTCATCCCTCCCCCGGGTTGAAGTGAGCATACGGCAGAGGTGTGACTGGCCCGTGGCACTCCTGACAGGAGGACCGATGGTTTCGCTCTCTCTGAGGGGGAAGACAAAGACATGTGTTTTTTGTAGGGATGTCAAAAGTCAACGCAATAATAACAAATTAACGCACATTTGTTTTAACACCACTAATTTCTTTAACACAGCTTGAGATTTTTAGGTTGGATGCTGGCACCATATGAAACTTGAAAACTTAAGGAACCCTTTGTTACCAACCATGTCATACTAGCTTGTTGACAAGGAGGTTAAATAACGCTCCAAACTTGCACTAAATTTTGGCAGAGAAAAACTGTCATGACCTTATTCAAAAGGGGTCCCTTGACCTCTGACCTCCAGATATGTGAATGAAAATGGGTTCTATAGGTACCCATGAGTCTCCCATTTATAGACATGCCCACTTTATGATAATCACTTACAGTTTGGGGCAAGTCAGAGTCAAGTCAGCACACTGACACACTAACAGCTGTTGTTGCCTGTTGGGCTGCAGTTTGCCATGTTATGATTGGAGCATATTTTTAATGCTAAATGCAGTACCCCTGAGAGTTTTTGGACAATATTTGTCATTGTTCTATATCCATCCATCCATCGTCAACTGCTTATCCCGTTATGTCGCGGGGGGGCTGGAGCCAATCCCAGCTGGCATTGGGCGAAGGCGGGGTTCACCCTGGACAGGTCGCCAGTCCATCGCAGGGCACATAGAGACAGACAACATATAGACACGCACACATTCACACCTTTGTGGCTATGTGCAAACCCACACAGAAGAGTCCCAAGCCGGATTCGAACCTGCGACCCTCTTGCTGTGAGGCAAGAGTGATAACCACTGCACCCTGTATATTTGCATAAAACATATATATATATACTTGCTCACTCACATGTTGATAAGAGTATTAAATATTTGTCAGATCTCACTTTGAGGTGCATTTTAAACAGATAAAAAAATGTCTGATTAATTTGAAATTAACTACTTTAATCAACTGACAGCCCTAATTAGTATACATTGTTGTTCTAATGATATGAATTGTAGGGACTGTGGATCAGCATGCACTGCTGGAAACAACAAGGTCAGCAACGTTTGTAAATTGTTCCATCCATGTTGAAATGAACCACTAGTGGTCAAGGCTGATGTTGATTTTTTTCTTCTGGAAAAGGGTCATGTGATAAGGACAAATCAGCAATGCGCATTTCAGGAAGCAAACATGGGTGTCTGCAGGATTGCTTTCTGGCCGTCCACACTTAAACACTTTCCCAGAGTTTTCAAACTACAACAGGGTCAACAGCAATTTTTTGCAATTTTGTTTTAGGGGTTTGAAAATGCTGGAGTAGTGAGGATACTAGGCATATTGTACAAATATTTATTATTAATTATTTTATCTCTGCACAGTTGGAATACACCAAAAGCTATCAGTCTCATACATTGCTACACCTCGTCACTTACTAAATCATCAGGCTTAGACAGACACCAACATGATCGGTTGTACCAGGGCTGACCTTATGTTAGCTTCTTGGCTTTGTTGTAGAGTGAGTCGACCACTTTGCTCATGTTCTGAATGGTCTCCAGGGCTGCCTCGTACGTCTTGTCCACTACCGGCTCGTCAAAGACAATCAGCACTCCTTCACCTTGGTCCAAAATACCTGTCGGGGGGGGGCAGTAAAAGACTTTCTATTACAGATGCACTCACTCTTCTAGTTCAGTTAACTTCACCTGGGAAAAAAACAAAGCATTATGAATTCTAAAACTGCAACACAGTGAGTGCAAATCTGACTCATCTTCAGGAAACACCCACAAACACACTAATATTCACAAAAACATGTAGTATACACTAGAAGAGCTGCAGACACACACCATGAAATTTCTTGTCCAGGATCATCTGTGATAATTTCCTCTCCACATCTCCCTGCAAAGCACACACAATTTGACTGTAGGCATTTCATTGTAAAAATCTAAAGGATTACTTCAAACAGGCAACTCTTGTAATGAAAGTGAAAGTCTAAAAGGAAACACTGATGAAGATGAACTAAATCGTACCTTAGATAGTTTGATGAGGGAGGAAATGTGTGCTATCTGTTAGAGAAAAGCAGGACAAGCATCACAATTAAAGACACTCGAATAAGTACACTGCAAGTATATTTTATATATATATATATATATATATATATATATATATATATATATATATATATATATATATATATATATATATATATATATATATATATATATATATATATAGTTCAAGTCCCGACATGGACCAAAAACTGAGTGTGAACTGGTAGCTGGAGAGGTGCCAGATTACCTCTTGGGCACTGCCGAGGTGCCCCTGAGCAAGGCACCAAACCCCCAACTGCTCGGGGCGCTTGTCAGGAGCAGCCCCCTCACTCTGACATCTCTCCATTGATGCATGTATGTGTGTTTCAGGTCTGCATGTACCATGTATAAGTTTAACAGAGTGTAAATTGAATTTCCCCATTGTGGGACTAATAAAGGTAGATCTTCTTCTTCTTAATAAGTATACTAAGTATGTATACTGAGTATTCTTAGTGTGCTTATTAACACAACACAAGAACCGATACTTCGGTACCAAGTCCATGCCAAAATTCTGAAAATATGACGGTACTCCTTTTTCTAATGTACCGCAGATACCATAGGTACTGTCAGGACTCGAGACTAACAGTGTCCCGTTGTCCCGATGATAGAAAATGTGTTTGGACACAGTAAAATCACTATTGATGCACCCCATTTTTTCCCTGATAATGCTACATTGCAAACAGCAAATCTGTGCTGAAATTGGCAGGAATAGAGCGAGTTAATGTTAGCTGTTAGCACTGTGCTGTTAACTGACTGCTAACTAATGTTAACTAGCTCACTGAATACAGACACGCTTCGAAGAGAGAAATACCTACCTGGACCCTGGAGAAAGGCTCGATGACCCTGATGAGGTTCTGCTCCAGCAGGTTGTCATACAGTTTGGTCAGATGGGTGCTGATGATGGGGTCATCCCTCAGCTCAGCTTTGTACTCTGTTAATGCCTTGGTCATGTAGAGAGACAGACAGTGTAATCAGCAGTTTCATTCATAATGTAACAGTATCAACACAAATCCACATACAGCATCACACTACAGAGGCAAACCTTTTCAAAGTCGGCCAGCGACCGGTTCTTGCTGGCTTGTGCCACACATTTCAGTGAGTCTGTCTGTAGAAAAAGAATATAAACAAAGCTTATGGACACACACAACATAAACATGTCAATGAATAAAAACAGAAAATCCAGCAAATAAAACTAAATCTAACTTTCAATTTAGTTACTGTTGATACGCCTGTCAAGCTTTCCGCTCTCTAATGGCACATTTAGCAGTTTACAATGACAACATCAACATGAGTTTGCCAGCTGAAATGACAACTGTGGTTGGTAGATTTTATCAGCTGTAGCCAGCTGCCTAATTAAGATGTCAGCTAGTTGGTTCAAAACACCATATTTGTCTTACAGCTGAAAAACAAGAACCCTGTAAAAGGGCCCCAATATACACATAATGGCTACATACATGATATTAAACTAAAAAAAACGAGGCTTCCTCCTGCCTGCCCAACACCAGCTGACTGCACACAGCTCCTGTTGATAGATTTGCTGGTCAGTACGATTACTCTGAGCAGCATTGGGAATGAATTACAATATAAAATGTTTAAATAAATTTCTTGCTTTTTCCCTGATTGTCTGAATAAGTCACTGAATTTGTTGCTAGTTGCTTTTTAGAAATAACATCTAGCGAGAAAGCCACCACGTTGCCAACACTGTATGTGTGTGGCTGTGACATAAGTCAGCAGCTGTCTGTGCCGCAGCTTACTTTAGAGAAGACAAATATACTGTTTAATCGATTCCTTACACATTTGCTTCAGTGTTTCTACTTTTGGAAATGCTAAAATTACTCCACCCCTCACTCTTATCAGAGTATCTCAGCTTCAACCCGAGGAGATCAAGACAGGCCCGTCACGCTTCTCATGATAGCCATGTTTTAACCACAATTTAAATTCTTAGGAATAAACACTGATACCTGTCTGCCAGCGTACCGCAGAGCTAGTTTGCCACTGATGAGGGCCTGGACATCCTCTGGCCTGAAACACAAACAATATGCATCAGACACAGCAGGACAAAAACCTTAAACCCAGTCTGGCTTCTCTTGTCAACATTTTGACAAGTCTTAATCTTACATTAAATGTTTTAAAACTCAATATTCCATGAATAATGTCTGCATAATGGCTGGGTATGGTACCAAGCATGCTTTTCATGCATCTCTGTGATATACCACTTACAAATTGAGCATGATTTTGCAGAGCAGCATGTACTTGAGGGCTGTGATGGCTCTGGGGCTGTCAATGGAGTCGTAGCCCTCAAAGGCCTCGTAGAAATAGGAGTAAGCCGTCTTCCAGTCTTTCTCCTCTGCTGCGTGAATGATCCCTGGAAACAACCAAACATAAATATCTAGAAACTTATATACACATCTAGAACAGCTACCTGCAGTCGAGCAACCGACACATCACAACAGTGATTGTACCTGACTGCATGTCTAAAGCAGCTTGTAGTTTAGGTGGACAGTAGATGGCGTTGGCAGTCGTCCTGGCAGAGGTGAGGGCGGCACGGGCCTTGGGCAGGTTGCTGAGCGCGTGGTATGTCTTACTCTCCAGCAGCTGGACCTCCACCAGCAGGGCCTTATCATCCATCTTCTTCAGCTCTTGCAGTAACTGGGAGCCTGGAGAAGGAAGGAAGTTTAGAGTCAATGCAATCTTTCAGTAAGTTTTTACATCTTTTGACATCTAAATATTCTCTGATTCTCAAGGAAATTAAAAAACACCAGGACTCCAGGAGACTCAATACTAACCGAGTTGTAGTGCCTCCTGGTAGCACTTTGTGTCGAAATACAGTGAGATGAGACGAGCCTGAGGAGAGAGAAGAAAACACCATTTCAGGGCCCAAGTCTACAACTTCTTTGAAAACCAGAGAAGAGGCTCAAGAAGCTGGACAAACCACTGGATGTGAACAAACCCCACGACACTACCAGTAATCACCTCTAGAGCCTGTCTGAGGAAGGTCCTCTTCTCAGCCTTGGCCCACTCTATGCACTCCAGGCAGAGCTCCACCTCCTGACCCGTGGCAGCTTCCATGTCCAGGAATAGGTCCAGCAGGGAGCGGACCAGCCGGGCTGCCTTGGCCTTGGAGATGGAGTTGAGGAAGGGTCGTACATATTTCAGTAGACCCCCTAGCTCTGAAAGAAGAGTGGGAAGAAAAGAAGGAAGTATAGTACACAAGTATGTATAAGTATACTGAACAAAAATATAAATGTAACACTTTTGTTTTTGCTCCCATTTTGTATGTGCTGCAGTACAGTGTTCTGTGGATTGTGATGTAGGACTGTGTCAAGGGACAGATCTGGGGATGGCTACAAAAAATTATGCTATATTGAAGGTCCCCAAGAGCACAGTGGCCTTCATGATTCTTCAATGGAAAAAGTTTGGAACACCCAAGACTCTCCCTAGAGCTGGCCACCCAGCAAACTGAGCAATCAGGTGAAAAGGACTGTGGTAAGAGAGGTCACCAAGAACCTGATGGTCACTCTGGCTGAGGTCCAGAGATCCTGTGTGAATCCTCAGTGAAAGACACATGAAAGCACCTAAAAGACACTCAGACTGTGAGAAACAAGATTCTCTGGTTTGATTCTCCAAATCCATCCTAACAGTGAAGCATGATGGTGGCAGCATCAGGCCTTGGGCCTTTTCAGCGACAGGGTCTGGGTGACTGGTCAGGATTGAGCAAAGTACAGAGATATCCTTAATGAAAACCTGGTCCAGAGAACTCAGGACCTCAGACTGGGCCAAAGGCTCACTTAAACCCAATCAAACATCTCTGGAGATACCTGAAAATGTCCATCGATGGTCTCCATCTAACCAGACAGAGCTAGAGAGGATATGCAGAGAAGAATGGCAGAAATTTCTAAAATTCTGTTTCTGCTTTGCCATTATAGTGTATTGAGCGTAGATGGGGGCTGAAGACTTTCTCAAAGTACCGTATTTTTCGCACTATTAGGCGCACTTAAAATCCTTTAATTTTCTCAAGAAATGACAGTGTGCCTTTTGTATCAATTCAAAAGAACTCCAACCGCTAGATATTGGTGTCAACAGGTCATTTAAAGTTAAATTGTGAGCTGCGTGAGAGTGTTGGATGACAGAAGGCAAACACATTCACCAAGACAGGGAGGCAACGCCAGGCGAGTTACTCCACTATCACGAGACGAGAGCACCTTATGTATGAAAATAGACACATTCATTGATAGTGTGCCTTATAATCCGGTGCGCCTTATAGTGTAAAAAATACGGTACTGTACATGTTTTTGCTGAATTTTCATCTGACAGCCAAATGTTAAAAAAGCCTGACAGTTAAATATGTAGCACCAATCACTAGTGTTTAAAATGGGTAACAGCAGTCCAAATTGAAAACATTGGAGCCATAGCCCGTCTGCTCCTCCAATGTGACGGATAGCAGTTAGCGCACATCTTGGCAATTTGAGGGTTACCTTCTATGCACAATGGCTGCAGAAAGTTGTGTTCACATGCCACTTTGTTTCATATGTGCCAACACAGTGTTGAAATAGGCACTGGACGGGATCACACCGGCCAAAATTAAAACAGACGTTCCGAACCGGAATTGAAATTTCAAAGAAGAGCATACTGGCTGTAGACATATACAGTTGTGTTCAAAATTATTCAACCCCCACAGTAGATAAGTGTTTTTCCAAGTTTGACATTTATTTTTCATCTTGTTTATAATCACATTAAATAATGACATGTCAAATAGACAAAAACAACTGAAATTACAACAAAAATGTTTGTAATATACCAATTAATGGCCTTTCTGTGATTACTTCATTTTCACGTTTCCTTACTCACTGATGACATATCATGGTCATTTTATGATTTATTACTGTAAATAGCAGATTTCTGTAATAGTCCTCGTATTTCTTTGCAACTTTGAGCTTCACTGAAACCTGGTGCATGCAAACAAGGCAGTTAGTGCATGCAGCAAGGAGCGCTGATAAGGTCATCAGTTAGCATTTACATTTGACAGACATTCGTCTTAAAAGGTAAACTCAGCAATTCTGAAGAAAAATGGTTAATATTTGAGCTCAACACCCAAACAAATACTAATAATGGATTTACGCTCACTCCCAATGCCTTTGTCTTTTATTTAGGGCTGTCAGAGTTAACACAATAATAACATGTTAACACAATTTTGCTTTAACGCCACTAATTTCTTTAATGCAATTTGATCTTTCAGAGGTTGTAGCAGGCTCTGATTTAAAGCTAGAGTGAAGATATTGGTAATATGTGAAACTACAAACCAGTCTGTTGCCAACTTGATGACCTTCTCGCTAGATTTAGCGATATTTCAGGCCTCCAAATGTACACTAAATTTTGGTGAATAAAACCTGTCATGGCCATTTTCAAAGGGGTCCCTTGACCTCTGACCTCCAGCTATGTGAAAAAAAAAAATGGGTTCTACGAGTATCATCCAGTCTCCCCTTTACAGACAATGCCCACATTATGATAATCACATGCAGTTTGGGGCAAGTCATAGTCAAGTCAGCACACTGACAGCTGTTGCTGCCTGTTGGGCTGCAGTTTGCCATGTTTTGATTTGATTGCTTTTCAATAATAAATATATATCTACATTTGATATTTCACAAATGTCTTTTCAAGGTATATTTTAAACAGGTATAAAAATGTGCAATAAATATGCGATTAATTGTAATTGACTATGGACAATAATGCGATTAATAATCATGATTGAATATTTTAATCGACTGAAAGCCCCCTTTTAATATATCCATGGTCCTGTCCTGTGCACAAGCTTTCATGCTTGTACGCTGTTGCTGACTGGCTGGAATAGTGTTGTGTGGCTCGGTCTGTTTGCCATTTACAAAGTCAGGGATGTGTACGAACACCAGATATTTTTTCAACACACTGAAATATTCACCAAATTTTACAAAAAGTGTACTGGATTAGAATTGTTGGCTGCACCTTTAAGTGCCTTGCTGTTCAGCATTTGGTGACATTATCAGATCAAGTGACAACAAGCATAAGTCATAATTTGTCAAATTTCAAAAGTTGCTCCCTTATAAAAACAACAATTTTATGAGTCTTTCTTGACAGTAAAATAAAACATGCCAAAGTGTGTTGGTAAGAGAAGAATCCAATCTAACCAGTGTCAAAACTTGCTCATGTGGTTTGACTGGGGCTGTAGCGATACAGTATGATATAAAACTTTTGTGTGTGTTTAAATCAAACAGGGTCTGAACATGATGTTGTTACCTGCAGCCTGTCCTGTCTTGGCCAGCAGCCCACCCAGCTCCAGGATGCTCTGCTCTTTAACACGCACTGCCTCCTCATCACTCTCCTGAATGTCCCGTTTCACTACAACACACACAGTATACAGCATAATGATGCACTCTGATCCGTATTGACACGAAACGCCGTGATATACCAACAGTGACAATGCTGATGTTACACTCTATCCAGCTGTCTCTAGAGACTAGTGTTAAGTCAATATATATTATGGATAGGTTGGGTTGAATGGCAGGCAGCCAAGTGGCTAGCGAAGCTGTCAAATTAAACAATAAACGATGATGACAGCGACATACCTACGCTGTAATAATCTATATAACACATAATATGGTACATTAACACCAACTATAGGTTGTGGCAAAGTAAGTGGTGTTAACAGAGTCAACTCAGTTTCACGTTAATTTCCACGTCGGCCTGACATCTGACAAGACGAGGAATAGCTGCTAACAACGCTGGCTGCATGCTAACGTTAACTAGCCAGCTGTCACACAAGTTGCTGTCAAATGAATGAGTCGGGGTAGCTAACGTTAGCTTGTCTGATAAGCTAGCCGGTATGTTGCTAGCCGGCTAGCCCACTGCTGCTGACTCACTGTGCAAGCAACGAGAAAAAAGAGACGGCCAGCAGTGGGCTAGCTAACTTAGCTTAGCTGCTAACTGGCTAACAGCAAAAGCTGGCTAACTCAAACTGCTCCACGTTTGATTGAGGAGTGTATCACTCCGGTGTCTGGGCGTATGGCTATTTTCTTTCTCGTGCCGTATTGTGTCGGTTATATTTACCTATAGAATGTAGGATATCGATTGAGGCATTCCGGTCTGTTCCAAGAAGAGACTGTGCTCTCTGAAACTCAGCCACTGCCGCGGCTGCCATCTTTCCTCTGCCTGCCTCCGCTCCGACTCCGCTCTGCCTAGTTGTTTTCCGGTCAGGTCACTCACATAGTTGGAGCAATGCTGCCCCCTACCGGTGATGTACTTCTACACGTCTAGAAGTGCAAATCACCTCTGCATCCACACTTTTGTGTGTCAGATCAAGTGGCGTTAGCAGCACATATTAATGCCAACATTGGCGTGATTTGATACTGAATGTTAATTTCTTGGCTTGTAGCAAAAGATCTAATTATAACTTAAGGATGAAGAAAGTGTACTGCTGGATTCGTTTAAAAAAAACTGCACATTTCAAACTAATCTAATCAATGAAACAATGAAAATTCTAGCATCCAATAAAACACTGATCACTCTACAGATCATAAGCGATGAATGACAGCAGCTGGAGAGGCCTCTGGGCACTGCCGATGTGCCCTTGAGCAAGGCACCAATCCCCTAAAACTGCTCCCTGGACACAGTATAGTAGCTGTCCACTGCTCCTGATATATATACTAGTATGGAAATGCAGTAGCTAAATTTCACTGTGTGCTGTGTTATGTGCAGTGTGTGACAATAAAATTGGATCTACACTGAACAAAAATATAAACGCAACACTTTTGTTTTTGCTTCCATTTTTTATGTGCCAAAGTCAAACATCTCAGACTTTTTCTATCTACACAAAAGGCCTATTTCTCTCAAATATTGTTCACCAATTTGTCTAAATCTGTGTTAGTGAGCACTTCTCCTTTGCCGAAATAATCCATCCACCTCACAGGTGTGGCATATCAAGATGCTGATAAGACAGCATGTTGTGTAGATCCAATTTATTGTCATAGACTGCACATAACATAACACAGCACACAGTGAAATTTAGCTACTGCATTTCCACACTAGTACAGGGATTAGTTTTAGGGGATTGGTGCCTTGCTCATGGGCACATCGGCAGTGCCCCAAGGCCTCTCCAGCTATCAGTCTACACTTCATACTTGATCCATGCGGGACTTGAATCAGCTGCCCTCTGGTTCCCAAATCAAGTCCCCAGAGACTGAGCTACCCCAATTATTTTCAATTCATTATAATAAATTATGTCATTTATGGCTTGTGATTCTGTAGAGTGATCAATGTTTTATTGGATGCTAGGATTTTCATTGTTTCATTGATTAATTCGCAGGGTTTTTTAAAAATTAATGCAGCAGTATTCCCACTGGCAAACTTTCCTCATCCTTATGTTATAATTACAAGAAATTAATATTCAGTATCAAATCAAGTCAAAGTTTCCATTAATATGTGCTGGTAACGCCACTTGATCTGACACACAAAAGTGTGGATGCATTATCGCCATAGCTGATTTTGTTGCGGCAGAAATATGTATCCCCTTGTATTAAGAGTGAAATTCACTCTATTATGCCAGAGAAGAAGATGTTGCATCAGACAAAAAAAAAAAACATTTAACATTTGTAACATGCACTGTAATAGAGGTTTGCATTTTGGGGCTTACGGTCACATAGGTAGTTAGGGACAATTTGAAAAAGGTGGACTTGTTGGCCAGACTCCAGTCAGCAACTTCTGGTCCATTACCATCCTCAAACCATAGAATCACAACATATAGGAGTCAAATAATGTGAAGGTTCAGTAACTTCTGGAATGGAAGTTCAGCAGTCTTGAGTAATAATAATAATTATTTCAATGAAAACACTTTGTAATAGTAATATTAATAATAATAATATTGTGAATTTCCCCACTGTGGGACTAATAAAGGAATATCTTATCTTATCTTATATGATGCATACACAAATTCCTAATGACCACTGGTTATGAAATGAGTTAGAACGGGGGTAGCAGACTGTACAATAAAGAACATCAACAGATTAAATATTTTAAAAAAGTCTTTATTTCACAAAACAGAGAGCATAAACCAGTAAAAATCAAATCAGATGACTTAAGGCACTCATAGCTGCATCTGCTTTCACAGGACAACAGACAGGTAGTCACACACCTGAAAGCAGAGAAAACAACAGTAAAGAATCCATCCATCACCAGTGGTACAACTGTTATCATGTGGCACACTGATTAGCTTATCATTCAGGATGCTGGGTCAGTCAAGTAGCAGACAACATTTGTGGGCCACAGGCCAGTTCATACACCAGAACAGAGAAAATACAGCACTTGATTACACCTAAAGGGCCGACAGAATTATCCTCTGCAGCACAGCTGAAACATCTTTACAAAAGACTTGGCAGTGACCATACCTTGCAGCTTATCATCAGGTTGGGAGAGCTGTCTGTGTGGGGAGCTGCAGAAAAAACAGGGTTGTGGAGACAGTCCTCCATGTGCTCCGACACTCTGGACTCAAGAAGATGCCGCAGGACATCAGGGGTAATGTTCTGATTCTAAAGACAAGATGTACAACATGCAGCATTTTAAGCAAAGCCATTATGTACACATGCTCTAGCTCTGATCATTCCATGCAATACACACCCATTATAAAATCTAAAATGGTCTGAAAATTTCACAAAACGTAAAGTGCTATTTCATGAAAACTGTGCCAGATATCACAAGACCCATTTGGCCCAATAAAGGAAAAAGTCTTGTGACCAGTTTAAACTTTCAATCATGTTTCTACGTTAAAGTATGGCAAATCTGTATGCCCTCAAAGAGGAGTGTTTTTAAGCTGTCTTCATAGTGATTCTCCATTCATTTCAATAGAGCAAAAAAATCATGCTTACATGTGTTTGTTCAGCGGTTTGTTTTTCATAAACCACTGCAAGAAACTCTTAGAAAAGTCATAGCGCACGATTCCCGATCATTGTATGTATATGTAGCTACACATTTCTGAGACATTATACCTGGCCCTAACAAAAACAAACTAAAATTACTTTAGCTTTTATATATTTAATTTTAAACTAAAACAAGCAAAAGCAAACTAAAATAAAACTAAAATTAAGTTGAAAAGTCAAAACCAAAATAAAATAAAAACAAATTGAAAATTCAAAACTGTTATAACCATGAATTCTGTTCATGCTTCAATTATGCAAGTCGTAAGTGTGCGCCCTCTCATCCACATGTCAAATAACCTCTTTCACAGCCATTAGAAGTTGTGTGGCTTGTTATTTACGGTAGTTTGATTGATTTTTGTCCACACAATCTTCAGTAAAGACCTGCCCTACTCTGCCTCTGAGTGGCTAGTACTCATCCTTGCAAAATTCATCAAATCTTTTGAAGAAGAAGAAGAAGATCTACCTTTATTAGTCCCACAGTGGGGAAATTCAATTTACACTCTGTTTAACTTATACATGGTACATGCACACAAACACACACACACACATGCAGTAATGGAGAGGTGTCAGAGTGAGGGGGCTGCTCCTGACAAGCGCCCCGAGCAGTTGGGGGTTTGGTGCCTTGCTCAGGGGCACCTCGGCAGTGCCCAAGAGGTAAACTGGCACCTCTCCAGCTACCAGTTCACACTCAGTTTTTGGTCCATGTCGGGACTTGAACCGGTGACCCTCCGGTTCCCAAGCCAACTCCCTACAGACTGAGCTACTGCCGCCTTCTTTTGCTGAAGAACAAGATTTGCTGACGTATATACATTGTGTATATGGATGGAATAAAATTACACATTGGTTGGAGATTTCAATTTTGATATCATGTCATATGGTGCCTTCAAATGAAACTGAAAATGAAAATATATTTGGCATTCAAGAAAGTCGTGAAAACACCACTGCTAAGCAATGGCAATGTAAACGTTATTGTCGGCATCCGGAACAATTTAGCCAGCTAGCAAGCTGGTAACATGATGAAAGAAATGCAAAGGCATAATGACAGAAGAAAAGGATGAGATGGGAATATCAACATTTTCCCCAGACATGCATTATAAAATTCCGAAGAATTACAATATACGACTAAATTTACAATACAGTATATTCACTTATGTACCAAAAAATGTCATCAACACAACTTGGCACAACTTGTGAACTTTCAGAAACTTTCCACGCACAGGTTTGTGAATACTGCTGGGGGGAATAACATAATGTTTTCCTTAATGTTGATGTTTTGTTGTTTGCCAGACATTGATCAAATATCAAAAAGGTTGCCGACCCCTGGGATAGAGTTTAACAAACCAAAAAAAAAAAAAAAAACAAACCTTTGTGTTGATGTACAGTCCACAGGGGCAGGAGATGAAATAGCTGTTGATATTCAAGTTGTTCCTGCCAAACAAAAGAAACATGCTAAAGATGAAGCATTTAGATTAGCATTAAAAATGAATAGATATAAATATGAGGAAACAATCAGCCTTTGTCACTATGTTATGTCACAGCAGTCATTTGCAGGACTCACAAGTGACATATGGGGCAAATAATATGCATCTCCACAATCCCCTCCACAACAGATGATATGTACTGCTGCTCAAACTGCAGGTTCTTCTCGTATTCTTCAATAATAGACATTTCTGGGGCACAAATGAGAGAATACACAACATCAGTAGGGAATCAAAATCAGCATCTTCCTTGTTTCCAGTTCATCTGCAAAAATATCTCAACCTTGCTGCAAGTAAAACTGTATAGAATAATTTGCAGACATTTCTGTTTATTTTATTGGACATTTGTCTTTGGAGTTTGGATTTAAAGCTGGAGTAGGCAGGTTTGAGCAAATCGGATTAAAAATGATTATGTGCCTCTGTGTCTTCTGGTGCTCTAATGGCATTTAGAAGATTTCATAGACCGAAGGAAAACAACCAATCAGAGCTGAGCTGGAGCCTGCCATGTCTTAGCATCTGATCTCTGATCAAACAATCAAACTAGGCAGCGCTGATCAAATATGAATCAACATTCTATTCTATGCCTATTTCTCACCTCAAGTGTTTTCAAAAACATCTTGTAGTTACTGTTTAGCTATAAAATGAGAAAGTTTGTGACCCAGCAGCCATGTTGAGATCAGTTAAGAAAATACCAAGCACCGCCCACCAGCCAGAGCAAAATTTCCCATTTTACAGCTAACCAGTACATTACAAGATGTTTCTGAGAACGTCTAAGAAAGAGGCATTAGAAAGAGGCATTAGAATAACCGAATACTTACTCATATTTTATCAGTGCTGCCTTGTTTGATCAGAGTTCAAGAGTGACCTCCCATCATGGGCTAGATTATTTAAAGTCTGAAAACAGAGCCATGAGGAGTTGCAGCTGCAGAAGTCTAGTTTTTCTCAAAACACTTGAGTTACAATATACAGCACAGACCAACAGTTTGGACACACCTTCATGACTATGAAAATTGTAGATTCACAGTGAAGGCATCAAAACTATGAATTAACACATGTGGAATTATATACTTAACAAAAAAGTGTGAAACAACTGAAAATATGTCTTATATTGTAGTTTCTTCAAAGTAGCCACCTTTTGCTCTGATTATTGCTTCACACGCTCTGCATCCTCTTGATGAGCTTCAAGAGGTCGTCACCTGAAATGGTCTCCAACAGTCTTGAAGGAGTTCCCAGAGATGCTTAGCACTTGTTGGCCCTTTTGCCTTCACTCTGCGGTCCAGCTCACCCCAAACCATCTGGATTGGGTCCAGGTCCGGTGACTGTGGAGGTCACGTCATCTGGCGCAGCACCCCATCATTCTCCTTCTTGGTCAAATAGCCCTTACACAGCCTGGAGGTGTGTTTGGGGTGATTGTCCTGTTGAAAAATAAATGATGGTCCAACTAAACGCAAACCGAATGGAATAGCATGCCACTGCAAGATGCTGTGGTAGCCATGCTGGTTCAGTATGCCTTCAATTTTGAATAAATCCCCAACACACACACACACACACACACACACACACACACACACACACACACACACACACACACACACACACACACACACACACACACACACACACACACACACACACACACACACCTCCTCCTCCATGCTTCACGGTGGGAACCAGGCATGTAGAGTCCATCCGTTCACCTTTTCTGCGTCGCACAAAGACACGGTGGTTGGAACCAAAGATCTCACATTTGGACTCATCAGACCAAAGCACAGATTTCCACTGGTCTAATGTCCATTCCTTGTGTTCTTTAGCCCAAACAAGTCTCTTCTGCTTGTTGCCTGTCCTGAGCAGTGGTTTCCTAGCAGCTATTCTACCATGAAACCCCTCCCACCCCCTCTATGACCAACTGGTCCAGATGAGGAGTAGATTCAGCCAGAGACTGATCCCCCCTCGGCACACTACAAACCGTCTGGGTCAGTCCTTTCTTTTGGTGGCCATCAGGTTCCATTCCAAATGTATATAATTACATATAATTATATAAATACATATATATATGCTATGCATATACAATACCCACCACCTGCTGCACTTTACTTATTACTGTTACTTACTTATTTTATTGTCAATTCCCTTTATTGCACCTTCTTCCCTTCATTGCACCTTTTCTCTTTTAATTTTTACTATACTGTATTTATCTGTACTGTGTTGATGCTGCTATGACACCCAAATTTCCCTCCGGGGATTAATAAAGGTTCATCTTATCTTATCTTATGAAGGCCTGATTCACACAGTCTCCTCTTAACAGTTGTTCTAGAGATGTGTCTGCTGCTAGAACTCTGTGTGGCATTGACCTGGTCTCTAATCTGAGCTGCTGTTAACCTGCCATTTCTGAGGCCGGTGACTCGGATGAACTTATCCTCTGTAGCAGAGGTGACTCTTGGTCTTCCTTTCCTGGGGCGGTCCTCATGTGAGCCAGTTTCTTTGTAGCACTTGATGGTTTTTGCGACTGCACTTGAGGACACTTTCAAAGTTTTCCCAATTTTTCGGACTGACTGACCTTCATTTCTTTAAGTAATGATGGCCACTGGTTTTTCTTTACTTAGCTGCTTTTTTCTTGCCATAATCCAAATTCGAACAGTCTATTCAGTAGGACTATCAGCTGTGTATCCACCTAACTTCTGCACAACACAACTGATGGTCCCAACCCCATTTATAAGGCAAGAAATCCCCCTGATTAAACCTGACAGGGCACACCTGTGAAGTGAAAACCATTTCAGGTGACTACCTCTTGAAGCTCATCAAGAGAATGCAGAGTGTGTGAAGCAGTAATCAGAGCAAAAGGTGGCTACTTTGAAGAAACTAGAATATAAAGCGTATTTTCAGTTGTTTTACACTTTTTTGTTAAGTACATATTTCCACAAGTGTTAATTCATAGTTTTGATGCCTTCAGTGTGAATCTACAATGTCAATAGTCATGAAAAGAAAGGAAACTCATTGAATGAGAAGGTGTGTCCAAACTTTTGGTCTGTACTGTACAGAAACATAATTATGGATTTTTTTTGCCCAGTGATGCCAAAAACTGTCTCCCCACAGCAACTTTAAGTCAAATATCTGATTACATCTTGCATTACTGTCATGTTATGTAGCCAAACAATAATTTAGGATACTAAACATTATCAGTCTTGAAGTTTAACAATGAATCAAAGAAACTGAGTACATAAATTGAATAATAAGACTTCTGTGTACTGCTCACTCAAAACTTTACTCTGTCCAGATGACGTGACAGGGAGCTGCTGCACCGGATCCAGGCTGAACACTTGAATTACAATATTCTGAAAGGCAATTATGGAATTTTTGCCCAATGATGCCAAAAATATTATATATACACACACATACATATGTATACACACACACATACAGTATAATTACTGTATACACAGAAATCAATTATAGAAGTGTATTACCGTGAGACATTAGCTCCTGTTGGATTTCTTCCAGTACTGCCAGTTCATCGTACTCCTTCATGACACTGAATACCTGCATATAAAAGAAAAGACAACAGACCTCTACTTGGTTATAAAACTCAGAGTGGAAAAAAACAGACCGTTGGACTCTACAAGTCCACTCCACATAATGACACCCCAGATCTTTGCTCTCCAATTCATTAATTCTTTCATCGTTGGGTACAGGTCTTAACTTACTGATTTCTTGTGAAGACAGGCTTATTTTGAAAACTGTGATTTTATCAACAGTGCAGTCTAAACGGTAGAGGTAACTCTCTCTGGGAACACACATCTGACAGAACAAGGAGTAACAGAAAGAGGCCCAGAGAAGGCAGGAAGACAAGAAGCAGGGCTAAAACTAACAAGACCAAAAGAAATAGACCGACATACTGACAGGGAGAGACAGACCTCCGTCGTGCCCTCTGAACCCCACAGCGAGGGCAGCCTCCGGTCCTCTGTCTGCAGGGCGGTCCACTCCTCCTCCATAACCTCCTGGACGATGATGGAGGCCCCGGAGCCGCTACGCTGCGGGCTCTCCCCCATCTGACGGTATCTCTCCAGCAGCCTCGACCGGCTGTTTTTTAACCTGTCTACACAGCGCTATAAAAAAAACATAAAATACACACCGGCAGCGTTAAACTCTGTCAAGAACCAGCGGCGCCTCGACATGCTAACGCTAGCGAGCTAACTCATAGGTAAACGTGACTTACCTTGCGGTAAGTGTCTTTCCATGGCGGAGTTGTTCCTTTATAAAGTGAGCGGTGTCTGTGCAAAGCATCCATCTCTACTGCTACTAGCGTGTGTTAAGCTGCATAGATAAACAGACTTGCTCCAAACAAACTGGTTAAAACTGGGAAAGACTTCTAAACCAAAACATTTCAGCTTTTAACCCCGTGACTCGGAAGTCGACTACACTGCCGACGATTGCATGATGGGTTATGTAGTTTCTGTCCTGACAAAAAAATGGCTTAACTGCTAGCAGCGATCATAAAGGCAGACATCAAAGACAAATGTTATAGTCAGCATTTTAGAAAATATGTCTAACTGTGAAAGAGTGAGTGAAAAAGTCATTGTGTGCCTATTCTAGTGTAATTTGATTTCCTCATATGATCTGAATGATTTTTCAAAGCCAGGATTAACATAATAGTGTAGATTTTTTTAAATAAAAAAGTTGTAATTTTTGTGTTACTCTAAAAGTGGTCAACTTTTAAGTCTTAAATTATGGAAGCAACCTATAAAGTATCAATCATGAGTTAGAAAAAACAATCAAACAATTAAAAACAATAGTACCTCATCTAATTGGAATTCTGTGCATAGGCTACTTGAATAAGATAAGATAAGATAAGATAAGATATTCCTTTATTAGTCCCACAGTGGAGAAATTTACAAAAATACCAAGGCCCAACGTGGAACGTGGAATACAGTTGAACCATCAGAAATTACTAACTGCCTCAGATAAACTTACCCCCAGACACTGCATAACCACCATAGTTCCACATGTTTTTTTCTAATTTACTACAAATCAAATGTTGCTCTGCTTTATATTTCTGCAGATTATTTTCCAAGTCACGGTTTAGTGCTTTATTGTTCAGTTTGATTTTTTTTTTCTTTTTCTCTCTTTTTTCTCCTATTATTGCCAATCAACTTGCAGTGGACTGAACCTTGCTTAAAGGTGACATATGCAAAATGTGGTTTTCATGGCTTCTCAACATTTCATGGCTTCTCAAAAGTTTGTGCCCCAGCTGCCATGCTGAGAGCAAACTTTCTCATTTTACAGCTAAACAGCACACTACAAGATGTTTCTGAAAACATTTTATGTGGAAAAACATGCATTAGAGTAACAGAACCCCTGGACTGTTTCTCACTTAACCAGACCACAACCACTGGATTTACCTACATTGACCAATCTCGTCCTGAAGGGTGGGGAGGAGGTGTTGCTGCTGTTCACAAAAAGGACATTAAAACAACCACCATTTCAATTACTGCCACTCATTCCTTTGAACACCTTGCCTTCAAACTCTGGTCCCACTCCCCTGGTCACTGCCATTATAAGATAAGATAAGATAAGATAAGATAAGATAAGATAAGATAAGATGAACCTTTATTAATCCCCGGAGGGAAATTCGGGTGTCATAGCAATAACAACAGTACAGATGAAACAACAGTACAGATGAATACAATATAAGTAAAAGAGAAGGTGCATCGAAGGAAATGGCAATAAAATAAATAAGATAAGTAAAATAGCAATAAGTAAAGTAAAGTGCAGCAGGTGGGTGGGTATTGTATATGCATAACATATATATGTAATTAAATAATTATATGTACTTATATACATTTGACCAGGAATAAAATATGGAGCAGATGATCACAGAGTCACATGGGGGTCAGACCTTGGTTATGGAGCCTGATGGCCACCAAAAGAAAGGACTGATCCAGACGGTTTGTAGTGTGCAGAGGGGGGATCAGTCTCTGGCTGAATGTACTCCTCATCTGGACCAGTTGGTTATAGAGGGGGTGGGAGGGGTTCTTCAGAATAGTGATGGGAATTCCGGCTCTTTTTAGAGAACCGGCTCTTTCGGCTCGGCTCACTAAAAAGAGACGGCTCTTTCGGCTCCCAAACGGCTCTTCAGGTTATTTTGTTGCTTTAATTAATTTATTATCAACAACAATATAAAATTATGCTCAAAATGAATTACTAATGTAATTGTTATGTTAGCTACATTGTCAGTAATACAGCATCCCACTCTTTGGCCACTTTGAGCAGCTCTTCTGCTCAGTTCTCAGAAGTGTGTTTGTCGCTGAACTCAAAACCATCCAGAAGACAGACCACCATTTTATAATTTTCAATAAAGTGGCACCTAACTGACAAGAAGGATGCTGCTGTGGATTTTTTAACCCTCTTTTGCAGTGGATGCAAGTTCTCTGTTATATAGGCCTGGGATGATTTTTGTTTTCCTGCTTGGAATTGCATACATAGGATTCAGTGCATTATAAACTTCCTGAATCCTTTATCATCCACAACTGAAAAATGGATGGAAATCAAGTGCAATCATTTTTGCCAGTTCTTCATCAACTGAGTTATGTCTTCCTGGGGTCACAGACCTCTGCACAAACTGTGTCATAGAGCTCTGGGTTGGTTAGGTGGTTGTGGTGGTGAACAGCATGATGCTGTAGATACTACTACTACTACTACTACTACAGCAGCAGCAGCAACAGTTGCAGTAGACACACTGGCACCTTCATTAATATCACACTAAACTGACTGTTTTATCTTCCCATTGCTCTGATTGGTGGACTGTTCTCAGGTTGTTTACCTGTGCAGGTTGTTTGTGGCTCTATATGATATTCCTGCAGACTCTACACTCTTCCTTTTATTATCAGTAAAATTGAAATGGTCCTGGAGTCACTCATTTTCTTTACTATACCTTCCTAGTGTGTCCATGTTGTCTCTTCTTGTTGTCCCCGTCTCTCTCTCGCTCTCTCTCTGTGTGTGTTCGTGCGCTACTGCTGCTGGAGTGTAACTCCCGCCCCTCCCCTCTCTGCTCAGCGCAAACACAAGGCTCAATCATATATCGACCAATTACGTGCGGCGCGAGGAGGAAAAAAAGTGAGAGAGAGAGAGAGAGAAATAAAAAAACACGGCTCCCACTGAGGAGCCGGCTCCCGTCGTTCACTTCAAAGAGCCGACTCTAAGAGCCGTTTCGTTCGCGACCGACCCATCACTACTTCAGAATAGTCTCCAGCTTCCTCCTGGTCCTCCCCTCTGCCACCACCTCCAGACTGTCCAGCTCACATCCAACCACAGACCCAGCCCTCCTCACCAGTTTGTTAAGTTTGGTGGCATCCCTGGTGCTGATGCCACCCACCCCCCCAACATACCACAGTAAAGAACAGAAAGCTGGCTACTACAGACTGGTAAAACATCTGAAGTAGCCTGGTGCACACGCTGAAGGTCCTCAGCCTTCTCAGGAAGAATAGTTTGCTCTGTCCCTTCCTGTAGAGGGCCTCAGAGTTGTTTATTATTTAAGTGAACTCCCAGGAACTTGTAGTTGTCCACCACCTCCACCTCCTCCCCACGGATGGTGATGGGAGTAGGGGAGCTCTTCCTCCTCCTCCGGGAAATCTACCACCAGCTCTTTGGTCTTACCAATATTGAGCTGTAGGTGGTTGATGTCGCACCACCTTATGAAGTTCTCCACAAGGGTCCTGTACTCCTCCTCGTTGTCATCTGTGATGCAGCCGACGATGGAGGAGTCATTGGAGAATTTCTGCAGGTGGCATGTTCCGGAGTTGAAGCAGAAGTCGGAGGTGTAGGTGGTAAACAGGAACGGTGACAGCACAGTTCCCTGGGGAGCACCAGTACGTCAGACAGGCTGCCCTGCAGTGTTGGTGGTTGGAGGCTCAGGATGTCCTGCTGGACTGTTGGGGGCCAGATGGTCAAACCTGTTGAAGAACAGGTTTAACTGGTTCGCCTGTTCCAGCGTCCCCTCCACTGCAGGGCCTGGCTGTTTGTAGCCCATTTTCCTCCTGAAGCCTCCCCACACCTCCCTGGAGCTGTTGGCTTGTAACATTAGACTTTCCTAGAAAAAATCTTTAACAGTGCATCACCAAGCCTATTCAGATTACTTTCAGGAATACAAAGACGCTCTCTCCACCCGGTCCACCTACTACTCATACCTCATACTCTGGCTCCACCACTCCAGGACTCTCTTTTCCACCAAAAACAAGCTTCTCAAACCCAGTGACATCACCTCCAGTTCCTTCTAGGTTCACACTTACCTCCCCACTCAATGCACATCATAAACTCCTCCTTCAGCTCTGGTTCAGTTCCCCAAGCACTCAAACTGGCTGCCGTCACTCCCCCTTTCCTCAAAAAACCTGGACTCAACCCTGTTGTCATGAGTAACTTCTGGCCCATCTCCAATCTCCCTTTTCTGTCAAAAATACTGGGGCATGTTGTCACCTCACAACTCAAAAATTGTGAATTTCTCCACTGTGGGACCAATAAAGGAATATCTTATCTTATCTTATCTTATCTTATCTTATCTTAAAACCCACCTCATCTCCAATGACCTGTATGAACCATTTCAATCCGGTTTCCGCTCACAACACAGTACAGAAACAGCCCTCCTCAAAGTCACCAATGACCACCTCCTCTCCTCAGACTCTGGTCACCTCAACATCCTCATCCTGCTTGACCTCACAGCAGCTTTTGACACCGTCAACCACCCCATTCTTCTGTCCTGCCTTGAATCCTCCCTCAGCATCACTGGCACTGCACTCTCCTGGCTTAAGTCATATCTCACAAACTAACACAATTCATTAACATCAACAACTGCACCTCCTCTCCTGCTCTTTTGTCCCAAGGTGTCCCCCAGGGTTCAGTGCTTGGTCCCCTTCTGTACATCCTCTACCTTCTTCCTCTTGGTAATAACATACACCGCCATGGCCTCCACTTCCACTGCCATGCTGACATCCAGCTTTACATTTCTACAAAATCCATCACCACCACTACTCACTCCACTCTGGCCAACTGCCTCACTGAAATTATATCATGGATGCAAATCAACTTTCTCAAACTCAACTGCGACAAATCAGACATGATCATCATTGGTCCCAAAATCACTCACCAAAACCAGTCAGAACTTCTGTTTCACCATTGACAGCTCACGCTGTCCCCCTCCCCTCACATCCGCAACCGTAGAGTCACTTTCGACTCAACCTTCTTTCAATCATGTCAACCACATCACCAGGACTTCCTTTTTCCACCTCAAAAACATAGCTCGTATCAGTGCATTAGTCTCCTTCTCTGCTGCCAAAACTCTGATCCACGCGTTCATCACATCCAGAATTGACTAATGCAATAGCATTCTATATGGTTTATCATCCAAAGTCCTCAATAAACTCCAGTACATCCAGAACACTGCTGCCTGTCTACTCACCCAATCCCGGTCCTGTGATCACATCTACCCTGTTCTCCTGAGCCTTCACTGGCTTCCTGTCCCACAGCGTATCCAGTTCAAAATCCTTCTCCTCACACACAAAGCCCTCCATAACCAGGCCCCCTCCTACCTCACCAACCTGCTCCACTACCACACTCCTTCTCGCTCCCTCTGCTCCTCTGATGCCAACCTTGATCCTGTCCCCACCACTCAGAACCAAGCACCGGACCTGGGGCGACAGAGTATTCGCTATAGCTGCCCCTTCCCTCTGGAACTCACATCAGAGACTGCACAAACCTGTCCACATTTAAAACACAAAACTCACCCTTTTTAGAAGTGCTGTATTTTTTATGATTTCCATGTTTTTATGATTATGTTAACTGTATAAAGTGTCTTTAAGTCTCCTGAAACGTGCTATATAAATAAAATGTATTATTATTTTTTATTATTATTCGAATAATTCCGATTTTACCTGCTCAACCTGGTTTGATCGAAGTGTGTGAGTGATTGACAGCTGCCTCTGTTAATTAACAGCCAATAGGAACACACTCTTTCTGCAATGACCTGTGATTGGCCAAAGTCTCCCATCACAGGCTAGATGTTTTAAACCCTGAAAGCAGAGCCATGAGGAGGTGCAGTCTAGTTTTCCTCCAAACACTTGAATTACAATATACAGAAACGTCATTATGGATTTTTTTGCCCACTGATGCCTCCTTACTGCCACTTTAAGTCAAATATCTGATTACATCTTGCATCACTTATGTAGCCAAGCAATAATTTAGGATATTAAACATTATCAGTCTTGAAGTTTAACAATGAATTGAAGAAACTGAGTATATAAATTGAATAATAAGACTTCTGTGTACTGCTCACTCAAAACTTGAATCTGTCCCTGTTTGACAGGGAGTTGCTGCACCTGATCCAGGCTGTTTAATGAGTGCGTGGCAGTGGCGTCACGGGGAGGGGAGGGCTCAGATGCTCACTCACAGACTGTTGATCGTCACAGATGAACGCATGCCTTTAAATCGGAGCGCTTAACGTTGATTTAACCAACAACGTAAAGTTCTATGCGACTGGTCCAGTTTCACGGTTTCACGGTGTGGTGACGTGGTGCATGCATCTTCATTTTCTGCCAGTACTGCCGAGCTCCTAACAGGTGTTGTGGCACGCGTCCGCGCGGATAGTGAACATGTCCAATGGGAAAGACGCAAATGCTGCGGAAAAGTAAGTACAGCCAACTAACATTCACTGGCTCGTCATAAGTTTTGTCTTTTCCTGAATTCTGATATCTTGGCTGTTTCTTCACTAACAGCGGTATGAGTATGGTAGAATACTGTGAAAAACGACTTGCACAGGAAATATTAGACTAATATTTAAATGTCCTCTGCTGGACAAGGAAACGCTGAGTTAGTCCCCATTTCCTTGTCGTCTGCAGACGTAGTTCATTATTATTATCACAGAATAGTTCCAACTCAACACTTGGAACACTTGCAGGTTCTTGGTTAAAAAAAAAACATCTGACACCTTTTTATGATATTTATAATAATTCAATATTTAGGACACAACACAGGTGTTACAGCGTACTGTGTGACGATGCTCCTCTTGCGTCATGTGTTTAGTAGTTTAAAGGGGAACTTCGGCCATTTTCAAAATTCATACGTTATTCCCATGGTCTAAAACAGTCTAAAAATAGTAGCAAACACGAACAACTCTCTCCCAAATTCATAAACTAGAGTACTAAAACTCAAATTTGTGATGTCATTGGGTATAAAATGTGGAAAAGCTCCAGAGACGATGAATTGCAAAAGATGTTGATACTGAGAGCTCGATATATGGGTAAATTTTCTGGTTCACAACTGAGAACACTTCAATAGAATTAAGCTCATTTGGGTTAGGGCTGAGCAACATATCAATAATATACTGATACTGTGATATGAGACTAGATATTGTCTTTGATTTTGAATATGGTGACATGACGTAAGTGTTGTGTTTACCTGGTTTTAAAGGTAGCATTACAGGAAAGTGATCTAATTTTCTGAACTTACCAGATTGTTCTAGCTGTTCTATTATTAGCCTTTACCCTCTTAGTCTCTCTCTCTCTCTCTCTCGCTCTCTCTTTATTAATATATAATATTTTGTAAATGCACCAATGTCAACCTTACACTACTGTCGCAATTTTTATTTGGTCAGAAATATTGTGAGGTTTGATATTCTCCATATCGCCCCCTAATTTTGGTATAAAAAGAAAACAAACATACATTGTCTCCCAGTCATTGAGTATGGAGCAGCTCCAGACTTTAGCCCCTATGACATCACAAGTTGGACACTTACTTTCTTAAGCCATGGAAATAACATATTGAAATTCTTAATTTATGTGGTGTTCCCTTTTAAAGACCTGATGTCTGGAGCTGCTTCATAGACAATGAATGGCAGACATTGGTTGTTTGTTTTCTTTTTTATACCCAAATGAGCTTTATTCTATTGTTCTCTATTCTATTTATTCTGCTGTGGACCAGAAAATGGCCTCATATACTCCGAACATTCCCTTGGTGTCATCTAGAACATTTCTCCATTTCCAACATCTCTATTGTCTATGGCGCAGTTGTACACTTTATACCCTATGACATCACAAATTTGAGTTTTAATAGATTTGGAAGAGTAGTTCATGCTTCCAAATATTTTTGGTCTCATAGGAAAATGGCTGTAGTTCCCCTTTAAATGAAACTGTGAACGTCTTACCTGCACCACGCATGGATCCTGTGTTTATCAGTGCACATTGTGCGGCTGCTGACTTCCCCTCTACCCTCCCTAGGCATTTGGTTTGTATTCGTCCGTGTCTGTGTTTTTGCAGCAGCTCCTCACAGATGATGCTGAAGGAGTGCCTGGATGAGTGTATGGAGGCCCTGGATCTCTTCCTTAACAACCACTTCAGTGAGAGCCTGGAGAGGCTGCGGCCAAGGTAACCAAATAATCCATGAGTCAAGTTTGGCTCCACAGAGGTTTGAACCAGCTGAGGTTCATGTTGCAGTGTACTGTATACTATGTTTTAGCATAATTATGATGATGTCAGCTGTATTTGGTCTTGTGTGATATTAATAAACTACTGGGATGTGAACTGTGAAACAGTGTGCTTCTTGTCAGCCAAGACACGAGGGTGGCCCTGGTTTATTTTTCCAGGATATGAGATGTTTGCTGAAGCTGACGCCCAAGGTCTAACAGCTTCAACAGCCAACAGAATGGCAGCCCTGAAAAATAAACAATATGCACAAGACAGACTTGGACGGCAGAAGAGATAGGAAGAATAAAGAGAGCCACATATTACTCTTATCATTACACAACAGGAAAATGCGTAGGTCATACAGTAGCTATCCTCTTTACAGTGCCTCTGTTTGCTTACAGCATGATGATGTGTATGATGTTGATCCTGCGACTCCATGTTTCCTATGTAGAGTGAATGAGAGTATGTACCATGCTCTTATCTACGCCACAGTCCTGGAAATGCAGGCCATGATGACTTTCCAGCCTGATGACATCAGCAATGCAGGAAATACCATGAAGAGTGCTCAGGAGGTCTGCCAGAGGTCAGGAAGTCTTGTGAATGTAGATTGTTTCTACCAGGTTTAAATGGATTATCATTTTACTCAATTCATAGATTGGGATAGTTCACTAAAGTGCTGCTAACTCTTCTTCCCCAGTCCATGAGCCATAAGAGGCAAATTTACATGAGCACATTTACATGGCCAATTTGGCTGTGTTTGCATTCGAGAAGCCATTATAGTGGCTGCTAAGATAGCAAAAAATGGACACATTATGTAATTAGTGCTTGATTGCTTTCAACAAATATGTGGTTAGCAAGAATAGTAACAATATTTCTTTTGTTGTTTGTCTGGTGTTTTAGGTTTCGACGGAAGTCCCCAGTTTTGGCGAACAAGTCAGTCGGGGAATCACTCAGTGAAGGTAAAAGGCTTGAATGTCTCTCTTCTTTTTATTTTAAGGAAAGTCCATCCAAAAATAGTAAATGCTATGGAAAAAATGTGAAATTTATGTAGACTTTTACTTACTTCAGTGGTGACGATAATGTACAATGTACAGAATGTTCATTATGTCATATAGCCAGCACATTTCCAATGCAGTTTGACAGTAAATTATAGCTTGGAGTTATCAGAACCCTGCACCATAGGGTAGATAACATACCGTCAAGTGCACAGGCTCAAGAAAAGAAGCGAAAACACATGAAAAATGTGCTTAAAGCTTGTAAATACCCAAACAGGACCTTATTGAAAACAGCCACAAAATCCAGAAAGAACACCAGTACCATGGGTGGTGAAGAAAAGGACAGACGCAACGACATTGTCATCCCCTACATGTCTGAAGTGTTTGAGAAATGAGGATCTTAAACAAATGCTGCATCCGTGTGTTTTTCAAGTCCAGCAATAACCCTCCAAGAGAAACTGGTCCGCACACCCAAACACAAGAAAAGTAACCTGGTGTATGCAGTCCAAGGCAGTGAGGAGTGCATAGATTTATATGTTGGTGAAACCAAACAACCGCTGAACAGACAGATGGCTCAGCACAGATGCCAGATCTTCACGCTTGGACTCAGCAGTCTATCTATACCTGAAGGATAAGGGACACTCTTTTGAGGACAATAACATGCATATTTTGGACAGGGAGGACAGGTGATTCGAAAGAGGAGTGAAAGAGGCCACATACTGTATGTCAAAGTAGAGAAGCCATCACTCAACAGAACAGGAGGCCTGAGGCACCACCTGTCTTCCACCTACAAGGCTGTCCTGACATCTCTTCGCAGGAGATTAAACCACCATTCACCCCTGATCTCCCTGAACAGTCATTCACACCAGGCATCAGCTGACTCTAATGGCCTATAACTACAGTCGTCACATGCAGGAGCACCAATCTACTCAGTGGTTTCTATTATCCTGCTAACAACCCCACAGAGGTTAAATTCCTGGTTCCCCTGCCAGTTAGTCAGAACTGCAGAAGCTTCTTAGATGAGAAGTGAAATGTCTTCAAGAATCTAAATCAAGTCCAGTTGATGCTGATTTAACTCTTACTACTATGACCTGGATGACTAAGAACCTTCATGAACATTATTTACCTTATTCACCATCTCCGTTTTGTGTGTTAGAATGCTTATGATGACGATGCTAACATACAGGTGTTTAGCTGGTATAATGTTTACCAGGTTCTTAATCTCAATTTAGTGTGCCAGCATGATAACGTGCTCAAAATGACAATGCTAACATACAAATGTTTAATGATTACCATGTTCATCATCTCAGTTGAGTCTGTTAGCAAGCTATTTTTGCAACACTTGAAAACGTATGTGCAAGTCATTATACCCTTGAATTTACTCAAATGTGATGCATAGTCAAATTAAGTCTGCAAGCTCATGTCTGATAGATCAATGTACTGTATTAGGCACCTCGGGCTGCATTTGATGCTTTATTGCTTGTTGACTATGATTTTTTTAATTTAATTTAATTTTTTTTTTTTTACTAAATATGTATGTGTTTATGAATGTGTTTTTGCAGTGCAGCTTCATGCTGAAGTGTGTTATGCAGAGTGCCAACTCCAAAGAGCTGCTCTCACCTTCCTACAGGTGCAGTAGTCTAATCTGCTTTTTAAAAAAAAAACACAAATTAACTGCATATCCTGATATATTTGTATATACACTGAACAAAAACATGAACCCAACACTTTTGTTTTTGCTCCCATTTTGTATGTGCTGAAGTCAAAGATCTACAACTTTATCTGGGGGGGGAGGGGGTCAGAAAACCAGTCAGTATTTGGTGTGATCACCTTTTGCCTCACACAGTGCAGCACATCTCCTTTGCATAGAGTTGATCAAGTTGATTGTGGCCTGTGAAATCCACTCCTCTTCAATGGCTGTGCAAAGTTAGAACATTGGGCTTTGCATGATCATGCTGCAACATGAGGTGATGATGGCGGATGAATGACACAACAATGGGCCTCAGGATTTTGTCACAGTATCTCTGTGCATTCAAAATGCCATCAATAAAATGCACCTGTGTTCATTGTTCATAACATACGCCTGCCCCACCATCACCATGAGCCACTCGATTCACAACGTTGACATCAGCAAACCACTCACCCACCTGACACCATACATGTTGTCTACCATCTGCCTTGTACAATGTAAACTGGGATTCATCTGTGAAGCGAACACCTCTCCAAAGTGCCAGACACTATGGAAGGTGAGCATTTGCCCACTCAAGGCAGTTATGACAACGGTTTCTTGACTGTTTGTGCAGAAATTTTTTGGTTATGAAAATCAATTGTTGCATCAGCTGTCCAGGTGGCTGGGCTCAGATGGTCTTGCAGGTGAAGATGCCGGATGTGGAGGTCCTGGGCTGGTGTGGTTACATATGGTCTGTGGTTGTGAGGCCGGTTGGATATACCGCCAAATTCTTGAAAATGCCTTTGGAGATGGCTTATGGTAGAGAACATTCAGTTCATGGGCAACAGCTCTGGTGGACATTCCTGCAGTTAGCATGCCAATTGCACGCTCCCTCAAAACTTGCGACATCTGTGGGATTGTGCTGTGTGATAAAACTGCACATTTTAGAGTGGTCTTTAATTGTGACCAGTCTAAGGCACAACTGTACAATAATCATGCTGTCTAATCAGCATCTTCATATGCCACACCTGTGATGTGGATGGATTGTTTCGGCAAAGGAGAACTGCTCAATAACACAAATTTAGACAAATTTGTCAACAATATTTGAGAAACATATGCTTTTTGTGTATATAAAAAATGTCTTAGATGTTTGACTTCAGTGCATGAAAAATGGGACCAAAAACAAGTCTTGCATTCATATTTTTGTTCAGTGTATGTAACAGCACACCACAGTTTCCACATAATCCAGGTTTTCAAGACTGTGTATCATTCGGTAGTGTCTAGTGAAATATGGCTTGACAATTCAACTTTTGGTCATTTTCTATTCGTTGAATGAAGTCTTATCCAAGCACCTCAGCTGAAATTCATTCCCCTCTTATTCACTCCCCTCATTTACTTTATTTTGCAGGATGAGAACATGGTGAGTTTTATCAAAGGAGGGATCAAAGTACGAAACAGTTACCTAATTTACAAGTAAGTAATAAGAGAAAATGGTGTATATTTAGTGAATGTCAGTGGTACTGTCATTTCCCCACTGTGGGACTAATAAAGGAATATCTTATCTTATCTTACTGTTAATGAGCGCTGAGGATGTATACATTATCTGATGATTTCATGCCCAAAGTGTAAAGTATTTGTAAGGATATTATTAAATGAGATATATATATATATATCTCCATCCATCCATCCATCGTCAACCGCTTTTTCCCGTTAGGGGTCGCGGGGGGGCTGGAGCCGATCCCAGCTGGCATTGGGCGAAGGCGGGGTACACCCTGGACAGGTCGCCAGTCCATCACAGGGATATATATATATATATATATATATATATATATATGGCATTGTGCTAGAGTATGTTGTTAAATGTTCCCAAGCAAAAACTTAAAGGGGCACTCCAGCAATTTAATGTTGTACTCCACAAAGTTAGGAATCTCGTGAGATACAAAGGATGATCAAAATATGTCCAACAGATGTCAAAATATCCTGACTTTTAGACCCTTGTTTAGCTCAAGCTCCAAAAACACCTATATTTTCCATAATGCAACGCAATAGCATGTTTTTAGAAACCCCCTGCCTGATATGCCTTTTTCCATCCAGAGAACTGCATTCCTTCGTAAAATCTCACAACTGTCTCAAAGGACCCAGCCACATTCACTTAGAGGGAGGAATAGCATTTGGAATAGGGGCCTTTAATCTGGTACGTCAGAGAAGTATCTTTGTATCAACACCATTGGCTGACTGCATGTGTGTAATGGTGTGTTTGTCCCATACAGTTTATCAGGTCTTCTTCATTCACAGACACTCTCTCTATTTCCTCCACGGATACTCAAAGTTTTGGAGTTTGCAGGCTTTTCTGGAGACAAGGTGTGATATATAGTTTTTAAATCCTATCCTTTATGCATTCACTCATTCATGGACACACTCAGATACTTTCTACATGTGTGGTCCTGTTTTAGGAATATGGTCTGTCTCTGCTGCATGATGGTGCAACAGGGATGAATCTGCGCTCCATGCTGTGCGCTCTGTTGCTGCTCTGCTACTACACCTTTCTCACATTCATACTAGGTAGTGCTGTACACCGTTCTGACTGTGTGATAACCTGTCACTATAGATTTCTTTACGATGTATCCTATCAAATCATATATCATGTCCCTGTTCTATCCTCTCAGGTACAGGCGAGGGAGAGGTGACTGAAGCTGAAAGGTTGCTGAAACCTTTCCGTCTCCGTTACCCACGGGTGAGAGACAGTAATGTTGATCTGTTTGAGGATAAATCACGTTCTAGGAAAAAAACTGGTAATGAAGGTCTTAACCCTGATGTGTGCTGTTCTGCTACAAATGTGGCCTCACAGACAGATATCATCTCTAACAAATGTATTTTTCAGAGGAAGTACTCCTCACACAAACATATATTTAGCTTTGGTTTTAGTTTTGGTTTGGGTATTATGTTTTAAATAGGGCTGTCAAGCCATTATAATATGTACAATATTTTTATTATACAATATAATATACAATTTTATCTATTCAAAATATACCTTAAAGGAACTTTAATACTGTGGACAAATATGCTGCTTTGCAAGTACTGTATTTAGCATAAAAAATCTGCTCCAATCATAACATGGCAAACTGCAGCCCAGCAGGCAGCAACAGCTGTCAGTGTGTCAGTGTGCTGGTTTGACTATGACTTGCCCCAAACTGCATGTGATTATCATAAAGTGGGCATGTCTGTAAAGGGGAGACTCGTGGGTACCCATAGAACCTATTTTCATTCACAGATCTGGAGGTCAGAGGTCAAGGAGCCCCTATGAAAATGGATATGCCAGTTTTTCCTTGCGTTATTTATTTACCACCTCATGACAAGCTAATTTGACCTGGTTGGTACTGATTTATTCCTTATGTTTTCTAGTTCCATATGATATGATATCATATGATCTTCTCTCTAGCTTGAAAACTGTCTGCCATTAACGCATTAGTATCGCTTTAACTTTGACCGACGTAGTTTTTGAAAAATGACAGTAACATCAGTTGTCAAAATCTTGCAACATGCATTTAAAATGGAAACATCCTGCAGCAACTAAGACATGGCAGTCTGCACTGTTGACCAATAGCAAGCAGTCGACATTGTTGACCTTTAAGGGAATGGAGAGCCAGAGTCCAAAATGGAGGAAGCTATCATTGGTAACTGTATGTTAGCAACCAGTTTTATTACCCAAAGGCCTTGGGTCAAGGAGGTTATATTTTCACTAGCATCGGTTTGTTTATTTGTCTATCTGTTAGCAGGGTTACTCCAAAAGTTTGCTATAGATATTAATGAAATTTTTTGGAGGGGTGGGGTGTGGCACAAACAATCCATTAGATGTTGATGACAATCCAGAGTGCCTTCCCGATACAGGAAGGATTCCAATCAGCCATAACATTAAGACCACTGGGTATAACACAAGCGCAGTGTAACTGATGACGTGTTGATGATATGTGATCCAGCTTCCTTCCTTCTGTGAGCAGAGAAAGACAGCAGGCGTGGGGGGCACTGTAGAGTGGGCATATTTCATTCTCAAACACAGTGGTGGAGGTCTGCGCTCTCAGAGTGCTCTAGTTCAACTTTTACTATTTAAAACTACTATGCTAGCTTGTTCCTGGCTGGCTATTGTATTAGCCTTTAGCTCATCAGCTACTGTAGCTACTAGAACCATTGGGATATCATCTGCTCTTACCCTCTGACAAATGATATAGAGTATCCAAATGTAACCTCAACCATTTTAAAAACATTTAAATCCTGTTGCTTGGGTTGGGTTGCAGGGATTGTGCAGTACATATAAATGATGTAAAGCGAAGGCTTGTGTAATATGTTGCTTGTTGTTATACCTGGTTGTGTATGTGCAATTTGTTGTGATGTGCTGAAGTACATATTGCTTTGTTTATATACAGTACAGACCAAAAGTTTGGACACACCTTCTCATCCAACGAGTTTTCTTTATTTTCATGACTATGAAAATTATAGATTCACACTGAAGGCATCAAAACTATGAGTTAACACATGTGGAATTATATACTTAATAAAAAAGTGTGAAACAACTGAAAATATGTCTTATATTCTAGTGTCTTCAAAGTAGCCACCTTTTGCTCTGATTACTGCTTCGCACACTCTGCAGTCTCTTGATGAGCTTCAAGAGGTAGTCACCTGTAATGGTCTCCAACAGTCTTGAAGGAGTTCCCAGAGATGCTTAGCACTTGTTGGCCCTTTTGCCTTCACTCTGCGGTCCAGCTCACCCCAAACCATCTGGATTGAGTTCAGGTCTGTGACTGTGGAGGCCAGGTCATCTGGTCCAGCACCCCATCACTCTCCTTCTTGGTCAAATAGCCCTTACACAGCCTGGAGGTGTGTTTGGGGTCATAAATGATGGTCCAACCAAACGCAAACCGGATGGAATAGCATGTCGCTGCAAGATGCTGTGGTAGCCATGCTGTTTCAGTATGCCTTCAATTTTGAATAAATCCCCAACAGTGTCACCAGCAAAACACCCCCACACCATCACACCTCCTCCTCCATGCTTCACGGTGAGAACCAGGCATGTAGAGTCCATCCGTTCACCTTTTCTGCGTCGCACAAAGACACGGTGGTTGGAACCAAAGATTTCAAATTTGGACTCATTAGACCAAAGCACAGATTTCGACTGGTCTAATGTCCATTCCTTTCTCTGCTGCTTGTTGCCTGTCCTTAGCAGTGATTTCCTGCTGTTAACCTGCTATTTCTGAGGCTGGTGACTCAGATGAACTTATCCTCTGCAGCAGAGGTGACTCTTGGTCTTCCTTTCCTGGGGCGGTCCTCATGTGAGCCAGTTTCTTTGTAGCACTTGATGGTTTTTGCGACTGCACTTGAGGACACTTTTAAAGTTTTCCCAATTTTTCGGACTGACTGACCTTCATTTCTTTAAGTAATGATGGCCACTGGTTTTTCTTTTCTTGCCATAATCCAAATTCTAACAGTCTATTCAGTAGGACTATCAGCTGTGTATCCACCTAACTTCTGCACAACACAACTGATGGTCCCAACCCCATTTATAAGGCAAGAAATCCCACTTATTAAACCTGACAGGGCACACCTGTGAAGTGAAAACCATTTCAGGTGAAGCAGTAATCAGAGCAAAAGGTGGCTACTTTGAAGAAACTAGAATATAAAGTGTATTTTCAGTTGTTTTACACTTTTTTGTTAAGTATATAATTCCACATGTGTTAATTCATAGTTTTGATGCCTTCAGTGTGAATCTACAATTTTCATAGTCATGAAAATAAAGAAAACTCTTTGAATGAGAAGGTGTGTCCAAACTTTTGGTCTGTACTGTATTTGTTTTTTTTATTAGTACTACTTTTAAGGCAGCTATTGAATGATGACATCCCATGTGTGCCCTATTTAAGTCCAAGACAAATATCCCTTTGGGGTCAATAAAGTGTATTGTATTGTATTGTATGGTAACCAAATATTTCGCTAGTGCAACCAGGCCTTTAAGGGGAACTGCAATGATTTTACACATAAAGATTAGATTACTAGTCATGATTTTATGGCTCCAATGAAACACTGCTTTTGAGTTGCATCATGGGAAATGTATTCAGTGATCTGGATCCAGTGCTTTTTGAATTTCACATACTAGGGAGTAAATTTCAGAATATCATAGCCTCTGCTGCATCTATTTTGACCATTCTTGTTTAATGCGTCTCTTACGAGTACCCCAACTTTGCATCACTGAGGTACTCTATGAAAAAGTATTTTACTTATGTCATGTGTGCAGCATTGAGTCCAAGACAAATGCTCCTACAGGGACAGTAATGTGTATTGTAACCATAACCATTGTAACCATATACTATATTTTGCTGGTGTGACCAGGCCTTTAAGGTGAACTGCAATGATTTTACATGTAATGATTAAATTGCTAGTCATGATTCTACAGCTTCAATGAAAAAATGCTTTTCAGTTGCATTACAGGAACTGTAGGATCCAGTGTTTCAGTTTCACCCATAGGCCAATTAGGGAGTAAATATTGACAATTCTTTTTTTAATGCGTCTCTTACAAGTTCCTTAAATTTACATCACTGAAGTACAATTTTGAACATATTTTGATCTTAATTATTGTAGTTTGGGCCAATATTTAATGGGTAACAATGGACATTGATTACACTGCACCACCTGAGTAATTGCTGAGTTTCCAGAATGTGGCAACATTGCAAAGTCAGACTGGTATCTTCCTGGTACAACTTTGACCTACCATATGAGTAATTTTTTGTTTGCATAAAGTTGTGCAATAATGACGGATTACTAAAGTGGTTCAGAACATCTGGATTAACACCATTGTTCTCTTGCTCCATTGGACTTTGTTTCAATGATGTCACCATGTTCCCATATCTCTGCAATCAGCTTGAGTGGTACTCATTCTTTTTGTACCATCGTTGTGTCTGTATGTCAGCTGTTTCTTTCAAATCCCAACTTCTGCTCACACTGTTTCTCTTTTCTCTCTATCATCCAGTCACACACTCCAAACCATCTCCGCCCCAGTTACTGTCATCAGATACTCACTCCACCTTCTGCTCACACAGTCCCTGCTGCACCCTGAATCCTTATTGTACACCATATTTACTACATTTTACCTGCATACTCTCTCTCTCTCTCTCTCTCACTCTCTCTCTCACACACACAAACACACACACACACACACACACACACACACCTTTTCATGCTGTCACTCACCTCACCACCTGACTCACATTCTTGTAAATTCACAATCCTTGTTCCCACTCCACCTTATACTTACATGCCTGCCCATCCCAGAGAACAAACTCAAAGCTGTAACACAGTGTGTACGAAACCTGAATGGAAATGTCTTTGTTAAACACTGTCAAGAGTAATTAGTAACAGGTGTGCCTAGCAGATAGATAGAATTTAACACACAGCAGATTGGCATTTACTGAGCAACACTGGAACTTTTTTTTTCTCTTATGTCCAGGGAGCAATATTTTTCTTCTTTGCGGGCAGGACTGAAGAGATCAAGGGGAACATTGATGAGGTGTGTTTTCATAAAATGTCTTGAATATTGCATAATGTCCAAAGATAACAAAATACAGTATTGCCATGCTTCTTTTCCATAAAAACAAACATGTCAAGAGACATTAGAATAACAGTAAAAATAAGATATATATATATATATATATATATATATCTGAAGTATAGGATTCTTATTAATGTGCTGTTTGATGTAATGCCACTGTGCTACCAGGCAGTTGCACTCTTTGAAGATGGCTGCAAGGCCCAGCAGGCGTGGAAGCAGTTCCACCACATGTGCTACTGGGAGTTGATGTGGTGCTTCACTTACAAGCGGGCGTGGAAAATGGCATACTTCTACGCAGACCTGCTGAGCCAGGAGAGCCGCTGGTCCAAGGTATAGAACACAGGACGTGCTCTGAGAGATCAGAGTGGATTCATTTGGATGATCTCTTAATTTAAACCTGTGTCAATCTTGTCAAGGATCTCGTGTCTTTGTGTTTTTCTCTGCCAGGCCATGTATGTTTACATGAAGGCTGCTTACCTCAGTATGCTGCGCCAAGACGAGGCCAGGCCTTTTGGGGAGGACGAAGTCGAGCTCTTTAGGTAAACGCACACATCTTAGGAACACACAGCGAGTGCTAAGGCTCATGAATGTCCAATGTGTATGCATAGACAAGATGTGTCCACATACTTGTCTGTGTACTCTGTGTGAACCGGGAGGATTATAGAGTGTAACAACACCTGTGGTCTGTCTCTCCAATCTACATATTGTGTCTGCACTGCAGTGCACTTACATATTTTAAACAAAAATAATCTAAATATTTAATACATGAAACATGTAATCGAAAAGACTAAACTTTGTCAAATAAACTTTTTGATGAAAAAATTAAGTTTTAGTGCACTTAGCAACATTTGTGCACCTGCTTGATAATCAGCTTAATGTGCTCAGACATCGGCCGTTTCCAATTATGACAAAAAGTCAAATAATTGTCCCAATTAATCAGCCAATCGATTAATCAGCTGATGGGTCGACCTCTACTCTAGTGTACTCCCTAGCTTTAAATGATAAAATCTGGTTTTAACTCTGCCGTAATGGGATGTATGATAAACCCACTGTACACAACCTTCCCCAGTCCAAACAGCGCAGACAATGTTAGCAACTTGCAGGTGAACATCATGGAGTATTTCCCCAGGAGTTGGTGGAGACCAAAAACAGAGCCAAGTGAGAGATAATATTGGACTTCAGTTCATTCATCAAGCGGACAGAGACGCGACTGTGAATTAATGCTAATGTTGCTCCATGTGTAAATACTCAACTATTAGCTAACATATTTGATGTAAGGATATGTCGCTTTTGTGTTTACAGTAGTTATACTGCCCCCAAGTGGCCAAAGATAAAATGGATTCAGTTTTAGAAGAAAGTACATGAGAAGTTTTGGGCACTGTCTCATTAATTCAGTATTTCTCAAATGAGGGCACTAGTACCCCAAGGGGTATTTTGAAGTACTGCCAGGACTATGTGACATTTTTTAAAAAATATCAGTCAAGCATGATTCCTAAAATAATTATACTACAAGTTTAGTACAACATAAGTTTGATATACCACATTTTATAGTCATTATTCCTATTTTTAATGAAATTAGTAACTGCTGTAAACTGTCAACTGCCACGACAAACGCAAATCATGATTACCTTTATTCAGTTACATTTTACACTGGTCAGAGGGGGACAGGCTGAAAAAATATTTCAAAGGGGGTAGTTCATTGAGAAATGTTTGAGGACCACTCCATGAATTCATACCATGCCAAACCCTATGCCTTTTTTCCAAATATGTCTATTATTTTTCTGTGTCTTTAGACAAGTGCCCACCTTCAAGCAGAAAATAGCAGGGAAGTCTCCCCCGACTGAGAAGTTTGCTATCCGTAAAGCCAGACGCTACAAGGCTCGTTGCCCAATCAGGCTACCAGTGCCAGTGTTGGTAAAGTTTCACAAAACACACACAATATGCTATATGTTTGACTCCCGGAGCCTTCCAACACTATAACACTATTATCTCATTATAGGAGATGATGTACATGTGGAATGGTTTCAGTATGATCAGCAAACGGCCAGAGCTGACTGAAGGCATGATGGAGACTTTGGGGGAGGCAGAGCGCACCCTGCTGGAGTCCCCTGGTAATACAACTTATTCAAAATCATGAGCCAAAACAACCTCACTCACCTGAAGTAGAACTGTACACAAAATGAGATCACTTGAAACATTTGTGTGTCTGCTGTGCTGATGACATCTGGTTCCTCCTCTACAGAAAATGAGTATTCAGTGGATGACCGTTGTTTGATCCACCTGCTGAAGGGTCTGTGTTTGAAGAACCAGGGTCTCTTCCAGGCTGCTGAGGAGTGCTTCAACAAAGTGTTGTCTGGGTGAGCAAAAGGGGATTCACTTCAAGCACAAGCAAGTTATTCCCCGCAAAGACTACATGCAACTTGACAAAACGTCTTCCGTGATTGGTTTGTGCACTGCATGTACAAACCTGGAGGTAGTTGAAGTTTTTGGCAACATGGTTAAATACACACTGACCAGGTGGAATTAGGGGCCAGCAGACCACTTAAAGTCCAAATTCAACCTTAAAAGGCCTGAAGTATGACTCTTATCTGTGTTTCTACTGGGTTTTCCAAGCGAAAACACCCACTCAGCCGTTACCAGAAGCAGAGACGCAGGTTACCACAGTAAGCTAATCAATAAGGTTAAGAATAATGTGAACACTAGCACTAGCTGAGTCAACATTAGCTCTGCATTAGCTGTTGTGCCTAGCCCCATTCCTTGAACAACAAATGATGTTAGCAAGTGGGCAAGCTCAAGCCATATACGTATTGTCTTTTATTGGGTGTTGAGAAGAGGACAGCCCATTGTTATTAACACCAATAGTCCTACCCTGTTGGACCAAAAAAAGCCAACAGTTACCTGTTACCTGACAGTTCCCCTGAAAACAAACAGCCATTGTTCCAAGGCCCGGAAAATAAATACAAACAGAAGTACATGGCACATGTATGGTGCATGGTACATAATTATTAAGCAGAGTGATGCCGATCAGTTGGAACAAAGGATTTCATTAGTCAAACATATATTTCTATATAATTTTATATTGAAAGCCACAAGACTGCATTCACAAAAACACTTATTTTACCTCGCAGAACACAGGAGTTGCTGGTCTACCGCTGTCTCGATTGGTTAGTTTGTTATTTTGTGAATTTTGGATCCAAACGTGGTGTCCAAACAGCAGTACATTGCTTAGCTTCCATGCTCCTATCCTGAAACCTACATCAGGTCAAGTGGAAAAAGTTTTTAGAGGGGCTTGGGAAATAACACTTTGACACAAAAACACAGACTTTGTTCAGAATTTGAATGTTTGGATTTGACTACATGTAGAACACCACTGTGAAGACCAGACCTGTTCTTTAAGTGTAGTGTTTGCTTAGCTTTTGCCAAAGTCTGAATTTAAGCTTTTCCTCATGTCTGACATAAGAAATAGTATTACACCTTGTGGAAATCACACGGACATTGTCTTGTTAGATTAGGTCCTGTTTCCCACATGGGAAAACAATACTCTTGTACAGTATTCCAGGGTATTGACTTCACTTATGTGTGTTAATTCACTTTCTTTCTGTGTGTGCTAAGTGAAAAGAAGATCAGGTTTGACCACTATCTGGTGCCTAACTCTCTGGTGGAGCTCAGTCTGCTCTACATAGACCACGGCAGAAGGGACGAAGCTATTAAGCTACTGCACAAGGCCAAGTAAGTACTCCTTTATAGCAGCTTCACTGATACGCACAAGATCAGAGACAGTCAAATCCTGCCACATAGATGACAATGTCAAATATAGTATTTTTGTGCCCATAATATACATATTAGTGATGGGTCAGTCGCGAACGAAACGGCTCTTAGAGTCGGCTCTTTGAAGTGAACGACAGGAGCCGGCTCCTCAGTGGGAGCCGTGTTTTTTTTTTTCTCTCTCTCTCTCTCTCTCTTTTTTTTCCTCCTCGCGCCGCACGTAATTGGTCGATATATGATTGAGCCTTGTGTTTGCGCTGAGCAGAGAGGGGAGGGGCGGGAGTTACACTCCAGCAGCAGTAGCGCACGAACACACACAGAGAGAGAGCGAGAGAGAGACGGGGACTACAAGAAGAGACAACATGGACACACTAGGAAGGTATAGTAAAGAAAATGAGTGACTCCAGGACCATTTCAATTTTACTGATAATAAAAGGAAGAGTGTAGAGTCTGCAGGAATATCATATAGAGCCACAAACAACCTGCACAGGTAAACAACCTGAGAACAGTCCACCAATCAGAGCAATGGGAAGATAAAACAGTCAGTTGAGTGTGATATTAATGAAGGTGCCAGTGTGCACTGCAACTGTTGCTGCTGCTGCTGTAGTAGTAGTAGTAGTAGTAGTAGTAGTATCTACAGCATCATGCTGTTCACCACCACAACCACCTAACCAACCCAGAGCTCTATGACACAGTTTGTGCAGAGGTCTGTGACCCCAGGAAGACATAACTCAGTTGATGAAGAACTGGCAAAAATGATTGCACTTGATTTCCATCCATTTTTCAGTTGTGGATGATAAAGGATTCAGGAAGTTTATAATGCACTGAATCCTATGTATGCAATTCCAAGCAGGAAAACAAAAATCATCCCAGGCCTATATAACAGAGAACTTGCATCCACTGCAAGAGAGGGTTAAAAAAATCCACAGCAGCATCCTTCTTGTCAGTTAGGTGCCACTTTATTGAAAATTATAAAATGGTGTTCTGTCTTCTGGATGGTTTTGAGTTCAGCAACAAACACACTTCTGAGAACTGAGCAGAAGAGCTGCTCAAAGTGGCCAAAGAGTGGGATGCTGTATTACTGACAATGTAGCTAACATAACAATTACATTAGTAATTCATTTTGAGCATAATTTTATATTGTTGTTGATAATAAATTAATTAAAGCAACAAAATAACCTGAAGAGCCGTTTGGGAGCCGAAAGAGCCGTCTCTTTTTAGTGAGCCGAGCCGAAAGAGCCGGTTCTCTAAAAAGAGCCGGAATTCCCATCACTAATACATATGCATTTAACAGAGAAAAGCAGTACTTCAATTAGAGTTATAAACGTTTCCAGCAGCCAGCAAAGCTTGTACATATAGCATTTTCGGGTACAAACTGCCTGCATAGATTATTGTCAGGGTATAAATTAATATTTTTGTTAGCTGAAATGTAAGCCCTTATTTAGCTGCCTTCTTACCTCACAGCAGCACATATATATATCTCTTCACCCCCGCCTACTTGCGTGCGTTCAAGTCAAAAAACAACACTTTAAAGATGACACAGCGTGTCTTACCGGTAGCCTGCAGCTGCATTTTGAGACACTGTAAAAGCAACTTCTTTTCTTCACATTTTCATTTTTGTACATGTCACAAACAAAACACAACATGCTAAATAGTGAGCTTTTGAGGTGCCAGTATTTAGATATCATTAGCTTTTGACAGAGCCACACTCACCATTTCCCTATATGTCCAGTCTTTATGCTAAACGTAGAAAACAAAGGTGCAAAAGGTTGCAGATGCACCTGCTTGGTAATTGGATTAATATGCTCAGACATCAGCCGGTGACGATTATGATCAAATGTCAGATAATCGGCCCAATTAATCGGTCGACCTCTAATCATGAGGGGGAAGTTCACATGCACATGCATGAACGTGCGCTTGGTCCCAGTTTGGGGGTTTGAAAAAATAGTCACCCTAGGAAACGGGGAAAACGGCAAGCCTGGCTCTGTCTAAAGGTAACAAAATCCACCAACCACAGCCATGAAATAGTGTGGCACACTAAACCCCTGAAAAACCACAATTTGTTGTCTTTACACTTTAGTTTTATATATGTTTTACATATGTATCACAAATAAAATTACATGCTAAATTGGGAGCTTTTGAGGTGCTGGTAGGTAGATTCCATTAACTTTGGACAGAGCCAAACTAGTTGTTTCCTGATGTGTCCAGTCTTCATGCTAAACTAAGATAACGGAGATTAATATCACTCTCGTGTCTGTGTGGAAATGGTAAGGCAGCAGCTAGTTTAGGTTAGCTTAGCTTAGGTTAGTAACAAAATCCACCTATCACAGCCATGAAATAGTTCAGCACATTAACCCCCTTGAAAAACAGCAACATTATCTTTTCACTTTAGTTTTTGTATGTATCATGAACTAAATACAACATGCTAAATGGTGAGCTTTTGAGGTACTAGTATTTAGATGTCTTAAGCTTTGAACAAATCCAAATTAGCTGTTTCCCCATATGTCCAGTCTCTAAGCTAAGCTAACTAGCTGCTGGCTGGAGTTGCATATTAACACATAGACATTCTTTTCATCTAACTGGCAAGAAAGCAAATAAGCATATTTCCCATATTGTTTAACGATTGCTATAAAATGTCCTGTTATTCTTTTTACTGCTACTAAAATTGTACATTGATACATTTATTCTAAAAAATTCTATTTTTATATATTTTATACATTTTATATTGTATTGTATATATTATATATTGTGAATTTCTCCACTGTGGGACCAATAAAGTAATATCTTATATTATCTTATGGGTATCCACGAGTCTCCCCTTTACAGACATGCCCACTTTATGATAATCACATGCAGTTTGGGGCAAGTCATAGTCAAGTCAGCACACTGACAGCTGTTGTTGCCTACTGGGCTGCAGTTTGCCATGTTATGATTTGAGTATATTTTATGCTAAATGTTGTACCTGTGAGGGTTTCTGGACAATATCTGTAATTGATTTATGTCGTTGATTGATTTCCAATAATAAATATATACAAACATTTGTATAAAGCAGCATATTTGCCCACTCCCATGTTGATAAGTGTATTTAATACTTGACAAATCTACCTTTAAGGTACAGTTTGAACAGATAAAAAATGTGATTAATTTGTGATTAATCACGTTTAATCGTGAACAATAATGCGATTAATCACAATTAAATATTTTAAGCGATTCACAGCCCTATTAAATACAAATATTATTTAGCATTATATTACTGCCTATTGTATTTATTTATTGCAATTAGAATTATTTCACCAATAAAGGATTTATTACAGGACAGTTGGGACAGGACAGTAGTACTACAATATGCACAGGGAGTCTGTCTCTGGTTGGTCAGTGGAAAGCCACTACATGAACACTAGAGGTCGCTCTCTGCCTATTACATATTATTCCATACAGTATTCGGTAAGTCTGACAGGCTGTTCACAAAACAAATGCAACCCACTCTTGATGAAAGACTCCTACTGGATAAAAGACAGCTTTTTGGGCACATTGCTCCCTTAAGTTGAGAATTACCAAACAAAATACTATATAATGTAACATTAAATGAAACAGACAAGTATTAGTGTTTTTTATTGAACACGTTTCTATCACGCTTTAACCTCCTCCATTGTTTCAACTTGTAGACACAACTATAAAGAATACTCGATGGAGTCTCGCACACTGTTCAGGGTACATGCTGCTCTAGCCAAACTCAAGGCCGACCCTGGTGAAGAGGAGGACACTCATATGTAGGAGGACATTTCTTCACACTCTAAACTTCCCTCAAGGGTATGGCTGTTTCAGCGCGATACCCAGATGTTGTTTTTAAACTAGATCTATTTTCAGCAAGTGAATGCTGGGTATTTTATCACTGTGTTCAGGTAGACCTTTAGTTTCACTGTCTACACTAACATATCAATGGACAAATGTAGAATCTGTTTTACAAGAGCCTATGCTTCCCAGACTTTTGAGTGTATGTAGACATTTTATTTTATGGACAATGTTTTTATGGTTTACATTGAAAATTAAAGAACACTCAATTTTAATCAACTGATTGAAAGATACTATGAATATTAAATGTAATAAATGTTATGACTTAATGAAAGGTATATTAATGACTATGTAACTGTATTGAGAGCTCTACATGATTATTACATAATTAAGAATCTTCAGCATATTGTGCTGTTTTAAGGTGTTAAGTTGTTCATAGTATTTCAACTGCAAAAACATTTGATACAAATTTGTTTTAAAATTATTTTTTTTTTTACTAGCTTGAAGATAGTTATGAGCCACAGTCACCAGCTGGTATTCTATGCATCGTCATTTATTTGACTCATTCTGTATGGTTGCTATGGAAATGCTGTTTTAATTCAGTGTTTAGGCATATCTGTGTATGGCCTTTCCAGAAACTTCAGGATGTATAAAAATGATTTTTGCGCAAATAAATTCTACATACGGATGTCTGTTCAGTCTTAAATTGGCAGCATTCTGTAGTGTTACCTTGTAATATTTATTTTTCTTTAATCCCTCTGAGACCGACTTTACTGTCTTTCAGAAGATGAAGCAGGTATTAGAGCTAGAGTGAAGGTATCAGATATTATGATAGCTAGCATAACTATAATGATAATCACATGCAGTTTTTTGAATGATTAAAATTGTTATTCTATTCTAAAATGGTTTATTTGAATATTTCTGCATACTGGGGTCCCTAAACAGTCTTGAATTACATAAACTGGTTATGACTGTAAAGCTGAGACTCCAATGACCCCAACTGTATTCATGTGTGATGTTAGTCCCCATAGGAGTCATTTCATTGTAGTGAGATTACATCTATACATTTTAGCTCACTGTATAAAATAACCTGTGGTGACCTCTAGGATAATCACAGCCTCATGAAACTTGACAGTCACAAACAAGAGACCTAGAGAATTCAGATGGAATGGCTTTACTAGCTAGACTGACAATTAGGGGGTTTCTAAGCAGTTTCCAGAACAGAAGTGCTTGTCATCTAATCGCCAAAAATGCAGTTCTTTGAGAAATCACCAAATGTTTTGATCCCAAATGATAGCATGGCTTTTTCTACAGTGTTCCTTAAGGTCTTGGTTTCTTAATGTGGTATTTTGGAGGAATAATTGATCATTTTTATCAATTCTCAACAGGTAAAAAAAAATTATTAAATTTAGCACCATATCTTTACAACTAATGGTTGTAAACATTGCTGCAACAACTTATGAGACATAATGGAGCACATGGATGGCAATTCTATACTTCTAATAATGTTCTAAACCCTTATACACTTTCACTGTGTATTTTAATTAATTCACGTTTATTTCTGACTTACAAGCCCAGCTTTCAGATGATGTACACCACTTCTATTTGACATCTACTGTTGACCTGCTATTTCCTCCTAAAGACCCCCTGGATCTCCTAAAAAAGAAACAAACAAAAACAGGTCCATTGTGGGTCTCGGAGGGTACAAAAATATTTTAGACGACATGCAGTCTGTACAGAAATTGATTTATTTCAGTGACCGCTAAGTACAGAGAAAGGTAATGAAAAATGAACAAATGCTTAAAAGTTTTTTGTTTTTTTTTTTGTTTGTTTTTTTTACAGAGAAAAAACATGGATGGGGTTTCTGTAATCCAGGTCATTATGAAGGCCATCAGTTAACCCAAGGACAAGTGTCCTACTCATTTGTATATGTGGCACATATTCCATCTCATCCCAGCAGTTATTTGTGTCTGAAATGACTCAATCCCACACTACGAGGAGGCAGCAGGAGGTGTGACGGGGGCTGCCGCCTGCTCCTCTTTCAGTCTGCGTTTCATTAGCTTCGTCCTCTTCTTCTCTTCCTTTTCTATTTCAGCTACCATTTCCAAGAATTTGGGGCTGCGGGGGTCCACAGCATGGCCAAAGCGCTCCCTGGCCTCAGCCAGCAATTTAGCACGGCGAGCTTTCTCCTCCTTCAGCTTTTGCTTGGTTTCACGCTTTTCTCTGCGCCAATCGGCTACCATCTTGGGCATTTTGGCCATGTTGGCTGCAATGAGTCTCTCTCTGCAATGGAAATGAAAAACCATAGCATAACGGATGTTAATGTGGTGCATGATGCATAATTTACAATGGTTGGTTGGTTGAGATTAGGTCTCCACAACTATGAGATGGATTGTAGGAGTGCACAATTATGGCCAAAATGATAACCACAATTTTTAATCAATATTAAGAATTATTATTATTATTTATTGATTTTAGGAACAAAAAATATTTATTGCACTTTCACAGTTAAATAAACAAAGACTTTGTCAGTCAATGTTTGTAATGGCATTGTTTTCTGTTTAAATTCGTGTTTTTAAAAAGACAAATGTATTAAAATCTGGGGGTTCCAGTCAAAAGGACTCAACTGACAATGACTGACAGGGGCACTGTCAGTCATTGAGGAGGAGACATTTCTTCGTGCCAGCTCTATCCTATTACTATTACTATCCTATTACTACTTTTTCCTATAACAATAACTTTGCAAAAATAGTAATGCGTTTTTTCTCTTCAGATGACTAATAATGCTTTAAGAAAATTTACATTTTGCTATGATGATTGTTTCTCACGGTAGTTTTTTCAGTCAGTAGTGCTTGTATGTTAAATGTGTTGGTAGAAGGGTTAACTACCTCAGAGGGCCCTGTCTCTTTCTTTTTTAGCAGTGGGTGTCGTGATTAATCTGTGTAAATTAAGCTCTCAAGTTCTGTCCTCTCTCACCTTGGCTGAAATTAGCTCTCATCCATCATCCTCCTACATCAGGTGGAGTGGGTGACTCTACCCGTATTAGCTGCTGAAAATGTTCTCCCTGTTTGTACCATTCATATATTTAACATTACATAATGACATTTAAAACATCTGCACCGGTGTTATTCGTGCAGCTAAGACAGATCAGAAGCAAGAGAAAACAGACCAGCATGCAGGATATACCGTTTAGCGGGCTGTCCGATAATTGACGCACAGCAGTTAGCTACTCTAGCAGTTAGCATTACTTACTTTGCCAACTGTTTTTCCGTTTCCACCTTCTCCTTGGCCGCGATGTTCTTAAGCATTACCTCTAACGGAGGCTGCCACTGGTTTTCCTCTGCGATAATCTCGACCAGCTGCTCGTGGCTAGGCCACAGCGAGGCAGGGTCAATACCCGACGCTGAACCGTACCGACCGAATAGCTTCCTATCATACCGAGCCGTCTTCTGCCACTCCGGCGTCTTCTCGCTGCCCTTGTCAGGGATATACGGCTCGCGAAGGTTCAGCTTTAGAGGTTTGGGGTTATATGACGCTGTCTGCAATAGAAGCCCGCTCGGAGAGTCCGCTGAAAGTGCCGTTTTTGAACATGAAATTCGCTTTAACGCCCTACATAACATTGCCGTCCTCCTGTAAAGCATGAACGCCGCCATCTTTGTGCATCCCCAAGAAGGACCCAGAGAGACAGAGGTGACTACCGCAGTGCCTGACTGTTCTTCACGGCAGCTAAGCGAGTCCTTCTTCTTCTTCTTCTTCTTCTTCTTCTTCTTCTTCTTCTTCTTCTTCTTGTTTATTGGCGGTTGGCAAACAACTTTCGGGTGCATTACCGCCACCCACTGATCTGCAGTGTGGACTAAGGCGCTATAATCCTTCTAAAGATCTAATAAATGAAAAGAATAAATTATTAATAACTAACCCCAATAACAACTTAAGTAAACAAATAATAGTCATGTCTCAGATTCGATTGCTTAATGTTGTTGATTTTAAATATTCAAGCAAGAGTCTCCAGCTCTTATCCCCTGAAGGCTTTGACAGGATATTACCAATATTATTGACTTCAATCTTTCTGAGCTCTGATTTTAAAACTTCCCTCTCTGTAAGATATTTCTGACAAGCCATCAATACATGCTCCACTGTTTCCTCTTCTCCACAATATTCTCATCTGCCATTACAATGTTTCCCAATTAAATACAATGTGCTGTTTAGTCCAGTATGACCAGTCCTCATTCTTGTTATGATTTTCTCCTCCTTTCAATTTCGTCCTCCAGAGTCTGCACCCCCAACTAATGGTCTATGTTTATAAAGAAATCTTCCTTTACTTTCATTGTTCCATTTGTCCTGCCACATCTTTTTGATTTGCCCCTTAATCACCTCTTTGGCTTCCAGTTTACTGATGTTTACATTGATATGATTACTTCCACTCCTCAAAGCTCTTTTAGCTGCTTTATCTGCCCTCTCATTCCCCTCAACTCCAACATGGGCCGGCACCCACACAAACCTAACAACCAATCTCATTTGTTGGATTCTAAATAATGTTAATAATAACTCAAATAATAAATCCTCTCTACATCTAGAGTTGCGAGATCGTAAACTCATCAATGCTGCACTAGAATCAGATGCAATTACCACTCTCTCAGGCCTGATGTCCTCCACCCATTGCAATGCAATAATCATGGCCATCATTTCACATGTGAATACAGACACATCATCAGTAATTCTTTTCCCACTTTCAACATCAAATGCTGGAACCACAAAAGCTGCTGCCGCCCTGCCAGTCTCTGGGTCCTTAGACCCATCTGTATAGATACATAAATGACTGTAATACTTCCTTCTGATATAAGAATTTACTTCAGCTTTGACCTCATCTTCCTCTTTTCCCATCTGAAGGAGGCTCAGATCAATCACCGACTGTGGCAGAAACCAAGGAGGTACAGCTGGCAACACAACAGTTGGAGAGTAATTCCTCTCTGATAATCCATTTCACTGGCCTTCTTTTTGACCACCCATCCAAAGCTTTTTGTGGACTTTTTACCGTGTTCCCAGCATGGTTTGATAATACTAATTGTTTGATGACTAATAATGTTATGTCCTTGTAAATTAACCCAGTATGTCATCATTAGTTGCTGTCTCCTTAATTCTAAAGGCATTTCTCCCATTACTACCTGTAGTGCTGGTACAGCTGTTGTTTTAAAAGCCCCGCTTGAAATCCTTAATGCTTGTGTCTGTATTACATCCAGTTTCCTAAGCAAAGTTTTGGATGCTGACCCATATGCCACACAACCATAGTCCAGAACCGACCTTATTAAACCTACATATATAGCTTTCAATGTTGATCTGTGTGCTCCCCACTCCGTTCCTACCACACACCTCATCACGTTTAACACCTTTTTACATTTATTTACAACCTTATCAATATGTACATTCCAGGTGAGCCTACAGTCAAACCATACCCCTAAAAATTTAATTGTATCCACCCTTTTGAGCTCTTTCCCATATAAATTTAGCTTTACATCTGCTCCTGTTTTCCTCTTTGTAAAGAAAATTGTGTTTGTTTTTTCAATTGAAAACTTAAATCCCCATTGAAAAGCCCACTGTTCCACCCTTTGAATTGATTCTTGCATTTGTTTCACCACATATTTTACATTCTTTCCCCTTTTCCACAGTGCCCCATCATCTGCAAACAGTGACCTCCCAACACCCTGACCCACAGGTTCATAAACATCATCAATCATAATTGAAAACAACGATGGACTTATCACACTCCCCTGTGGTGTTCCATTATCCACCACATGGCTGGTGGAAAACCTTCTTCCCACTCTCACTTCTATAGATCTTCTTTGGAGAAAATCTTTTATCCATCTATACATTTTCCCCACTATCCCTAACTTAACTAACAAGTTTAATCAATAGACCCTCTTTCCACATTAAATCGTATGCTTTCTCAACATCGAAGAAAACTGCCACCACAACCTCCTTATTCACTTGAGCCTTCCTCACCTCTGATTCTAGACTAAGGACTGAATCCATTGTTCCCCTGCCCTTTCTAAATCCACTTTGGTGTTTTGATCTCAGGTTCCTTATCTCCAGATGATATGTTAGTCTATCTGATATCATACGTTCCATTATTTTACACATATGTGATGTTAATGCAATTGGCCTGTAGTTATTTGGATTAGTGGGATCTTTACCTGGTTTCCTGATGGGTATTATTACTGCTTGTTTCCAATTATATGGTAACTTCCCTTCCTGCCATACTTTGTTATATAACTTCAAAACAATCTTCAATGACACCTCAGACAAATTCTCCATCATAATATAACATATCTGATCTTTTCCTGGAGAAGTAAGACCTGATTTACTTGTTGTTTGTTTCATCTCATGCAACGTGAAAGGCGCATTTATTGCATCATCACTTTCTTCTTCTCTTTCTAACAGTTGTTTATTTCTTCTCTTGTTTTTTTCCTTCCTTGTTTTCCCTCTTCTGACATGTTTTCTGAACTATGGACTTCAACCAATGCCTTTGCTAACATTTCTGCTTTTGTTTCATCTTCACTGGCCAACACTCCATCTTTTTCCAACACTGGATATCCCCACTCCTGTCTTATTCCCCTCATTTTCTTTATCATTCCCTACACTTCCCCAATTGGGGTTGTTCTTCCTATCGTATCACAAAAATCCCTCCAGTACCTCCTTTTTGCTTCTTTGATAGTTTTCCGAACTAATGCCTACATCCTTTTGTATTGTATAAGATGTTCATAATTGTGAGTATTTTTAAGTAACTTAAATGCCTTATTACGCTTTTATCTCACTATCATACATTCCTCATTCCACCATGGAACTAACTTTCTCCTTGTGATACCTGATTTCTTTACGATTGTTTGATTGGCTGCTTCAATTATAGCCCCACATACACTACCATTAAACTTGTCTATGTCATGTTCTCTATCTATCTTTCTAAATTTTGCCTCACTAATTTCTCTAAATTTATCCCATTGTGCCTTTCCAAAATTCCACTTTTCTAATGTAGATTCTGGTATTGACCTGCTTTCACTTCCTACTTTGCACCCGATAGGATAATGATCACTTCCAAGGGTGGAATCACTCATTACTTCCCACAGACAACTACCTGCTACAGACTGAGATGCTAGTGTCAAATCTAAGCTTGATTCTTTATCTGTACAACAATCTATTCTTGTGAAACTTCCATCATTTAAACACACCAGCCCCAAACAGTCCATCAACTCCTCCATTATCAATCCATTCCTATCCGTCCTCTCCCCTCCCCAAAGTGTACTATGGGCATTAAAATCTCCACACCAAATAACCCTCCTTCTGTCCAGCCCCTTTATTGCAAGTAGTTCTTCTAACTGCATCCTCTGGCATGGGTTATAAAAATTCACCATGCTCCAACTCCCCTCCTTTAGCCAAACTTCAACAACTATATGCTCCAGTTCTTTCCCTTTTTCTATTTCCCGATATGATATGCCCTGCTTAATAAAGGTAGCACATCCTCCCCCATTTCCCCCTTCTCTATCCCTTCTTATACACACATATCCTTGAATTACAAAATCCAAATTAGGTTTCAGCCATGTCTCCTGAACACATATTACTTCAGGTTTATCTTCTAACTTCTGAATAAATCCTTTAAATTCTTGCCCAATCGACAGCAGACTCCTAGCATTCCACTGAAGAATGAACATGATTAAAATTATTTCTGTGAGCATGACTCTTTCCATAACTGTTCCTGTCTTTTAAGTTCTTCCTGCACATTCTTCCCAGATATTCCATGGATATTTAGATACCTGGGCTGCACGGTGGTGTAGTGGTTAGCGCTGTCGCCTCACAGCAAGCGGGTCGCAGGTTCGATTCCGGCTTGGGACTCTTCTGTGTGGAGTTTGTATGTTCTCCCCGTGTAAGCGTGGGTTTTCTCCGGGTACTCCGGCTTCCTCCCACAGTCCAAAAACATGCAATTTAGGTTAATTGATCACTCTAAATTGCCCGTAGGTGTGAGTGTGAATGTCTATATGTTGTCTGTCTCTATGTGCCCTGCAATGGACTGGCGACCTGTCCAGGGTGAACCCCGCCTTCGCCCAATGCCAGCTGGGATCGGCTCCAGCCCCCCCGCGACCCCTAACAGGATAAGCGGTTGACGATCGATGAATGAATGAATGAATGATTTAGATACCTCACTGCACTCTGTACAATCATTTCAATCCTCTCAGATCTCCCCTTTGCTTGAAAGGAACAATTTATTACCTCTGCCATGAAATACACAAACTTCTCCTTATTAACCATCAATATATTCTGATCCACCTCCTTAATTTCTGCCACAGTCCGTTCATCAATCCGTTTCCTCCACTGGATTTCTTTTTCTCTCTGTTCCACTCTTCTCTCACTTTGAACCACTTTTACTGCATCTGCATAAGATATTTCCCTGTTCACTCTCCTCTTCTGCACTTCTACTGCCATCTTTCTGGCTTCACAGCCGCCATAGACCACACTATGTGCTCCTCAACAGTTAACACATTTCAGTTCAGCCCCTTCCACACATTTCCCATACTCATGGTCCCCTCTACACCTTCCACACTTCTGTTTTCCTTGGCAACTTGCTGCAATGTGGCCATATTTTTGACACCTGAAGCATCTCAATGGAGGTGGGATATAAGCTCTAACACTGTAGCTTAAATACCCTACTGTCACTTTGTCTGGCAACACTCGCTCTTGAAAATCCAACAGAATGGATAAACTATCAACTTTCTCTCCCCCCTTCTTGCTTGAAGACGTTTGATGCCTATCACTTTCCCTCCTTTAATGTTTGCCTTCACTTCCTCTAACTTTTCCTCTACTGGAATTCCATAGATAACCCCTCTCACAAAGGGTCCATTTCCTGTCTTCTTGGCGTTCTCGACCTTTTTGTTGCACACTTCAGTTAACTTCATCACTTTCTCTCTCTGCTGCTCATCTTTACATTTAATTAACAATCCACCATTACTCAGGACCTTCGCCATCAAAATGTCTCCAATTTTTCCTTTCATCCAACGAGACAGGGTCACTGGACTCACTTTCCTTATATCCTGTCCCTCCTTGAACATCAAAATCACCTTAAATTCGTCATTTCCCACACGCACCACTTTACGCTCCTGCCTCACCTCATTTTCCAAACTACTGCCACTGACACAAGTGCTTCCTAGTACTTTTCTTCCTCACTACCTCACTCCATACCATCTCCTCCTCACTCCCATCTCCCCCATCACTATCCCCTGACATCCTTAGTCCAGTCACAGATCAGTTTATGCCCTGCACACACGATAGGATTTCCAACAGTCAGATTTCGCTCTCTCCGCCGATCACACTTCCGCCCCTCTGACCCGCTAAGCGAGTCTTGTGTTTGTGTAGTTTGAAATGTTTATTGGTCTTCGCTTTTTGAGGACACATCTTGTCTTAGTAATAAATTTATAGTTACATTTTTGCATTGAATATATCCAGCAAAAAATACTTTAGAGATATTTAGAATTTATCTTAAGTATTCCTGCACATTCTGTGAAGTAGAAGAAGAAACACTAGGATTTGTTTTATACCGGAATATTTTGGGTGGATGTTAAACATATAGACTGTAAGCAAGAAGTGGATGTAATCACTGTGACATCATCGCTTGGTTTGTGGACTGCCATATTGAAGTTTCAAGTTGTTTATATTATTTAAAAAAAAAAAAAATTGAAGTTTCAAGTTTCTCATTTTGGCCATCACCAAAGAATGTACTATTGCCAAGCACTGAAAGTCAATTGTTTGTTCGATTGCAACATCAACGCCCAGCAACAAACCTACATTCCCGCATTTTGAACTCAGAGCGACTACCGGACGCCAGTGAAACATCTGCCTAAAAAGTGCCATACAAAATTATTTCTATTTTATTAAATGACCCGTGTTTATCATTACAATATTATAAATACAAAAGCGTTTTCAGTACAACATGGTGGCAGCAGCTCTCGTCAGGGTTTTGTCTCTTTGCTTCTAAACTCTTTACCGTCAGCATCTTGGTATCTGGTCATTGCCATGTTGCCTTTGCAACCAGAAGTGACACGAGGGTGTCATACAACTGAGAGAAGACAGAGACAAAAGATTATAATTAACTCATGAATTACCATGACAGGGTTAAAGGTCTAAGACAAAACAGGGATGACCACAACGGACAATGCCGTGGTAATGACCTGTCAGTCACAAGGTAGCCACACCCTAAGACATCCCCTGCTTTATGGTCTGTTTCACTCCAAATGTGACCATAATGTACTAAATGAACATCATGCTGTATTGAAGAAGACTTGAAACTAGCGATTAAGACCATCAACTCATGCTTACAATGCTTACTGAGGTAATAAATCAAGTGAGAAGTAGGCTCATTTTCTCATAGACTTCTATACAATCAGACTTCTTTTACAACTAGAGGAGTTGCCCCCTGCTGGATATTACAAAGAATGCAGGTTTACGGCACTTATGCATTGACGTCACTTCTCAGACAGTATTCAGCATTACATAACAAAAAAGAAAAACTGGGCAAACACATTTTATATGTTTTGAAGAGGTTTTTTGTACTGTTTTATTAATTTTTATTTTATTATTGCAAAAATTCCACATTCGCAAGAGATGGATGGACTCCAAAACAAATTTTGGACTTTTCAAAAAAAAAAATTATCAAGAAGTGCATCAAAATAGCACCACAATTTGAAGCCTTATCATAAGAAGGCATTTAACACAAATGAGCAAGAAAGGAGGACACCTCACAGGCACAGTTTAAAACAAGCAGCAATATATCAAAACGAGAGCTGTCAAAGTTAACACGATAATAATGTGTTAATGCAAATTATTTTTTTAAAGCTTACAGTTTCTTGAATGCATTATTGCAATTTGTGATTTGTAGGCTGTAGTGGGCTCAGCTTTAAAGCTAGGAGATTAACTAACACTCCAGACTTTTGCTACATTTTGGTGACTAGCATGTCCATTTTCAAATGGGCCCTTGACCTCTGACCTCAAGATATCTGAATAAAAATGGTTACTATGGGTACCCACGAGTCTCCCCTTTTCAGACATGCTTATACACTTTATGATAATCACATACAGTTTGGGGCAGGTCATAGTCAAGTCAGCACACTGACACACTGACAGCTGTTGTTGCCCATTTTGCCATGTTATGATTTGAGCATATTTTTTAATTCTAAGTGCAGTACCTGTAGGGATTTCTGGACAATATCTGTCAGTGTTTTGTGTTCTTAATTGATTTCTAATAATTAATATGCACATACAGTACATTTGTATAAAGCAGCATATTTGCCCACTCCCGTGTTGATTAGAGTATTAATTACTTGACAAATCTCCCATCAAGCTACATTTTGAACAGATAAAAAATGTATAATTAATCGCGATTAATCATGGATAATTATGCAATTGATTTATTGATTGACTTTATAGATACTGATTAATTGTAAAGCTAACTGACCGATGAATCATTATTAAATTACTGATAGTTGAAGCGCTAGATTAAAGGAATGAAAATGAACACAGAAATAAAGAAGACTGCTTCAAGTGCAAAATGGGTATTGGTGTTTGTGTCACAGTAGATGAATAACTTAAAAGTTTTAAACTTTAAAGGAGCACAGATGTGGGAAAAAAATTGTACCTCTGTCTTCAGCAGAATAACTAGACAAATGCTCTTTATTCCTATAGATTGCCAATATCACATCATTTGTGACAACATTTTCATATTAAATCACTTTAAGTGATATTCAGGAGTTCAGATCAGTGGTAGGGGTGTGTTGCCTCTGAGGTAGTTGTGAGCAGGTGGGCTGAAGCCAGAGCGCCAGGACGAGAAGGGGAGCTGAGACTCTTTAACACCTTCTTTGAACAATTAAGGACCACTGGGCAGGGAAATGAAGAGAGGATCTTTTGTTTCAACACTCATAGCTCCACCTCCTCTTTCCTCTTTTCACAGCCCCCACCCTCCCTCAACTTTTATTTTTGATTTCTTTTGAAGTGGAGACTGAACAAATGGGGTTGCTCTGGAGTGTAGCACTTACAGAGACAGATGTCATCGCTTTTGTGTCATGGGGGCGCGCGGAGCTCTCCAACGTCATTAAAGATTTAGGGTTCCCGTGCCAGGGGTAGCACCAGGCTGGAGGTGGGGGTGGGCATGACAGAGGCTTAATTTGGCTTAGGAGCGATCTGGTGCCAAGCCCGGGGCTTTGGGGATCACATCAGTGTCAGTCACAGGCAAATAGGCTTGTTAGCAGTTAGACGATAAGGGCACAGTGGCAAGATGACAGGTCTATTTTTGAGTGAGTGTGAGTGGGAGGGCTGGGTGGTGCATTAATACTTGTGTAGGGAAAGTTATATAGAACACCTGAATTCTTCATCTTCATCTTCATCTTCAACCGCTTATCCGGGGTCGGGTCGCGGGGGCAACAGATCCAGCAGGGGACCCCAAACTTCCCTTTCCCGGGCCACATTAACCAGCTCTGACTGGGGGATCCCGAGGCGTTCCCAGGCCAGTGTGGAGATATAATCTCTCCATCTAGTCCTGGGTCGTCCCCGGGGTCTCCTCCCAGCTGGTCGTGCCTGGAACACCTCCCTAGGGAGGCGCCCAGGAGGCATCCTTACCAGATGCCCGAACCACCTCAACTGGCTCCTTTCAACGCAAAGAAGCAGCGGCTCTACTCCGAGTCCCTCACGGATGACCGAGCTTCTCACCTTATCTCTAAGGGAGAGGCCAGCCACCCTCCTGAGAAAACCCATTTCGGCCGCTTGTACTCGCGATCTAGTGCTTTCGGTCATGACCCAGCCCTCATGACCATAGGTGAGAGTAGGCACGAAGATTGACCGGTAGATAGAGAGCTTTGCCTTCCGGCTCAACTCTCTCTTCGTCACAACGGTGCGGTACAGCGACTGCAATACCGCCCCCGCTGCTCCGATTCTCCGGCCAATCTCACGTTCCATTGTTCCCTCACTCGTGAACAAGGCCCCGAGGTACTTGAACTCCTTCACTACTACACCTGAATTATGACACTTTAAATGGCATTTGTTTTTACAGATTGTTTAACTTGCACAGACGCGTACATTTGTTTTGGATAAAATGAGTAGTTGCAGTAGTAAAGAGTATCTATTGAGAGATTTTGGTGTTCTATTAGTCTGCTATTCTCAACCACTGGGCCAGGCACACTGGTGGGTCTCAGAGCCCCACCTTGTGGGTTGCAGAGGTACTGCCAAAAGGTTTAACCCCTAAAAAAATCTGACGGCCTATTCTGTCTTTCAGAGGGTATAAAGTGCTCCACTGATGACACATTTTTATAGGCCAATCAGGCAGTTAGAAGCGCCCTGGGGTCCTCAACAAAAAGCGAATGGGATTTTTCCATTGGGTTTTGGATTATTGCAAAAAATAATTGCTGTGGCAAACAACATTTATAATACTTACACGTTTTGATGAGCAAGATAATCTTCACAAATGAACACCATCCCTATGATTTTTGAAGCGTGAGCAGAATCACCAGAAAAAGGCTGCTAATTTTGAAAATTTTTTTGATAAGTGACCCTCGTTAACCGATTATTAATGCATTAATCATTTCATCCCTACTCCAGAAGTACAAAGCTAATGTTAGGCTATAAACCAACTACACCACAGCTGCATGAGCACAAGAATACACACCAAGGCTGCAGTGGTGGATGAGGCAGCGTGATGACATTTAGTATACTCAGTCATTTGTTCAAAATTAAGAAGTTATTTTTGATGTATTTTATGTCAGCTCAGAAGAGGTTAGTCAGGGGGCTGTGTTGGGCATATGATGGCAAACAGCAACTCCAACCGTCTATCTGCTTAACAAGAAGAACAGTCTTACAAGCACAACTCAATGTGGTAGAGCCCTTGAATAATATCTCCAAGACCACCTTTGTGGGGATTGGGAAACTCACGCTGTTTCTGAAGTTTAATACCAACATTGGTATTCCTTTAGGGTTTGTAGTGCCAGGAATTTGAATAACTTACTTCTGAACATCAAAATAAGCAAAGTATAATGTACAGCAAGCCAGTCATTATTACAAAATAAACCTAGACAGGGTGAGCGGGACAGTGTTGAATCACCCTGAAGGGGCTCATTTCACAATAATAACTCACTCACTGTACATCATCCCGCTTATTATTTAGAAATACATTTCAGACATGATTGTATCATCTCGAGCTGAAATGATTAGTCAAATAGTTGTTCAACAGAAAATTATTTGCAGTAATTAATTGCTTGAGATGTTTTTCAAGCAAAAATGTGTTCAAGCTTTAGAAATTTGCTTTAGATTTGCTAAAGATTTGCTGTTTTTCTGTTTTACAGTATATTTTTGTAAATTGAAATTTCTTTGAATTTTAGTCTAACAAAGCAAGATATTTAAAGGCACAGTGTGGAGCATATAGGGGGATCTAATTAAGTATGTTTTCTATATTGTATAATCACCTGATTGTTACATCCAGCAGATCCTAGGTCATGTTTGTTTTATCTTTTCATTTTCATTATTTTCATTTTCCGTTTCAATTTGAAATCACTAACCTTCCCTCTCGTTTCAGATTCACTGCACTTCCTGCCCTCGTGTGTCTCCACGCCCCTCTGACCCACTTTCCATCTACTCACCTGCGTCCGATTGTCAGCCCCACCCCTGATTGTGTCCACCTGTGTCTCGTTTTGCACTCCCTCACCATGTGTGTCCTCCCTTCCTCATCTTACCAGTTCGTTGTTTCTCCTCTCCGGTGACCTTCGTTCCAGTGTTTTTTCTAGTGTCTGCTTCCTGGTAAATGAACCTCTGCCTGTTTTTTGACTTTGCCCCTGCGTATTGTTTTTGGATCTGGTTGCTCTTTTTGACTGCTCACCTGTGTACTGACCTGTGCCTGATTAAAGACCAATTCTCTTTTACACCGTCTGATCATCTGAGTCGTTTATCTGAGTCCAGTGTCCTGGCATTACACTGATAATAGGAATCATTGTATTTTCATTATCTTAGAATGAGCCATTTGTATCTACATAGGGAGTGGCTCCACAGAGCTGGCCGCCATGTCTCCACAGTAGCCCAGAACGGACGGGCTCTAGATGGGGCCATTTGTGGTTTTTGTGACAGCCACCATAGTTCTACAGGACAAGTTTCAGTTGGTTGCAATCTGCAACCTCACTGCTAGATGCCACCAGATCCTACACACTGCACCTTTATAGAAGTTTTTTTTCTTCTCTATTTTTTTCTATTTTTGCTGGAGCTGAAAGAGAGCGAGAGATGCACTTGGTGAAGTTCACAGAAGTATGTTTGGTTTTCAAAATAACTTTCTTCATGATATGTCTGACTACATACATGCTGAAAAAAATGTAGCAATGTTGCTATTCTACTGCATCAATTTAGAGACCTTCTAAATTATAAGTCCCTAGAAGTGTATGATTCAAGTTTTTCCCATGGTCTAGTGTTAAAAAAGAAAAAAAAAAATCACAAAGTCACAGTACTTAAAAATCGGAATACAAAGGGTTTCATTTGTAATAACAGAATAATGAAATAAAAATGAAGATAATGACAATACAAATACTCTCTGTCCCTTTCTCTCTCTCAAAACACATACACACAAGCAGAGAGAGCCAAGGTTTGGCATTGTCTTTCCTATGAAGCAAATTGCCAAGCCATGTGTTACTATTTGTTGACACAAAGAAGAAATCATAATAAATTGAGTCTAAATGAACCGCTCTTTTGTTGGCCTTAAACAATGATAGGGGTTTTTGCTCCGAATTTCTTGGCACAGTGAATTCCATTTGTCAGCATTTCCCCCAAAACAAGGGATGAGGACAAAATCCAAATAAAAGAGAGCTGAGCCCTAAAAATATCTCTATTTCCTGGAAATGAAGGAACACTGTGGTTTCACTTCACAAACTAAGAAGAGAAGGCAGGACAAAGCAAAGCCTCCTTGGTAAGACGAGTCCCCATAGCGCTGGTGATGAATTACAGCTTTCCGCGGGAACATCGCATGGAAATTAATAATGTAACTAATGTTGTCCTTGGCAACATGGGTATATATTTCCCATCATTGCACATTTGTATGGTTTTCCTGATTTCTCTATTTGTGGTTACAAAGAGGCCATCATGGTCACAACAAAGCATGTAAGTCATGGCTGTTATCACTCTTGCAGCTCTCCGCAGGCAGCTCTCCGCACCCCCCCCCCACCCCCAACTAATGTTAGACTTGGACTTAGCCCAATTCAGAACTGCCAGCGTAAGCGGTCTTATGAGGGATGCTGGGGGTGGTGGTCATGATGGGGCTGATATGTGTGTGTGAGGGAAAGCGGAGGACAGAGGAGGATGGTGAGCCTTCAGTGGGGAGCAACAGACTATTTTATGGTAATGGATGTACCACATGGTGATCCAGTTAGTGATGTGTTTGGAGTGCAATGGGGTGTTTGAGTGGGGTAGGGGGATGGGGGTGGGGTCTCGGTGTTCTGCTGCAGTCTCCACTGAGTTTGTGGAAAAGTGCAAGGGTGGCTGTGGCTTTCTGAAAGATTCATCCACCTGGACAGAGTTGAGGTGATGGGGAGACCAGCATAACCACCAGAGAGCTTTTATTTCTGCTCACTTTGCACCAAAGAGTGCATTCAAAGTGGCAAGATCCCACTGCATTCCTGCCACATAATGGCTGGAACTAAATTATCTTGTATCATAAATCTTATGCCTATACGTCACATTCACTTAAACACCCGAAGAGGAGCACATTCCTGTAAACCAGCCCAGTCGCACAGCAGTGAAACAACTCATATATTAATTCATAAACTATTCATATGTAATACACATAATTGTGAACTGGGAAGTATAGAGTGCATAGGCTGGAGGTTGGGCTAGATGGGCGGGTCAAAAAATATAGGACTTTCAACCAGGAGACCATTGTTTGTGTCCCATGTGAAACCACAAGTCAGTTAATTTAGTTGTCATGTAACTTCTGTACTGAAGTCACTTCTGGAGTTATTTTAACCTAAACCATGATCTTTTCCTTAACTATCTCAGTAGTTTTTTCTAGTAACTTCTGTAGTTACATTACAGCACTTCCAGAGTTATTTTAACCCAAACCACAATCGTTTTCTAAAACAAGCTAAATATTTTTTGTGATGTAATTTCCGTACTTAAGTTAGACAACTTGCTGTGTTATTTTAACTGAAACCAACCACAAGTCAGTGTTGATTTCTTTGTCACGTAACTTACATACTTAAGTTACGACACTTCTGGAATTATTTTAACCCAAACCATGATCTTTTCCTGAAGCTAACAAAGTCATGTAACTTCCATACTACGTAGTTTTGTTGCCTAAGCCTAATCAAGTCAGTCTACTTCTAAACCTAACTTATTTTGAAAAGACTGGAGCTGAAATTGACATGTGTCTCACATGCTGCTGCACATTCATAGATAAAACACAAGAAAAATATGTTGTTACAAGTCATGCTGAGCATCACTAAAAGCAAAGGGAAATTCGTGTCTATGTATACAAATCAAATAGATTAAATTTTGTGACTATTCCATGAAATGTCGTGACATTATGTTGTTACTTTGCAGTAAAGAGTGCATTAAAAATGGGGATTCCCCAGACTCTCCTGCCACATAATGGCTGTAACTAAATTATCTAGCATCACAAATCTTTGTATCTCGCATTCATGTAAACACCTGGAGAGGGGCACATTCCTATAAACACACACACTAGGTTTACATAAGGATTTGGCATTTGTTCCAGGTCTGTAATGGCACTGGATTCCCGTGGTAGTAAACAACTGTGCCACTCTCTGCCCCTGATATATTAAGGATTTTTTTTCGCTACAAACGATCAAATGGCCTTGGGAATTGAACAGATTGCAGTTTATTAAAAAAGAATGACAGATTTGCAAACAACGACAGCATCTCCAAAATGTTTAGTTATGATGGAGCTCATAGTTTCTCCTTTCTCTTTGAGAGTCGTCGGGCCTGTGCAGCCCAGCCCAGGGTCCTAATGAGATGATGAATGGGAACATACGGAGTGATGGAGGCTCTCAATCCACTAGTGACTGCTAATTTAAGGGGAGATTCATCAAATGCGGGCCTGCACTCTGATGTACCTTCATAAAGCAGTGCCGGGGTCCAGTGAAGATGAATGGAGGTAATTATCAGCCCTACCTGTTCACAGGCATACTCCTCTTCGCTACAGCTTCCTGTGGATCCAGGGCTTGTAATCTGTCTGTGTGAAGAGCCGATGCTTAAAGCAAATCCCTCTTTTTACTGATAGATCTCAATCATGTCAGAAGTGAGAGATTATTCCACATTAAACTAATGCATCAGTGTTGTTGCTCTCGTCTGACACAAAATGCCTGAGTGCCACACTGAATGTCTCATTCTGTACCAAATGATCTAATTACTAGGCTTTCTCTGCTGGATACTATTGGGCTGTAAGTGATACCTCTGCCACTTAGTCAACAGAGCTATTACTGTTTGCACTTCCAGTTGGCATTGTTGTTAAATATCATTGGTTTCTATGAAATCTCAGTATGTTTTCTAGCTGCCAAATTACTAGATCAGTGACCACTGATAGAGCAGTTAGGGATAATATACAGAAACCTTTACAGTAATGGACAATGAAGCTCCAGGATCTAAGGACAAGCTTGGTCAAAACCGAGTATACTGTATATCTTGATCTAAGGTCAGCCTGCGAATCGGTGGCTAAATTGTTATACAAATTGTCAGTCACTTGTTATACTATTTGTATAACAACATGCCACTGATGTATCTTTTTTTGAAATCAGATTTTTTTTGTGTTCATAATATTAAGCTTTGTTTGTTCCAGATTCAGTGTTTAAGCAAAACTTTAATTTGTTTCCATATGAAAAGTTCATTATACAGTATATGGAGAGAAAGGAAAACATGCACTGTTGTAGTTTTTCAATAAATATTGAGTCTGGCCCGCAACTTAGACCCAGTTTTTTTTTTGGCCTACTGTGTATTTGAGTTTGACACCACTCATTTAAACAGTCCACCAAAATGTAATTCTGAAAACATTTCAAGCGAGAAATAGATGATTCCACTGCTGAATCTCTGCTAGATCACCTAATTTGACAAATTGGTCCAAGTTTCGTGAGCCAGACGTATCGTGCTGGATGGGCTCATTTGCTTAACAGACTGTTCCAAAAAGGTCGGTACACAAGTGAGCAGATCAACAGGCAACCAAATCCAAAAATCATCAGGCAAAGGCAGGGTCGAAAAAACAGGCAGAGATTCATTTACCACAGGAAGACCCGAGGAAAAACGTAGGAACGATGATCACCAAGAAGGGTCAACAACAAACTGGCAACATGAGGAGCGGAAGACACACATTATATACTGGTGAGGGAGTAACAAGGCACAGGTGAACACAATCGAGCGGGGTTTGATAATCAGACGCAGGTGAGGTGAAGAAAAGTAGGTCAGAGGGAGTGAAGACACACGAGGGGAGGAAGTGCAGTGAATCTCAAACGAGAGGGGAGGTTAGTGATTTCAAAGTAAAACAGGAAATGACAATAATGATACAGAAAGAAACAAAACAAAACATGACCTAGGATCTGGTGGTCGTCACACTTCCCCACCTTTTCATTTTGAAAGAGCAACGGCCAATGAAACTCCAACACTCGGCAGACCAATCGTTTAACTTTATCAGTTAGTGACAGACTTTCATGTTTGTAGGGCTGGCCCTCTGCGGTTCAGTCAAAAACCTTGGCTTCAGTCAAAATCTCTCCTGAACAATTGTCCAGTCATAGCCAAGTAACGGTAACCAGTGTACGTGCAAGTAATATTTTGAAGGGTAATGTCTTTTGTTTTTAGCCTTTCCAAAATCAAAAACACAACAGCTGTTAATCTGCTCTAAGCTACAAATATCAGCATGTCCGACTAGCCAGCATACGTAGCCACGTACCAGTGTTACTTCTAAGGCGAGTTTCACTTAAGGATAACTTCTGTATTTTTCAACCTGGACCCTATTTTAGGCGACTGTGGCTCAGAGGATGAAGTTGGTGGTCAATGTATGCTTGAGAAAGACACTTAACCTCCCAAGGGCATAACCATCGGTGTGTGAATGAGTATTTATTAGATTAGACTGTTACATTATGGAAAGGACCCAACAGGGAAAGGAAATGTTTTTTTTTTACCTTTCTGGTGGAACAGTTCGCCCAATACTCTGTAACTCTCTCTGTGAATACTCTACTGAATTTAGCTTGAACACATCATAATGTAACTCAATGCAACCTCCTTATTTTGCCATTAGCTCTGTTATTTAGCCAAGCATGACTGTGCTGCCCTCCAGCTGCTAACAGTTAATGTTACTAGGTCTTGTTTAACACATCCCTAGCTTCCTCTCCCTCACAGCATAGTCACACATGCAGTTGATTGGCCATCGCCGTCACCAAAGTTCAACTCAACGCAATGTGAGTAGTAGCCTATACTGACATGCCACGCATTCATGTCATCAAAAGCCTACCTGGCACAAAAAAACAAACTGCTTTCTGGTAATGCGTTACAGCCCAACCAGTACGCTAAGCAGGTGCAAGATAAGATAAGATAAGATGAACCTTTATTAATCCCCGGAGGGAAATTCGGGATATGCAAGACAGTCATCAAGCAAACACGTGGTTAAAGCAAGTAAACTCCGGCTTAAGAGAGTTAGGCTGAGCAAATAGCAGTTTGGCCTCATGACCTTCTTGTGACCTCCTCATGTCAGAACGTAGAGATTCTGAAGGGAACAGAACCCAAGCTGCCACCTGATTTAACCTAGAACACCATGATCCAGACACACAGGACATTGTGTTGTAGCTGGGCCATCCCTTATGCCTTAACCCCAGGGTGCTGAGTCATTGCATGCACACATTCACATTCAGATAGACATGTGCAGACACATGCACACAGCTATACGAGATTTTGGGATGGGGGACTCTGTAGCACACGGTGAGGGAGGGAGGGGATGTGCATGTGGCACTAGCCTGGCGCAGACATCGTTCCCATTGCTCCCTTAGCAATGCCGGCGCCATCTGTCATCTGCATGAACATCTGCAAACCCAAGGTGCCCTTGTCACCCAATGTTAGAGCAGTATGTTTGGCTTTTCCATTAAGGGAACCTGGAGTGATTCACCAGAACAAAACCTATTAGATTGGATGGTGTAGTCGTGAATCAGCTGGGTTGCAGAAGCACATTAAATAGTAGGATTCTTCCTCAGGCAATGCTGCCTGCCTGTCTAGCATGTCTGGCTAGCATGACATCTCATCTACTAACTGACAATTTGGCCTGAGTCTTCTTTTTTTTTTTTTTTTTTTATGAGCCTAGGCTCCGCGGATGCAGGAAGAAATCAAGCATTATAAAAACCATCAGGTGATTAAAAATTTTAGACTTTTTCCCTCTTTTTTTACTGGCAGAAAAGTGGTTTAACTTCCCCGTTCATTCCTATGAAGGTTGCTCAGAGGCACATAAAGTCAATAGGTAGACTTCCTGGTCTGGAAAAGTATCTGGATCTTCTGGGTTTTTTGGGTATTACTACGCATTAGTGCACATGACCAACATGTGCCGTAGCATCCTCTCGGTCATGACTCGGTCAAGGGGTCCCAACTTTACAGCTTGCGCTGCTGTCACTGTCTGGGGCTCCATAGACATAAATAGAGGAAGGAAATAACTCTGGATTCTGCTATTAGTGTGGTTTCTAAGTTTTAGGACCTAGTGATTTAACTATTTAACTCTTAGAGTGTTCATATTGGGGAGTTGATTCACCTCAAAAAATTATCCGCTGAATTACAGACATGTCTTTCTTAATGTAAGTCTATGAGAAAAAGTTTTTTTTTTTTTTTTTGGGGATTGACAACTGGCCCTCTTCCTGGGGGCTTGGTTCAATCCAGTCAACTACAGCTATAATTACTGCTACTGTACAGTGACACTTATGGGCCATTTGTACAATATGTGATGTGAGTATAGCTCTTGATTATAAAACAGGTCAGGAAACAATTGTGGCTGCTTTAAGAGTTGATGAACTTATCGTAGGCCACGTCTCTCTCAATCCCTGTTTCTCTCATTTGTTTTCATGCGTGACTTCATTGTAGTTACTCTGGCTGCTTTAACATACAGTAAGTTCAGCCCACTCGCACATCAGTTTCTGTATTCATTCGTGTATGTAGACACGAAATTCACATTTTTGTTGTGATGGTTAACACCAAATCAATTCATATGTAATCCACCTAATTTTGAATTTGAAGTTTAGAGAGCAGTGAAACCCTGCATACAGAGCAGGTCGGGGTGAATTGGTGGGTCAAAAAACACAGGACTTTCGCCCAGGAGACTAGTGTTCATGTTCCATTTGAAACCACATCAATTCAAAGTTGATTTATTTGTCACTTAACTTCCGTACTTAAGTTATATCACTTCTGGTGTTACTTTAACCCAAACCACAATCTGAAAGCTAACAAAGTTGTTTCTGTCACGTAACTTCTGTATACGCCACTTCCTGTGTTATTTTAACCCAAATTGTCTAAGTGTAACCAAGCTGATGTATTCTTGAACCTTACTAAGTAATTTTATTTTGAAAAGACTGGAGCGGGAATTAGCATGTGTGCCATGTGTTGCTGGACATTCGTTGGAAAATGCACAAAAAATATATATGTTGTTGAAAGTTATGCTGAGCATCATGAAAAAAGGGACAATTCATGTCCATGGGCACAAATCTAAGAGATTTAATATTTTGGGGCATTTTATGATAGATTATTTGTTGGTGTGGTTGTTGTGTTCATTCTTCAAAATTGGTGTGAAAAATTTTGTCAATAACTATCAAGTATAAATCATCCTGGGCATTGAAATGTATGCAAAGACCACAAACATAGCACTGCAGTCAGTATGATGTCATAATATAGACAAACTTTCCCTCAGCACCCCCAACTCTAACTGGCTTCCAGCATCCCTGCTCAGCTCTTCCATATTTTCCTCCTCTGTCTCTCTGATTCTGCCGCAAAACAGATGGCTTCACCCCCATCCCCATTTTTAATCTATCTCCTCTCTGCGCACCCAAGGTTATGACCAAAATTGAAATCATTTTCATATATTAGAAGACTCCAGGAGACTGGACCGAATGGCTGTATCATCCATTATGAGTAAAATTTTGAGTTTTATTTTGGCCTCGTCCTGATCAGAAAGTGAGTGAGAATATACTGTAATGTGCCCCTTCAGAGTTGATTCTAGTTGAGATGTTTTCTGGTGGCAGATGGATTGCTGTGTATTAGACCAGACAGTGTATTATTCACCACTGCAGCTCTCTGGAGAGCGTCGCTGTCTATTGCATATGGTGCTGAGCTGGATTACAGCAACAAGATCACAACAATATGCTCATTGTCCACCACGCAGGGATATAATCTCAAGGATTACTCTCTGATGAAACTGGCCCCAGCCTCTCGGGTAATACAGAGCGATATAGGAGATTTCATACAAGCCTTGGCTGGGGAACATCCTTTTATATGAGATTCTCTGATCTTTCAGACTCCAGAGTTTTATTTTCAATTGCCCTCCATCTTTTGTTGCCTGCACATGATGCTGGACACAGCAGTGGGCAAAGCTTTTGCCTCTCACAGCTGCCTCTCCAAAAGAAATGGGCAAACATGCACGCACGCGAACAGCGAGCTCACCGCCATCTGCTGCGGAGAGTGATCGAGGATGCTGCTGTCGAGTTAGTTGTGAATTCGAAACAGCAGCTGAGAGAACACACTGTGCCCTGACCACACAGAGTGGCACCGCTGTTGCCTGGCTGCCTGGCACAACGGGCTCCATCTGACTCACTGATGATTTCACTCACACAAACACACACACACACACACACACTAATATAACAAAAACATTTTTGTTATATTAGTTGAAATTCTCATGACATCCTGACAGCAATCAATAAATAAAATGCTTTGACAAAAAAAAGATCTGTGGCAGTTGTAGGTCTGTAACAAACCTGTCCAAGCACTTCATTCAGCCCAAATGTAATGATTGGACAGCCTGCCTGTCTACCTACCTGTTTGTCTGTGCTCGCTCTGCCCTTGACTCCTCTCGTGTTAACAGTCTTACTGCTGCTAGCCTGAAAGCTGTGAGTACTAACTATAGTCATGTTCTTTGCTTATGTTAATTATAATAATTTTGGTGGAATGGCTTTGGAGGGAGGCCTGAAGGGACAGACTGTCAGTGTTCTCACGAGATTTACAGACTTTTGTTTTTTATATTTGGCTGCTAGCTACTCTCATTGGAAAAGAGTTAGCAACACTGAGCTGTGTTTTTTCGTTAGACTATTTTAAAAATCTAGTGTACTCTTGTTAAATTCTCAAAATTACTGACCCTAGCTTTAATTCACAAGGGTTGCAGCATACCAGTCTGCAAACCTTGGGAGACATTCAGTGTTAACGTTTCTGAACCAAAACTGCATTTCATAAATATGTTTCATATGGGCCTTGTATTATGATCGTAGAAACGCACAATGCTACATGCTAACGTGAAACGACTGGTTAGGTTTAAGCAACAAAATTACTTGGTTAAGGTTAGAAAAAAGATTGTGGCTTGTGATAAAATAGTACAAAATAATAAAGCAACGTGTAACAACGCAACGTGTAACAACGCAACGTGTAACAACGCAACGTGTAACAACGCAACGTGTAACAACATAACGTGTAACAACATAACGTGTAACAACGCAACGTGTAACAACGCAACGTGTAACAACGTAGCGTGTAACAACATAACGTGTAACAACATAACATGTAACAACATAACATGTAACAACGTAACGCGTCACAACATAACATGTAACAACGTAACGCGTCACAACATAATGTAACATAATGTAATAATGTAATTTGACAATATAATGCATATATAACATAACAACCATAGCAACCGTAACAACGTACCTAGTGTAAATAAATAGCATCCGCCCTTAGCTTACTTTCTTACGTAACATTATATCACAAGCATAACAAGTGTAACAGTCTAAGTCACCTAAATGAATAACAACTATCCCTAGCTGACTTACTGATGTAAAGCTTAAGAAGCTTAAAAACCTTAAAGCATAACATTGTAAGTAGTGCAAAAAAATAATATCCGCCCATAGATGACTTTCTTACATAACAGTACGTAATGTGAAGTGTTTACTTTTAGTTTCACATGGGACACAAACAGTGGTCAATTGGGAAAGTCCTAAAGTTTGTTTGACCCTCCCACCTGTCCTTGGTTTCTTCCCCTTAGTTTCTCACTTGTTATTCTTGTTATGTTATTAAGATAACTTTTGTGCCACTTTCAGTAATGCTTGCTTGATATAATGTGTCACTTGCTCTGCATCACTTGACCGAATGCAAAAACGTCCATCTGTGGTTTGCAGAAACATACAATGCCAACATTTATTCCTGGAGACTGGGCTGGTAGTAGAGGAAAATATTGTCCAGAGAAGGAGACAAAATCAGTAACATATAGATTTAGAGTAATGCACTGTACATTCTGGATGGCTATATTACTAAGTCTCCTGTTGCTTCTTTTCTTTTTATTTTCATGAATGGAAAAAGTGACCCTCACTCTTTGTAAGCAGGTTACGTTTTTGGAAAGACTTACAAGCATTCTTTGAGAAAATGTGCACTTAAATAATGAAAAGAAAAAGAAATAAAGGAATAGGTATCAAGCAGGCGTAGACACTAAGCATACAAAAAAGAACTCAAACAAACCATGGGAGCCTAACATTCAACAGCAGCCAAGAAGGCTGGCCGAGAGGGCTGCCTTTGAAAAGAGCATCTTCATGCTATAAGAGTCTCAAAAACAAAACTCCGAACCTCAACATCTCCTTACTACACTGACAGTCACTGGTTTTATTCTGAGCAAGTATGTATTCATGGACAGAATCTCCATCTTGGCCACTTGCTGTCCGCTTATTTGTAATTTGTCACCTGGCTTGTTTACTCTTCTTTCTGCTCATTTAGAACTCACCTTTGTCCTAACGGGCTCATTAGCAGCAGCCTCATTCCAGGAAGAAACCACCAGGTTAAAGCTCCGCATTTCTGAACCCGAGCGACGTGGCTCGGGCGCCGCACTTTAAATGAGGCTTGGCCCTGTTTCTCATGGGGAAGCTGCAGAGAGAGGAGCCAATAATGTGTTTTCACTTTCATGTATTTTCATAAGTCATCTAGTTGGACATTAAAGTTGATATTTTTCACCAGAAATTGCATCTTTTCCAAAAAAGAAACATGGTTGCGCTAAAATTAAATTCCTATTGCTCTGGGAATACTCTGTAGACACATATGACTTCAAAAAGTATACTTACAACACACGTCATGCAGGAGCAGGTTTGTATGGAACATTATTTTTAAAACCCAGAACTTTCCACACTGCTGTCTCTCGGTGCTCTTCCTAAGACATAAAGTACAGTGAAGGGACGGGTAATGGGTCTTCTATGTAGTGTGTGTGCATGGATAGACCATGAGACAGTTGGCCAACATTTTTTGCACATTTTACAGTGAAATATATTTTTGCAAAATTAAATAAAGTCTTTTTCACTATGCTAGCTAATTTTCCAGGTCATATAAAATTTTAAAACTCATTCCCTGTATATTTGTGTATGTAATTGTAATTTTTGTTATTTTCAGTTTCTCCATTTTACAAAGTAAGAGGAAAGACTTAATAGAGTAACAGTGAGAAAGAATATTATAATAGAATATTATTTTTAATTAAAGGAAAAACAAATGAAAACAATTTTTTTTACAAAAAGATGGTGGTGATACTGACAGATTTTATTCAGTTTAGTTGAGAATAGAGGAGCCTGTACTTTAATGTGCATAAATTTGTTTACAAAGTTCATTTTTCAGGTTAGCTGTGATTCTGTTGGTTGAAAAAATTCATGTTTTTTTACACTGACGAAAGACTGTAGCTCCTTTCCAGAGCTGATAGGACTATAGGCAACATTGTAGGAGACTATCATTTTTGAGAGATGTGGTGCAAGTTATATTTTCTTAAAGCAGAGCAATTCTGTTGTCAAACATTACATTTTTTTTATTTTTAGGCTTAGAAGCCTAAGTATGCACTGTGCAACTGCATTATATAGGAAAATGTGAAGATAAATATGATACAAAAAATCAACCAGGATTGACAGATTCTTAATATTAAAGGATGTAGATACAGTAAATACCAAGAATGATCAAAATGCCCTTTGGATAGTAGATGTTGTTAACAGTCATTTCAAACTGAAGTTCTGGCTTAGGGGCCTCTTGGCCTTCTGTGCTCAGTAGGTTAGTAGATTAAAAGACTGTATGGAAATGATTGGAATCAGGAGAGGGGCTGAATCTAAATATAATTTTGGAAAAAAATACCTTCCCCTCAATATCTCAAGACAATACATTTATTGCAAACATACAAATTAAAAAAGAGCCCATAAATAAACTGGAATTACTGTGAACCAGTAACCAGAAAAATGTTGGTATTATACATTTCTGCACACCACAGGATACATTAAATAACAATGTTTTTACAGTGCTGCGTTACAGTGCTGCTTTACGAAGTGTAAAGTCAATGTTTTTGTAGCGTTGCATTACATTGTTGCATTACAACGTTGTTACATTACAACGGTAAACGTTTACTTTTGCAACATTATAATACCCAATATTTTCCATCGATGTCATACAACAAGGAAGCTTGTCATTGTTATTCATTAGTTAAGAAGGGGTGGGAATTTTACTTCTTCTCACTACTTTTTGAATATATATTCTGTCTTATGTTTAAATGTTTTGTTTTATTTTCCTTTTATTTTGGTTTTCATATTTGTAATAAACACTTTAATCAATCAGTCAATCAATCAATCAATCAATACCTGAAGTTATTGAATTTGATCTTTGAATCTGATTTATCTCCACTTTAAAATTCTTCCAGGTACCTAAAGGGTGCCAGCAAGTGATGATTGGTGAGAGAGAGAGGGGGGGGGGGGGGGGGGGGGGTTGGGGGGGGGGGTGTCCGAGAGCAGACAGAAAGGGAGGTAAAACTGAAAGCAGATGGCAGAGCTGGCACCTGTCTTACACTAAAATCTGTTTGGAGCCGTTTTCCACATGTCTTTAAAAAAGAAAGAAAAAAAAAGCCATTTCTGCATATTATGCCAAAAAAGACACTCTCAGGTTTTAACCCTTTGTGACCATGCCCTCCCTATAGCTTTTCACTCATAATAGGATCCCCCATCTAAACAGTAGGAGATGCAAAACCCCTCTCAAATCCTTCCACTCTGTCTCATCCGGGCCTTGTAAGCAAACAGAGGGGGCATTCAGAACAGGAGAGAGTCTCATTTAAAGCGTTAATCTGTGGGCCACATGGTGCACAACAGCAGAGGAGCAAAACAGCACCACAGTACGATGACAACACACACATACACACACACACACACACACACACACCGAGCAGTCAGGCTTGTCCAGGCTGAACATGGCATGTATTTGGCACGAGAGGAAGTCTGTTCCAGGTGGCTGCATATATAAGTTGTGATCAGTTTGAACTCTTGTAGGTGCCATACTGATACTTTTACATTTTCAAGTACATTACTTTAGCGCCAGAAGACTTTTGCAAAGCATATAGGACCCAAGGAAAAGATTATGGTTTGGGTTAAAATAATTGTGTTACATAACTTATGTGCAGCGTTAAGTATGTAAGTTATGAAACAAAAATAACACACAGTCAACGCTGAACAAAACTACCTGGTAAGCTTAGGAAAAAAATAATGGTTTGTGATTAAAAAATAACATAACATAACATAACAACCATAACAATTGTAACAGGGTAAATACATAACAGCTGCCCTCAGCAGACTTTCTTATGTAACATTAAGTAACAAGCATTGTGTCAGCAGCCCTTTATTGCTCTTTACTGCATCACCTGATTACCTTAGAAGCAGTCCTGCATGATTATGTGGGTTAAATACAAGTTATAGTGCATGACTTTTTGTAGGTAGAATGAGAACAGCCTAGATATTATAATGCTGCTGAAATGCAGACTGTTGTGAGAAATCAACAACTGCAATTTCATAATCTGTAAGCTGACGATTTCCAAACCATATGAATGAATGAACCAGTGATGGCCTGCAATATAGAATGAAAACATTTAAATATCTAAAAGAAAAATACAGTGAAACCCCCAGAATTCACTGCTGTCTGAACAAGTTTGGTATCTTGGTATAACAAGGGTACAAAACATATTCTTTACTAATACAGCTAATGCATGACACATGATGCATTATTTAATGCAAGCTATATCTATATATAATACAGTATATGCTGAATATATGCTAAATATGGGCAGCCATTGAAAGTCCTCGTCTACACAGTGGAAATCATCTAAACATTCAGCTATGACACTGAAGATATTTTAGATTACACTAAGTTACACTTTCTGTACTTCAAGACAACAAACTGGATGTATTCCACTATTCTACTGTCTTCCGGCAACACAACCTCCTCTTTAAAAGCAGTACATGTTCTCATAGAAATATGAAATATGACGGATTTTCTATATTTTATTCTATCAAACTGATTATCAGATGTAAATACCGTTGCTTTAATTAATGAAACATGAATGTTACATTCACTAAAAGTGCTTGTTTTTGCCACTGACAGGCTCAGACTGTAAATGTTCTGTAAGTGTCTGACAACATTATGGAAAGGATCCTATAGAGAAATTTGTGTCATACAAATACAAATGTGTGAGTCATAATTGATTCATGTATTGGTTATACATTAGTCAAGCATGTGTTTGAAAATGTTACCACCAGTGCTTTAAATCAGTGGCTCCCAACCAATTTCCCTTGAAGCCCCCGTCACCCACTTCTATCACCCCGATATTTTCTGATGTCTTGCCCAAGGTGCATGCCTCCCTTTGTGTGCAGTGAGCAGGAGAGCAAATAGGATTTTGACCGCAATGAAAATGTGGTTTTTGAAAGGCTAAATGGCAACAATGGATTAAAGCAAAATATTTTATTAGTTAATGATATGTTGTGAGTTTTGTAAATAATTACATCTAACTTGTTTCAATATATTTTGGCATTTGGACTTTAAAATGCACTGGATTTATTGGAAATGTTTGGGTCACGTGATAATGCGTTAACGCAATTTCATTCGCAATTTTAATGTCATTCTTTAACGGATTAATGTAATGGCTGGGTGCTCAGTTAGTGAAGATACTACATATGAAACTAGAAAACCTGAGGAATCATTGGTACCGGCCATATTATACTAGCTCCAAACATGCTAAATTTTGTCAAGGAAAAACTTTCATGACTATTTATAAAGGGGTCCCTTGACCTCTGACCTGGGCTCTACCAGAGAGCCCACCAGTCTCACATTTACAGACATGCCCATTTTATGATAAACACATGCAGTTTGGGGCAAGTCATAGTCAAGTCAGCACACTGACACACTGACAGCTGTTGTTGCCTGCTGGGCTGCAGTTTGCCATGTTATGATTTGAGCATATTTTTATGTTAAATGCAGTACCTGTGAGGGTTTCTAGACAATATCTGTCATTGTTTTGTGTTGGTAATTGATTTTCAGTAATAAATATATACATATGTTTGCATAAAGGAGCATGTTTGTCCACTCCCATCTTTATAAGAGTATTGAATACTTGAACAGATTAAAAAATGTGTGATTAATTTGCAATTAAGCATGATTAAATATTTTAATTGATTGACAGCCCTAAAAAATATTAATTCTTTAAATAGATTTTATATATAGACTTTTGTATAAATTATCCAGTAAGTGTGTAATTAGGATTTTAATTGTACATGTGCAAATCTAACTTTGACAATATCGGAGAGCAGTCAAATCTTGCTGCCGCCCTGCTTTCAACCTTTCCAACAGGATGACTGAGAGCCGCATTAGTGCTAGTAATTCTCAAAACTTGTCAGCAGAGAGCGCCAGAGGACCCACGTCTTACTTCACACTATCTGTTCTTTATTCCATACTTAGTCTGCAGCTCACAAGTCTGCACACACTGAGGCCTCAACTCCAACACAACGGCTGCAGACAGCGAGCCAGAGAGCGTTCACCTGTCAAACATTGTTGTCACCCACGCCTTTCAATTCCCACCAAAACTTTTATAAACTGAAAATAGCTTCTTTCCTTCCCCTGCTCACGCGCTTCTTTTTTTTTTCCAAGGGAACCACAAATTGTGTCCAGATTTTCACACATAGTAACTTAGTGTTTTTGGGCTATTTGGAACAGAAACAATTACAAACAAACCTGTATTATACCCTCTCCTCACTAATGGACCTGACTAGAAAAGACAAGAAAATTAAACATTTCTGTTTTCCCCCCTCAGGTTATTTTAGATTGCGGGCTCATTTTCTAATTATGGTGGCCATTCTTTAAGCATGCGTGTTTCCCAGTCATTTTCTCGCTTTAATGAAAATCTGCACACACCACCGCACAGGGGAAAGAAAACACACTCCAGATCATTCCTAATTTGCTAACCTTTGACAGCACGTTGCCTTTGTGTTTGGGGATGATGAATCATAATCTGAGAAACAATTATGGGATCTTTCACTTTCTTTGCCAACAGACTTACAGGGAAATTGTGTGTGTGTGTGTGTGTGTGAAGTAATGTGCGACAGATAAAGAAGAAATCAAAAAGATTGGGAAGACAGAGGAAAGTTCATGTTTACGTTGTACTGTGGGCTGGCACTGTCCCCAAGCAAGATTTGAGCTTCTTGCTAGCGCTAGTGGTGCCCAGAGGTTGTTGCCATGCAACTCAATGGGGCACACACACATACACACACACTCACACATAGAAGCACCAACAATGGTCTGCTTTATGAGGTGCCCACTGATGCCATGGTAACCTCCTCGTTCTGGGCAAGACGGGCAGAGCGATGTGCCAAAAAAATGCCATGGTTCCTTTTTTTTTTTCTCTTTCTCAAACCACGTTGCCCAGAAACCTTTTGAAACTTAATAAGTGAAACCAGTGGGCAGACAAATTGCGACGAGAGTCTGTGAGGGAGAGCGGGGGGTAGAGGGTCAACTTTGGGAGTTTTAGTGTATCCTGTCTCTCAAGCATAAATTTAACCTTGAGTGGAAAAATGATGCTGGCTGATCAGAAATGTGTAGTGAAGGCTGTATAACTTAATTAGACCAGAATTTATAGGAATACTTCACCCTGTATTACCTTGAATTTCTTTGCATGAATCCATGGCGAATGAAAAATCCTACATGGAAGTCTTGATCAATTCAAGTAAATGGGGGGGTCACATTTAACAGGAAAACTATGTCAAAACATCCATTTTCAAATTCTCACACAACTAATAATCTCACTGATCTAGTCATATGCTCACTACTTCCTAGACAAATGCATCTTTGACAAAATGCTTCTATGTAAAGGGTGGGTCTGTATTTTCTGAGGGTTATTTTTTTTAGGTTTTTATATCATTCTGTAGCTTGGTGTTTCTTATGTATTCAAATCTGAATATTCAAATTTTGTTTGAGGTATGTATTGTATGTTTTAGTGTCAAAATGATATTTTCCTAAGCCCTTCTAAAAACTTTTTACCACATGACCTGATGTAGGTTTCTGCATTACGACACTGCTAAATATACAGTATTTATGCTGTACATCCTTCTGGTCGGTGTACTACCTACAGTAAGTGAGATGACGGTCGGCATGCTCTCAGTTTGGAGAATCAATGTACCACTGTGGACACAGTTAGTTTGGATCCAAAAGTCACACAATAACAAAAACAAATTAACCCATCGATGCAGCAGTAGTCCAGCAACTCATGACTTCTGTGATCTAAAATTACTGTTTTTGTCAGTGCATTCTGGTGGTTTTAAAGACAGTAATATAATGACATCAGTTCCCTGTCAGAAAAAGCTGTCTGATGGCAAGGTAATGCTATGAATATATTCTAAACATGAAACATAAAACTCTTCCACCACTACCATCTCATAACTGTGAATATGTGCTGCAAGTCTGTGCGAGTCTGAGTTGTTTTAATTAGTTTTGGCAAAGATGCATATGTTTGGGAAGTAGTGAGCATACGACATGAAAATTGGATTATACTGCACGTGTTGTCAGTGTTTGTAAACGGATGTTTTGATATAGTTTTGCTGTTGTTAAATGTGGCCCCGTTTACTTCAATTCATCAAGAATTTTCTCCGTTTTCAGATGTTTTCAGATTCTTCGTGACTTTGTGCAAGAAAAACAACCTAACACAGGGTGAGTAAATGATGTACACATGGCCATTTTGTGGGTTAAGTATTCCTTTAATGCAAACATGCACCAGATCTGTTCATCAAGAATGCAAAATTAAAGAGTCTATGTGGTGCATGTTTGACCGGACAAACTTTTCTGAGTGGTGCACTTCGTGGAGATGATCAGTGTGAGCTGTTGACCTGCAGTGTGAGCAAGCGGGAGGGAATCGTGGTGCATTTACATAACAGCAGCCTGTCTGCAGAGGGGACAAAAAGGCCTCCGAAGAGGGTCGAGTGTTGCTCTGTTGGCAGATATGTTTCAGGTGAAGCAGCTCTGATGGAAAGTGAAGTTGACCGGCTGTATAAAAAGTAAACACCTTTAGTGTGTGTGAGTGGGTCCATGAGGGACTGTGAGTGGGGTTGCTCCATCCATTTCCATATTACCGGGGGTCATCTAGGCATTGCGCCCAGTCTTGGTGCTTTTAGGCCCCACTGAGGCCTGGTGAGATTAAAACAGGGTTGACTCACGACTGGATGGATGGATGGATGGATGGATGGGTGGATGGAGGAGGAGGAGGAGGCATTAAGATGGGGTCACACAATAGAGCCCTGTCTAGTGTTTTAAAATTCCCTTAAAATAGGGATCCATGCCAAGTGAGGCCTGTCGAGCAGGCTATCAGGCTATAACCAGCCCTGTAATTGCCACTCGTCACCCCCTTCCTTCACTGTGGTCACCCACCACGCATGTAAAACACAGAGCATTTGCGGCAGGATCACCTCTTGGGAATACATGCAATGTTAATGGCACTCTCCTTCACAAGCTGTCAATGCCTGTTAATGAAGCCATACATAAACATACAGGTCTGTCTGCTCTCAGACAGTAGAGACAAACAGACAGAGAGGTAGAGAGACAGACGGTTCTGAGAGACACAGAAACCGAAATAAAAGCAGAGAGACAGATAAGCAAAGACAGCATCGTGTGTTGGCGAGCGGACAGCCAGAGACAGGCGGGCCAATCAAATAGATACGATCCATCAGATAAAATCTGCCGTTCCATTGGATCGCGCACAGAGCTCCAAACAAAAGGGCAAACCCTTTTTTACTCTCAGACATTTCTTTTTATTTTCCATAATAGGCATGACTAAATAAAATCCACAATAATGCTGTCCTCATGTGAAATGACTAACTGTTTATACCACAGAAGAAAATGACTTTCGTTTGTTTTTATTACGTTCATCAGCAACAGATTTCCCTCTGGTTTTGCATGCGCATGGCGAGGAGAAAAGAAACATTGTGCCTGGTAACATGAACACTACTTAAAACTATTTGGTGGAGGGGTTTTTCTGTTTTAATCAGTATAAACAGAATTTTTTTTTGAGAGCATGCGGACAGAAATACATGGCAACCAAAAAAGAGGGTGTAAAACCTTCCATGCATAACTTTATTATTAACACTTTTATCAACATGGGAGTGGGCAACAACACAAAACAATGACAGATATTGTCCAGAAACCCTTACAGGTACTGCATTTAGCATAAAAATACTCTCAAATCATAATACGGCAAACTGCAGCCCAACAGGCAACAACAGCTAACAGTGTGTCAGTGTGCTGATTTGACTATGACTTACCCCAAAATGCAAGTGATTATCATAAAGTGGGTAAGTCTGTAAATGGGAGACAGGTGAGTACCCATAGAACACATTTTTATTCACATATCTGGAGATCATAGGTAAGGGACCCCTTTGAAAATGGCCATAACAGTTGTTCTTCACCAAAATGTAGTGTAAGTTTGTAGAGATCTTCACTCTAGCTTTAAAGCTAAGCCTGCTACAACCTAAAAATGATGCAAGTTGTGTTAATGTGTCAAAGAAATTAGTGTAATGAAAACAAATTTGTGTTAACATGTTCTTATAGCGTTAACTTTGAAAATGTTGAAATTAGAGCTGTCAAACATTTCCAGGTGGGTTTTTTTTGTTTGTTTTTGAACCTGTTAAACCCCACCTTTCTCCTAAATTGGTCAAAAAATATTTAAATTAACCTCATCTGTTATCTCTGTCAGGTATAAACAGTATTATACTGTATACTGTAATTACTGTGAACAACACCTCAGTTGTTTTTAGCATTACCACTTATTACATATTTACACAGCTATACAATTTAACATTAGATACATAAGGTATTATCTTTAATTTTTTTATTTCAGGAAAAATGCTATCACTAATCTGATAGCATTTCTACATCAGTCACCAGGAAAAAACAATGTTGGTATGGTATGTTTCTGCATGCCACAGATTCATTGAATTTGAATGTTTCTGAACCCTAAAAAAAGTTTCATAAAGATGTTTCATATGGGCTTCATATCATGCTCGCAGAAGCGTGCAATGCAATGTGGTTAATGTTGTGAAATAGTTGGTTAGGTTTAGGCAACAAAACTACTTGGTTAAAGGCCTTATTGAAAACATTTTTTATGTACATGAATATTAAAAAAAATCCACAGGGCTTTTTAGAAAGTTGCCAAATAAAAGTATGACTTTTCCTGAAACAAAATTATTATGATTGTAAATTACTCATTTTAAAAGTTTTGACGGGTCCAAAATAAATATTTTGTTTATCTCTGTGGAAGATATCTGATGTTAGATTTCCACTTCTAACAAGGCTTATGAGCTGATAGTAAAATGACATTGGTGTCACATGGTATCTCTGGGTCATCAGTTAGTGTGGACAAAAACAGATAATTGGCTGAGATTGATGGTAAGTGCCTGGTAACAACTTGTGAAGTAAATGTGACATCTAAAGGCTGACTCAGTATTATCAATAGCACCTTTAAGGTTAGAAAAAAGATAATGGTTTGTATTCAAATAATAATGTACCACCATAACAACTTAACTAGTGTAAAGAAATAACCACCCTTAGCTGACTTTTTAAGGGAACACTATGTAACAACCAAAACAATGTAACTAGCGTAAATAAATAACAACCGTCCACCTTAGTGGACTTTCTTATGTAATGTTATGTGATAAGTTTAACAACATTATGTAAAGTTACTCAACATTTTCTTTTGGTTTCATGTGGGACACAAACAGCAGTCTTTCACCCAGAAAGCCCTGTTGACTCATCCATCACCCACCCACCCTTGTCTACTTTGCAAACTCCTACTTACGTTTACATTTGCTTAAGTTACTGTGAGGAACTTTTAACTGGTTATGAAACACTCATTCATTTTACTGATGCCTGATGCCTCTCTATGAACTACATAAGAAAACAACATCATCACTGATTGGCTATTTCTATGGAGTTATTATTAATGTTTTTCATTGGATCCAACTCCCTGAATCAGATGAAACAATTTATGGCATGCAAGTTCACCAGAAACCCTGCAAGAAAATGAGAGGTTTTCTAAAGGGACTCTGGTGTTTGGAAACACTTCCACCAAAGCATAGTAGCTTTAAAGAAGACTGATTATGCTGATTTTCAGGTACTTGTATGAACCCCCCTCCCCCCACTCTGCTCTGATTGGAGAGCTGGTTCAATGTGTTACTTGGTGACATCACAATATTATAGAAGAAAAGGCAGGACTTCAAGCAAGGCATTTTAGGCAGTTCAGGAGCAGTGTTTCTGTGAGCGAGACGAACTCCCTTTGGTGTGGACTTTGGACTTTGTAACTATGCAGACGTTTTACATGCACAAAAAATTATATAACACTAAATATACAGTATACTATATACTAAATATATAACACAAAGTGCCATTAAAAAGTTGGTAAAAATGACAAAGCAACAAATCTCCAGTAATTCGTGTGTAGGATTGAACTATTGCATTATTGATTGAATTATTATGAAGACGCCATATATTTCTTATTAACAAAAACTACTACCAAATATAATATGGTCATTTTGATCCACATCTAAGGATATATGAAAATCCATCCATCCATCGTCAACCGCTTATCCCGTTAGGGGTTGTGGGGGGGCTGGAGCTGATCCCAGCTGGCACTGGGCGAAGGCGGGGTTCACCCTGGACAGGTCGCCAGTCCATCGCAGGGCAATATATGAAAATAAAAATCTTAATTTTTGTCTTAAAACCATTGTGATGTCTAATGTGTATTGCAAGGGTTTTAGGTTTTATTTTGCCAAGGGCACCAAAAGGTCTAGAGCTGGCCCTGCAATATATTCTAGTATTTTATAGTATAGCAATTAAGCTGATGTAACTGAGAAAATGAGAAAAATAAGAAGCTGATAAAGGAGAGGGCATAACAAGCTTTGTTTTCAGTGTGCAATGGAAGCTCTTCAGTAACCTGGCTCACACATCTGAGCTTGGCCCAGGGCCTCCTGGAAAATGTATATCAGCACACAGCACAGCCCATTGACATTATAGCTTTTGACTGAAGACGTGACTCATAAAGCGGTTAGGACACTGCAAAGATATGACCGTATACCACACACCGTGCAAGTCGCTACAATGTGTGCAAACACTCAAGCTTGTGTGTTGGGTGCAGAGTTGGTGGCTCAGTTAAAGCCTGCACATGGCAGCAGTGGGGAGCAGTTGGACTGGCGAGGCGAGAGGCACAGCTGCTTGGAGAGGGCTCCGTGGCATTTCTCTGTCTGTGTCCCCCTCTCCCAAACACACACACACACACACACACACACACACACACCAGAGCATACATACAGTATATACCCACACATACACACCCCCTCTCTATCACTCACACTGCAGCAGCATCCTGGTAACAGATAGCTCCTGATTGGTGACTCCATCATCCGTGTGTTTTATATATTTATATATTTATCAGCAGTCCCAGGAAGAGGATTCTGGCGTGGGAGAGGCAGCGTGGCGGTGTTTGGAATGGCGTGGGAGAGGCAGAGTGACCCCGGGCTCAGGTGGCAGCTGTGTTATGACTTCTCTGCCAGGTCATGGTGGATGGTAGGATGGATGCTCCCCGTCTCTCCCTCTATCTGTATCCATCGATCCGTCTGTCTGTTTTTTTGTCACATTCTTCTGCTCTCCATCTTGTTTTGTTTTTGAATGAAATGTCCCACTGCTGTAGAATGTGGCAAAATGTTTACATGTTGTGCACGTTGCATGTTTCCACACTGTGCATCTGAAATGACAAGTCACTTGTTAAGTGTGTGTTCAAGGTTTTTGGAGCTTAAGGCCAAAGAACTGTAACGTGAGTCAACTTGTAGTAAGTTGAGCCTCCTTGTTGAGATTCTGATGCAGTTCACTTTTTTAAATGTGTGAATGAAGTGAAAATGGTACTATATATTGCATTAGAGTTAGAGTTACATTTCAACAGTCTCACAGCATTTCCTGAAAGAGTCACATTTAACCTATTTGATTTGTGTACTTTTTCTTGTGATGCTCAGCACCATTTTCAGCAACGTATTTTCAGCAACGTATTTTCCGCGCATATTCCTAAAAATGTCCAGCAACACATAATGCACGTGTCAATTTCCGTTCCGGTCTTTTCAAAATAGTTAAGTGTAGGAAAAGATCAACTCGGTTAGGTGTAGGCAACAATATTGCTTTGTTAGGTTTGGGAATATATCGACTTGGTTAGGCATAGGCGACAAAACTACTTTATTAGGTCTAGGAAAAGATCGACTTGGTTAAGCTTAGGCGACAAAACTTCTTTGTTAGTTCTAGGGAAAAGATCCACTTGGTTAGGCCTAGGTGACAAAACTACTGTTAGGACCAGGAATGGAACAACTTCAGGAATATATTGAAACATGACTTTGCTTTAGGAAAAGATCATGGTTTAGGTTAAAATAACACTAGAAATGCTGATACCAGTCTCTTGGGCAAAAGGTCTGTGTTTTTTCAAAATAATACTACTTAGGTTTAGTTATAGATCAACTTGTTAGGCTTAGGCAAAAACAAAACAAAACAAAAAAAAACTTAGGTTTAGGAAAAGATGGTGGTTTGGGTTTAAATAACCCCAGAAGTGCTGTAGCTTAAGTATGGAAGTTACGTCACAACTAAATCAACTTTGTGGTTTCACACCAGTCTCCTGAGTTTAAGTCCTGTGTTTTTTGACCCATCCATCTACCCTGACCTCCTTCTTTAGTGGTGTTTGCCGCTTTTTATACTTCCCAGTTCACAATTACATGCATTATATAAGAATTGATTTCATGCTGACTATCACAAATAAAAAGTACACAATTCAATGCATTAAATTTCCTGACTATTTCACGAACTGCTGTGTGACTGGGCTGAACATTTGCATATGTCTTCAAGCAATACAGAGACACTTACCCAACTAGTTTTTCTTTCTAAATTCTAATCACAAGATAATTTGGGTGATTGACTCCATCAAAGATATCTAGGCCTTATCCCAAAGGATGGAGGCTTTTAATTAAAACCTGTTATTGCCACTAGAGGCAATAATTCAGAATTTATTAAGGCCATGATACACTTCTCGGGCAACACAGATATGTGCATTTTTCTCTATGACCAGCATTATTTTAAACCTGACTTGATTCATGCTTACATGTAGTCCATTTACTTCAAATTCTGACATTTTTACAAGCAATATATTATGATTATGTTTTGACTTGAATTTGCAGTATAACAATATGTGCTATCAACTTGTGTTAACGCAAGTTGAACATAGATAAGATAAGCTATTGCTGTAGCTGCTGTCGTCTGCGCCTTTGACCTTCAGCTTTCTTATAACACAACATCAACAATTTGGATGACATCAGAGAGCTAATTAATTCCAGATTTCACATATTGACAACATCAATCACTCCGATCTCTTGGTAGCAGTTGCTTTATTATTTTCCCTCATGTGGCGTTTGGTGTTGATCACAGAGGTGTCTCGAGGCCTGACACAGTTTGTAAACCCGAGGGTTCCTCTCAGTGCCAGCCTGCTGCGCTCGCTGCTATGTAGGGCAGAGCTGGACTCTGCCATGGGTGGGGATGAGGAGGAGGGTGAGGAGAGAGAGATGGGGAAGGCAGAGGGGGAGTAATGGCAGAATGGCAGCCAGCATTGGGGCCCCATGCAGGGATGCAGGAGATGGTGAGCAGGGGGAGGGGTGTAGGGGTTACAGGGTGCTACAGGGGGCAAAGAGGGGGGTACAGGCTGGGCATGGCTGGCAAAAGAGCATTCCTTTCGTCTGCAGTGTCTCACTTGTCATACACAAAGCCTGGGGCTGTTGGGAAGGTTTCATTGGAATTATCTTCACAATTTTAGTTCTCTAGACATACAACTCATTCAATTCTTTTCTCTTTCTTTTTTCTTTTTTTATTTGCAACTTTGCCCCTGATAAAATTTGTTCTGAGACAAAGGCAAGGACGTTGCCGGACACAAACCTGTTTTTAGAGTTCTATAGTTGAGATTATCTACATTTTAAGGGTGCCTTGTATCATAAACTAATTTAAAGGGGTACTCCAGCAATTTAGCACTGTACTTTAATTGAACTGAGGGGCTTTTAAGAGACACATTTCAAAATGAATGATTAAAATTGAGACAGCAGAGGAGAAGACATCCAGCTTAAAGTCCAGTACTATGGGTCAATCTCCAAAAACTCTGGATCCTAAAGTTCCCATAATGCAACTGGAAAATATCTTTTGTTCAACTCTAACAGTCTCCTAAATGCTTACGTCTTTGAAACCCCACACCTCTGGTTTGCATGGCTGTTAAAGTTAACACAAATTCATTTTAATGTCACTAATTTCTTTAATGCATTAACACAATCGATCTTCTGGAAATTTGGGCTCAGCTTTAAAGCTAGAGTGAAGATAGTGGCATCATATTAAACTAGAAAACCTAAGGAAGGAATATGTCATACTAGCTTGTCGAGGTTAAATAACGCTCCAGACTTGTGGTAAATGTCGCTGAGTTCAAACTGGCATAGCCATTTTCAAAGGGGTCCCTTGACCTGAAAATAGGTTCTATGGGTACAGACATGCCCACTTAATGATAATCACATGCAGTTTGGGGCAAGTCATAATCAGGTCAGCACAGTGACACACTGACAGCTGTTATTGTCTGTTGGGCTGTAGTTTGCCATGTTATGATTTGAGCATCTTTTTATGCTAAATGCAGTACCTGTGACGGTTTCTGGACAATATTTGCATAAAGCAATAAAGCAGCACATTTGTCCATTCCCATGTTGTTAAGAGGATTAAATGCTTGACAAATCTCCCTTTAAGGTACATTTTGAACAGATAAAAATGTGTGATTAAGCAAGATTAACTGTGGCCAATCATGCACTTAATCATGATTAAATATTTTAATCGATTGACAGCCCTAAGACTTTTCAGTCCAAACCATGATGACATCTGTATGACATCATCAGGGATATTTTTCCAAACTTTAGTAAGCTCCTTATATAACCACCAAGGACATACACAAACGTTTTCACATGCTGAATAGTTCTCCCCTTGATACGTAAGGTGAACTTCATGTGTAAAATTAAAGATGAGGATAATTTCCTCATGATGATCACCAAATGGAGGTAAGTGTCACCAAGTTGGTGGTGTTAATTTCCCTCAACAACAACTACTAATACCTGGGAACACAGTGTGAGCAGTTCAAACAAAGACTCATTTTTATTAAAATAATTAATTCTCTTTTTTTTTTCATTTGAAGGAATTCAACTGGCCTGATGAGAGAATAGTATTTAGTATTTAAGGAAAAAAAGGCAAAACATCAGGAAAAAAATGTTTTTATGTAACATGTTTTTCGTTCTTCCCTGTAATCATCTTGTAAGTAGGACTGTAGCTACCACCACCCATTTAGCACAGCCATGTCCTTGGTGTCATTTCTGGGAATTGAAATAGATGAAATGGGAGTTTGCATTTTGTGATTACATACACATTACACACATTTTTATGAAATATCTTCAATGTATTTGGAAGTGTATATAAGGCTTTGAAACAAAATTAAGAGCAATATAAAATTCATAGAAAATACAACTCAATAGTAAAAGTAATAAATAGTAAATAAAATAAATAATTAAATGAGTAACTAAATAAATTAATACATTATATGTATAACCCCTGTATTTTTAAATTCCTGGCTATGATGCTCACCCCCGCCCCCCACCCCCCACCCCCCGTCTGTCTCACTCTCTACCATCTTTTTCCAATCTGTCTCCCTCTCCATCCCCAGACAGACCCTCCCATCAGTGCCCATTTCCCTCCGTCTGGCTCGTCCCCTTCCTTTTCACCCAGATGACCCCGCCACCGCCCCGTTCCTTCTGTCTGTCTGGCTCTCCTTTACCCAGATGCCCCCCAACCACTGCCCGCTCCATACCATCTTCACTCTATCTCTACATATATCAGTTTCTTCATCTTTTTATCTTCGTCCTCTTTATCAGTTTCTAACAGTGCAATCTCTTGCTTGCTTTGTCCCTCATTCTCTCTTTTCGTCGTATGTTCTTGCTGCACAGATGCCTGGATTGGTTCGCAACAGCTGTCTCGCCATGTGCCACCACCAAGTGTTGCCTTCGACGGCAGGGCCAAGTTGGGGGGGGGGGTTTGGGTGTGGAGGGCACGGAGTGGATTAGTCATGAATATTCATGTTCCCCTGTATGTACTACCAAACACAAAATGGCTCCACAGAGGAGACTCCACCTATCAAAAAAGAAGGGGGGAGGTTGGGTGAGGACAGAAGGAGGAAAGGAAAGCAGGAAACAGGGAGGACGAAGGATAGCGAGAGTCAGGGAAACGTGATGGAAGAGTATGGGAAATGGAGGCAGACAGAGGGAGGGGAGGAGGACCAGACTGAATGGCTGGGATCCATAAAATGATACCCTCCCTCCACCCCAGCTCAGAGGTGTGAAAGAGGGAGCGTAATGAGAGGCAGGCACAGGAGGAAGTGGTAAAGGAAAAGGGGGGCAGGGATTGGAATTTTGGGAAATGAGATGGGAACATTTTGTACTTTGAGGGCTTTGCTTGAAATCTCGTGCTGCAATCAAGTATCGATAAAAGCGTTGGAAAGAGGCTGGTGAACAATGAGTAAAACCATGTTTCCACTGCATGATACGGCTCTGCTCAGCTCCACTCACTTTTTGGTACCAGGTTCTTTTCACCAGCCGTGTTTCCACTGAAGACAGTGCCCTTTCAGTGTAGGTGGGGTTCTCAACTGATTGCCGTAGTGAAGGCGTGTGAAACTGTCATGAGAACGTAACACTGAATCATGAATCATGATTGGAGAGGGGTCCTCTTGAATCAGATGATCATGAACTGAATCATTGCAACATGGCAACCAAACAGAGGAATGTCAACACTTCATCAGTTGTACTGTGTAATTTTGTGAGCTACCATTTTTTAAAATCTTGTTGAGCTTGTTGATTAAAACTTGTGTTTACTATTGACAGTAGCTTGGTTATTTCAAAATGGGGGGTTTGTGCAGGATGTCCCGTGTCACTCTAGTGAGGATTTGTTCTAACCAATCAGTGGTCTGCAGTGTTTTGACTCTACCTTCTAGTATCAGCTCAGCTCACTTGAAACCTCATCCAAGGTGGCACTAAGAATGGAGCGGTTCTATTGGTACCATCCACTACTTTTGAGAATGGAAATGCAAAAGTAGCCATTCTAATGTGGACTGCTTGGTGGAAATGTGGCTTTAGAGGAAAGAGACAAAACTCCAATTACCAACTACCACTGCCATTTTGGACTAAAAACACTTATATTTAGAATATTTTATTGTTCAGCGCAGGCCACTTTGATAGAATATGACAATGGAATGGAAATAATTTGTTTTACTTTTGTGCATCACTTTTTATGCAGATGTTTCACTGGTGTCCAGTAGTCACTTTCAGGCTACAATGATGAAATCATAGTTCTGCTATGTGAGTGAATAATTTACTTGAACTTCTTGGCAATCTTCGTTCTTTGTTTAGTGTTTATAATCAAAAGGCCCATCTTAGTTTTGTATATTAGCATGCTAATATTTGCTAATTAGCACTAAACACAAAGTAGAGTGCCTGGAATGTCATTAGTTTTGCAGGTATTATGACCATAAACCAAAGCATCTGACCTTATGGTGGTGCTAGAGGAGAAGTCAGGGGATCATCAAAGTGATCACAGTTTATCCTGAGAGGAGCCTGAATGTGTGTAGCAAATTTTATTGCAATCCATCTGACATTTGTTGAGATATTTCCCTCAAAACCACAACCTCATTATGGTGCTTGGAAAAAGTCAGGGAAAACCAAAATCAGTCAGCCCTGTCTCCAGCATTGTGAATTATGTTGCAAGAGAGACATTTCTTGCACATTACGTTTGTTTTTGATGTATCTCAAACGATAAAAATTTCTAACGATAGTCTGTATAGGGAGGAGGTTTGGGTGGTGGATGGGTCAAAGTAACAGGACTTGCACCCAGGAGACCATTGCTTGTGTCCTGTGTGAAACTAAATGTTGACATTCACTCATTTTAATTTACATCCGAAGGCTAAATAAAGTAACAAACATAGACATTTTAAGCTAAACCAGGATGTCTTTTATGGTTTGTTTCAATTTTACAACATTATGCACATGCTCTAAAGGCCTTGTCCATATGTACATATGTGCATTTTGGCCTTTCATCTACACCCAAACAACATTTAACGTCACTGAAAACAGGCGCTTTTAGAAAACTCTGACCGGGGTGAATATTTTCAGAAACTCTATTTTCAGTGTTGACGTGTGTGAAGCATCACTAATGAGGCAACATGTCATGAAACAGCGACATAAATACAGCCATTAATGGCAGACATGTCCAAATAACCTGCTAACGACTGTTTTCATGTTGACACAGAACAGAACAGAAGCATCTGAATGCACTGTGAAGGTCACTGCTCCAATGCAACATTTTTTAAACTGTGAAAAAGAGGGAAAAATGTTTACACAAATACCTGTGAAATATGGTGTGGCCCAGTCCTCAAACTGCAACCATAATAAGGGAGAAAATATGTTTCCATTGAAGTGTATTTGAGAATGTAGTCTAGTTGTACAGAATGTAAATTTGTAGGAGACAGGGTTGAGTCAGTGGGATTCATCCTCTGGGAATCATGAATGTCCCGGATTTCATCGCAACCCATCTAGTATTTGTTGAAACATGTCAGTCTGGACCAAAGTGGTAGACCAACTGACCAAATGACAGACAGGCATCATCCCTAGAAAAATGACTGAAGACAGGAACACAAAAGACACGGCCCATGCTGTAGATACCAGGAGATGGGAGAACTGATACATGCTGAGCAAGCAAATGCAAGAATGAGGACTACGGAGAGATGCTGAACGAGCAAGTAAAGCGGAGGATGAAGCACAGGAATAAGAGAGGGACTGATAGGCAGAGAGAAAGAGGGAAATGAGGAGATAGAAGATAGACAGCAGGGGTGAGAGGCAGCAGATCTGAGCAGACCAAAGCTCTGGTGACTCTTCCTCTCTCTTTTATGGAGAGCCAGGAAAAGAGATTATAGCGGCCCTGTTTTCTCCTATGGGGTGGAGGGTGGGGTGGGGTGGGGTGGGGGGGGGGGGGGGGGGGGGGGGGGGGGGGGGATACTCTTCTCTTTACCACCTCCCACTCGTCTCCCTCCCCCCTGCCGACGATGACAGTCTCTGGTAGTACCGGCTGGACCCAAACCAGAACGAATCGTATCGTCGAGCTCCACTCTGCTCTGCTCCAATTATCACAATAATGAATGGTGCAATTTGATATAGATTTTTTGTTTGTTTGTTTTTTTGTTTGTAGCTTTGTAGTGCATCACAACTAGAATGCTTTTATACTCAACACCCCCTCAATCACAACAGAGCTTTTCTTTTACTTCCTGGGTGCCTCTGAAGCATATTTGCCAATCCTCCCAATTTTCCTTCCATTTTTCATTGCCCTCACCCAGCTTCCTCCTGGTGTCACAATTCTAATGATTTATGGCAATTTTTTACATTTTTTTTTCTTTTAGTTATTTCAACCTGTTTCTGGCACTGTACAGTGTATATAAGCCCTGCTGTTTCCACCCATACAACAATAGAGCTACACCATTGAGGAGAGCTACTCGTGACACTGTGGCACAGTTTGAGCTGCGCTCACCACACGTCACAGCATCATACTACGTGTCCACAGCCTCTGTTTTTTCAATGCTTCCCATTCATTGTCTATGTAAGCAGCCGTGCAATGCATTCTAGTAGCGTGGCAGTGAGATTCGAGGGACAGGGCATCTAGGCTGCTTTGTGCAAATTAGGGGTGCCCGATGCAACTCGCCACCACTGAAAACTCCCAAGGAACTTTAAACTAACTGTTGTCAGTCCAAAATAAAGATAGATTCAGCATGTCCATGGCTTATTTCTAAAATAAAATGTTCACAAAAACACATTTCAGTGAACTAAGTCTGGACACGTACATCACAACAAAGCCGTCGTGGTGCAGGCCATAGGAAATAACGTGTTTCAGAGTGCAGTGGTACCGTTGTCACATTGTATCTGAGAGGACCTTCAGTGACTGAGAAAGGAGAAATGGAAAGAAATACTAAAGCATAAGCAAAAAATGATTGAATGTTTAATGAATGAATGATGAATATTAGTTTATACCAGAGGTACACAAGTTCACAACAGAGGGGCCAATTATTCTGTTCTGTTTTCTGAAAATTAAAAGTAGGACTCTTTAGCATAAAAATGCCGCTACAGTGTACTTATTATTTTGTTGTGTTCATTCTTGAGTCTCTGAAACTCAAATGTTTCTGGGGGTGGACCCTCATACCGCCCAATTTGGTTTCAGAATCCTGTTTGAGGAGTCATGATTGGCAAGTATGCTTTGAAGAGGTATGTCTCGTTGAGGGAACATCCTTTCACTGTGTGCTTCACCAACACCTTTCTCGCATCTAAACACACACACATTAGACTACAACACACAATAATAGACTCTCTTCTTTTCTCCTGCACACAACACATACAAACAGCAAGTTAATCAGACCTATAAACCCTCCTTGCCAGTAGAAGATAAGCGCTGGTAGCCCTGCTCTCCTGAGAGCAGTACTCCTCTAGCGGTGCCGTGGAGCTGCCTGATAAGGGCAGGGGAGTGTGGTATACCCTGAGAGATCTCTCTCTCTCTCACACACACACACGCACACACACACTCTACGTTCAGTTAGTCAGGTCGTCTGCAGAGCCAATCGGCAGTTTGCAGGGCCCGAGGCTCCACCAATCATCCTCCTTCATCAGGTGTTGTTAATCTCAGTGCTCAGCCTGCAGGTGCATGTGTTTGCTATATGTGTTTGTGTTTAGCAACCACATTATCTTTTGCTAATGCAAGCAAGTGCATGTGAGAAAATTGTACTCTGATAAAAATGTGAGTGGAAGATCTATTTTTTCTAAGAAAATAAAATTTAGTTCTCCTTCAAAAAGTGCTTGTTTCTCCTACCTATAATATTTATTATAAAAAAAAACAATGAATTAAAAAAATAGGCCTAACTTCGTTCCCCAATGAGTAAACACATCTATGTTTGAAGCAAGTGACTTTAAACAGTGTTTTCCTACCTTGATGTACAAAGAGCCAACACACTTTCTCAGGGGTCTTTTGGTAATTAAGCACTGCTCCTAATTAAGCTTCAACCTGTATTTCAAAGACCCGTCAGGATTCAGTTACTTTCTCAGATGAATCACTCTATACACTGTGAGATATGGAAATACTGCGTTTCAACATCACAAGTTGTTTGATAAGTTGTGGCAGTAAAGAGTGATCCATTTTAATATCAAAGGTCCAACCTGTCTCCAGAGCTTTCTGAAAAAGATTTACACAGAGTGAGAGAAATATATAATACACAAACAGAACCACATAATTGATATAATTAACATATATATATATTAGGGCTGTCAAAGTTAAAGCAATGTGTGTGCAAATTTGTTTAAAAGCATTAATTTCTTTAACACATTAATGCAACTTGTGATTTTTAGGTTGGAGTGGGCTCAGTTTTAAAGCTACTGAAGATAGTATCACATGAAACTAGAAAACCTGAGGAACCCATTGTCCCATTTTCAAAGGGGTCTCTTGACCTCTGACCTCCAGATATGTGAATGAAAATGGGTACCCACCAGTCTCCCCTTTCCAGACATGCAATTTATGATAATCACATGCGGTTTGGGACAAGTCATAGTCAAGTCAGCACACTGACACACTGACAGCTGTTGTTGCCTGTTGGACTTCAGTCTGCTTTGATTTCAGCTTATTTTTATGCTAAATGCAGTACCTGTGAGGGTTTCTGGACAATATCTGTCATTGTTTTGTGTTGTTGATTGATTTCCAATAATAAATACATACATATATTTTCACAAAGCAGCATATTTGTCCACTTTCATGTTGATAAGAAGATTAAATATTTGCAAAATCTCCCATTATGTACATTTTAAATAGATAAAATGTGATTAATTTGCAAAAAATTACATAGATTAATCAATTGACAACAGTGTAAACTATATAATTAATTCTTGATATGTCTGTTAAAATGTTGCCATCATGCAGTTGTTCTTCCACTTTTTTTCTGTCTTTTATTTTTGAAAGCTCTGCTACTGTAGGTCCAGTGCAAGCATTTGAAAAAGTAAAGCCTTTCAAAGCTTTCATTCTATCATCTGGAGAAATCTTTTGGTTGTGTGTTTTTGTTTTGTTGTTTTTCCTCTGACACCCGTTCATCAGGAATTAATTAACTCACCCATCAACCCTACATGTCAAATTCTGTAAGACTTATCTTATACAGTAGTTCTTCTTAGGAACATACTGAAAAACGTACTACAATTTTTAAGTATTGTACTTTATTTTAAGCTACTTTATAGAAGGGATGCTCAGTCTTACTTCTTTCAGTCCATATACCAATAGTATACCAATAGCGATACCTGGTCTTTGGGTACTGGCTGATACAGAGTACCGATCTAATACCAGGGTTTCATTAATAAGCTGTATGTCTCACTGTGTAGTGACTGGGATCATTCCTTTATGTGTAAGGCAACATCAGGCTTGACCCGAAATATGGCTTTTTTTTGTAAAACAAAATGTAACAAATACCTTCATAGATGTACCATTTACTGAATTGTTATTTATTATTAAAATAAGAAATTTTACACAAGCAACTTGGCAAAGAAAAATCTTCAAAATAAACAGGAATTACAATTTGGGTGTAAATCTTTTTAATGCAGCAACAAATTGGTCAAAACTTAAACAGGAATTAAAATTACACTATACTTTATAATGTATGGCATATAACCATTAACCCATCTATTTTAATTTATAACCCCAATATCAAGTTCAGCATCAGTGCCTTCTTACTTTATACTTTTACTTCACTACATTTAAAAGGGAAATACAGTACTCTTTGCTACATTTATCTGGCAGTTATAATTACTTTGAAGATATTACAAACAAAATAGCAAGATAAAAAATATGTATTATTTAATTTGTTATTATTAATAATCTCATGATATAGGTGCCTATATAGTACTTTTACTTTTGATACTACATGAAATACATTTGCTGTGTATTTTTACTTAAGTAAAATGTGCCGCTTTTACTTCAGTAAAAGCCTCCCAACATTTCTTCCATCACTGCTTATTTTACTTTACCTGTAATTTCTAACTTGACTGTTAACCTGTTATAATCATTATTGTATTACAATATCAGCGACATGCTGTAACCTTAATGCACTAGATGACATTATCTTGTTTGCTGTTTATACTTTATCTATGGTTTTCTTTACATCTTGTTATATTGTCCTGTATAAACTGGGTTATTTTCTCTAACCTGACGTGTTGTCTTGTTAACGCTGCTGTAGTATTTTCATCATAGGCCTGCAGCAGCTCAAGTCTTCAATGAAACACCAGCAATCTCCTATAGCTATAGCCTACAGGGCTCCAGCACATCTCAAACCACCGTGGCACCTCTTGGAAGTTGGCGCTGGTCAAATGCATCTTAACTGAAACCCAAAGAAACCAGAGAATGGCCCGGTGTCGGACCGGTTACACTGGCCGTGCCAAGGTCAGCATTCCTCAGCAGGCCGTTGCCTAGTGGAACTTTTGTCTCCCAGTGTGTGTAAACCTCCAGGGAGAGATGATATATAGGAGGGACCGACGAACAGAAGTCTGCGAGGGAGTGCAACCTGCTGTTTGGGGTGAATATAGAGTGCAGAATGTAAGGAGAAACAGGCTATAGAGTGCAGAATGAACCAAGAGGTAGGCTATAAAGTGCAGAATGTAGGGAAAGGTAGGCTATTGAGTGCAGAATGTAGGGAAAGGGAGGCTATGGACTGCAGAATGAATGGAGAGGTAGGCTGTGGACTGCAGAATGAATGGAGAGGTAGGCTATAGAGTGCAGAATGTACCGAGAGGTAGGCTATGGACTGCAGAATGAATGGAGAGGTAGGCTATGGACTGCAGAATGAATAGAGAGGTAGGCTATAGAGTGCAGAATGTACCGAGAGGTAGGCTATAGAGTGCAGAATGTAGGGGGAGATAGGCTATTGAGTGCAGAATGTACAGAGAGGTAGGCTATAGAGTGCATAATGAATGGAGAGGTAGGCTATAGAGTGCAGAATGTACCGAGAGGTAGGCTATAGAGTGCATAATGTAGGGGGAGATAGGCTATTGAGTGCAGAATGTACAGAGAGGTAGGCTATAGAGTGCATAATGAATGGAGAGGTAGACTACAGAGTGCATAATGAATGGAGAGGTAGGCTACAGAGTGCATAATTAATGGAGAGGTAGACTACAGAGTGCATAATGAATGGAGAGGTAGTCTACAGAGTGCATAATGAATGGAGAGGTAGTCTACAGAGTGCATAATGAATGGAGAGGTAGGCTATAGAGTGCAGAATGAATGGAGAGGTAGGTTACAGAGTGCAGAATGAATGAAGAGGTAGTCTACAGAGTGCATAATGAATGGAGAGGTAGGCTATAGAGTGCAGAATGAATGGAGAGGTAGGTTACAGAGTGCAGAATGAATGGAGAGGTAGGTTACAGAGTGCAGAATGAATGGAGAGGTAGACTACAGAGTGCATAATGAACGGAGAGGTAGACTACAGAGTGCATAATGAATGGAGAGGTAGACTACAGAGTGCAGAATGAATGGACAGGTAGGCTATAGACTGCATAATGAATGGAGAGGTAGGCTACAGAGTGCAGAATGAATGGAGAGGTAGACTACAGAGTGCAGAATGAATGGACAGGTAGGCTATAGACTGCATAATGAATGGAGAGGTAGGCTACAGAGTGCAGAATGAATGGAGAGGTAGGTTATAGAGTGCAGAATGAATGGAGAGGTAGGTTATAAAGTGCAGAATGAATGGAGAGGTAGGCTACAGAGTGCAGAATGAATGGAGAGGTAGGTTATAGAGTGCAGAATGAATGGAGAGGTAGGCTACAGAGTGCAGAATGTCCACATGTATAACAGTCTAATGGTATCAGTGGCTAGCGGTGGTTAAACGTGTCCCCGTGTCTGGAGGCGACATAAACGGGTTTAAATGTTTTGGAGACCCTGTTAGAGCTGCAGCCTGGTTTAGGCTCACTGCTGTGAGGCCTTGATCTTGACTCTACCAAATGTGTCCGTACAAACATATATTGTCGGTCTGTTAAGAATATAACTGCTATTTCTGAAAGAGTTGTATTTTAAAAAATTAATTACAACCTACGTTCAATTCACGTTTCAAAAACAGGCCTATTTTTCTCCACAAAAACAAACGGAAGTTAAAACTCCGACCATTTAACCACCTCGAAGCTGATTAAGACAACGCAGTGATGCATTCAGGGCCTAAACAGGCCGTAAGTTCACTGAAGTGTCAAGAATAAGAGTAGGACAAAGCTGTAATGTTAAGGTCAAACTTCAGGTCAAGTCTTTCATAAAATGAACCAACTGTCTGAGACGACGTTATCAGAGTAATAAGATGCAGGTGTATCTTACACGCGTTTTAATGAACGTTTATCTTGCATTATACACAAGAAAGATCGCACAGGTTGGCTAAATAAAGAGTTGGTTGTGCATATTCCAAATAATAATAACAAGAATAAGAAGAATAAGAATAATAAATAGTAATAGCAATGATAATAATAGTAATTCTTATGGTTGTTGTTGTTGTTGTTATTGTTATTAGATGATAAATATAATTATTATGAGACGCACTTTAATAAATTACTGATCGCACAGGCCTGTAGACAGATTATGGAACAAGGCAGTGTAAGACTTTCCCTCTTCTGCTTCAGGCCGCTCACTCTAAGAGGCCACACACACTTATTACGCACATTTAAATCTACTGCTTCAAACATGTTTATCAGACGTATTATTATTATTATTATTATTATTATTATTATTATTATTATTATTATTATTCGCTTTTTAAAAATGTTTTATACATTATTAATATTTTTAACAAATAACTATTTCGGACATTTATTTACATTTAAAATTGCGGACAAAAATATAACAGCAACACATTTATCCCCACTCTCACACAGCCTAATTAAGTTTAACTTATTTTAAATACAAACAAAATTACTGAGGCCTAAGCTAAAAATTCTGTTGTGTAATTATTTGTGTTTTTTTGTATTTTATTGTGGGCTGTACACCTTAAAAACTGAATTTTTAAGGAATCGGATAATGGACTCGTATATTTCTTTGTGTTTCTTTTAAATTTACTTACGGAAACGAGGGATATTAAATGTTATAAATACAAAAGGGGACCTAGTGAACTGAGTGAATGAAAAGACAGTGACATCTCTTATCAGTTTAATTAATTAACAACGGTTTTCAGTTCCGGATCAAATACACCTGCTTGTTGACCGTTTTAGGCTGATGTTCGTCTAGAAATTCAAATGGAAAATTTTGTCGTTCTTTTTTTATTCAAAGTAAATTTAAAAAGTAGGTATTTCATGAAGCTTTATTTTAATGTCATTGGTGAAGAAAAATGAGGCTTCTTCTCCCTCAGGATGGCTCTTTAGGGCCACCTCTGAGTCCAGAACCTTCTCATTTGTCTGCTAGTAAAGTGAACAAGTTGAACCGACACAGATGAACTGGCGGCAGGGGGACTCCATTTAGACGGCGCTCGTCGTTTGATTTGCAGTGACGTCTGCAGTTGCGCGTTTCCGCGGAGTGCTTCGTTTCCCATGAAAGGTCAAAACTTTCGTAATTTATTCAGCACCAGGTCATCCCTCTATTGCCTTCTGAAATTCCATCTGAATTTGATATTAATGGTGAATAAATGTTGTGTTCAGCCAGGAGTCATGCACCTGCTCTGTCTAACCGCCCGACCATCACTGCTTTATTCTTGACCAAACAGGTTCGAATGAAAAACAGACACGTTTTTGTAGTTAGACTGTGGATATGAGTGTGAACTATAAGTCCTACTGCGGACCAGTGGCTGTGCGTAAATGTGCCAAATGTAAAGGTGTTACAAATCTCCAAAATAAGGCTAAACGCGTGACAGTTAACAGTTGAAATTTCTCATATTATTCCCACCACAGCCATGACATAATGCCATGAGTATGAAATCAGCCAGAGCTTTAACACATAGAAGTTCTGTTTATCATCCTTAAAAATATAATTCAAAATCAAATTAGATAGGTTGTGTTTGAATTTTTGGAGGTCAGATTTTACAAGCTGACCACGCGATTATAAAGTTTTCCTGACGACGTTCATAGCTTCCTGTCTCCCTGTATTACATTAGAAATTATTTGGGTTTCTGACAACCTGTGCCGCGGCTGCTTCCCCGCCGCTTCCTCCCGCCCTCTCCGTCAGCCCCGAGCTGCCCCTACACTTTTGCCGGTGAGAGCTTCTAATCCCCTGCGTCCATGGTTTACTCTGAGCCCGTATTTAAGTCCTCTAAACCCCCAGCTGCCGCCCTGGTTACTCACTGAACACGACAGACTGTGAACCGCTCCGGTTATTAATAATTCAGCAGCCCTGCCGCTCCGCTCCTCCGGCCGTAGCCGCAGCAGGACCCCGCACATCCACACGTGCTGCCACGCTGTGTTTTCACTCCTAGCGTCTCTTAATTTTGGCTGCTCGGTGTTTTACACACATTTCACCTCATTGTTATTGTGTGTAGCCGATAGGCAGTCCCACCAGGTCCCGCTACTCTGATGTGGCGACATCCGCGCTGCCACATGGTGACTTTTGCAGCGGACGCCGTCCTCTCCCTAACTTTGTCCGGACGCTGAGGAACAGGTGGCGGTGGGGGGGAGGGGGAGGACCCGGCACCGAGGAGGGGACATTTTCATATCAGCAAAGCCGGAGCATGCACGAGGGGTGAAAGCGCGCGGCGATCGTCCCATCTTGCAGGAGCAACAGCTGATTGTGGTGAGCGCGTAAGCACAGGGTGCAAGCTACTTACTGTCGGTGCACAGCCAGACTCCTGCTCTGTCAGTCGCGGGGCTCAGACGGTGACTGTGTCGGTGGCGCGGTGCGCGGCGACTCGGGTGGACATTACGGTACCGGGATAGACTGGAGGGAGAGCAGCACTGACAGGCGAGCGCTACGGGTTTAATGGAAATATCAAACCGAGCGTAAACACCTTGCGCGGAGAAGTTGGGAAGCAGACGGCTTGGATTACTCTGTCCTCTTTTTCCTTGGCTCAGAGGAGCTGACTACAAATTAAAAAAAAAAAATGTTTACCGGGCAGCAGGCCGTGTATTAGGGCTCTTTCGCTTCCGGTATAAGGCCCAGCTGAACAAGAAACCAAGCAGTTTTCTCTCTCCCACACACTTTTTTTGGAAGCCGAACTTTTCAGAGTGGAAAATGGGTCTTTGAAAGTGTTGGCACATCTCCCTACACCACAATGGTACGTGCTATGTAAACCAATAATTTGCTCATTTATGCAGTCAGCTTTCAGATTCATTTAGTCCTTTATAGATTTAATGATGCGCAGTAATAACTTTAAAGTTCAGTGGGCTGAGTTACCCACTCATAATTCTTACTGTTTACTAGTGTACGAAATGCATAACAGTCAACCAAAAAGTGTGCCAAGTCCTTCCACCTCCCCTTGTATGTTTTCTGTCAGTTATTATAGTTTTTTTTAATAGGAGGAATGTTGCATGTGTATTTAAAATTATGTTGGTGTTAGGAAAACATAATATATCTTATTTTAATAGTTGAAAATTATGTTGCCAAAATGTTTTCTAGCCAAATCAGTGCCCAGCCCTCTCAGCTCACCGCCCGACGCCCGCTGCCTTCTGCCGCTTTACCCACATGGAGAACATGACTCCCCTCATTGCAGTGGTCTCTGATGTGGGCCTGTCTGTCGACTATTTATAGCCACATATAAGATACGCGTTATCACATATCATACAGTGTAACCAGCTAATCAAGAGGCGCCATAGTAGTTTTTGTTAAAGGTTCTACACAGTGACACGTGAAGGAGCCCGAATCCCACACAAAGGCAAAGTTTAGCAGAGTTTGGAAACTTGGCTATAAGAGGACGGAACTTTTTCTCTGCGCCAGCATTCAATTATGTGCCTGTTTGATTTGTGCCTAACTACGCACAGCGGTTTTAGAGCAATTCCGTCATTACGCAGGTGATATATTTAAGCCCTGTGACATCACAAAACAGAAGTTTCATATGATACATTTCCTTTATTCGCCAACATTTGAGATTTTAGTTGTGGCTTCCTTATAATTTGAATTGGCTGAGTACTTTTCATGAGAATATATATTTCCTGTTTTATCCTCATTTGCCCCTAACAGTGTTTAAACTGGCAAATTTCTGTGAGGTTGTGAAAACACACATTTGAATACAGCTCTTGTAGATTTAAAAATGATGCTGTTTTATTATGATACAGATGATGATTTATTATTATACAGTATAAGCTCACACATCCTTGACCCTTAGATAGATCCTTTTTTGGCATGAAATGAGTCAAGTCAGGCAATAGTTAGGGGAACCTCCCACATACAACCTTGAATCTGCTCAGAGACCAGGAAAGGGGGATCTTATTTGCACATGAATATGGAAGATTATTAGTATGAATAATTATTTGTTTACAAGAATCCTCGCTGACATGGCAGCTGCCCAAGAAGCTCATCAGTAAAAATGTTACAGAATTCAGGACAGACCTCACATGGGATTATCTCCACTTGTTATTCTCTCACTTATAGTAGCAACACACTTATTTTTTTTCATAGGGAAAGCTATATTGTGAAATTGTGTCAGATATTTCAGTTGCATGTTAGTTTAGCTCTGGAGGCACTGGAGGCATCTGTCAATCAGTGTCAGCGTTTCATTAGCCCCCCTCCCACTCACCCACCTACCCAAGGCCTGGTGCTCCATCTAAATAAACACTTAAACTCCACTTTCTCCAGATGATCTGTATCTGTAGCACAACAGGCTACTGATTTCCCCAAATATCGTGGAAAGCAAAGGGGAACTGTGAGCCACCATTATAAAACTGGAAGTATAGTCCCAAATTATTAGTTTTAATAACACTGTATATTAAAAGTAGCCACTGCACTCTCATGGTCATTATATGTGTGATGTACAAGTATATAAGAAACAAATTCAATAATCATGCAGTGCTTTTTAAACAGTTGGGGTAATTGTATCCCGCACTGTGTGTGTGTGTGTGTGTGTGTGTGTGTGTGTGCAATGTGTATGTGTGCAGCCCGCCACATGATGATCAGACAAGCGGTTTTCCAGTCTCGTGTGATCTCCCTCTTGGCTGTCGCTACCAGTGATGTCATCCCTCACTGTATACAGAATAATATGCTTTTATGTTTACCCTGGCCTTGACATTTCCCTGGAAAAATAAATAAGGCTTCATCCAGGCCATGATAGCTTATGCAACGTGTAAGCTTATGCTTGTAGTTTAAAAGATGGAAACTCTGATATACGCTCAAACAGCATAAATATTAGGATAGTGCGCTCAGAATGGGTTCAACAGGTTGATTGGTTTGTAAGCTGTTGTACAGCTATTGTAGCATGGCTGATTAGAGTGGCTATCAAGGACACATCATGAGGCATGATCATGTGAATCAAAAGAAAAAGAAAGAAAAAGTGTCACTTTTAACAATCAAAGTCATGGGCCTGAATTGTTTGTGTGTGTCTCTTTAAAAGCCAAGACATTGTTAAAGGCAGAAAAAAAGTAGATTTCAAGGGGCACTCCAGTGATTTAGCATTGCATTTGCATTAAGTTAGGGGACTCATACGAGATGGATAGGATAGAAGAAGATAGAAATAGCAATGGTCAAAATCAAAGCAAATTCACTCAAAGCATTTTGCTAAAAGGAAACTAAAATAGCTTACAGTAATTTAGGAAATATACAGAATAATCTCAGACAGACAATAGGATCCTGGGGTTGGCATTAAGTCTTTTATTGAAAAAGTGTTGCAAATGTTGCAAATTGTTATGGTATGAATAGTTTTTATGCGGTATATTCACAGACAAGTGTTTTTCATTTTGAGTCATTTATAAGATAAGATAAGATGAACCTTTATTAATCCCCATAGGGAAATTCAGTTTTTACACTCTTGTTAATTTCACACAGTACACATACATGCATTAATGGAGAGATGTCAGAGTGAGGGGGCTGCTCCTGACAAGCGCCCCGAGCAGTTGGGGGTTTGGTGCCTTGCTCAGGGGCACCTCGGCAGTGCCCAAGAGGTAAACTGGCACCTCTCCAGCAACCAGTTGGTCTTGGTCCATGTTGGGACTTGAACCGGTGACCCTCCGATTCCTAAATCAAGTCCCTACGGACTGAGCTACTGCCGTCCCGATGCGTAAAGGCCTTTGGACTATTGGACAAGGAATTTCTTTAAACAACTGACTATGTCTTGAATGCAGATGAAGATAATTTGACTTCAGTGCCCAGATCAGAATAGTCTGCTTGTGGAAACAACACAGACGGTTTTTATTTTAACAAAACTACAATGCTCACACTTTGGGATACATATTTATTTATTTTTTGCAGCATCTCATCAAGCTCAGGCTGATCACATTCCGCTCCTAACTCTTCCATCTCATTTCTAACCCTGCCTCAATTACTTTATCAAGACTTAACCCTCACATTAATTGGTTTCACAAGACACCCCAGACTGCACACCAGCTGTGTAACCGAGTAATTTGAATCTACTTAATTTGGGAAGGTGTTGGTATCTTCTGCCTTCTGAGTTTAATTTGGAAAAAACACACACACAAACACACACAACAACAATATATGTATTTTCTGTCTTCCCTCTCATCTTTAGGGCCTTAATGAGGAATTAGAGCCAATAGCATTATTCATTAAACAGAGCTTGCCAGCTATTTATCACTATAACAATATTAGCATATTTGTTTAAATTTTCAACACTTTTTTTTAGCATTTGTAACCAGGTTTAGCATTTTTAATAATATGGCATCGAATGCATCATACCAAATTGAATGCTGAAAAAGAACCAGTGGCAAGCCCCAGAAACATACTAAAAATCCTTTATAAATGCACACACACACACACACACACACATGCACACTCTTCTAATTACCGCCTCCCCTGTTCCCTGTCTCATTCCTCACCTCCTGAGATGCAGGTGTAAAATATCACATTTTTCCAGCATTTCTCCCTGAGGTGGCGCTGGCTTGGACTCACACAACGTAAATTTCCCCTTTCATATTCCCCCACACATTTTTTCTACAAACAAGTTCCCCCTCCCCTCCCTCCCTCCCTCTCTTTGATGTGCTTGCCACATCCGCACAGGTTTGTTAGCTTGTTACCAGGTGAAGAATGAGGATACAATTAAGGCTGAATGAAGTGGGACTGGTTAGGATGTCAGTTGTGTTTTGCAGGAGAAGAGAAAAGTCTCAGATGCTCTAGAAACTGTTGAGCTCACACAGACAATGCTACAAATGATAAGGACGCTGCAGTGGAATAATCTGTAATTGTAAGGATGCCTACCTCTTAGGGATTGTTGTGCATCGAAAAACATAGAAACCTAGGTGTTTTCTGTGCTGGCGTGTGTCTGTGTATGATCAAGAGGATGAAAGAGACAGGGGAAGGTGGGCTATATGTATATGAGCTCTAATATATCCACTGCCATGAAAGACAGCCAACTTGAGAACCCCCTTTAGATCCGACTCTGATTGTATGTGATTGTATATCCATCAGAGAGATGCAGAGTGCAGCTGAGGTACTGTAGAGCTCAAGATTCATGTTCAGACTCACACAGTACAATGTTCAGTAGGCCCCTTTGTGTGGATGTGAGAGTAAATTGGTCAATCGACAGGTTTTGCAACAAAAGTCAGAGTTGGAATTTCCCGTTTGAAAGTTCCAGTTTCCGACTTCGAGCGTTCTTGGTGCATGATACCAAACATAAATAAAAAGCATGGCTGACCATGACAAACTGATGTTTCTTTTGCAAGTGCACACACAATTGAAATCAGTCCAGCCTCCTTGCATATATAAACAAAACATAGGAAGAAAAATGACGCATGAGGTAACAGACACCATTATACATTTTATTTTATGGCAACATATTTTGACATGAGTTTACGAGCAGAACGTGTTTTACTATATAGTAGTGTGTGTTGCTGTGCCCGCTGCATGTGTTCATTAAATGTGAGTTGTAATTAGCTTCATAGATGTGGGTCAGTAGGGGCCTGCTACACCTACTATGCTGTAAAAGTTAAGTAACACTTAAAAGCAACACATTCTAACACACTGTAAAACTGAATTAAATGTTACATTTTGCGCAGCGCCTTATGCGATGTTAGACAACTGCGTCTTCGTGAAGTCGAGGTAGAAGGTTTTTTCTTGTGTTTACAAGTAGAAACTCCATCTTTGATTGGTATTCCATTGTACTTTTTCTTGTAGGAGGATGGACATTTTGGAGTTCCAAGTTGTCTGGAATGCAGCATTAGAACTAAATTTGAGTAAATCCCCTTATTTGCTTTCTTTCCAAGATCTAAACTAGCGTAGCATAATGACTGTAGACAGAGGAAAGAGCTAACCTGGCTCTGTCCAAAGTTTAGAAAATTGTCTACCAACACATCTACTGTACATTTGATATATTAACACAGAACTACCTTTTTACATTTCTGTTCATGTACAGGTTTAATAAGCAGCTTTAGAGGTGTTGGTAGTTGTGTTTTTTCACATTTGGACAGGGCCAAGCTAGCTGTTTCCATCTGCTTCAATTCTTTCAATGAAGCTACGTAAACAACTCCTGACTCTAGGTCTGTACTTTCAGTACTACACCTCATTTGTGATCATAGACTCCACACGTTATCCGGTATTTAACCAGATGGTATTACCAACATTGCAGTTAAAATCAAAACATTCTTACCTAGTAACGTTTTACTTTTAAACCTGTAGTCACTTATTTTTTGGCCACCTGGGGGCAGCCGAAACAAGCTGTGAAGTTGATATGGTGAACTTGTTAGCAGATCGTTTCTAATTTAGACATCCAGCAGTTACGGAGCAACATTAGCATTCATTTGGAGTTGTCTTTCTGACCATCTGATGACTGTAAGTCCACAGCTCTCTTTTGGTCTCCACCATCTCCTGGGGGAAACATCTGGTTCTTTGGCTGCTAAAAGCTCCACTATGTTCACCAGATATCTCCAAGTTAGTCGCTAACTTTGTTCATTGTTTGGGGCTGTGCAGATAGTGTAGTATAGTTATTTTAGAGCTTTTTTGCAGCTACCTGGTATAGTTGAAAACACTATGAAAGCTGAAAATGAACCAAAAGCAGTAAAGTTCCAGGCCAGAAAATTAAAACATCAAGATGTTACACAGACCCCCATTACACCTGGTTTATCTAGATATGATTTAATCTGATTACATTTACACCTGTGCAGCTCAAATGTCACATCCTCCTCTTGTTTGCACCAGTCCAAAAAAATTGATGTATGAACTGACGATATGAATTATATCTAATAGCCTAATTTTGTTGGCGCAAATTGAAAGCAAACACTTGGTGTCTTGTCTTGACTCCATCCACGAGTATTTTGAATATCCATTCTGACAGGCTCTCTTGCTAGTATCTTAGTTCACTAGCTGGCAAATAGCTGCCTCCACACTGGTCTGGAACAGTCATGTGCAATTACGTATTTCTTCCAACGTCATTGTTGTAGCCTTTGTGGACTGAAAACACAATTGCATTTATACTTGTGTTCAGTGTGGTCACAATGCGCCCCTGACCACCTCTGGAGGTGGTTTGGCCGATCGCATCACAATTTGTCCTCTATGCATTTTGGGTGCATTACCACCTCTGATTGCAATATGATCACCTAAAACACATTTTAAATCTAGGGTTGATAATCTCGAGAAACTAGCATGAGTACAATGAATTTTAAAAATGATTCAACCAATAAACCCAGCCCAACTCTTTTCCTATGAAAGTAGTTAGGAGCACTATCTCCTTCGTACTCCCCCAAAATTTTCATTATGAACAAACATGACTATTGTTGGTACTAACAGCTGTCAAGCTAGCAGCTTGTGGAAGACACACGAGTGCATGGGTAGAGTGCACAAAGGTAGACATATGTGATAAACCCTTGCTAATCATTTAATTTGTCAAATGATTGGACAGCTTTATTCCAGTCCTGCGACAGCCACAGATACTAGATTTTCTTTTTGCCAGAGCACTTGATTTATTGATTGCTGTCAGGTTGTCATGAGAATTTCATGATATATAACAAAAGTTTGTTTGAAGAACAGCAAGGTGCAACGTGTAATCATTAAACCCACTGTTCATATAACAAATATTGATAATAGCTGCATTTTTGTGAGGGGGTTGTGTTGGGAGCACTATGTGACTGGATCACGAAGTAACATGCAAAGTTCTGTGGCCACAAATGAGGCTAGTTTGTACTCATACAAGAGATTTATATCTCCTCAGCTCCTCCCTGAATTTCCCCAAATCACTGAACAATCTCTTTAATACATCACACCTACATAATATGGAGACTTGTGACATTGACTGAGAAGATGTAATGTTCTCTTCTGTTCTTTGGCCTGGACTCTGAAATTTCCTCATTTTCTTTCCCACTTTGTTTAGAGTCATAAGGATATTCTCTGCGCTCTCCATTGATAAAATCTGACAACCATTTCAGGGTTGTTTTACACTCCATCTTGGCCACCAAAAAGAGTCCAGACATCAAATGATTTCTAGAGCTTTTTAAGTGTTAATTGCATGAGGCTCTGTGCCTATTCTAGTTCTAGGCTGGCCATATGGATTGGGCATATGTTGCATGTACATATATAGAAAAACACACATATATAATTGATACCATGCTCCATAAAAAAACAGGGGGAAATGGGCCACTGCTGCAGGGAGCTACATCAAACAGTCTCAAACAAAGATATGGACAAAGATATGCCTAATTCATTATCAGACCCATGTTTTTAGCCTTTCATTTATTGTCTGCACAGCACAAATCATTTCTCAACTTTAAATGACACGAACCTGTCAGAAAGAACTACCAGCGTTTCTCATTTTGTGTTACTCTGTGATTAACAACAAAGTAAAATATTTCCTTCAGCCAGACCGGGCAGTTTAAGAGCTCAACTGAAAGCCTAGAGAGCTTGACAAGGGCACCATTTAGTGGGACAAATGGTTTCAAATGGTTTTCCTCCAGTGTTTCCCCACATGTTAATGATGACAGGCCAGAAGTTGGATGCTCAGGCTGAACGCCAGGAGGAGTGTTTTTGTAGTCACTTGGATGACTTGAGTTCTAATTTTTTTTTTTTTTTCGTGAACGCTCCACGTGGCCATTGCTAAACTTGTGGCGAACAAGCAAGGCAATGCTAAACAGAGCCAGTGTTGATCTTACATTAATCAATTGGCCTGCAGAGGTGGAGTGAAATCACACATGCAGGTGCCCTTCCTGTGTTAACAGTGAAAAAGGGAACAGACTCAAGCTGTAACCTCTCATTCTGAAGGATATGAATAGCCTGTGTCTCCAGCCGCAGTTCGGTTAGCCCAAGTCTGGGACTTATTATAGTGCTGTGTGTTTATGCATGTGTCTGCGCAGGCATTTCTCCCAAGTGCAATCCCGTGTCACTGTGTGTGCATGTGCAAATGCTTAAGTAACCTGAAGTCTGTTTGAATCCCCTAAAAGATTGTTTACCTCACATGCCAGTTTAAATAGCATAACTTTACATTTCGTAGCTGGCTTCGAGCGATGTTTGTTCCTGTTTTGGGTCCGTGTTTGTTTCTGCTTAAGGTCTGTCGAGAGACGAGAAGTTCTGGAAAATGGGATTATTTCTTTTCCTCTATCCAGCGACTAAACTCGTGGTCTTAAACTTCCTTCCAAGTTATTTTCATCAACCTATAGCAATTTTTAGCCCTCGTCTATAACAGGTTTAGTCGATATCTAAAACAGACATTCAAATTTAGCCTGGTGGAAACCAATTTGTACCAGTTTGGACTAAAAAGTAACAGCCATGGGCCAGCTCTTCCATCCCTGATCCAGATCCTCAGTCTGTAGTTCCCTCCCATCCATGTTGTCTGGCCTGGCTGCTTCAATTGACAGCAGAACTGCAATGGATGCTCATTCAGAGCCCAAATCTCTGCTGGCGCATCCAACAGCATACAAATGAACCGCACTGAATGGAAAAAAACACTTCGAATAAATACTTAAGTTGCAGCAGCAAATGCAATATAGGGCTTGTGGCTAAGGGCTTCTGTGTGAGGCCGATGTACAGTATGTGTGGTTCTGTGTGTAGTATGTGACCTTGTCCTTACCAGTGTGTGTGTGTGTGTGTGTATGTGCATATGTGTGTGTGCGTGCATGTGTGTGTATGTGCATATGTGTGTGTGCGTGCGTGTGTGTGTGAATGATTTGTGCTGAATCAGTGCACGCTGCACAGAAAAGTGACCATGCAGGTGAAATAGCAGGGACAGGAAATGCCATTGTGCTGGAGTATTGTGTGTGGGGTACGGCAGGCAGCTAAACACTTTGCTCTCAATTCAAGTGGTGGTGACTGGCAGGACCGGGCCTCGGGCCTGCACAACATATGGGTTCAGGCAGGCAGTACACACTGTGACCTGTGTGTAGAATGTAAATTTCTCCACTGTGGGACTAATAAAGGAATATCTTATCTTATCTTATCTTAAAGTTCTCAAGTAGTTATCTGGTAGTGGGACTTGAGGATGACTAATAAATTGGTCAATATAAAAAGCAGCAGGATGAGGAGTATTGTCACATCCAAAATCAACCCTCACAGGTTTGCAGCCAGTATTTCTGTGTTTTTAGATTACCTGAACAATAAAGATAGAGTCAACTAATAAATGAGTAAATGACTGTTGTGTTACATTTCAGGCAACCGAAACCTTTCTGTTGAACGAAGAACCCTCCAGAGGTCCTGGGATGCCTGAATGCTTTGTAGTATCAGACTCATACAGGGTATGCATCTATTCTTCTTATTTATTTATTCATTTATTTATTCATTTATTTATCTATTTTAAAAAATAAATATTATTGTTATTTTTTTTCATTAGCTTTATTTTACATTCATCATTATTAATTATTAATTATTATTTTTTCTTTTAATGATGATGATGATTATTATTAGAATTAGTAGTCATAGTAAAATAGTAGTAGTATGTTATTTTATTATCTTTGTTTTTATTTTATTTATTTTGTTTTGTTATTTTAGTGTATTATTATTATTATTATTATTATTATTATTATTATTAGTATTATATGTTGTTTTAAATGTGTTATTTGAGTCATTACTCATTACTATGACTGACAGTCTGTTTTCATGCTCTTGGTAATTGCACCACAATCATAATGTCATTCACAGCTCCCTCTGCTCAGCTGCAAACCATTACAATCATTATTTCCACACACACATTTAAGAAAAAAAATGGGGGGCCTTTTCAACCTCACCGAAGCGCCCTCGCCTCATGGGAACGAAAATTATGAGGATAATGTGCAGCCTGCCTAGTCGTATGAAACCAAAAAGGAATACAAAGTTGACGAAAGTGAGTAGCTTTTTCTAAAAAGAAAAAAAGAAAAATAAAAGAAGAAAAATACTCCCAGTGAGCACGTGGATGGATTTACAATGATGGACATAGTGATATAGCATGGTAATAAAAACAAAGGAGTGGTGATGGGGAGGGTGAGAGGAAAAAGGGAGGGGGCTTGGATGACTGAAAATGTGATTGTTAATGAGGTGGGAGCCAGTTTTCTAGGCTACACTCTTTGTTTCCCAAAGTTAAGACTTTCGCCAAGTCTCACACAGAATCTGGGTTGCTACAGTGTATCGTGTGTCTCGGGGTGCAGAAATGAACCATTATGGCTGTAACTGAGTAGTGCGGCTGGTAGAGGAGAGTTTCTGGAGAGGGGGAGGAGCATCGCTGGGGCCTGGATTTGATTCCAGGGGCAGCGAGTTCAAGAACATCCACAGGAGGGTGTCCACCTCCAGCTTCTCACCAGGAGGTCTGCTGCTGGGGGCGTTAGTTTTCTATAAAGCGCATCATGGCTCCCTTCTTTCCCCCTTTGTTTCTGTGTGTGTGCTCTTGGCCTACATGTCAGGGTTCCTGAGGGTGCAATTGCTTTCAAAAAAGTGTATTAAAACTGAACGGAAAATACGAATTTGACACCCTGTCTTGAAATTTGTACGATCCTAAAAAGTAAGATGCAGTGCCTTTGCTCAGTTCTTGAAGCTGCAACCTTTTTAGATTGTGGCCCCTTACAATGAGATGTCTACTTGCAAGTGGTTGTACTTGTTGTTGTAGTTTGGATATGACTTATAAGCAGATTTCTTTGTCAGATAAGAAAGATTTTGAGAGGCCAAAAAGTGTCCAAAATTTCCATCTGATCAAGTCATTTCTGTGTGTAATTAAGTCCAAAAATCCTCTGTGACAAAATCCGCCGGTACAGTGAGATTTGTAATGTTTCCAATAGAAATCAACTTCTTTCAAGAACTTGCCATAAATGATTGTCTGTGTCTTGAAACAAGACAGGTTGCTGCTCTGGAATGAAGAAAAATGAGGTGTGATGTCATAAAATTCTTGAAATGGAACAAAAACAAATTATCCTGCACAATGTCCGCTATCACTTGTACTGAATTTATTGACGTTTTGGTCCTCAGTGCTTCATCAGGCAGTTCATATAGACAAACAGCACCACATATGTACCACATACTGTATACAGGCTCTCACCCAGGACAATCAGAGGACGCCAGCAACACATTGTGGTATGCATACAAATTAAGGTCAACAAGCTCTTCAAATATAAAAACAGACGTGATACTGAGCTTTTCCATTTACAAACAGATGTAGTAAATGCACCAATATTATAGAAAGTAGGTCTACATCACACAATAAGGCCCTCAAGGGACATTAGAGCATTTGTTTTTATTTCTGCCAGGCATAAACCTGTGGGAAGATCATGTGTTTGGTCATGTGTGTCTCTCTGTCCATGGCTAATCTTTCATATTACTGGACCCATCAGCATAATATTTTTTCTGCTCATTTGTGACTGTATGCACAAGGACCTCTCATGGTTACAGTGATTCAAACTTTTTGGAAAACCTATTCATTTCATTCATTTTATGTGCTGATTGACTGCTGACTTCAAACAGATGCATACATCGACAGCTCTGGGCAAAACGAAAGCACAGCAGTCTTGTTTGTACTTTCCACTTAGAGGACATGTTCTACACAAGCGCAGTAGACTGCGACACTACCACTTGTAGCGTCGTGGCTACACAGACAAGTTCAGACAGGTCCGTGCAGTGATAATAAATTACCAGTATGTACACGTCTGCATAGAGCCTATGTGTACACCCTACATTGACAAAATTTAAGTTACATGGACCTCAGCAGACCCATGCCTATTCCTCTTATCTCGTCAACAGAGGCCACAAGTGATGAACAACTGCTTCAGTAGCAAAAGACATTTCTGGCAATCGACAAAGCTAAAAGCAAGCCGTGCAAAGTCACATTTTGGCCTTTGTTGTAGCTCAAAACTAACATCCTTAAAAAAGTTAGGTCTCATTTTGAACCGGAGCATCTGCAGTTTTATTAGTATTCATACCCTATATGTTATGATCTACTAAAGTTAGGCATGATATGGGATGAATAAATCCCCTTTTTGTTACCTTTGCCACCATCTTGACCGTAAAGATGCCTTCACGTGATAAGAAATTTGTTCTTTTCTCACTGAGAGGTAGGGTGCAAAACCCTGCAAAAGCAAAACTGCAGTGCATCCCATCAAAAAGTGCACTACAAACTGCACTCCCTGTTTCTAGGCAACAACAACAGTAGTTATGTTGGTTTTGCTTTGAAAGGTCAGTTGAAACTGAGGTCAAACGTGAAATAAATTTAAGTGGTGCATCACACCAAGGGTCACATAGGAAAACACAGAGCCATTTTACTGCTGATTATGTGTGGATGGATTAACGGAGCCAAGAGGGATAATCCAGAAAGCGTATAAATACCACAACATCACACAGATATTTTGCATTATGAGCATGTATTTTTGACTTTTTGCATCATTTGTACATAACACAAAAGTCCATAGTTAGTTTTAGGCAAGAAAAACACAGGTTCAGGTAAGCAAACCACTTAGTTAGGGTAAGGGAAAACATCATGGTTGGGCTTAAAATAAGTAAGTAAACTAAGTAAAACACATCCAGAAACAACTGTAGAAAACACATGACAAACAGTTGTCACAAATGTAACTTTAGAAACAAAACACTAATCAATAACGGTCTTGAACACAGGTCTCCTGGTTAAACATCCCCTCCCCATCAGCTCGCCATAAGTGGCAAACGGGCTATTACACAATGTAGCCTATAGTGCTTAAAAGGTAGACACTAAAATCAATCTAGAAATGGAAAAAAGCCTAACAATCCTGATACTCCAAAAACATTCATACCAAAGAGGAAAAAAACAGAAAACCAGAAAACCTTTAAACTAATTGATTTACTAGAACATAAGACCTGAAAGAGTTAAGTTACATGCAGAAATGACTTGGTTAGAAGGGGTGTTCTGATTTATCCCCTTAGGTTGGGAACTAATTCTTTAAGCAAAACTCTTCATGTGTGCTGTGTCTAAACTGTGGGCTGCTTAGAGCTGACATCTGCTTAGCCACAACAGCACAGCCACACTTTTGACTTTTGTAGCTTATCTCCTGGGTGCTGCATCCCGACTCCATAGACAGCCAGGTGTGGTATCACCACTGGCTGTGCTATCATACTGTGTGATCATCAGGCAAATGTGTGGTTACTGTCATCCTGGAACAACCTGTTTTGCAGACCTAAAGCTTCCCTGAAGTAGTCGACACATTAATAAATGACACTCTGATCATTTATTAGCAAATGCCTCCATTTCTAAAATGCGACTGCATGTATGACAGCTCCGAGCTGACGGGTGAAGTCATCGCAGCACCGGCAGAGCAGTGGTAAATATGTATATTCAAAGCGTGTGAAAAAGCTGAGCCGCAGCAGACCCACCAACTGTAGCATATGGCTCTACCATGTGTTACTTAATGAGAGATTTACTCACACAGACCACTAAATGTGTGGCTCATTTAAGGAGCCGTGGCAGAGGAGTGTTTGCGTGTGTTGCATGAGAGTCAACTCTATAAAGGAAAAGGGGGAGGGGGGGGGGGATGATCCCCATCTAACCGCTTGCTGCAACCTCTTGCACTTGTGGTGCTGTTAATGACTACTGCAAAACAAAGCTGAGAACAAAGACTTAGCAGGCATGAAGTGAGTACACCTGCCTGAAGAGGAACCAAAAAGGTGTGTGTGTTATAGGGTGTGTCTGTGTGTGTTTCATACTAGTGGTGTATCATATTCACAGAGAGGAATGCTGGTATTCTGACCTTGTGTGGCAGCGAGGCCAGGAGGTTACAGTTTTGTGGTGTCCTACCTAACCACACACTTTCTCCTTCCTCCCCTCCCGCCTGCATCTCTGGCTCGCCTATCTGACCACGTGCAGTAATTGGCCACCCCAGCGTCCAGATCCTTTTTGTTTCGCCTGCAGAGGCTTGTGGTAGACATGCACAAGCAGTAGGCCTCATAAATCTCAGCTCCGCTTCTTCACAGTGACTTCAGTCCAGCCCAAAATTCCAACTGTACCATACTCGGGACCCAGTCAAAGAAACTTTATTTCATGACTTTTATGCGATGTGTCTCACTTACTCCTGTTTGTTTATGTGACGGAGAGTGTGTGCTGTTGTCATCTTGATACCGCTCAGAGGCTGTGATTATATGTCTGTCTTATACACTTCATAGTGAATGCTGTTTGGCTTGACTCACTTTGCTGGTTTTTAAACTGCAGTTGTGGCTTCCAGACTGGGTCAAACATGGTTCAGTAAATAAATAGTCTTAACTTTATAGCCTGCAACAAGATAATGCCTTGATTTGGATGCCTGCAAATGAATTTAGATATATAATCTGGTGCAAATTGTAGCTTTTAGTGCATGAGACTTAATCCTCTGTAACAGAATATTATTCATGCAACTCACAGGGTTATGGAAGTTGCATGAATTATTTATATGAAATATCAAATCAGAGGTGCTCACATGTCCATGTCACTCACAAAGAAAGTTTATATATACACAAAGAAGAAATGTATATATATGTGTGAGTGTGTGTGTGTGTGTGTGTGTGTGTGTGTGCGTGTGCTCTTCCACCACTCTGATCTATTGTGAGGAAGCGTTTCCTTGTTCTCTTTGAGTCAAAGTGTAACAACATTGTATTTACATATTAAGGCTGTTAACGTGATAATAACACACCAATGTAGATTTGTTTTAATGCCATTAACATTTTCTTTAACACAATAACACAACTTGGGATTTTTAGGTTCTAGGAGAAAGGGAGGAGGATAAATATTTACACTAATTGTTGGTGAGGAAAAACTGTCATGGCAGTTTTCAAAGGGGTCCCATGACCTCTGACCTCAAGGTATGTGAATTAAAACGGGTTCTATGGGTACCCACCTGTCTCCCCTTTACAGACTTGCCCACTTTATGATAATTACATGCAGATTGAATCAAGTCATTGTCAAGTCAGCACACTGACACACTGACAGCTGTTGTTGCCTGTTGGGCTGCAGTTTGACATGTCCGATTTGAGTATATTTTTTATGCTTAATGCCGTACCTGTTAGGGATTCTGGACAATATCTGTCATTGTTTTGTATTGTTAATTGAGTTCCAATAATTAATCTATACATACATATTTGCCCACTCCCATATTCATAAGAGTTTAGATACGTGGCAGATCTCCCTTTAAGGTAATTTGTGATTAATTGAGATATATATATATATATATATATATATATATATATATATATATATGTGTGTGTGTGTGTGTGTGTGTGTGTGTGTGTGTGTGTGTGTGTATACGCGTTCCTCTCGAGGCAAAATGTAACTAACACGACTCATCCACCCTCTCATCACTATTTCCAATTCCATAAACATGGAGTGGACGGCTCAGTAAACGCAACTAAAGCGTAACATACCATGTAAAAGATGTGCTGTTGTGGGCGCGCGGGTTAAAAGCCCGTAGGCGCAGCGGGTCAGACAGCCATCGAATATTAATAATCAAAAGATAGATTTGAAAAGTGAAAAAGTTGTGCCGGCAGCAACAACAGCACTTTGATGAATCTGAGCGCGGAAGTAGATAAAATGCTGCCTTTGCGGAGGATTCGTTGAGAGCGATAAAAAGTCGTGCGAGAGGAGAGAGGGGAGGGAGACAAAGTTTTTTCCCCTGAAAGTTTGTGCAAGCTTTCACTTTCTAGGCGGGGTTACTGTAAGCTACAGCAGCATGGAGTGAGAGAAACAGGACGGCGAGCGATTGCAATGCAGCGCCATACCGAGCTTCCATCCAATTTAAATAAGCTCTCCAATCCTCCTCTCTAAAAATAACCATGTACTCCCCGTACTGCTTGACACAGGTAAACCCTCTTCTCTTCTTTCATTGTTTTCATGCGTTGTATAGTGGGGGACGCCGGGTGGTTTTTATTATAGCCTCTGTCTGTTATTTTACATGTGTTTTTACTGTATGTGGTGTGTCGGAGGGTCTGTCTACTCTATGACTCGCTCTAAAACGTCTCCTCAACTCGTCCCGTCTCCGAGCGCCTTTCTGCCGCGGGGAACTTTTCCATCGCACATGGGTTTTGGAGAGAAAATGGCGCTTCTCCCGAAATGTATTTCATATAAAAAAGAAGGAAGGAGGTTGAGCTTGCAGGAGCAGGAGGAGTAGAGGGTGAAAAGCACGAGGGATAGACAGAATGTGGAGTTTGATGTTACTGCTGTTAAGATTTTTTTCCAAGTGTTCTATGTTTTTTCTGGTCCGGGGAGGGGACTTGCAGGAGAGCAGGGCGCACACCGCCGCCTTTAGGGGCTGCTTTCATGTGGAGCTGAGACCGGGAGAGGCGAGACATTGGAGTTGGTGTATGTGCGCGTGCATGCGTGTGTGCAACGTGTGTGTGTTACAAACTGTGAAGACACACTGCATCTTCAGATAGTATTTTTTTCTGGAGCTTTGCTGCACTAGTTTACAAGTTTTTGCACTTGAATGCAACACGTGTTCACATAGTTAAACAGGAACTACACTGATTTTATATTTTTGTTTAAGCCCATGTCTCTCTTTGTAGAAGTTGTAACAGTTCATTTGGAGAAGCATTACAAAATAAATGTCACCGTTTATTCAAAATAAAATTACTTCCTCTAACATCTTAAATATTTTTCCGATATTTAAAAAGTGCTGCCAGTTTTTAGACCTGATTGTTCCAACATGACATTTAACAGGCTATTTGTTACTTTGTTGCTGTTGTTGTGTAGGAAAAGATATGTCAGGATATTTCCTCCAAATGATTAATGAGTAGCTGTTTTTTTTACTTTTAGTGTTATACAATGTGGTGAAATGAGTCTCTTCAGGCGTGAGGCATCTGAAATAAATGTTCCATTTTGATCAATTTTAATTGCGTTTCAGTCATACTTTTTGCTCTGCGCTAATACTATAAAGAACTACATTTTCTATCATTACTATCGGCCTAAAAATACCACTTTTGCAGTGGAGAGAATGAACAAAAAAATATAACGCTGCTTGCAGAACTTTGGCATGCAACGTGGTGCAACGATGTTACATTTCAGAATGTAAAAATCCAACAATCCCTCTCACATTATTAATATGTATCTTTTATACACTTAATTTATACACTTCAATAACCATCTAAATAAAATCCTAGATTTAATAATCTCTGACAAAGCCATTCTTTTCAAAATTTTCAAGGAAGACAACTGGTGGCAGCGACCTGCCCACATTATATATAGCTGCTGGAAGTCTCAACTCTTAAAAGGCAGACTTATTTATCCTTCATTGGCTTCATCTGACAGTGACCTGTTTGATGTAATTCAGTCCTGATTTTTACAGTGCTTTTATCAAAAGAGTTAATGGGACGACTGCTACCAGAGGATGTTCTCGGCTCCTCTCGTGCGGACACGAGTCCTGTCTGCTTTCCATTTAAAAACATCAAGATCATAATGTTGCTGACACCGGAGAGGGAAAGGAGACTTTTACTATTTTTTCCCCTTAATTCTTCATTTTATTGAAAAAACTATTATAGGCTACTGAGTACGTGACTTAGAAGTATACTTAAAATAGAAACAGATTGTGTATGTGTGTCTAAGATGGTCTTACTTGTAGATTTTCATTTTAAAAACAGCTCTCAGCTCTGACTTGTCCACACAGGCCTTGTTAGAGATGATGACTTTATCTGTAATTGATAAAAAATTTCTTTCACAGCAGATCATCTCTGAACAAAAGCAGCTTTTTTTCAGCTACATAAATTTCCCTTAGTTCAGACTAATTGACAGCAGAAGCTCATACAGTGTAATGCAGTACACATGTTGCACATGATGGCAACTTGCAGTGTGTTATTGGCATATGCAGGGAAATGATATTCTTGTCATTTAAAAGAAAAAAAAACCCATTTTGTACCTTATGTGCAGAGAAGAAACGACCCCCCACCCCCCCCACACACACACACACATACACAAACACACACACACACACACACACTCATTCTTACACACACACACACACACTTGCAGCATTCCCTTGCAGCTTGGTCTGCAGACGGAGAGGCACATTTTGTTTATTTAATTGCTGTTAATGATTAAAAGTCGAGCTTGGACCTCGGATATGGCAACAACTGTAAACAACTGAATGAATTATTAACTGTGATTTAAAAAAGACTTGCTGCTGGGATGTGATGGACATTGCATTATGGAAGCAAATGTGTGTGTGAGACGGTACGTTTTTCATGTTCATTATAATTCAGAGATAAAACTCACACACGCCTATATTTAGGCATTTTTAATGTAACATATAGGTTTGTAAAGAGAAGTGGGAGCTAGTTCCACTTCACTGTCATGTTTTTAATTTCCCATTCATTTTTTAAAATACATTTGAGCCTGTAATGCATATATTAATCAATTTCTTTTGTAATGTTCAATTAATGATCCTATTTATTTGATTTTATTTGTTTATTTTTGTTGATGTTTTTCAGCTCCAAAGTGCCTGTGCCCTTGTGGGCCACAATGACGCAGCACAGATCCGCAGCTTTGAGAGAACAACTTTTTCATGTTTCACTGCATTTTTGAATGTGTTCAGTTGTTCTACTATGCAGCTCGTGATGTTTTAATCTCAGACTGTTTTCACTGGTGCGACATTTTAACTGATTCCTTCCCTCTGCCCCCCCCCCCTCTGCCCGCCTGGACGCTGACCCCTGCTCTCCTCGCCTCTTAACACCCCCTCAACACTAAAGTATTACCCTACTCACCTTCTAAACAATGCCTTAGTGGTAAGTCCTGTTTAGTCCCTATTTATTCCGCATTAGGTGTTTGTGTTTTAATATATTCCAACTGACAAATGTTTTTTTTTTGTGAGCTACTCCTGCAGTTGGAGTTATTACAGGCTCGTACAAAAAATCTCTCTCTCTCTCTCTCTCTCTCTCTCTCTCTCTCTCTCTCTCTCTCTCTCTCTCTCTCTCTCTCTCTCTCTCTATATATATATATATATATATATATATATATATATATATATATATATATATTCTTATTTTCTTATCTGTGTTACGGTTTAAACCAGACTATTTTTTTTTTCTTTTTGTTGCAAATAGACTCCGACCACGTTGTGTTTTAATGTGTGCAAAGGAAAATATCACATCCAGACACCAGACATAAATGTATTACATTACAAATATGAAGCTATAATTTACATGGTGTTTGAATTTACCGCAACTAAAACAGTTCTGCATTCATTTTAAAATATCAGCCTTTATTTTGAAATTTATTTTTGTTGCATCAGCACAAACTGTAAATTGCGCTGCACTTTTTCTTCTCACGCAGCAGCATGTTACAGTTTCCTTAGATGTGTATAGGTCAATTATCGGACACTTTATTCTCGGTCTCTTGAAAGAGCTCTGTAAACGTGTTTTCTGTGTCTGTCACAAGTCACGTCCGCTTTGAGGTTGCTGTCTCAGCGCGCATGACTTATTGCGCTGCGCGTTGCTCCCAGACGATGTATTATGTTCTTACGTCACCGCCGCTCGTTATCACTCGTTATCAGAAACCCGTGTTTTCACTGAAAATATCAAAGCATGAGCTAGTTTGTTTTATGTGAAAATTTGATTAAATGACTGTAATCAATATGTAGACTTTGAAGCAGTAACTTCACATTTACACGTAATTTGATGATGAGGTTGTAGGCCATGTCCTTTACATAGGTGCACCCTCTCCACTCCCATCAGCCTCCCCGCTGTCTCTTTCAGTGACCTGCAAAATGAGTTGGAACAGCTGTTCAGAGGATTAAAAAACGGATGGAACCACAGTTTGAATAAACAGAAAATAATGGATTTTTCAGAATTACAGACACACGTGTGCATGCACGACATGCATGTGCACTAAGCATACAGGCAGAGATGCACCTAAAACCTTTTCAGCCAATTAGGCCTGTGAGTGGTAATCGCTGGATTAGCCAGGATGCCAGTTACCTGTGTCTCACCTTTAAGGCCTTTCCACACCAATTCCATAAGTTCTATATGAAATTGTTGCATGCTTAAAAATAAATAAGACCTCATGATGTGTCAATCATGTTTACATACAAACTCTGAAACTTTCAAGTTTTCAGAACAGGATCTGTTAAAAGGCAAAAGAGAGACACTGTCCATGCAAACGTCACTTCATCTCCCACCACAAAGTATTTTATGATAAAGAAATAAAAAATACAGAGATGCAGGATTTAAAGAACAGCTTGGAATCAGGCATGGTCACAAAACAAAGGATGTAGGAAAGATTAGACGGTAGTGATTGTGATCTAGGCAAACAATAGCTTCTTGCTAATGTCATTCATTCATTAGCTCCTTTGGGATCAGCAATATCCATCACACCCGCATAATTCATTCAGCTGTGTCTCGTACTGCGAATTTTTGCAATTTTAGAATAACAAAATGCATTGTACTCTTTCTGTGTGTAACTTTTTTTTATCAGATGACACATTTAAAAAACACATACAAAAAATATGGACTTGATGTGCAAAGACCTTTATCCTTTAACAAAATCTTTTTTAAGCCAATCGCTTTTGTGTTTAAAGAATGCACTAAAATTACCTCGCAAGAACTTAGGAGTTGGTCTTATTGCCTGTATTGCATTTCTCAGATATTGAATGATGGTATCACTGCAGGTTTTGGTTCAGTTGCACACAAGTTTAACTGTCTTAATTCTATATACATATATGTATACAGCCCTAACTCACTGATGTCAAACAGCAAAAAGACATTTAATTTGTGTTGATAAAAGCAGACCGGCAGCCAGTAAAGCACTTTGCTTTTGGACACCAGACAGAAGAATGAACTCATAGTACACTTGATTGGCAGGTAGGGCTGATCTATTGTGCTCTCTTGTAACTGAGTTGTGTGCGCGCACGTGTAAGAAGGGAAGACGGACAGGAAATATGAGGTGAAATCGGAGTCCTGATTGGCCGTGCTGCTGTTTTGTTTTGCGCAGGCAGCACTGGATCTTTTTTCCTCATCACAGGACACCAGGAGGTCATGATGCCAGACACTTGCCTGGGACACTGTGTTCCTTTTACTTATTCATTCATACCATGCAGCCAGTTACAGGCCAATCCACCGCAAAAACGGCATTATTCAAAGACGTATTTTACACATTAAACTCTGGCTTGGCTCATTTCAGGTGGCATTTTAGTGTATTTTTGCTCTGGTGCCAGCAGCCTAAAACATGGAGGTAGCCCTGCTAAGAGCTTCAAAATTAGTAGCACGTTGTGGATTATTTGCATTCTAAGCATATAGCGGAGGGGTTTATGAAGGTTTCTGTGATTAATACTTTTGTCAGTGATATAAATTTTCTGTTTATTGTCAGCTGATGACTGGGGGCCACCATGCATCAGCAGCAGTGAATTTACAGCAATTTTTGCAAAGAAATTCAGAGCTGTCTTTGGTGGCGAGGACAAAGACAGGATGAGCTGGGCGCATTTTGGCAGCAGGCGATATAGATTTGAATTAAGTAGCATGTAGTTTTTTATCTCAAGCTGCATGCAGAGAGAGGCAGAACCAAGTGTGTCTCATTCAATATCAGCACAGCTGTCCCAGCATCCGTGGAGAATGGATTCCTACTGCTATTGCCATGGGAGGCTCCAGCCAAGAAGAGTGGGAGGATATCCAGTGTGTGTGCTTGTGTTTTAAAAGGAAGGAGTGAGGAGAGAGAGTAATATGCTGGCGTGTCTGTCTGTGTGTACACGTCTGTCACTGTGTGTGTGTGTGTGAGAGAGAGACAGAGATTTTGCATGTGTGTCATGTTGTCTCCACCCGCCTCACTTTTCCTTCGCTCATGTCACCTCTGGCATGGATTAGTCTTTGGCACAACCCTGGCAGTGCCCACGGCCCCAGTGCGGTTCTGTGGTCGCAGATATGTTGTGCTGTTGCCATAGCTACTGAACACACACACACGGGTGCTAAATTACATAATTGAGCTAGAATATACAGAGGAACACAAAATACTTAGTGTACAATATGAGAGCAGGGAAAGGGGAAAGGCAGGGGGCGATACACTCTTAGAAATTGGGATGCTAACCAGGACCATATGGGGTTCTTCAGCTTGTCCCCATAGGAGAACTGTTTTTGGTTCTTGATTGAACCTCTTATAAAAGTTCCACCTTGAACCCTACACCAAGGGTTGTACCCAGAGCCATTTGTGAAGGTTCCACTCAGAACCCCCATGAGAGGTTCTACAGAGGACCTTTCTTTATTCCAAGGATTTCGTCTTGAACCCACCCAGGGGCTCCTGTCTGCTATACTTTAATAGTCCAAGGGTGTCATCAAGAACCCACCTAAGGACTTCAACTGGGAATCCTTTTATAGCTCATGAGTTTCATCTAGAACCCACCCAGGGTTCCTCATGAGGTTCCTAAAGTGCTTGGGCTGATGTGGTGCAGCACAACCCACAACAATCATGGTTCACAATCACAGTTTTTGGAAGTGTGAGCTGGGAAGATCTTTTAAGACCCATGCTTTCAACAATCCTTGAACTTTTTCTTCTAAGAGGGTTCTTTGGATGAAGAGGGTTCTTAATGGAACCCATAGTGTTACAAAGAACCTTGGCTGCCAATGGCGAACTTACTATACAGTATAGTCCACTATTTAGTGAGTCTGAATATATAGTGAGAATTACTACACCATACAGCAGTATGTATCCCACAATGCATTGTGAAAAGTAGTATACAACCAATGGTCACAAACGAGGTGTATACTGTATAACATGTATTGCACAAAGGGAAAATTTGCAGACAAGAACAGCGTAGACAAATCCATGAGTTGTGGTGCGAAAATGATCTGTTTAATGTGAGCAGAGCAGCATCACATCACAAACACCCACAAAATACTCTCTTTATTAATTTGAGAATATATACTTAGTGCCCCCACATTGTCATTGGCAGTGCATACTGCTTTATTCCTTTCTTTCTTACCTTTCACAATAAAAGCCCTAGACTTATACGCTGTATCACTGCTTACCAGGGGAACTTAAATTCAGTGAGAGCATTTAGCATTTTGCTAAAAGGCAACTCAACAAAATTGCTTACAGTATGTATTTGTTGCAAAAATGTATGTCAGTATTTATAATGGGTGGTCCACCAGCTGATGTTGTTCGTGCACGTTTTAATTGTGCGATTGATCAGCAGTCCCTAGATAGCAAGTGGGGAGTAGTGATTTCAGACACAAAAAGATTCACAAATAGGTTTCTCAGAAGTAAATGGTTTTGGGTAGAACCTCAGCTCTTCGGGAAGAACCTGTTTAGAACCCTTATTTCTAGGAGTGTAGAGTGTATGAATTTAGAAACCACTAAGACAAAGTGGGCCTTTACCAGAATGGACCATGAGCAGAAAACAGAAATTTATGGGTGAATATTTGAAAGCTTTGTCATAGCTGAGCCTTAGACATCAGTACAGCATGTTCTTTTCCTCTGATTTTCGAGTCATAACTCTAAATAACAGTGCCACCATTATGTGGGTATTTGGGACGTTTTGACAACCAATCTGACAGGGCAATTGAGGGTAAGGTGTTTGTGGTGACAATCAAGTGGTGTTTGTATGTGTGAAAGAATGAGACACACACACACAGAGAGAGAGAGAGAGAAATTGACCGTCATTTGTATGAGAGGCGATGTGGCACCTTGGATTTCTTAACCCTCCCCCTCCCGGACTTCACTTTGTTTTGAATATTTCTTATATCTGTGAGAGTATTAGCATTATGTCACATTGCAGCCACCATATTTGTATCACACTTGGCATACACTGGAGTGGGCTATAAGGGCAAAACCTTTGAACTGCAAAGTGGCATATCATTTAGGACTGACGAGTCTGTTGTAGTAATTTAAATACGCCCTCCTGAATTGTTAGACATATACAAAATACTCTGCTTTGAATAATACTTTGTGCTTGATATGGTGTTCTATAGTAAAGTTAATAACCTTGTTAAACGATTTTTTTTTTTTCAGTTTTTGTTGAGTTGTACCAAGGTCCATACAAACTATGTGGTCATTCCCATAGGGCTTAATTGCCTTATTTATCCAAGGCCTCTGTACAACAGAGTTGCAGAAGAAGGTAATACTGAATGAACATAGATAATACAGAAGCAAATAAGGACAAGTTAAGTCAATAAAAACAGGTATGATATAGGGCTGTCAATTGAGGAAAATATGTAATTAATCTCATGAATGTCCGTCCATAGTTAATTGCAATTAATTGCAGATTAACCACACATCTTTTTTTATTTTTATCTGTATTTAATACTTATCAACATGGGAGTGGGCAAATATGCTGCTTTAACATAACATAACATGGCAAACTGCAGCCTAACAGGTAACAACAGCTATAGTGTGTCCGTGTGAAGTGAAGTGGACAAAAAAGTGGGCATGTCTGTAAATGGGAGACAGGTGGGTACTCATAGTAGAACTCATTTTCTTTCACATATGTGGAGGTCAGAGGTCAAGGGACCTCTTTGAAAATGGCCATGCCAGTGTTTCTTCACTAAAATGTAACATAAGTTTGGAGCATTATTTAGCCTCCTTCCTGATAAGCTAGTATGTCATGGTTGGTACCAATGAATTCCTTAGGTCTTCTAGTTTCAACCTAAATATCACAAGTTGTGTTGATGTGTTAAAGAAATAAGTGGCTTTAAAACAAATTTGCATTAGCACGTTATTATTGCATTAACTTTGACATCCCTAGTATAAAAATAAAAAATGACGTACAAACCAAAATGTTGGGGTATACCTTCATGATACTCATCCCTTTCCCAAAAAGGGCAGAGCAAAATGAATAACAATAAGGTAAAGATAGCAATTCAACAAAAACAAATGATGGCTGCACAGGTGTAATGTACACAATCCAGCTTTCATCTTTTCAAAAAAATGTGCATTCTAATAGAAAAAGTCATGTGTCCCATCCAGAAGATATCATAAATAATGTCAATCTAGTTGTCCACTGCGACCTGTCCAGGGTGTACCCTGCCTTCGCCCAATGCTAGCTGGGATCGGCTCCAGCCCCCCGCGACCCCTAACGGGATAAGCGGTTGACGATGGATGGATAGTTGTCCACTGTACCATATGTACAGTATATCTGCTTTTAGCTACAGTCTAGTAATGGCTTTCCTGCCAGCTGCACTTATAGAATCCAAAATAGACATCCCACATGATGTTAAAAATTCTTATGATTACACCAACTCTCTCCCTTAAGTTGCTTATTGATATTGAAGCGCGTTTAGCTCCCAGTTTGGCACTAGACTAGTGCGTTATAGCTGTAGTAGGCTGAATATTTTTACATCATTGGGCAAGAATTCCTCAATAGCCTTTCAGCATATTGTAATTCAAGTGTTCTGAGAGAAAACTAGACTTCTGCACCTCCTTATGGCTCTGTTTTCAGGCTTTAGAAAATCTAGCTCGTGACCAGAGACTTTGGCTAATCACAGGTCATTTCAGAGAGAATGCATCCCTATTGGCTGTTCATTCAACGGATGCAGCTGTCAATCACTCGCAAACTCTGCTCGAATGGTCAAACTAGGCAACGCTGATCAAATTAGAAATCATATTCTGCTCTCAAGTAAAATGTTTTCAGAAACATCTTGTAGTTACTGTTTAGCTGTAAAATGAGAACATTTGCTTCGGTATTTCCTCAACAGATCTCAGCATGGCTGCGGGGTCACAAACTTTCTCATTTTTACAGCTAAACAGTAACTACAGTACAAGTTAGTGATTGACAGCTGCTCAGAGATGACAAAGGTCCAGCTTGGCTCTGACTGGTTGTTTTCCTCCAGTCTTTGAAATCTTGCAGGTGCCGGATAACACAGAGGAACATGATTTTTTTTCAGATGCCCTATCTAATGCACTACTGTCAAGATATAGTGATTTTTATAATAAATTAAATTAAATAAACTTTATAAAAATAACTTTTCGTAATCATATTTGCTTCACCCTGCCTACTACAGCTTTAAGCTCAGATTTGCGTGAGGAGACAGAGAAACTTGCCACCTCCAGTAGATGAATGTGAAAACAAGCACATGCATCATTCTGTACAGTGAAGCTCAAACATCCAGGAGAAGTAACGCTAAGCAAAAGCCATTTTTGAATTGAGTGGCAATAGTGTGAGGCCAGTAGCAAAAACTGTCACTGTTATGAAGGATTTCAGTCAATAAAGCCATGTTGCAGATTGTGAAATGAATAATTGTGGTATAATCTGCAGTGTTTAGTTAGTTTTGTTCCGTGTCTGGTGCTGCACAAGACAGACTGAGAAATGTGCTTTGTTCTTGCATTGAATAGATTTGAACTAACGCCAGTATCAACACACGGTGCGAACGTTGACAGTAATTCATTCTCTGGTCTTTCTTTTTAATCAGCAAGTAACATTTCCATAGGAGAGGGGCTATATGATATTGAATTTCCAAGATCTTTTGTGTTCCACGAAGAGGAACATTAAGGGCTCACCGCACTTTTGCCAGGCATAATGCGGTGCATTCAAAACCATTGCATCAGTCTGTCACCGGTCAACAGAAAGATAGATAGAGAGTTGTTGTTAAGGATCATTGACAGCCCCACTCAAGGTCACTTTAGTGTGGGTAATTTGGGCATGTTGTTTGGCCTGTCCTGCCTGTCTGTCTGACCTACATCTCACTGCACTGGCTAAATATATACAGTAGACCCCTCATTACAAAGCTCTGATTAATCTTGATGAAATCTGAGAGCTGTTTCACTTGTTGTGTGTTTGAATGCAACAGCCTCTTCACAAACTTCCGCAGGCTGACTATCTGTCTCAGTCAGTCTCTCGACATGAACTCACTATCCCACAAAAAAAGAAAGGCATATGCGGGCATTCACACAAACATGGCACACACGTAAACATTATCATCTTGTGACAGGAGCTACTCATTCTGAAACAAATCCTCAGTACATTTGAAGTATACAGTGTGTATGTTTGAATTCAAGCCTAAGTATGTATAGAATTTTGTTTGTCTCATGCATAACGCATCTGCAAATATTTAGTCACGAGGGGCAGGTGTGCATTCCTTCAGATAAAAATATCACTCCTAATAGCTACGACTGTGTGAAAGCAAGAGTGTGTATGTGATATAAGACAGTGGTTCTGGTTCCCCTATGGCACTGTCAGATAAACTCAAGTGAATACTAATACTGTTACTTTTTTGTTGATGTTTAGGTCTGTTTGGTTATGTACATCTCTATCCTACTAGCATAGCACTTGGAGTGGCAGAAGCTAAACATTTTAATCATTTACTACTTTTAGATAACTATCTATGAGATAGTAAAAGACAATAACATTTGGAAAATAGTCTTGTTCCCTAAATTGCTTGCAGTAGATAAGAAATGAAAAAAAAGAGTTAAAAGTTTATGTGGCAAGACAAGAATGCTAGCCCACATAAAGTTACATAAAATCTTCATCTTTGACATCATCTTCATCTTCAACAGAACCGGCAAGTAATGAGTTTGGTATCACACAATTGTCCTCTGTTTCTATCATTTATCTGTGACTTTCAGTTAATTATTTCAACTATTTATCCATTACATTTCGCTACAGTTTCAATTGTCTATCCATTGCTTTTAACTAACTACTTTAACTGTATACTGTGTATTACTTTTAGCTAACTGTTTCAACTGTATCTATAAACTGGCTTTTAGCTAACTATTCAACCATTTATCAATTATTTTTAGCTAACTGTTTCTTTGTTATCATTTGCCTAATTATTTGAACTGCTCTATATAGTAGGCTACCACCTTGGTCGAGGTTCCAAGCGAGCTGAGCCAATACTATAATGTGGAGTTAAAACATTGCAAACCACTGATTGGTAAGAGAGAATCATCACTAGCATGACATGAGAGATCCTGCACAATCTTGCCATTTTCCGCCTACATTGACATAGTAGTAGACAGGGTGCAGTGGAAAACGAAATTGAAAATAGCGCCTGGTACCAAAAGTGAGTCGAGTATAGAGTTTAGTTGAGCCAAACCTTGTGTGGATATTAGCCATTAGTGTTTAGTAGTTACAGCTGACGCAGTGGAGTGATTTCTTTTTTATTTAGTTGAAATAATTTGTGTTTTTAAAATCAGGTCAGACTCTTTCTATCCCTCCATCCACCACTTTACTATCAGTGCAAAACAAACATCTCTGCACACCTGGTGAAGCCCGGAGAGGCAATTAGAATCATTTGGACACAAAGGAATAGACTTCATCAGGCCGCAGTTAATTAGGAAATGGCGGTGGTGTCGGTGATTGTTCAGTCATCAAGGGATGACATCACACGATGACGCCACTTGATGATGTCAGAGCATTCATCATCTTTTCACTGCTTCTATGGCTTTCCTTTAAGTAGTGGAGGGATAAAGAGGCATTGATTAGCTCGCTGATTGTACCTCACATCTCCTGAGGCTTTCTTTCATCATCGCACCACATTACCTCATGTTGTAACTGAGGCAAAATAAAATAATCCACATTGGCTATTTCGCAGATAAGATTATGAGCCCTGCAGAGATTAAAATCCATGACTTAAACTTAGCATCAGCATTTGAGATCTGCTTTTGTACTCTTTCTCTGGGATCATGGCTTAAAGGTTGTGATTGGGCTTAATAGGCATTTATTGGGTTAATGTTGAAGGGAAAGTCTTTTCCTGTCTTGGGGGTGGGTGGAGGAACGTTGACGCTTGGAGGCTTGTGAACCTGCAAGTCAAACAGTAATGAAAACAGTTGTGACCTGATTTCAAGAGCTGGGGAAAAAGACATTGGGAAGGAGGGTTTTTAGTTACAGACAATACATCACAGACAACAGTATGTTAGGATGACAAAGTTGCATGCTTTCCTTCTTTTTTCTTTTCCTTACTTTCTTTCTCACTTGCTTGTGTTCCCTTTCATTTCTTCCTGTTATCTTCCCTCTCCATGTCTGTCTGTGTATCTAATTTGGCTACCTTGTCCTGCAAGGAATAGCTGTCACCCCAGGGAGCGAACTTGCTCTCCGGAGCAGGAAGTTGGCATGGGGCCAAGGGTGGAAAATCTATACTTGGTTGCATAACATAACATATCTTTACCTCAGATGAACTCTGAGGAGGCCTGGCAGCTGTGAGCAAACAGAGCTGGAGGGCGGGAGTTTGTGTGTTATTAACTGACTCTGTTTCTGTCAACAGTGTCTGTGTATGTGTCAGGTATGAGTGTGTGCTCTATGCTTCTTGTGACTTGTGTTTGCTGGCTCATGCTGCAGGCCTTAGGCCATTCACGAACCCCTTGACAGTTGAGCAGAGTACAGTAGAGTCAAAAAGACCCTTGTTTAGAAAAAAAAAGCAAGGATCAGAGTAGAGTAGCGGAGGCCGAGGCCAAGCAGGGCTCAGGGTTAGACTCAAACACAACTCTGTGGCCTCTCCTTTTGGACCAGCCAGCCTGTAACTACAATCCCAACTACAGCTGTGCTGTACTTTGTGATATAAACTCTCTGCTCTGTTTAGGCTCAGAGAAATACCTGCAGGATTAGTGTGCATTACATGGACAGTTGTATATTTGACTGGAAAATTTGGTGCAGGATGAGGATCTCATGTCACTGCTAAAATATAAAACACAGATGGGCCCAATTTAAGTCTACGAGTTCTTTCTAGGAGAGGGACAATCTCTACTCCTCTTCATGACAGTTTCTAAATTCACATCCTTGCTGCACTCCTGTTATTAAGACGTCTAGCGTGGTCCCTGAATAAAAATTCTTACAGGAGCCCTTGTTGTGATGTGATTGCCTGCAATTGTAATGGACAAACAATGTGCAGCGCACCAAGCGGACCCTAAAGCGGTCGGCTATCTGACTTGTCATGCGGCTGTCAGTCTCTTCAGCGTGCACCAACATCTTGAGAAAAAGCCCTGTGAAACTCAAACCGGCCTCATTATGGTCATCATCTGGAATAGGATGCAATCATCTCTGCCACCTATGGTAAGTTGCGGTGGAGGGAAAGACTCTTGTAGGCCTTATGGGCCTGTCTGTGATAGAATCGCATACCAATTCACACACTATTCTTTTTTTTTTTATCCCTCTGCCTTGTTTTTCTTCTCCATCTGCACACCTGAATAAAAGTATTTCTCAGCTAGAGTTAAGACTCACGTGGGGCCCACAAAATGACTGTATATTGCAGCCAGGCCATGGAGATTTATGATGAATAGTTATGGTGTGGGTGGGTATGCAGAGGTGCATATTATGGTTCCATTTTTTCTTTTTTAATACTTGGAGAAGCTGAAGGCCTTGAGAATGGTGTAGTGTAAGGAAACAACTGCAGAATATTTTTCCCTTTAGAAGGACAAAACTACATAATCTCACGACATTCCTGCTCATAGACACAAATTTCCCTTTTTTGTGATGCTGAGCACTAGACGTGCATTCTGGGTAAAAATACTATTTGAAAATGGGAATTATTCAATTATTACTCAAAAATTGCCACATGACCCGAATCAATACATTCAATTTTGTGACTATTTTACACACAACAGCTATGCAACTGGGCTGGACAGAAAGAAAGAGAATACAGCAAATAGAGCAACGGAAAAAGAGAAAAAGAAGGGAGCGGGAAAGGAACCAGGTGGGGATGAAAGAGGCCATAGTCTGTGTATTGTAAATACAGTAGACCGGGGAGCACTCCATCCCCTTTTATTTTTTCTTGCAGCATGATTTGTTTGATTTACTCTCTATCAATCAGCGGTGGATGTATTTAAACGAACTTGAAGTATATTTGAGAAAGCCTCTTTATAGCCGAGGCTGTTTGTATTCTCCTTTTACTTTCCTTGGAAGCAGGCCGTGATTAAAACAGACGATATAGGCGTATTGTGTTTCCTAGGGGATTGGAAGGAATGCAAAATGCATCATAACCACATTATACTAGTTAGGAGCGGTGTGCGTTGCCAAGCCTCTGGATACAGGAGGGAGTGTAGACGCAGTTGCACTAAAAAGGCTCTCAAAGAGCCAGAATCCCACAACTGCAACAACACAAGAGGACATCTGACACTGTTGGACTATATTTGACATTTCATAGGATACACAGAACCGAAGCCTTCACTGCATTAAAAAGACAGCTTTTTCTCAGTGTGTGAAAAACTTAACAGAGAAAACCCATCTGTCTGTGTGTGTGGATGTGTCTGAGCACTGCAGAATCCGTTTGGCATTTTTGTTGTGAGGGAAGCATGTTGCTGGTGGGACTTTGGGCTGCACAATTCCTCCTCTGTTAAAACAATGCGGCAGTTGTCCTCCCTAACCTAATTACTCCCTCCCAGGGGACAAAGGCAACAGCACCAAAATCTCATAGTTAGGAGCTCTGATCTGGGCCCTGCTGTAAGAAAAGGCCTCATTCATTTCCCTCCCTCCTTCCACCACACATGAATGAGACCACATACACACTTTCTATTTTTCTCTGTGACTGAGTTTGACCTGATGGAAGCTAATTATGCTCTAATATATCCTGATATTTCTCTTCTTAGCATTTTATTACTGTTGTAAGTTTATTTGTGCTGAGGATGTAATTGGATCTAAAAGTTGAGTAATGTAATTGTGACGTTCTACCATGAGTTCAGTGTAAGAAACAGTCTACTGATGCATGTATACACTAGAAAAACCTGTAGTACCGACGCAATACTGGGGTGACTCTACTCAGTAGATTTTTTTTATTTTGGATTTTGAGAAAAAAGTTGAAATTGCATTTGGGAATAAAGTCAAAATGTTGAGAATATAGTTGAAATGTTGGGAATAAAATTGAAACATAATACTATTTGAAGAATAAAGACAAAATGTCAAGAATAAATGTCAAACTTTTGAGAATAAATCAAACTAGCGTTAGCACATATACTGAAATTTTGACTGTTCTCAATTTTGTTCTTGAAATGCAAAATTTAAAAATAAATCTTCCTCTCATTTTTTTCTTATGCCTGGCCCTAATACTCTTCCATATATTTTGAGTGTTAACATCGTTTTTTTAAATTACTGTTGGGTTATTTACCCAAACGAAAATATTTATTTTAACTCAGTATTCGACACAGGGTTGGGAAGGTTATCTGAAAAATTGTATTCCAAAAAAAATGTACGTTTTACTGAAAGGTGTAGTAAATAACCTAATTTATCCATCTCCACCCACATCTTGTTTCATCATTGGCCGAAGGCAGGGTACACCCTGGACAGGTCAACCCTTCATACTCACAGTCACACCCACAGGCAATTTAGAGGGATCAATGAACCTAATCTGCATGTCTTTAGACTGTGGGAGGAAACCGGAGAACCCAGAGAAAACCCACACTAACATAGGGAGAACATGCAAACTCCACACAGAAGGACCACAAGCCGGATTAAAACCTGCAACCCTCTTGCTGTGCTAAAAACTGTACCACCATGCAGCCCTAAGCTAATCTAAGTATCACAAAATTAAAGTAAAATAAGTTGATTATTTTCCGTTGCTTTTGGATTACCTCAATATGTTACCGTTATTTTTTATATAAAGCAGAAAAGGAGAACAGACATAACAGTAACAGCAAGCTGCCTTCCAGCTGTGAAAATCATCCAAGGACTGAAATCATTTGGCACATTAGTGTTACCGGATTTTAAATTGGAGTAGCAACAGTATAACCATGTACAGTACATGTAAATTAAATTAAATTAACCTACATGCTAATTTCTGTATTCTCTTTGTTTTGTGTCATGTTTACTGGACCAGCAATTCCATGCAGTTTGCTCATTTTCTATCAACCATCTTTTTACACCTCTCAGCAAAAAAGATATAATCTTGAAAAACGGGAAAGTTCAAATCATCCTGCTTTGTGATAACTTACACTGTACTGTGATGTTGTCCCCCGTTTCTGTGTTAAATACAAAATATATGAAAAGTGAAAGCATTTCTCACTTATGATAGAAGCCATTGTGTGAGGTTTTGTGTTGTGAAGCGTTGTAATTTTTGCATATGTGCGTGGTGGTTTATTGTTTTTTATTTGAACATATTTTAAAATTGTATCTCTGCTAATAATCTCAAATTTTACTAAATATATCTGTAATATGATTACATCTTTTTTCTGTAACTGTAAAGGAATTACCGTGTTTTGGTATCCTAACCCTTCTCGTCACTCCCCAAGTTCAAGTGTTACCTTAAAACTGCCACAAATGTATTGTTAGTTGTAAAAAGTACTGTGCATATGACATCAAAATTATAAAGGATAAAAATATTGTTAAGCATCAGTAACAAATGGTGATGTGTAAGTTTAAAAACAGCTGTGGTAGACTATAACTGGCATAATGTTAATGGGTGGTTTTCTACTAATGGGTACTAAGTAGGGGTACAAGAAAGTATCAAGTATCACAATATTATGTTAAGTGATATGGTTTCAATTTTCAAAAACGTATCGATTTTTAATCAATAGTTTGCAGTACATGCAAAGATAAACTCATTCACTACTCAAAGTAGTGCTGATGTTGGATGTGAGGACTGTGATAAATGTAACTGCATAGTTACATTTATCACACAGTTCTGAGTTCATAAAAAAATGTAACTTTTTTTTCAAATTTATTGCATATAGTGGTGTGTTTATTAAAAAGTTTTTCTAAAATTAGATTTAAAACAATTGCAATGTATCACCTTGCTTACAGTGTCACAATATGTCACAATATATTAAATTGTAACTCTTGTATCATGATAATTATCATATTGCCAGATTCTTGCCAAGTACAAATTAGCAAGACAACCAAAATACCACTTGCTTGCGTGCTTTGTGCTTAATATTGGCTAATTATGTGGAAAAATATCAATATTATATTAAAATAATGTAGATATGTTTGAAATGTGCAGTCTTACTTCTATTGATGGGACATTATGAGGCAGTTGTAAACTAAAAAACTAGATGTGTGTGGTCTGTATGGATGATGCTTTTAGATTTTTAGCTTCACACCTATCCTTCGTTTGGCCTCCCTCACCTTCCATAACCTCTCGTGTTTCATCTATGCCCTCCGTCACTTACTGGCACCACATAAGGTTTTGAACATTTTAATACTGTAACTTCAGACAAGGAAGTCTGCATAGGAAGAGGGGAAAGAAAGGTGTGTGTGTGTGTGTGTGTGTGTGTGTGTGTGTGTGTTTGTGTGTGTGGTGGCATTCACCAAAAAGAGGAAAGGGTGTTAAAGTCTAAATTCTCCGTCTACCAACCTGTTTGGTTTTGTTTATTTATCTATCCCTTCTCCAGAAGATTAGAGCAGCCATTGTGTGGAGGCTTGGGAAATAAAGCTTGTAGTTTATATTTGGAGATTGTTGCGGTGCAGCGTTGTTGGTCTAGACTGTTATGGGTTTAAATGTCTTTGTTTGTTTATCTGGAAAAAGAAAATTCCATTTGTTGCCACAGAGACCGAGATGTCCTCAGCAAGGGGAGACCTGTTCACGTATCAGATTAATACTTTCCATTTTCTGTGATGTTTCAAATGCTTATACATTGACTTTGTGGCCATTTTTGCTCTGCACTTGGAAGTGTAACAGATCACGTGTCCTGTTATAGTTGGGGCATATAAGGAGACAGTGGTGTTTGTGTGTGTGTGTGTGTGTGTGTGTGTGTGTGTGTGTGTGTGTGTGTGTGTGTGATCGTCGTGCAGTGTTTGTCTTAGGCTGAGCTCCTTTCCTGTGGTGTGTGTGTGGGCTTCAATGTGTCCAGCTTGTGTGGACCCTGTGCCCTGTTTCTGCGGCTTGACGCTCACCCTACAGCAGAAGCGGAAGCTCTGCTTTAACAGCATTAGCAGGGCTCTTCCTTCAGCCCCCGGACCACTTTGTTAACCCTATCACTGTCCTCATGCTCTCTTTTAATACTCCTATTTATCAGCCTCCACATCTCTTTGTATTCTTAATTCTTCCATCCCAAATTCAGTTCTCTCACCTCTGTCTTTATTTAGGTCCTTCATCTTTCTCTATTTTCTACTATTATACTATTATAAATAAATAAATTAATAAACATATTTGTTTATTTATATATATATATATATATATATATATATATATATATATATATATATATATATATATATATATATATATATATATATATATATCCACAGCCACTCACAACCACTCTTTAGAAACCTATGGGTGATGTGCGTGTTGATCACGGAGACTACGTTCATATTATATACAGTTTATAGATTAAACAATCCATTCAGATTTCACTACATTTTCTATGTCTTCGGCAGGCTCATTAGAATATATCACCCCCCTGTTTCCACTCATGGCTTGAGAACTACCTTTGCAAAGGTGCACCATATTTTTATGGCAAGCCAATCAGAGCAGACTGGACTTTTTTTTAGGAAGCGGTGTTAAAGAGAGAAGGTGCTAAAATAGAGCATTTTAGATAGAGGGTAATGTTTACTTTTTTATATATATATATATATTAAAGCAGGTAAACATGTCCTAATAAAAACCCAAAATATAAGTATGAACCTGAAAATGACCATGATATGTCCATGCTCTGAAGAATGTAAATATAATGCTTTTGCAGTGACTATTTGTGGGAAATTCTCCCCCTATTCCTTTATTCTTACTTTTCTTTTCCCTGCCCTCCCTCCTGTTCTTTGTCTTTATTCTATTATTTTTGCCAGGAGATGTCCTTTATCAGGGCTCGTACAGACACATACAACCACACCTCTGTCAAATATTCGCCCCTGGTTAGTGCTCTCTGCCCACGGAGGACACCAAACAAAGTACAGGCCCACGAACTGTGCGCCAAGCTTTTCGCTTCATTCAAGAGCAACGTGGGCAGGAGCTCAGATCATCAGGGTTTAATTAGTAACTTATGGCTATGGCTTAAGCTCAGTTACTTGTCAAATTTAAATGGAAACGTAAAAACATTTTAAAAAAAGAGGATATATAGACGGGGAGTGTGCCCCGCCATGGAGGGTGAGACAGTGGGGGTTGCGAGTTAGGGATTGTGGCAAAGCATTTGCATAAAGGGCAGGGCAGCATGCCCAATGGTGGAAAAGGTTGGCATCACGCCTTTCAGACTGGCAGAGAGGGAAGACTGGAGAGAGACGGGGGGGGTGTTAGTCAATAGTGCATCCCTTGTTCAGAAAGAGGAGGTCCCTAGCTGTTGGCAGGAGAGCTGGCTAAATCTCTAGTTTGATTGTGTGCTAGATTGCCCCTTTATTTGTCTGATTGCAAAGCGTTCAACACTGCATTAGTAGTGGGCTTTACTTTACTGGAGCCTTTATCCAGGAAGGAGTTTTTCTGTCTTGGCCTGTCCTGTGATTGTAGGTCCACATATGTCTCCGAGTTTATATTTTGTGCAAGCAGCACATCAGGGGAAGCTTCTGACCTGTCTGTTTTATCTGCGTTGGTCTCCTCCACCCTTCCCTTTACATACGCAAGCCTCCAGCTAAGGTTAACGGCCATGTTGATTTAGCTTGATGATGATTCAGATTGTGTTCTCAGCAATTTGCAATTTGTAGATAGACAAATACAGGCCTGAAGACAACAGAGGCAGCCAGTCCCTCTGTCTCTCACAGCCACTACACTGCTGTTCCCCCTCACGCCGCCTGTGGTTGTGGTGATGTCATGGTAGTAGGGAGTGAAAGGGACGATTATTTAGTGTGGGCCTGTTATTTCTGGCCCTGGGTCCATAAGCACTGTATATAGAGCCTTGGCGCTCCCCACATCGCTGGCTGGCCACCCGTGGTCATAATGACCACTGAGACTACGATGCCTGCAAATGCATTTTGACCACAGACCTTGATGACCCTTTTCATTTAAGCTCTGTGGTGATGGGAGGTTTTTGTATATTTGAATATAGGGATATTAGTATGAGTAAAGGGATTTTTTTTCAGTCTCACACTTGGACTCAGTCAAAAAATACCAGTATTCAATTAATATTGCTATCAAATGGAGAAGGATAGTTAATACTTGATAAAGAACTAAAATGATGAATGTATGTTTTGCTTAATGATGCTCAAGTTTATGATGTGCAGCAAAACATTAGTTAAGTAGCAATCAAAAAAATGTCCACATACAAAAGAATGCACAAGAAATCAACAATAAATCCAAATGCCTGCATTGAAAATCACAGTGAATTAACCTGAGACCCACAATAGACTCATTTTTGTCTTCTTTAGCGGGTCAACAGTAGAGGTCACATAGAAGTGGTGTACATCATCTGAAAGCTGGGAACATGAAGACTCTTTTGAGATTCAGCTCGGCACTGTTTCAAGTTGTTCTAGTCATAAATAAGAAATAAACACAAATTAATTATTTAAAAATGAATTGCAAAATTGTATAAGGGTTTAGAACATTATGAATGATGCATATTATGGCCATCCATAAAACTGAATTTCCCTACGGGGATTAATAAAGGTTCATCTTATCTTATCTTATCTTATCTTATCTTATCCCCATGCTTTATTATGTCTCATAAGTTGTTGAAGCAATTTTTTAGATTTGGTGCTAAATAAGTCCATTTTTTACCTAGAAGGAATAGATAAAAATGATTAATTATTCCTCTAAAATATCACATTAAGAAACAAAGACCTTGACGGCCATGGTGTGATTTAGGATCAAAAACTTTTGACATTTTGATATTTCTGCAGGAATTGTTTCAGCAATTGAATGGCAATGGCACAACTTCTGTAGGGTAAACTGCTCAGAAACCCTTTTATTTTCAATCTAGCCAGAAAAGTCATCCATCCCCCGAATGCTCTAAATCTGTAGTTTGTGACTGTGAAGTTTCATGAGACTGTGATTGTCCTAGAGGTCACCACAGGTCATTTTATACAGTGAGGTCAAGTTTCAAAAAATGGTCTCACTACAATGAAATGGCTCCTATGGGGACTAACATCATCACACATGAAGACAGTTGGGCTCATTGGAGTCTCAGCTTTACAGTCATTCCAAGACTGTTTAGGGACCCCAGTATGCAGAAATAGTTATACATATTTTTACAATAGGCAAAAATAACACATTTATACTGCATGAAAAAACTGCATGGTTTTTGCCCAAAACTGTATGTGATGATCATAAAGTCGGCATGTCTATAAAGGGGAGGTTTGTCAGTACCGGTACTCATAGAACCCATTTTCAGCCATGTATCTTGAGGTCAGAAAACAAAAGACCCCTTTGAAATGGCGATGCCAGTTTTTCTTCACTAAAATTTAGCCCAACTTTGGAGTGTTATTTAGCCTCCTTCTTTACATGCTAGCATGAAATGGTTGGTACCAATAGATCCCTTAGGTTTTCTAGTTACACATGATATCTGTAGCTTCAGCCTGCTAGAGCCTCAGAAAAACAGTAAAGTCAGTTGGATTCACCCTTGGCCCCATGAGTCTTTTAAGGTTAAGATGAAGAAGTATTATTCAGCAATCTTTATAGTATGGAAGTAAAAGTACTCATTCTGCAGAAAATATGCCCCTTTCACTGAATCAAGTTTTTGTTTTGTTAGAATGAGGCGTTTCTACTTATACAGGGAGCGCGTCCTCTTCACAGAGCTGGCTCCCGTGTCTCTACAGTACCGCTAGATGCCGCTAAATCCTACACACTGGCCCTTTAAGTACAGTACTTGTCTTGAGTAAATGTACTTAGTTCAATTAATCAAATCATCAAAATTATATTCTAAACAGAAAGTGCATTATTGTGCTTGCAGAACTTAATAATGCTGTTTAATGATATAATCTCACAGCAGCTAAAATCTTTGAAGGTGTAATCCATCCATCCATCGTCAACCGCTTATCCCGTTAGGGGTCACGGGGGGGGCTGGAGCCGATCCCAGCTGGCATTGGGCGAAGGTGGGGTATACCCTGGACAGGTCGGCAGTCCATCGCAGGGCACATAGAGACAGACAACATAGAGACAGACAACCATTCACGCTCACATTCACACCAATTTAGAGTCATCAGTTAACCTAAACTGTTACGCCGGGGCTCCGGACAGGCAGAACAGGACTCAAAAGCACAACTCTTACACAGGCAGATTCAATACAACGCTGGTCTTTATTCGGAAACAGGTCGGTACACGGGAAGGCAAAATACTCAGGCAAACAAATCCGGTCTGACAGGCAAAGCTCAGGGTCAATAAACACGCGAAGGTCTCGGTACACGGCAGGCAAAAACACTAGGAAGAAACGCTGGTTGTTAGTCACTGGGAACATAACGAACTGGCAACGAAAGGCAGGGGAACACAGCTTAAGTACCCATGAGGGGAGTGATTAACTATCAACAGGTGAACACAATCAGGGGCGGGGAAGACGATCGGACGCAGGTGAGTGGAGACGAAACTAGGTCAGTGCAGTCATTCATTCCGAGGGGCGGGGAGCATGCAGGCAGGAAGTGAAGTGCACTGAAACGAGAGGGAGGATTAGAATTTCACAATCAAACAGGAAGTGCTCACATGAAACATGAGAAAACAAAAGAAACCCATCACCGATGTTTGGCGGACGTCACATAAACAGCATGTCTTTGGACTGTGGGAGGAAGCCGGAGTACCCGGAGAAAACCCATGCTTACCCACTCTTACCCTCTTGCTGTGAGGCGAGAGTGCTAACCACTGCACCACCGTGCAGCCCACTGAAGTTGTAATATGCAAGGATTTTCTAAAAATACAATATATAGACTGATACAAAAATAATCACTTTCAATCATCACTTTCCTGCAGGCTTGTGCAGAGCTATGCGGAGATGTGTGTGCTTCAGAGTGTAATGGCCATGAAACAATCAGAAAATAATGTTTTATTTCTCTGATTCACTTTGTTCCCAGTAACGCTGCTCCCTCTCTTCATTCACTCTATAGCTCTCTCCACCATAGCATCTCTACCCGTTGTGTATGTTTACAAACAACAATCAACAAATGTGACACATATGACACCTTTAAGTACAGTTAATACAGCATGTGTGCTCTCTCTTAAATAGATCTGAACCCAGATGTTATGCACCTGGTGAGAGGAGGGTGGAGATAAAGCAGCATTACTCATTAACTACACAAAAGCCAAACCAGAACTGAATATTAATGGTGGTGTATGTGTCAAACGATCAGGAGGATGTTTCAAATCCCCTTTGGTGCCGCTAACGTCGCTTTACCTTCAAATGAGGCGGCAGACACCGGTGTTCTGCTCAAGCGCACGGCTCGTCTCAGGTTTGAAAACACAAATCGTGTTGTTTCAGCTCTTTCATCCTCCAGCGGTGTGTGAAAGGGCTGACTTTGGCACTTCGCACTTGTTTCTTTGAAAAGAGGAGCAAAGCCCTACAGCTTTGTTCGGCGGCAAGTTAACACATGAACCTGAAGATCCTTTTCATTTCACGGCGTGTTGAAGTTCTCAGTCCAAATGCAAAAAGGGGATCTTTTCAAGAGGGGTTATGGTGTAACATCCCTGCGCTTTGAGCCTATTGATGAATCAACGACACGCTTGTAGTTCTCTGCGATGTGTGTCAACCACACATCAGACCATCTAGATCAAAGATAATGTGGTATATAGTGGCATTGGCTGCTTGTATACTGTTCTAATGATTTGATATCTCACTTCTACTATGATCAAATGCTTCTGACTTGCTCATGAAAAATTAATCACACTCCATCAAACCAAAATAGGAATGCAGGGATCAAAGAGAATGAATTTGTTACATGCATTTCTTTGTTGCAGGCCAGGCGTGTCGTGTTTACCGATTACAGAGCTGGTTTTTACCAGGGTAGAAAATTAACACCTGCCACCAGCCAAATGCTACTAAAAGCTGGCTGTGGTTTGTAAGTTTCACCCCTCTACCAGCCACTTTGGCAGGCTCTTTAATTTGGATCTTGGGAATGAAATTGCGGCGATCCCCTAGTTGTATTTTTTCTTTTCTTTACAAGTTGAAATTGTTGTCTTTAAAAGAGAAGAGGCAAAGACAACAGAAAGGGCATCTCAGTCCAGTGAGTAGTATCACCGTTTACTCAGCGTGCACTGGCAGCAGCGTGAGCAGCAGCAGTAGCAGTCTGTTGGCTGGCACAGTGAGAAAACACTCAGTCATTGTGGTGCACGTTAGTAAGACGCAGGACAGGCTCCTTCATCCAGCAGCACATTCCTACAAGACAGCGGCATGCAGCTCGGCCCGTAGTCACATGTGCATGCAAAAACAGGTAATGTATGTTGTAACACACGGCACCTCGATTTCGTAGGCGATGCATGAGTGTGACATCAGCAGTATCATGCAGGATGCTGTGTTACGTTTTGGGGGAATTCAGGTGTGTTCCTCCACCAACACCCATCAATGCTATCATCTGTATCCAAGAGGATATGCATATCTCACCACACCTCCTCAAGCAAAAAAAAATATTAAGTCAGCCAATATGGTTTCTTATTGTTTTTAGAGCAGACAATGTATTTAAAAACACTCCTCGTGTGAATTCATATTTGTGTTGTTTGATCTGAAGTACAATGGTAACCTGTATTGGTGGAACCATGGTCAAACAAATCGCTGATATTGGTGGATTGAGGAGCTCCAGAGCCAAAGAGGTTGGAAGGGCCCAGTTTGGTTTTGCTGTGCAGCCAGGCAGCAGAGCCCCCTTTTGTGGAACTGGAATGTGCCGTGCGTGCCTCTTCCTCAGCTGTTTACCCCCCCACAGAAACACACACATACACACACGGCCCACGTTAGCATGCAGCCACCGCAAATTGCTTGCACATTTTTCACACATAGTAACGTGCCGGTTTGTAAACTCTGAGGGCTCCATGGATTTTATGCATCAGTGTGTGGCTGGTGTTTTGAGGTACTTTTTCCCCCTGTCTTTAAAGCTTGAATAGGCAGACTAGAGCAAATGTGTATAGTGCACGAGACAGGTATTCTGAAAATAATCATGTGCCTCTGTGTTCTCCGGTGCTCCTAATGGCATCTGCAAGATTTTTTTGTCCAATGGTGCCAAAATATTGCTCACTGCAGTTTTCACATACAGGCACATTAGAATATATCACCCACAGCTTGAGGACTACCTTTACCAAGGTGCGCAATGTTTTTCTCGCAAGCCATTCAGAGTAGACTGGGCCTTTTGGAGGGGACCTTAAATAGACAGGCGCAAACACGGATTCTTTCAGACTGAGTGAGAAAAGAGGTATATTCTGACAGCCTGTATGAGAAAAATTGTTTTTTTGAATATCAAAGCATGTAAATATATTCTAGTAGAAATCAAAAATACAAGTATGAAACTGAAATGAGCATGATATGTCCCCTATATGTAATCCTGTGTCTCCCTCTGCCTTTAATGATAAACAGTAATGATTCCTGATTGTGAAAACAATAGTCATGCAGCAGCCACTGTGGCATGTTCAGTGTTTTTTGGTTGAATTAAATGGATATGTCATAAGGTAAAATGACACAAGACCAGTTTTGAATAAAATATCCACACCTGGATGAATCCAAATGAGATTCCACTCAGTAAATGTCCCACACAAGCCTCTAGCGTCTTTGTGCTCTTAAGGGAATTATTGAATCACCCTGCATTCCCTCTCCATCCCTCCTAACCTTGTCTCCTCTGCTATCTCCCTCCCCTGCTCTGGCTTCCTGTCAGCGGTCCGAGCTGGGGTCAGAGGGAGCTGGTGTCAGGCTCTGTCCAGGGTCAGGGACACTCAGCTGGGCAGGAGAGGACAAACCTGAGCCCACACCAGCTCAGAGCCACACTAATGAAGGGCCAGGCGGCTGAGAGGCCCTCAGGTCACACAGACCATGGTTTAATTGGTCTAATGAGATGCAGTGCAGCATCAGCGAGGTCAGGTACCACAGGGCGGAGCGGGACAAAGCGGGGTGGAGAGGCCTGCCACTGCTGGGCATTAGAAGAGAAAGAGACTTTTATCCCTGTCTGAGTTTGTTTAACTTTTAAGTTAAAGATATTTATGGCGAAAACTCATATTCTGGGCATTCAGAATGGTTGGAATTATTTTTGATGAAACATTTTATTGTTGGTTGGAAAACAAAACAATCAAGCCAAGGATTTATCACAACAAAAAAGTAATGCATTTCACCATGCCAGAGTTTTGATTATTTGGCTTTAGGATTTGGACTTCAGAGCAAAGCTCACTTTTACCTCCATTGTTTCTTGGAAAGACAGACAAGGTTGCTTGAATAAAAACTGAAGCAATACTTGTAATTGCACTGTCATTTTAATTGCATGCATTTTATTTGCCTTTTATTATACATGCACTCATGTAGAGGGATTTAATTTGTAAGCAGACAGGATGGCCTCCTGCTAGCTGGTTTATATTCTTAATATTTAGTCTGAATATTTGTTCATTTAGTTATTTATTACATGCAAACATGTAAGAAAATAGAATGAATGAGTATATAGCATGTATTCTCTTATAGTTGACAAATTCATGTAGACATACAGGAGTGTTCCACACTGAAGTGAAGTGAAATCTAATTATGATCTGAACATGATTAGATCTAAATTAAATTATATTGATTATATTAATTTTGAGGGGAAAAAAAACAAAAATAGAAATTATTAAGGTGTTAAATAAAATCAAACAATGAACAAGATCATTTTAAGGCTATTCGTGCAAACTGAAATAAATACCCAATACATGAACTATTTTAGGCGATGGAGCCTCTATCGTTTCGCAGGCGCACGAATGAATCAAACTGTTTTTTTTTTTTTTCAGAGTAAAGAGCCTTTTCTCTCTTCACTGAAAGAGTTAATTTGAAGTTGGCAGCCAACTCCACAGTCTCGGTCAGACGTGCGGAGAATTAATAATAAAGAAAGGACTTCAAAATAATTTCTTTTGTCTTGTCACGGACTATTTAAATTCAGCTTGTGGGTTTTTATGCAGCATCCGTTGACACCTTTTGAAATCGACCCCTTTGCAACGGAAAAGCGGTTTTGGGGGCTTAAATATCAGTCATCATCAAAACATCATATCAGCACATATTTAAATATTTACATAATTTTTTAAATTAAAAAAAGTCAAAGTAAGAGAACATGTCCTAAAACATGTAATCCGGGTCATTCAGGCCTTGCAGGAAAACCCGTTCATTACATTTTATATTGTACATACAGAATACATATTTCCTTGTGTTCTGGGTCTCCTCTCTGCTATTAATTGATGTCGGGAATGCCAGCCCGTCTTTTTCAGATTTTTTTTTTTCCATCTTCATCTTCTTCATGTATATGTTATTCCTGGAAAACTCCTTGATGATGAATGATGAATGACTGATGCCTTCATTGTTTTTTGTGAAGCATTCACATTTAAAGTGCCCTGTGAGCAGATCGGTAATGGTGCATTTTTAAATGCACTGTACTTTTCTCCATGTCTCGTTTTTCGTCTTATTAACAATGGAGTATGGGTGATATTTGAGAGAATTAACCAGAGAAACGTGGAAAAATAATCTAGAATTTATATCGGTGTATTAGAGAATCTTTATTTTAGATATTAGAGAAATTTTGTGACGCTTTTTATGACCCTTAAGGCATCACGTGTAGGCTGGATACATTTTTTTCCTGGGGACTTTTAAAGTGAAAAGATAAGACACCGGAAACTCGCAGATATTCGCGCCGCTGTTAAAATATCTGGACGAAAACGCCGACTGTTCACTGATAATAAACCCGAATTTAAGCTGAAGACCTCGCACGTTTGGCGTTAATTTAATTTCCAGGTAAGGCGACTAACTTTCCATGATAGGTTTATATTGGCTCGATAACCTGAATCAGCGCACATTTCAATACAGCCACCTGAACATTAAACAGGCCCGGTGTGACGCAGCAGATAGAGCAGACATGCTAGCTAATCTACAGTTAGTTCACCCACGGAGTTTACGTAGTTTCGCTTCCTCCAAATTTGGCAGTTTGACAGAATCTGCATAACAGTTATTCCTGAGTGTATTCCGTCTCTCAGTCTGTGGAATGCAAAAAGCATAGCTAAGGAAAATGACTTAAACTCCCTTGTAGGCAAATTCCAGTGACATTTGAATGGTGGGTTATTTGCATTTTGGCAGGGTCACCCAGGAAGACTTAATTTTGACTGAAAAGCAGACATACAGGATAGCATTCAAGTGCCTGTTAAATTTTTTTTTTTGGTACTGCAGGAGGTGGAAACAGAAATAGATTTAACTCTAATGCCATATTTCCCTCACACATATTCTATTACACCACAGTGAGATTTGTGAATCCGCTTTGTTGCTTTATCTTACCGTGGTCAATGACGCATAGATGGAGAGGGGATGAATAGTGTGGAGGTGTGTTGTCCTTCACTATGCTAACAGATGATGGGTGTTTCATTAGGCTGATGGCCTGGAGATGAAGTTGAAATGTATTGCTCCTTGGGATGAGAGCAGAGGCTGTGATGTGTATTATTAGTGAGGGAATGGTTGTGGTATTGTGTGTTTGAATGCCTCTACTTTTTGTTTGCGTAATGCAATGTTGCTTTGGCTAAATGAGTGTCAAATGATCTTGGTTAATATATAAAGACTGACAGAATCTCTGGGTTTTTTTTTGCAGTGTGACTGCACCTATAGTTCTTTGAATGAGAGGAGAAATGTATGAATTAAAATTTGTGCTCAAATTTCACTTCATTTAAAACTACAGCCAACAGTAATTTTCATCATAGGTTAATCTGTTGATCACATTCTCTGTTAATCATTTGGTCTGTACAATCCCAGACAGCTGTGAAAAATGCCTGTTATGATTTTTTCAGATCACAAAGTGACATCTTGGTATTGCTTATAGTGCTGTCCCAAATACCATTTTTTTGGGCTTTTGAAGCTTTATGAGAAATATTTGAAGGTATGAAAGCTTCTGCACAGTGTGCATGCATGCACTTCTACAAAAGCATTCAAATACTGATGTGCGGTTGAAGCTTTGAAGCATTGCAGTCAGCCCTAATTTTTTTTTTTTTATATGACATGTCTTAAAAATACTTGTGTCAAACATGGCAAAGGAAAGCGTCATATCCTTGCTTTTGAGAAGCTGGAACCATGAAACCAGTTTGGTATTTTTGCTTTAAAAAATTACTGTTGTGATTAGTTGATTAGTAATCGATTGGTTGACTAAGTGGTCATTTTGGTCTTAGTTAACTAAGATTTCTTTAGTTGTTTTTTTTTATTTTTATGCTTTTTTTCATGACTTATTTCTAAGAAACTGATGAGCACATCTCTGGTAAACAAAAGATTTAAAATGGTGCTTTTGTGTGAGATTCTTTGTGAAGACGCTCGGTTTGACAGATTTATTAATTAAATCAACTAGGTTTTGGCCTCTCATCGACATACAAATAGAGTTTCGGGTTGCAAAAATGGATATTTTTGAAAATGCCTTCTTAGGTGCAGATTTTTAAAAACTCCGACTTCTTTTTATCTGTGTGGTTGATTTGGAACACTTAGGAGGGCTATAGACAAAAACCTGATTGTGACCTCCCTTTCCTCATTTATGCATGTAAAGAGGCAGTTGATGACAGGAATCCCAGCCCCCCACCAACAATTACTGTTATCCAACTGACTGTAATGAAGTCAAATGAAAGGGAGTGGTAACAAAATTCATTGACCCTTAACTTGTGATCTCACTCATGGTGATGTAAATATTACAGTGAGCGACTGGAGTTATTTTTGTGTTTGAGTGTGGATGGAGATATTTTGTAAATCAAAGGTCATGAGACAGAATTTATTTAGTTTTACACGTCCACACAGCTACTAAGTAACCAGAGTTTTTAATTTGCATCTTCGAGGGCGTTTTCAAAACAGTTTTTTTTTTGTGTCCCAAAACTATGTTTGTGTGTGGACAAGAGGCCAAAATGTAGAGGAAAATATAATTTTTCAAAAATATCTGTATACATATAGACAGGGCCTTGGAGTGGTGCTTTTGTGCTTTCTTTGTGGAGAAACTTTTACTCTTTTACTTTTTAATTTTTTTTTAATTTTACATATCTGTTGATTAAATCAACTTATTTGATTAGTCAACTTTGAGTTTCTTTGGTTGAGGACAGCCTTATTGATAATTCAAATAGTTTTAATAGATTCATTTCCTGTTGATGGTCTAATTGTGTCCATGTGATTCTAAGTGTCGCTTGGTGATATTGTTTGATTGTTTGTGGCATTATATATATATATATATATATATATATATATATATATATATATATATATATATATATGGTGAATGTTTTTAATCTTTTTGTTTGGAGCCTCCGTTCCTTCTAGTCTATGATTCAGCAGCACTCTGCCTTCAGACTAGCCGTCTGTGGAGCAGGTGCAACCCTGAATGACATGCTATCACGATGAGGCAACATGGCAGCCGTCGCACTCGCACAGAGCGAACGCCAAACCCTCCCAGGGGGTTTGGGAGGAAGGCGCAGAGAAAATTTGGGTTCAGGGGGGATTTCGTGGGAGACATTGAACATGACTCTCGGTGACCATTTTATCTGCTGCTCGCAGTGCTGCACAATAGAGCTGAGGCAAATTCACTTCCCTCTGCCTGCCCGCCTTCCCCTTGAAATTCTGTAACCAGTTCTGCCTCTAAATCATCTCGTCATTGATTTGTGTATGTGCAGCCAGAGGAGTGTGGCCGCCTGGGTTTGTTTCTCCCTCTTTGTTTGCTGTGGTAAACCCACAAGCAGCTGCCGGTGGTGGGGTCTGGAGGGATTCTGAAGCTGTGTGTCCTCTCTTTGCCATCCTCTGCCAAGGTGGCATTATGCAAGCAGGGAGAGGGGTAGAGGGAGAGATGGAGGAGTGTGGAGGAGGGCGGGGGTTTGTGTGTGGGAGGTTGGTGAGGGTGAGGGAGACGGCGGCCATAGTAAAGATGGAGGCAGGCTGAGGGGATTGGTGCAGGAGGAGACTTGGTCCCTTGAACTTTGCCTTCGTGTCAGAGAGGAACTTGTCGATTTGGCAAATTGTGCAGCGTCAGACAAGGCTGCGCTCTCTCCTACACTCCCACCTGCTCTCTCTCTCTCTCTCTCTCTCTCTCTCTCTCTCTCTCTCTCTCTCTCTCTCTCTCTCTCTCTCTCTTGCGCTCTCTCTCTTTGCGCTCTCTCTCTCTTGCGCTCTCTCTCTCTCTCTCTCTCTCTCTCTCTCTCTCTCTCTCTCTCTCTCTCTCTCATTGCCACTACCCCCCCTCCCCTCTCCCTTACCCTCTCCTCTTTCTCTTTTCCCTCCCTTTCAGCTCTTGAAGCTAACACATTGGCTGGGCTACAGGCATCTTGTTGCCAAATAGGTGGGCCCTACTCGCGTTGGCAAAGGCTCAAGCAATGGTTAGGGAAAGAGCGCGGAGAGGACGAGAGACGGCGAGCGAGAAGCAGAAAGAGAAAGAGAGAGAGTTGGAGAGAAAAGGGGAAAAAAGAAGCAGCACTCGGCTTTGCCAGCGGTCGTATGCGCTCGTCCAACATTGATTCGGCTCTCTATTTTTTTTTCTTCCCTATTCTGCTCTCCCTGGCCCCCCCATCTGTGTGTGCGTGAGACTGTGTGTGAGTGTGTGTGAGTCTTGCGCCGGGCCCAGGGATCAGAACACCACCACTTACACTTTGCCAAGGATTTTTTTTTTTTGTCAAGGTTGATTTTTTATTTTTTTGGAAAGCACAAAGGACTGTTTATTTTAAGTGTTTTGTTGAAGTTGTTGAACACAGTGCAATACTGTTTCTATTTTTACTTGACAATATTTGTTGTTACAAGTTTTTATCTGTCTTTTTTTGTGTTTTTGGCTTTTGTGTAATGAGCTGCTGGCTGTGGTCCTACTGCAATCTGTCCTAAATTTTTTTTGTTTTGGTTTTAAACTTTGGCCCACTGCTTTTAGTGAGCCGCATATTCTGCTAATTATTATTATTTTTTTACAACTCCACAAGTTTTTTTCATCTTCTCACTCTCCAGCCAAACCAGCACTCGCTTTACATTGGGGAGCGCAGGAGGAAAAAAAACTGGTGCAGGAGATTTTTTTTTTTTCACTTTAAACGCTGTGCCAAATTTATGATGAGAGTGCAAAATGGTAACTACCAGGCCGTCTGTCTTCCTCTAACAGTGTGGTTTTCTGTGGTGATTTCTGTCTGTGTTCAGTTTGTTGTGGAAATGGTGTGAGTCTGGTTGGAGCTCCCTTGTTTGCATGGTAGCAGAGATAGGGGAATGGTATGGCTGATCTTTTAGCTGCACATTTCAACAGTGGTCTTGTGGCGGCAAAGCTTGGCGGTGGTGAGCGACCGGTGTGTGGCAACCCTGGCACAGGAACGCTGTGGCGAGATCTGGGCTTTGTCGCCCAGAGATATGTAGTGAAGGTATTAATGGTAACTTTTACTTTTTTGCAGCCGAAAACTGGGAGCACATCTTGGCTCAGCTTTTCAGTTGCTTTTGGATTAGAATTCATGCATTTTTGCATTTGTTGTCTTGAATGTTTTGGTGTTTATTTATGAAAAAGTTTGATGTTTGATGTTTTTCTTGGTTATTTCTGCATATTTATTCATATTTTATTTAATTTGTAATAGTGATATAATGTTTTACATTTTAGATGTAGAATATTTATTTTGAGTTGCTTTTTTGGAATTTAGATATTTTAGTAAAGTAATTATATTTTAAATTAACATGTAATTATTATAAATTTTAAATATAACATTTTGACATTTTAACTATGTCCTCTTTAATTTAAAATTATGTAAATGTTTTAACAGCATCATTTTAATTTTGCATGCTCTCTTTCAAATATAATTTTTCTAGCCTCCTTACGCCACATGTCTCTCTGTCTCATCAGGATGAATTTCATCCCTTCATTGAGGCCCTCCTCCCCCATGTCCGTGCCTTCTCCTACACCTGGTTCAACCTGCAGGCCCGCAAGCGCAAGTACTTCAAGAAGCACGAAAAGAGGATGACCAAGGATGAAGAGCGTGCGGTGAAGGACGAGTTGCTCGGCGAGAAGCCGGAGATCAAGCAGAAGTGGGCCTCGCGCCTGCTGGCCAAGCTCCGCAAGGACATCCGGCCTGAGTTCCGTGAGGACTTTGTGCTCACCATCACGGGGAAGAAGCCCCCCTGCTGCGTGCTGTCCAACCCCGACCAGAAGGGCAAGATCCGCCGCATCGACTGCCTCCGCCAGGCTGACAAGGTGTGGAGGCTGGACCTGGTGATGGTCATCCTGTTCAAGGGCAGCCCCCTGGAGAGTACGGATGGTGAGCGGCTGGTCAAGTCGCCCCAGTGCTCCAACCACGGCCTGTGCGTCCAGCCGCACCACATTGGAGTGGCGGTCAAGGAGCTGGACCTCTATCTGGCCTACTTTGTCCACACACCAGGTATGACACACATTTTTGTCTTCATGTGTTCATTCATACACACACACACACACACACACACACACACACACACACACACACACACACACACACACACACACACACACACACACACACAAGGTCAATATTAGACCGTGCCCCTCACTGAGCTGATGCCAGGCTTTGATAACGTCAGGACAAAGATAACTTGACATTTAAAGGGACAGTCTGCACAGGATAATCTCTTAAAAATGCTTTTCCAGATTTCTATCTGGTTTAAAGAGATTCTGAGAATTCGGCAGTCAGGCTTACAACCTGTGTTTACCTAGAGATAAGTTTGCATTGGTACATTTGTTCAAGCATTTGTGTGCAAATTTGTCTAAATCCAAACGTGCATGTTTTCCGGTGCCATCTGTAAACAAAAGCATCTGCAAACCTGTTTATCTGTGTGTGCATGTGTGTGTGTGTCAGGCCGTTTGTCATGTGTCTGTAATCCATGTGTATGTTATTGTTAGATTGGTGTGTATCAGTAGCAGTGTGGTGAGTGTGTGTTTGTGTGTGGCGGTCTGGAGCGTACAGTGACAGCTGGCCCAGTCCCAGGTAGTTTAGGAGGCAGCAAGAGTCTGCAGCCTCGGCCGCCTCAGCTGCACGCCACTCAAGTGCGACGCGCGCGCACACACACACACACACACAAAGTTGAGACTTTTCTGTTTGTGGCTCTGCCTCTGGCTATTTATGAGATGTTTTATTTTTCCATATTCGGCCCACATGCTTCCTGCTGTGACCATAAAGTTAAAATAGAGGTGATGAAAATATTTTTTAGTGTCATGTGTATACAAACCTGCATGTATTCTCTGAGGGCAACTTGGCACAGTTGAATAGATATTGATTCTTAATTTAATACTAATTTTATTCTAACTAAATAGCAATACTGAAATCAGATTAATAGAATAATATTAAAATATTTAATTCAATTTTTTATTGACTGAGCAACAATGAAAAATGGAAATAAACACTTCTGATATGAAACACTGATAAGTTTATATTTAGTTTTAGTAATTAAAATTCTGTATTAATTATGGCTGTGGTCCTGGGAGAACAGAACTGTTATTCATTGTAAATAATCCATTTTCATAGCAGCAAAATTGACAGCATAATTTTTTTTTGTGGTGTGTAGTTGTCATGTGATTCTGTTTAATTTTTTTTTTTTTAATGGCTTTTAATGCAATGAAACAGCTGTTGATGGTGCATCAGTGATACTGTGTCAGACGGTGTGTCTTGAAGCCCAGCTGTACCACAAATACTTCAGATGTGTTATTTTACAATTTGGTAAGAATATATGATATATATTATTACAAATCTGCCTTTTCACCATGAAGCTACTTTCTAGTCAGTCGTCTATTTCTGTGATGCAGGTGTTTACAGGTAGAGACAAGTGTAAACGCGACTGTATTTACGGCCATCACCCCAGCTCTCCAGTAAACGTTTCTCTTACTCCAGATTAGCATACAGTTACAGGACCTTAATTCTGCTCCTTTGGCAGGGAGGTGCAGCTGTTCCCCCTGTGACAGAGCACCCCATGCCAGGCTCCTTTCAGCCCAGTGTGTAACTCCGCTTGAGTTTGCAAGGGCCTCTGTGAGTGCCTCTTCCTGTTCCACAATGTGCTGTGGCAAAACCACAGCTCAGATTAGCTCCCAGCGCAACCTGGTGCCCCTCGGAGGAAAGCCTCTTTTTTTACTCAGTGCCAGAATCCAGCAGGCCTTCATCCCCCTTCCATACATACACTTCACTCGCCTTCATCTTACTGAGTTGTGTGCATCACATTTGTATTTCTTTTTGTCCACATGATCATTCTTCAAAATATGTTCTTCAGTTGAGAGCAAACCCTTAATTAACTTTAACCATGAAATTGGTAAAGGCTTGTGTTTCTCCATAAAAAACGTGGTGCTATTTTTTTGTCTTTCCTGCTTGCTAAAAAAGCCGAACTGCCGACAGAGTCCACTGCTGTGGGAGGTAGAAGGTTGCTAGCTCTGATCCTGCTCAGCTTTTCTATAGCAGCCTCACAGGCAGCACCTTGCACTATACGGCAAGAAGGGAACAAAGGCACCAACATTCGAAATAAGTAAAAACCATCCACTTGTATAAGCTAAGACTGGGATGATACACCTATCTCCCAGTTCGATACTATCAGGATACTTGGGTGCCAATTATTCATGTTTTGTTAAGTACTGTGATTTGAAATTACGATTTATTGTTGTTGTTTTTTTGTTTTGTTTTTTTTACTTTTTTAACACTAGGCCATGGGGAAAAAATTGAATTGAATTGAATCATAAACTTCAAGGGACTTTTACTTTGGAAAACATCTAAATTAATATGGAAAAATATTTCAGCATGAATGTAGTCAGAATGTAGTCAGAGATGTGAAATATATCAGTCATTGTTAGGAATCATTTTGTAATACATTTCCCTCACAAATTAGTGATATTTTCTCTTTAATTTAAAAGGGAATGTAATGTTTTGTACTTCTGGTGAATATAATCCAATTAATCTTATTTCCATGTATATTTTTGGTTTATACAGTTCCTTTTGTTAGTACGTTACTTTGAAAACCTGACATAGTCACACGTGTATACTTCCGCTAACCTCACCAAGTCCACCGCTAGCTTTTACCGTTAGTTCTGTTCTCTTTATACATCCATGGTCAGCTCCATTGGGGCTGTTTGAATGCATTTAACATAATGTCAGGTGATGGATACAGAACAGATATGACGTCACTCAGACTACAACAATAAAAGTGGTAACTTCTGTAGAGACTCAAATTAAGCAAATGTATCGATTCTGACATAAAAAAAATCTTTTTCAAAATTGTTAAAAACAAAAATTTTTTTCCCCCACCCCTTGTATCAGCTGTGTTTTCCAGGAGGTAGCGTGGGGTTAACCGGAGTTTACAGAAGGACAGGCAGACAGTGGCTCCATTCTAACCTTGGTGGGGTGGCAGCGTTACAATTTTATTCTTAGCTCCCCATTCCAGGGTGTCTGTGTCTTGTGGAAGCTATCAGTTGCCAGGCCTGATGATTGGACTGCAGCCGCCTCAGTTGCCTGTCCCTGCCGTGGCATTTCAGTTCTCTTGTCTCACTGATGTCACTGTCACCAGCTGCAGGGAGGGGGGGCTCTGCTTGCACGCAGTGTGACTGACAGAACAGGAGATACACCCCCCACTGTGGTGTGCTTCCCTACAGTACAATGTGTCTCTGCTTTTGTCCAATTTTAGACTCGGGGCCCTTCTGGGACAGATCGCAGCCCCTGTACTGTGATGTGCTCCTGCACTCCAGCTGCAAAGCAAGGTTCCACTCACTAAATGTTCTTTTGACAAATACCTGGCTGCACGCATGCACGCACATGCGCGCACGCGTGCGCACACACACACACACACACACACACACAGATCACGATATGTAATCATCAAAGACTGATGAGTTCACTTTCTTTGCTCTGATTTCACTGCATCTGAGCATGATAATAATGGTTCAGGGATGTGGAGGAAGTGAGGAAGATGGCGGGGATCTGATCTCATCTTTGATCACATGTCTGTCGAAAGCAAAAGTCTGGCTCGCCAGTCAGGCGCTGCAGGCCTTCCTCCACCTAGGGACCACAGATTGGGTCATGTTTTTTGAGCGTCACGTTCCATATTTGTCAGTCTGACAGAGCTGCACTGTTCCAGCATTAGTCATGTTTTGGAGCTGCCTCATACAGCTTTCATTACTTGAGCCGTTATGATAAAAAGATGTTTCAGAGAGTATCTGTCCTCTCCGTGCTGGAGACCAGAAAGGTGCCCGGGCCAGGTCCGAAACTGTATGTAATGGATGCCAGACTGCACCGTATCTCCACGCTGGTACGGCGTGAACATAAGATGTTCGTTTACCCGTCAGTGTGTGTCTGCACGTAGTCCCAAGATTACAAATGGCCAAAAAAGTATTTTTTTTAATAGAAGCGAATAAAGAGGGGAATGGACGGGGAGGCAGACTTAGAGACTAAACGCCTTCACGTCACGCTAATCCATCAAACACATCTTATCTGCTGCGCCCAATATCCTGAGCTTCAGAGGGAGGTAATGCTATCAGATGCAGTTACATAATATAGAGGAGACCAAACAAGGACACAGTGGGATTTATTTTTTTTTTTGTTTTGGTTTATAAAGGCATACATAACATTACATTACTGAATATGTGCAGTCAGAGTAGAAGATGATACTGTAACAACAGGTTTGTCCCATCAGCTGATGTTCTTTGCAGTAAAGGGAATGATTAAAAGAAGAACAAAAAATTTAGTGTTGTCTTTTCCTTGACTGAGCGTGCTGTGCTGAGCAGAGATTTCTGGACGGAGAGCAGAATTGTGCTCCAGTGTTCTGGCACCGGGCCGTAACCCAGGCCGACGGAGAAATGGAGAGCTTTGGCGCCGAGGGAGCTGCATTCATGTGGTGTGAAAAACACTGCTGGTCCGACACTTTTCAATGGAAACTTTCCTTACACTTTGTTGTCATTTGAAATAACACACCCAATAAAGTTTGAGCCTCGGTGAGCCCCTCTTCATGACGGGACAGCGTCAGTGACATTGTGCTGTTTTAATATTCACTGAGGCATAGGAGGCCTTCCGACAGCCCCGACTTGGCCTGTTTTCAGAGTTTTTCCATTTACTTTTTGTGTGTGTGTGTGTGTGTGTCGTAGAAGGAGGGAAAGAGAAAGAGCGGAGTGTATGGAGTGTAAGGAATTGCTGGTAAACAGATTATTCCAGTATGATTGAGCTTCCAAATAAATCCGTGAATAGATGCATGCTTGGCCCAGTCCGCTGACCTCCTCTAACCGACCTCTCTCAACTCTCTACCGCTCTATAGGTCCAACCGCTGAGCAGCTCTACGGGCTTGGTAGCAGGCCAGCCTGCTCCATATTCACTGTAATTATCCAGTTTAGTGAATAATACTGGAAAAGATACACAAAACACTGAGTATATGATTGAATTAAGACGGTCAGGTCACAGCTTTGTAAATAGAAAAACTCCCTGACCCAGAAAGTGCCTATTGTAGGCGACACGGATTAGCTTTATTTCCTAATTTCACTGTACAGTGATTTTTAATTATTATTGTAATTAAGGTTAATAAATAAATTTGATGGTGTGTCTTTAGCAATTTAGCTGCTCAGCTCACTTTTTTATACTTGCTTAGCAAATGGTAGTAAATGTATTGAATTCTTAGGAAATTAATTAGATACATTAAAACAATAATGGATATAGTAAACACATGCCATAAAATAAATAGTCTTTTTATCTATTGAGTAATTACGACATTTATTTAACTGTATTCCTGAATCGATTTTCTCCATTTTAAAAAGAACAAAATAGATGCACATTTTTTCTTAGTTTATTTGTGTATTCATTTTTGGTCTGGTTTCAGTGTGTTCAGTTTGCATGACCAATCCTTGCCTTACTCTGTATAGACACCAGTCCTGAAATCTATTCATCTCCCTAAAAACGTACATATCTGAGCACAGGAGGAGCGGCTTGGCTCAGCTGCCTGAGCTGCCTGAGCTGAGGAGCAAAGAGCAGGAGAGGAGAGGTGAAGATGGCAGAGGAGTGGAAAAAGGGAGAGTGTTTTTTTTCTGGGCCGGTTCCCAGCAGCCAGATTCTGATCAGCCCGCCTCGCGCCTCGCTCCCTCAGTCCAGTGGAGCAGAGCGCAGGGGAGACTGCCCTGTAATTGGGACAGCTCTTTCCATACGGAAAATGGGACTGGAACACCGCGACATTGCCGAGTGCAGATCCCCTTGTCTCTGTGTTGCTTTTTTTTTTTTTTTTTTTTTTTTTTTTAATTTAAAAGCATCACAGAAAAAAAGCAATCAGATGCAAATAAAATCCTCTTACATAAAAAATAACCTTGAAATGAATGCTAATAATGAATAAGTATCTGCCTTATTTATTCTCTCATTTAATGGTAATAAATGTCAGTCACTGCTGTTTGGATGATACTGAGCGCTGATATAAAGTAAAAAGAAAAGCGTAGAATAAAGATGATGCAAAATGCCATGGTGGAGACAAAGAAAGAGGGAGAGCAGATATTCAGGCTAGTGGGGCTGGTTGGCAGCGTTTGGCACCCAAAGCTGCAGCTCTGTTTAGAAGGTGCCAGCTTTTCAAACCGACACAGTCCCTGCCAACTTCTCTCTTACTGATCCTTTTTCTTTTTCTCTCTCTCATTTCAACATTTTTCCCCCCATATCCTTGTTTTCGCTTAACACTTCTTCCCCTCTGCGCATCCCCTTACACCCCTACTACCACTCCTATGGATGCTGTTTTGTTCTGTTTTTTTTTTTTTTTTACAGTGGGTTGCCAGAAAAGACGTCACGAAGCGTCAGCGAACATTCGGGTCTTATTTTCTGGACATGTTGGCGTGTTGAATGAAATGGCTATCATGTTTCTGTTTTTTTTTTGTTTTATTTTTTTGTTTTTACGCTCTTAAAAATATTTTCCACCAGCTTGTAGCAGAGCGAATATTGTAAGTTGGTGTGATGGTGCTGCTGTGGATTCAGATCCAAAACAAAATGGACGATAAAGCACTGCTCCTATCCAATCAGAGGAGAGAATGCTTCCACATGTTACTGGCAAAGTAACAGAATGATTCATCTTTTTATGTGAATCCAGTGTATTTTTTTTTACTTTTGGTAAACATCCTCATAGATGTCTTTATGGGCAGAGCAGGAAGAGGTAGTCTGGATTAAGGACTGATAAGAGGAAATGGAGAACATCTTTTGTACATCATTCGGGGGCCCTTCGGAGACAACAACGAGGTGCCGTGAGTGACTGGAGGAAGTGTTAAATGCCGGGTGCAGGGGTGGATGGAATTACTCAATAATGATCAGAAAATTAGAGCCATTATTGAGGGAGTGTAAACAGGCCTCTCCGAGTGTGAAAGGCCCCCATTCAGCCAGGACCAGGAGCAAGACTCCTTTCTTCCTTTCACGGATCCACCCAAGGCCTCGAGAGCCCTGCTTTTGTTCCCTGAAATAACAGAGTGAATATATGGGTTCGCAGGGGTGGGGGTCCTGTTCTCAGTGCAGAGAACGGTATGGAATAAAGCTACTGACTGTCAGGTACATGGCATATTCATCATCCTTTATTTCTGCTTTGCTTTTTATTAACGGTGGCTATTGATTAAAATATTTAATTGCATGATTGTCCATAATTAATTACGATTAATTGCAAATTGATCTGATTTCTTTCTGTTCAAAATGTACCTTAAAGGGAGATTTGTCAATTATTAAATACTCCTATCAACATGGGAGTCAGCAAATATGCTGCTTTATGCAAATGAATGTATATATTTATTGAAAATCAATTACCAACACAAAACAATGACAAATATTGTTCAGAAACCCTCACAGGTACTGCATTTAGCATAAAAATATGGTCCAATCATAACATGGCAAACCGCAGCCCAACAGGCAACAACAGCTGTCAGTGTGTCAGCTGACTGGACTATGACTTGGCCCAAACTAGGGATGTCACGATACCAGAATTCTAGTGGTCATTACCAGTACCAGTGAATTTCCACCATTCTCAATACCCACTTTGATACCATGGTTAAAATAAATAAATAAATAAATAAATAACTAAAAAAAATAAACCCAATAAATCCCAAGTAATTTAACACACACTCCTGATGTAAAAACATCTCCTTCAAACAAATAGATTTATTCAGTTTCTCATCAAAGCTGTATGTAATTTCACAAGATTACATTTGAACACATCATGAGAATGTTATAATTTACCTTCACCCAGTAGTCATTTTGCAGAGCAGACCGTAACGTTGGTAGCGCTTTTATGTATCCAAACAGGACTGTGCTGCCCACCAGCTGCTGTTAGTGTTATTAATTCACCTTCTGCTGATTTCAACACAGATTTGTTGTTCACAGTGTCACATTAACAGGGAAAAAACAGTGTGCGCTCCTTAGGTTTACTAGAACCACGCTGTTGAGAACTTTTTCTCTCTCTCTGCCGTGTGTATTTCCAGTCAAACTGAAACATGATCCAATGTGTATACACATGCATGTGTAATTGTCGGAAATCATCAATACAGAGGAATCGATAGTCAGCGAGGCATAACATACCAAGAAAGCAGACAACTATGTTTCTCTATTCCTTCACTACTGTATAAAAATTGTACTGTCACGTTTTTAGAATTTTGCCATTTACTTGGTGTGGAAGTATCGGTTCTCCCTACCCTAAACTGCATGCAATTATCATAAAGTGGGCTTTTCTGTACCCATAGAATCCATTTTCATTTACATATCTTGAGGTCAGAGGTCAAGGGACCCCTTTGAAAATGGCCATGACAGTTTTTCCTTTCAAAATTTATTGCAAATTTGGAGCATTATGTAGCTTCCTTCTTGACAAGCTAGTATGACATGGTTGGCAGATCTAAATGGCTTCCTTAGGTTTTCAGAGCCAGCTGCAAGTTGTGTTAATGCGTTAAAGAAATTAGTAGTGTTAAAACGACATGTCATTATCACCTTAACTTTGACAGCCCTACTTTTTACTTATGTAATGAGCTTGGCAGCAAGTGTTTCTGTGTGTCTACAAGTGCACCTGGGTGTCTCATCACTTTCAAGCACTGGACAACTACTCCTGTATCCTGAGAGTCAGTAGTCAGGGTAGTCCGTAGTCAGGGTAGGCGGGTGTAAACTAGGTGCTAATACAACTACTTCCGTGTTTGTCAGTGCAAATATTCGAATTAATGGGAAATAAATAGAGTTTATAGAGAGATATATATAAATAAATCAAGTCACCATGTCTCTGAGCAGCTGAACTGCAAATGTGTCACTCAGGCGAGGACAAAGAAACAAAGAGAGGGATTTACACTTTGAGCAAGCCTTGGGAGAGAATAAAGGACGGTGTTTCAGATTGTTGTTTTTTCTCACATCACTTTAAAGCGCTAAATTCACAGCTCTGCACTCAGATTAGGAAGATTTAATGATATTAATAACTAGAACACTGGCTTTCTGAAGGATGACTGCAGTGGAGTCTGTTATGAGTCCAGAATTTTCAATTCAGCCTTTTTTGTAGGATCATTTCTGATATGCAGCAACATTTCAGCCTCATGACTTTGAAAAAGAAGGATGGATTTTTCTTCCTTTTTGCATCTTTCCTTTCTGCGTGTAATAATCCTTAGTAATGCTGGTTTATATTGGTCCATAGACCCAACAGGGTGGATCATTTGAGTCAGTTTGTGAGTGAGCCAGATTTAGCTAGTTAGCCTTAAACAGAACTTTTATAACCATATGAATTATGTTTTTTGATCAGACCTCGGGATGCTAATTTAAAAAAAAAAAAAAAAACAATTTTAACCGATAACCGACCCTTGTTTATTGATTAACCATTTGCCAACAGGATTACATGTAGAGGTGCGGGGTGTAGAGTCGTGAACATGCAGCCATTCTCCCAGCAACTTTCCATCGCATATTTAGTTTAGCTTAGCAGGTTTTCAGCGGTGTGTCTGCATGGCGTAATGATCATGAGGGTCCGACAACCCATGTGTGTGTGCAACATTAGCAGCTCTAGCTGCTAGCTGTGGCTTCCTGCTTGCTATATTTACTCACGTAAGGTCTGTCAACACAGCATGTTGTAACTTTAGCGAGTGTCCGACAGACACGTGTGTGTGCGTGTGTGTGCGTGTGTATGCGTGTGTGTGTTTTGAGTTGTTGGTGGCATTTTAGCTGTGAACTTAAATGTAGCAGTGTGTGTACAGTTTATTTGTTGGTGAATACATGCTGCATGATACTCCTTAGTCAACTTCCTGTATCCTACAATGCTGGCTCAGACGCTGTTAAGGTTGGCAGCTAAGGTGGACCAGCTTTTCTCCTCTGAGTTTTGCTCATCTTTTTGACTAATTATTAATAATTCTTTTACGTGATCGTATTAATTGGTTAAAGTTCTTAATGTCAGTTAATGGTTAAATGGTTAATTATTAACATACCTAGTTCAGACAAACCTTCTTCATACTTAAGCCAAACGGTGAAACTTGAAGAGTGTTGGGAACAGATTAACATCATGAAAGAGCAGACTCAGTTTTAAAGCTAGAGTGAAGATACTTGCGTCAAAGTAGAAAACCTAAAGAATCCATAGCTACCAACTAGGAATGGGAACGGTAAATTTCCAAACCATTCGTTTCACTAGTCATGGTTCGGGTCACGTATGTGATTAGGTAATTAGGTTCATTTGAAATAGATTATGAATCTGATTGTGTATTTTTTTCATCGCATTGTCACACTAGAAATTGAAAATTGAAAAAGGGTATGGGGGTATCACACGTGCAGTGTAAATGAAGCTGCCATCGTGCATTGCGATTGGCTCAGTTTTACCTGTTAACATGGATGCCAAAATGAAAAACAACTGGTAACGCAGATGCCACGCACTCATCAGGCATGCGGTCTGGCCCAGGCCACTATGTGTGTGCCTCTGTGTGAGCCTCTGTGTGACATAAGTACAGCATAATTGTGAATACCTTAAACAACATCTAGCTGGCTAGCTCATCATGTCAGTCCAAACTGTACACACAAAAATACAGAGAGGAGTGGGGATCAACCCTGAATAAAAGTAACTCCTCCGCATCTGTGATAAATGCTGCTAAGTACACTAGAACTTTTTTTTTTTTTTGATTACCTGTTTCATGTATTCAATATTTAGATTATACATTATTTTTATTCAAAATATATAAGCGCACTGCATTGCAGACACAAAATGTAGCTACGCAAGACAGACCATAGGTGTTGTTTAATAAATGTTTACTGAAAATGAGAAATGTCGTTATTATTAAGCTGTTATATTTTATCAGATGGAGGAAAAAAAAAAAAAAAGAAAATCACCCAGACATATTGGCCCCCAAATATAGGCATTATATCGGCAATTAACTATGGACAATCATGTGATCACAACTAAATACTTTAATTGATTGACAGTCCTAATATAAATATTTTACACATTTTAAAGAAAATATGAGGAAGTAATTCACAGAGACAAAAGCATTTTTGCCCAGCTAATTTGGATTTTCCTCAGGAACACCCTTAGTTTACCCTCCTTCTCTCAGGTCTCTCTCCCTCATATGTCCTCTGAGGACATTCTCCAGGGACAGGGCTCTGTCCAGCTCCGGGCTCCTGCTCAAAAAAAAAAAAAAATAAAATAAAATAAAAAAATATCACCTGACTCGTTCACTCACTTTCTCCGTCTGTTTTTGCTTTTCACATGGGCGGCCAGGTCCATTTCACAGGCATAATTTTGGATGGTAACATTCTCATTATACCCGTCAACTGTCAGCGCTCAGCTCTCTCGTCTATAATTTCAGACTCATTTGAATTCTTATTGGCAGCTCCGATGCATAAATTTCATAAAAAGATGGGAAAACAAGTTTCTCTCTCTCTCTCTCTCTCTCTCTCTCTCTCTCTCTCTCTCTCTCTCTCTCTCTCTCTCACTCCCTCCCTCTCTCTCCCCCGGTGAGCAATAGAAATATGGTAGAGATTACTGGGAAGGAAGTTTATGAGTTTGCACTGTTTATTTTGGATTTGTCTTTCAGAATAAGTCCAGAATATGTCCAGTATTATAGTCTTATACATTTTATATGTTTATGCTCTGAAAAAAGTTGTCAACTTAACCTTACAGCGAAATCACTAAGCGATGCTCCAGTGCATAAATGGCCGTACTGTATCTGTGCATTGGATAGAGAGTCCAGAGAGGCAGATGAATAGAGTTGCCGTGGCCAGGTAGTGCTTTTTTTGCTTCAGTGTACCTTTCCTGGGTGACATCCAAGGAGTGTCAGCAACTGCCCTGGTTGGCGCGGTGAGCAGCCATGCGGTGCTGGCCCGTTTTCGTGGCGCTCCGGCCCTCTGTGTGGCCAACCAGAGAACCGAGCTCTGCCAGAGGAATCCACTCAGATCACTTTCACTGTATAGAGGGTATTCCCACTCTTATGCAAACGGATGAGCAGACACCTATATGGTGCATAAACAAAGTGCCATCACAGGTAGTGGCTATGCACTAACTGTGAGTCAACATCAGGGTCTTTACAGTCATAGTCATTTTCAAAGGAATCATTTGTACTCCTTTGAGAAAAAGAAGGATATTAGATTTTCTTGGCATTGTGATATAGTCTTTCTGGATATATAAAACACTTGTTATTGGATGTGGACCAAGGGAGACATATGAAAATGTCAAACTGTAATTTTAGAGCAGATATTTCCCTTTTAATGTTATTCACACATTTTGTCCGGCTTAGTTCAGTCCAGGGGGCTTACACAGGAGTTTTATCCTCTAAGAAGCTCTAGCACACTGTAAGATGGCAGCTCAGATATAAAGTAATTCATCATTTACAAAGCTGGGCAGCCTGCTATATTAAAGCCTCTTCTGAAACAAAATGGCTTCAACACCATTTTTTTGTTGTCGTTAACATTGCCTTTGTCCCCTCATTATACCTCCACTGACGTATGAAAATAACATATTTGCAAAATCAACCAATATTTTTTTTTTCTGCTTTCCTTCTGACCTGTTTAAATCCCAGAATGCTTTTTTGGGATATTGTGATCATAGATCCCACAGATATTAAGCATATGAAAGTCCATTGTAGTGTATAATGAGGAAAAGACAGAAAGTATCAAGCTGATAAAACACTGTTTACTTTCACAAAATACAGTTTTGCCCTTATTCTGAAAAAGACAATATTCATACTTAGTTGTTTATATGGCTAATGAAAATGAACATTCCTCCAATATTCTTGTCTACATGCAGCCATGCACACTAAGGTAACCGGACTTATTCGACCATATGAACACAGCCTCCCTCTTTCATTCCCTCAATCACCTTCAGCCACCGTTATGTTATTTATGCATATTCAAAAACCTGTTGATATTAGATTGACTGCAAGTTGGTTTGTGTACCATGTACAGAGCCATCTGTACAGGTGAAAGGCCTTGTGTAGCAAACTGCAAGAAATACCTTAGAAACTGAGACACATATTGTGGGTGTGCTGTTTATATGACCAAAGAATACTCCCAAAATCTCAATAATATTGGTTTATTCCACTTAAAGCTGGGGTTGGTAATGTTTCAAACTCGTATGCGTACACTAGATTTAAAAAAAAATGATCCAACTATCTTTTAATGAAACTAGCTAGTAGCTAGACATTTCATCCCGTCAGGCCTCCAACCAAAGACACTCCCCCAAAATTATCGTAATGAACATAAACAGCAAACAAGGCTATTGTTAGTCCTCACAAACTAGTGATGTGCAATGAGTGCCCAGAGTGTGCTCAGGCAAGTAGGTATACTGTAGGCAGAGGAGCTTATAACAATCCTGTGACAGCCACCAATACCTGACTTATTTTTTTTTTTTGTCAGAGCATTTGATTTATTGATTGCTGTCAGGACAATTTCAACAAATATAACAAACTATGTTTTTGAAGAACATTATCAGTTCTAGCTTTGATGGGAAAATGTCCCTCTCGGAATAACGTCTATTTCGGAATATGCTATTTGCATGACCTGTATCAAATTTTGAAAATTGTCATATTTGAACATATGCTTTTTGAGCTGTTGAAGATGACATGCAGTATACAAGTCAAAGACTAAGATAAGGGAGTCACAGCTGTTTGTTCCAATTGGACAAACTGAGTTGCATTGTAATGTTCATCTGATACTGCTCCACCCCTGCATCCACCTGTAGCATCTGATTGTTTCTCATGAAGGAGGGCAGGCAGGGATTTGATATCGTTACTCCCAATCCCTTGGGATTGAGCTATGCAATGGGATGTGACAAAGTCAGAGTCTTAATACCAAACATTAAGGGGGAACTGCACCCATTTTTAAATTCATCCATATTATTTCTATCATCTAAGACAGTCTAAAAATATTAGTCAGCATGAACTACTCTCCCCCAAAGCCAAAACCCAAAGTGCTAAAGTGCTAGACAATGAATGGGAAGAGATGTTCTAGATGACACTGAGAGCACCCAGGCAAATGTTCTGAGTACATGAGGACATTTTCTGTTTCACAGCAGAATAAATAGAATAGAGAACAACAGAATAAAGCTCATTTGGATATAAAAAAAGAAAACAAACATTCAGTGTTTCCCATTACTTCTCTGGTTTCTGGCTTTGAGATAGAGTAGCTCATGTTGATTGAACTTTCTTCGGCCATGGAAATAACATATTTGAATTCTTAATTTATGTGGTGTTCCACTTCAAATACATATAAATACTCTGTATTCGCATATTAATACAAACGTGTGAGAGTTGGCCAGCAGAATTGTTATCATTCATAAACATGAGCCTGCATCCCTTCCCATTTTAATTTTTCAAATGCAATCTGCTTTTCCTCTAAAAAGATTAAGTCTACATCCCCAGTGGCTCTCTTTAAGTCCATAGGAGTGGAGTGTGTGAAGTATGTTTTTAGGTGTTGTTTGTGTATGCACTCTGAGAGTGTTTGTGTGCCTCCATGCATATGCTCATGTGCACCATAGAAGCAGGCTGAGCAACAACAAACGCTGTCTGTAGCGGAGCATATGAGTATCCTCTCTGGACTCAGCCAGCACCTGAACCCCCTTCACACCTGATGCCTAAGGGCCTTGTGTGTGCACATGAAGAGACGTGACTACATTTTGAAGCAAAACATGCACAAAATGCACAAGCACCGATATGACCCAGTTGTCCTGCAGCAGGCATGGGACCTGAGATTAGACTGCATGGGGTGCACAGGCCTTGGAGAGTAGGTAAACCAGGCCCTCACTGGTTCTTGACTGGATGCAATCTGTCACCACAAAAATTTAAAACTATAACAGTGAAAGTGATATTTCTTCTTCAAATCTGTGAATGATTTGAAATTGGGAAGTTGTAGGGGCTGAATATTAGGGATGCACAAATACCGGATCGGATATCGGACCGACACTAACTCAAATATTTGAATTTCTCCACTGTGGGACCAATAAAGGAATATCTTATCTTATCTAAATAGCTGAATCAAGTATCAGTGACAATGGATCCGATCTATTCAGTTCGAGTCTATATACAGTACAGACCAAAAGTTTGGACACACCTTCTCATTCAAAGAGTTTTCTTTATTTTCATGACTATGAAAATTGTAGATTCACACTGAAGGCATCAAAACTATGAATTAACACATGTGGAATTGTATACTTAACAAAAAAGTGTGAAACAACTGAAAATATGTCTTATATTGTAGTTTCTTCAAAGTAGCCACCTTTTGCTCTGATTCCTGCTTCGCACACTCTGCATTCTCTTGATGAGCTTCAAGAGGTAGTCACCTGAAATGGTCTTCCAACAGTCTTGAAGGAGTTCCCAGAGATGCTTAGCACTTGTTGGCCCTTTTGCCTTCACTCTGCGGTCCAGCTCACCCCAAACCATCTGGATTGGTTCCAGGTCCGGTGACTGTGGAGGCCAGGTCATCTGGCGCAGCACCCCATCATTCTCCTTCTTGGTCAAATAGCCCTTACACAGCCTGGAGGTGTGTTTGGGGTGATTGTCCTGTTGAAAAATAAATGATGGTCCAACTAAACGCAGACCGGATGGAATAGCATGCCGCTGCAAGATGCTGTGGTTGCCATGCTGGTTCAGTATGCCTTCAATTTTGAATAAATCCCCAACAGTGTCACCAGCAAAGCACCATCACACCTCCTCCCTCCTCCATGCTTCACGGTGGGAACCAGGCATATAGAGTCCATCCGTTCACCTTTTCTGCGTCGCACAAAGACACGGTGGATGGAACCAAAGATCTCAAATTTGGACTCATCAGACCAAAGCACAGATTTCCACTGGTCTAATATCCATTCCTTGTGTTCTTTAGCCCAAACAAGTCTCTTCTGCTTGTTGCCTGTCCTTAGCAGTGGTTTCCTAGCAGCTATTCTACCATGAAGGCCTGATTCACACAGTCTCCTCTTAACAGTTGTTCTAGAGATGTGTCTGCTGCTAGACCTCTGTGTGGTATTGACCTGGTCTCTAGTCTGAGCTGCTGTTAACCTGCCATTTCTGAGGCCGGTGACTCGGATGAACTTATCCTCCGCAGCAGAGGTGACTCTTGGTCTTCCTTTCCTGGGGCGGTCCTCACGTGAGCCAGTTTCTTTGTAGCGCTTGATGGTTTTTGCGACTGCACTTTGGGACACTTTCAAAGTTTTCCCAATTTTTCGGACTGACTGACCTTCATTTCTTAAAGTAATGATGATCACTTGTTTTTCTTTACTTAGCTGCTTTCTTCTTGCCATAATCCAAATTCTAACAGTCTATTCAGTAGGACTATCATCTGTGTATCCACCTGACTTCTGCACAACACAACTGATGGTCCCAACCCCATTTATAAGGCAAGAAATCCCACTTATTAAACCTGACAGGGCACACCTGTGAAGTGAAAACCATTTCAGGTGACTACCTCTTGAAGCTCAAGTACATATTTCCACATGTGTTAATTCGTAGTTTTGATGCCTTCAGTGTGAATCTACAATGTCAATAGTCATGAAAAGAAAGGAAACTCATTGAATGAGAAGGTGTGTCCAAACTTTTGGTCTGTACTGTGTGTGTATGTATATATATATATATATATATATATATATATATATATATATATATATATATATATATATATATATATATATATATATATATATATATATATATATATATAAACTATTTAACTATCTACTACTAACATAAACTATTTATTTATTTATTATATACTGGAATTTTTATTCTTGTGAAAGTTTTGACCAATTTGTTGCTGCATTAAAACATTTTACACTTTAATTGTAATTCCTGTTCAAAAGATTTTTTTTTACCAAGTTGCTGGTGTACGGTTTATTATTTTAAAAAATAACAATTCAATAAGTAGATGTTACGTTTTGTTTTACAAAGTTAAGAAAGCGGTGTTTCAGTCAAGCCTGATGTTGCCTTACACATAAAAGTATAATCACAGTCACTTCCACACAGTGAGACATGCAGCTTATTAATTAAACCCTGGTACTGGATCAGTACTCAGTATCGGCCAATGCCCAAAGCCCAGGTATTGCTATTGGGACTGAAAAAGTTGGACTGGTGCAGCCTTACTGAATATTACCATTAGACTTATTAGTCGGTATTTTCCCTCTCTCTGGTATCCCTCTCTGCAGCGGCAATTGAGCTGATCTACTCTGTTATTTGCCCTTTGTGCAGTAACATTTGATTGGTGTATTATTAGACACAGGACCACCCGGCTGCTGAGACCCACTTGAGTTTCCATTCTTCTGCTGCTCAGCTTTAATGCAAGGCTCTCCTCCAGCAACCCAAACATACAGGAGAGCCCCCCCCCCCCCCCCCACACACACACACACACACACACACACAGATTTAATATAAAGACAGAAAGAGAGGCAGTCTCTGCAAGTGTGTTCTGCTTCAGTGGAATGGTGATAGAGAAGGTAATCTAAGCCGCTGTGTTTATTTTAAGAGCTGGTGATCTAGAGATGGCCATTAAAAGCAGGGAGCAAACAATTTAAGAGCAGTAAATCTGAACGGAGGAGAGGGGTGTGGGTGGACGTGGAGGGAAGAGGGGAGGATAGGGGCCACTCTCTGTCCCGCGCTCTCCTTCTGCTCCACAAAAAATACTTGAGATGACAGTGAATTAGAGCAATGTGGCCTACATTTTGCGGTTAGATTTTTATCTGTGGTTTTGGCCCTGAGAGCTTCTCTGATCCCTGTTTTGTTTTTTTCTTCTTTTATTGGAGTTTCTGTTCTTTTCATCTGAGTTTACTTTCCCTCCTGGCCTGGCCATAAAATGGACTAACGAGATACCATTCACACCAAAAAGGCATCAGAAATGGACCCATTATCTCCACACCTAAACACACAGGCTAATGTGATTACTCGAAGGCCAAGGTTTCTTTCTAATACTGAGTGTTGAAAAATAATTACCAAGCAAGGAGAAAATTATATATATATATACACGTATATGTATATATGTGTGTGTATATATATATATATATATATATATATATATATATATATAAATTTTAAATTAACCATAATTTTAGAATTAATTTTAAAGTGTGTAATCACATATAAAGCTCTGAATGTCCTCCTCATATCATACTATCCGAACAGGCACCTCAGGTCTGCCTGAAATTGTTAAATAGATAGTAATTGATAGGATAAACAGTTGAAATAGTTAGCTAAAAGTAATGGATAAATGGTAAAATAGCTGGTAACAGTTGAAATTGTTAGCTAAATGTACTGTAAGATAAAATATTTGAAAGAGCTAAACATAACTGATTAATGGAAAAAATAGTTGGTAATTGATAAAGAGTTTAAATAGTTAGCTAAAAGTAATGGATAAATAGTAAAATGGCCTGTAACAGGTGACACAGTTGACGGAAAGTAATGTATATACAACTGAAATAAGTAGTTGATAAATGTGAAAGAGCTAGTAATTGATGAGAAGCGGGTGACAGGGTGCATTTGTAGCTCACTTGGTAGAACAGGCGCCCCATGTACCAAGATCGAACCTGGCCCAGGGCCGTTTGCTGCATGTGGTCACCTCTGTCTCCCCCTTTCAATACTGCTGTCAATAAAGGGAAAAAAAGGCTCCAAAAATATAATAATTAGGGAATGAGTAAATGGTTGAAATGGTTTGCTAAAGTAACAGGTAAACATTTGAAACAGTTAGCTAAAAGTGATTAATAAATGGTTTAAATACTTAACTAAGAATGAATAAATTGTGAATAGCTAAAAGTAAAGGATAAACGGTTGAACAAAACGGCGATATGGAAGAAGCATTTGACTGACAGGGCTGTGGTAACACAGATGGTTGTGAACTACTGCTCTACATCTTTATCTTCTTGCCAAATTGTTTGCTGTAACCATTAATTGATATTGACTGAGGCTGTCCTTTTGGCGCTGTTGCAATTTTTTGGGCACTTTTTTTTTTCACTGTGCTGTGCTGAAGCCGCTGTCCCAGTGAGACACATTTGATATGTTAACCAAAACCCAGCTAACAAAAAACTGTGGTTCCACCTTCTAGACTCTCGCCCATCTCCTTTTCATTGGGCTTTAGATGTGTGATGAAGTAATCCTGACATATTTTATATCCTAATGCAAAAGAAACGGAGCCAAATTACACACATTCTTCCCCCACAATGATTCGTCAAAGCTGTTAACCAAATAAAGCTCCTTTTTCTCTTTCTCTCTTTCCATCTCACTTGTGCTCTCAGTGGATCTGTCCTGGCTAGAACTCTTAACTGAAATAGCCTCAAGCACAGAGACTCTTTTGTGGTCAGGTTTTTTTTTCTTCAAGGTGTTTGTGAAAAAGAACAGGATTTTCTCTCCTGGGCTCAGGTCCCTCATTCGCTCCACTGCTGCCTGTCTGGCTGTCTTTGTCCAGGTCTGCTCTGGTAAACAGCCGTGTAATACACTCCAGGGTGAAACTTTGCTGATTTTATTTTGGAAATGCTCTGGCTTTGCTTGGAACATATAACTGTTTTTGGCATCTTTTGTTATAAGCTCCTGTTTTTCTCTTTGTAGGTGAACCACTGAACATACATGTTAGCTGCACTGGGTGCAACAATGACCTGGCTAGTCTGTTTGAGCCCCAGCTAATGCTAAATGTATTAACTTCAACCTAATGCTATAAAATGTGAAGCACAAACTAGACAGCACAAAGTAGAAAACTGCTGTGGTGCTGGAACTTTCAAGCAAGTCAAATTTCTGGCCACACCCAAATCAGTGATGTCACAGCTGATGTTTGCCTCTCAGAGCTGATGGAAAACACCTGCCCTGACTGCAATTTTTGGGACTCTTATATGTGGAGTTTGCATGTTCTCCCCGTGTAAGCGTGGGTTTTCTCCAGGTACTCCGGCTTCCTCCCACAGTCGAAAGACATGCAGTTTAGGTTAATTGATGACTCTAAATTGCCCGTAGGTGTGGATGTGAGTGGTTGAATGGTTGCCTGTCTATGTGTTGTCTATATGTTGTCTGTCTCTATGTGCCCTGCGATGGACTGGCGACCTGTCCAGGGTGAACCCCGCCTTTGCTCAATGCCAGCTGGGATCGGCTCCAGCCCCCCTGCGACCCCTAACGGGATAAGCGGTTGAAGATGGATGGATGTTTGTGAGCGCTTTTGCCGAAATCATCCATCCACCTCACCGGTGTGGCATATCAAGATGCTGATTAGACAGCATGATTATTGCACAGGTTTGCCTTAGACTGGTCACAATTAAAGTCCACTCTAAAATGTGCAGTTTTATCACACAGCACAAAGCCACAGATGTCGCAAGTTTTGAGGGAGCGTGCAGTTGGTATGCTGACAGCAGTAATGTCCACCAGAGCTGTTCCCCGTGAACTGAATGTTCATTTCATTACCATAAGCTGCCTCCAAAGGCGAGAATTTGGCAGTACATCTAACTGGCCTCACAACTGCAGCCCACATGTAACCACACCAGCCCAGGACCTCCACATCTGGCATCTTCACCTGCAAGATTGTCTGAGACCAGCCATCCGGACAGCTAATGCAGCAATTGGTTTGCGTAACCAAAGACTTTGTGAACAAACTGTCAGGAACTGTCTCAGAGAAGCTCAGCTGCATGCTCGTCATCCTCACTGGGGATTCTCATATAAAACATTTTAGAGTGGACTTTTATTGTGACCAGTCTAAGGCACACCTGTGCAATAATCATGCTGTCTAATCATTATCTTGATATGCCACACCTGTGAGGTGGATAGATTATTTCGGCAAAGAAGTGCTCACTAACACAGATTTAGACAATTTGTGAACAATATTTAAGAGAAATAGGCTTTTGTGTACATAGAAAGTCTTAGATAATTAATTATTATTATAATTATAAGTATTAATATAATAATAATAATAGTTATTGTTATTATTATTATTGTTATTATTATTATTATTATTAAATGACGTAAAGTGTATAATAAAGAGCTACGGCCACATAAGACAGTAAAGAATGTACAGTAAAATTGCAATGCAAAAATGTAGAAAAATAAATTAAATATACTAGGAATTATGTAATCAAAAAATGTGCGCTATGTAGACAAATACATGCTAGATTCATAAAAAATTGTCAGAAAAAAAATAGCTATATATCATAGAAAAATATCAAGAGATAATATAAATATGTAGAAAACGTGCATACAGGATACACTTCAATCTTGAGAGGATGAGTTGTGGTTGTAGCCATGGGTTCTAGCCTCTTAGCATTTATTCACCAACAAATAAACTGTACATACACTTCTACAGTTACATTCACAGATATAACGCCACCAACAACCCCACACACTGCCACACACCGCCACACACACATGGTCTGTCGGAAACTCGCTAGTTACACCGCAGTGACAGACTGTATGTTTGTGGCAGGAAGCCACTGGCAACACTAGAGCTGCTACCATAGCACAAACACACACACTGTTTGGAGGACACTCGCTATTGTTATGCCGGTCAGACACACAGCTGACAACCTGCTAAACTAAACTAAATGTGCAATGGAGAGTTACTGGGAAAGTGGCTGCATGTCCATGACACTACACCCAGCATCGTGGCTGCTAACGCTCCCGGGCAGGTGAACTGGGGACTCGGTTGTCTGTTGTGCTCATACACTGCAGCTTGTGCACTGCTGCATGCGAGGTACTAATCTAATCGCTGAATGAGGGTCGGTTATTGGTTACATTTTTTTTCAAAATTAGTATTATTAATCCTTACCTGAGACATCACAAACATTGCTTCATTTTACACAAACATAAAACCACTGTGTTTTACAGTAACAGTAACTATGTACTGCTATAAACAGCACAGTACACATGTACCTACATTGAGTGGAGAGGGTAGTAGTGTAGTCTAAATTAAAGGCTGCATCATGTGTACACTCTCTGTTAAGTGTTGCTTTGTGGTATGTATGATGTACTGTGCATGTGTCCATGCTGGGAATAATATTATTAGGTTAACTAAGCCATATTTTAGCACTGACAGAAAGGCACACTAACACACAACCACACACACGCACACACACTCTCTCAGGCGGACATGTGTTCTGTACAGCCTGTCATTACAGAGGCCTTGATGTGGTCATGGGGTGGCACTGAGGTCTGTTATTATTGTCGTTTTATGACAACTTTCACTCTCTTGGTCTACACTACCCTCTCTCCCTCCATCGCTCCCTTGCTCTTTCCCTCCTTCACATGTACCCTCCATCCCTCCTTCTTTCCTTTTCATCCTTCTCTCTCCCACCTCGTCCAAACCCACATCCATTTCTCTTGCAGGGACGCCTGTTTGTTTTTAGTGTGTAAACCATCCAGACACACATCCCCAAGGCAAAGGGCGGATATAAGAGTGTTTTTCTTTTTTGGCAGGGGGTGCAGTAGACAGTTTGGTCTCCATTTCCAGAGGTATGAACTGTGAGATGGAGTCAGTCCAGCCGTTGTTTCCCAGCTTTGTTGATTGCGGCTGACAGTTATTGTTTTTGGTTTATTGAATAATAGGCTTGGTTACTGCACGGTGACATCTCGCCATGACCCGCCGATGAGTGCGCTCTGCATCTGTTTATACTGTATTTTGGGACCTGTGTTGTAAACTTGTAAATTTAAAAAGACTAGTTTACCCAGGCATGCGCTACAACATTCCCCCTTTTTGTGCCTTCACTCCTCCACCCCTACACCTGTCATTGCACTGTTTTGCTTTCAGGATTTATGTCATTAGGATTTGTTTATTATAGGTCGTAATTTATTATTCCATTGACTGAAGTTGAATAAACCGGACTGGGTGAGTAGTAAGCCCTGCCCTCAGACATACACTATGGGGTGAACGGGTTCATGTTGCTGTTACAGAGACCTCTCAGAGCAGCATTTTAATTTATACATATAAGAATGTTTGAAAAAATAATTTGTATTAAAGGGAGTTCATTATTAAAGGTAACACTGTCAAGACTATAAGTCAATAAAATAACCCAAATGGTGAGAGTTATGCACAAGGAGATCGAGGTTACGTGTGTGCGTACAAACACACACACACACACACACACACACACACACACACACACACACACACACACACACACACACAGAATGTTTTGCATGTATGCACCTTTAATTAACAAGGTGTTTGAGAGTTTAGGCCCAGCGGCACTGTTGGTAAATGAGTGAAGGGAGTCACCTGGGGACAGCAACAGGTAAATCCTGTTTAGATCAGCCCCAAGGCACTACTTGTACCTTAATTTGGCTACAAACACCCTCCTGCCCTCCCTCCTCTCACCCCAAATGCTTCCATGCTTCCTCCTTATCTTGTGCATGCACCATCTCTTAATTTCTTAACTTGCCACATTCTCGCTTTATCTTTTCTGTACTTACTGCTCACCTTAAACTCCTGTGTACTGCACACACACATCGATATGCCGCAAATGCTTTGCAATTCCCTCTCATGTTGCTAAACAGGCTGCTGGGTCAATTGAGGTGACGAATATGGAGCAGTAGGGCGTGATGACACTGTTTTGTCAACATACAGTGACAGAATCTGCTTGTATTGTCATTGAACTGTGTTTAGGCATTGGACAGGGTGTCATCCGTGGTTATTACGCTAAAGTTGGGACTTTCAGTCCTGGGAACTACTTTCAACTACTTTCAAACTAAAAGTTTCCCTCAGCCCACTGTTGTCTGTGTTTCTGCCGCCATGAAAAAGCAACATGACGCACACTCTGCAGCCTCCAGTTCAGTGTGCCCGCCGCTTTCATCTAAAAAACATGCAGGGAAAAAAAAAAATGTTTTTGTCTCACTATGACAATATTTACTAGGGGTAGGAAAAAAATGATTCACCTATGTGTTGAGATTTTATTTTTTATGGTTTTGAAATCTAATGCTAGAATCAATATATTTGCTTCATTTGGAGGAAGCTGTAAAAAGAAAGAAAAGAAGTAAAGTACTGCTTTTGTTATTGTAGTCAGAATAATGTGACATCATATATGTTCTCTATCCATCTCTCAAAAGAAGCAGTAGCCAGCCGACCGTAGCGAGCAGAAACTGGAGGAAGGTCCACATTGATACGACCTGTACCCTCACATGTTAAATCCAGAGTGGTAAACACTACACATAGTAAAGGATGGAAACACTTTGGGTTTCACACATTTCCAGGAAAAGCAGATCTAGACGTCACGGCTAAAGCTGCTTGTTAACTTTGGACAGGATCTGTTAAAATATTGCAGAAGTCAAGCTGGCTGTTACTCTCATATTCATGATCAAACTGGCTGGCGCAACAACTGTAGAGCACCCATATACTGATATATATGTTGAATGCATTCAAATGGCCCCGATGGAGCTGACCATGGATCTATAAACAGATAGGAGCTGATGGAAAGCTGGAGACAAACTTGGCAAAGTTAGTGGAAGTATACACATGTAACTACATCCAGTTTTCAAAAGGTGTTAACAAAGTGAACTGTATATACCTTATGAATTACAAAATAAATACCATTAATTTATTGAATGGAAAAATTCCTGGCAATGATCCTGATATATTTTACTTTAGGACATCTCTGACTAGGGCTGCACGGTGGTGCAGTGGTTAGCGCTGTCGCCTCACAGCAAGAGGGTCGCAGGTTCGAATCCGGGCTTGGGACTCTTCTGTGTGGAGTTTGCATGTTCTCACCGTGTAAGCCTGGGAAAGACATGCAGTTTAGGTTAATTCATCCCTAACGGGATAAGCGGTTGACGATGGATGGACATCTCTGACTACATACATGCTGAAAATCAAACATTTTTGCTGTAACAATTTAGATATTTTCCAAAGTAAAAGTCCCTTGAACTGTATGATTCAACTTTTTCCCATTTTCTAGTGTTAAAAAAGTTAATAAAAATTTCAATATATCGTAATATCAAATTGCAATACTTAAAAATCACAATAAGTATTAATTCAGCACCCGAGTATCATGATAGCATTGAATCAGGAGATGTTTATTGTCCCAGGCCTATTGTTTACAGCTGTATATACAGTATTTATTGATGCATGTTGGATGTAATGAATGAAATGCAGCAGAGGAAAATGAAACTAAGAGCGTCTGTCTGCACAGTAAATCATCTGTTTACTGTTTGTACTTATCAATCCTCAGTTCTTATCTCTTTTTTTAAACTTGTTTCTCTATACACTGTGTGATGTTAATTGTGTTGCGTTTTGTACTTTTTGTAAATACTGAGCATCTATGGCACAACAATTTCCTTCGGGATGAATAAAGTTCAATCTTATCTCTTATCTCTTATCTTATCTTAGTGTTAAATGGTTATTTATTAGTGCTTTAGAATGTCAACACCATGACAATCACAAAACAAAAATTTGAGTTCCTCAAAAGGTTCTTAGTTCCGGATGAAATGTTCCTGTAGGGGAAATGGGGCTTTAGCTATACACACACGGTATATTCTGTGGTGCCGTTGAAGTGGGAGGGAATCAGGCTCTTACTTGGGTCATTGCAGGCTCAGTAACACACAGTAGCCTACTTTAATTTATTAATATTAGGAGAAGTGGGTGATCCACAGTAGCTGTACTATTGTTTTTATTTCCAGTATTGAAATTTATACAGTATCTCAAACTATAGCAGACATTCTAATTTTCTTTACAGAAGGGAGAAGCTAATGATCAGCATTTTAGAAAATTTCCAGGAATCAACAACTCATATTTCAGTTAAACGTGGTTTGCTGTGGCAGCTGCAGCGTGGCCTGCATTTTTCATTACATGTGCTAGAAACCAGCCAAGCACCAATAGGATTTCAGCATTCCCTCCTGATCCATCTGTGCTCCTGGTGTGAGTATAACTTACAGTAGCGTGGAGGGTCTCCTGAGGTCAGGGAGCTGAAAATCACAAAGACATGTGGAATGCTGAAAGTTAGCCAATACAAACAGGCAGGCCTGGCTCTCCATCCGTGCAGTGCTCAACAACCACCCGCTAGCCTACCACCATCCTCTTGCTGGGCCAGGGAGCAAACCGGAAGCTGCATGAGAGTATCCAAAACAAAACACAGTTTTGTCAGTCAGCTTATCATGTGGTAACATCTAACACTTAATATTCCTGTATCAGGGTGTTTCCTGGTTCAAAATGAGGCAGAGGTGGTACCATCCTGACCTCTTACTGTCTAGGGGGCCATGCACCCCTGGAAGAAAATTTTGTACATTAAAAGTTAAAAAGTTAAATGCATCAATGTGGTGCATTTTAGAGCAAAATTAAGAGGCAAAATCTTGTGCTCTTGTAAACAATTCTGTGCTCTAGCAGAAGTGGAATGTAACTAAGTATATTTAGGCTATTAAAATACTGTACTTGTAATATTAGTTGCTGCTAGCTAATTACATATCAAGACTTTTAATGCAAAATATATGTAAATTAACTAATAAACTATGGTATATTATTAAGTTGTACATCATTAAGTATATACAGTATATACTAGAGGTGGGCATGGTTCGGGTAAAAAAAAAACGAACCGTTTGGTTCGCTAGTCACGATTTGGTTCGTATACATATTGTTCTGTTCATTTGAAATAGGTTTTGAGGCCGATTGTGTATTTTTTTTTCATCCCGTTTATTGTCACACTAGAAATCAAGGCCTATGGAAAGAGGCTGGGACATGGGCGGACAGGAATATGAAGTATCACACATGCGCAGTGTAACTGAAGCTGTGGTCGTGCCTTGTTATTGGCTCATTTTCGGTGAGGACGGACCAGATTTTACTGCGCATGTGTTGTACTGCCAAATATATGAGACATTCATGAAGTGCAGAGTACAGCTGTGATTCCAAAATTACATGATAGGAAATGGCGAGTGGCCACGAGAAAAACCACCAGTGTCGTTTCGCTCTGCTGTTTGGGAGCATTACAGATTTGGTGTTACTTATGACAGTGACGGGGTAAAAAAGTGGTGGATAAAAAGTCAAGCTCTGTAAGCACTGTGCAACACGTGTGGCTTATGCTAGCAGCAATACTTCCAATATGATGATCGCAGCAGCATTTAAACACCCTCTACACACAGACTCAGAGCAAAAAACAGAAGTAAAGCACTCGTGGAGGATGCTGGATTTCAGCATGTGATCAGGGTACTTGAGCCACGCTATAATATAACGTCTGGCAGACACATAAGCTACACAGTAATTCCTGAACTGTATGAACAGACATGATGAGGAATTGTGAAAGAACTGTCCAACACTGACCATGTAGCTCTTACTACAGACGGATGGACATCCAGGGCTGCCAAGAATGTGGACAAACTCATCTTCTTGCAGAAAAACATGGAAATAGAATGAACAGAGCAGTGTTGTTTTGAAACTTTGTTTGTTTGTTTGGTTTATGCCGCACTTTACGTTGATGCTCCTTAGCTTCTGTGTGTGTTTTTTAAATTATTTTTCAGGGAATAGAGAGACTTAAGTTACTGTGTTTAAAAAAGGTCTAGTGGTGATTGCCCTGATGCACTTGTTGATGGCCTGAAACTATAATTTTTTTATTTATTAATTATTTTGAAATAACACGTTGGCACATATAAAATCACAGCAATATTATGAGAAAACTCAAGATTCAAAGTTTCTCATATAGAATTGATTATGCATTTGATATCGACTTGCCACCTAAATATTTGAAATAAATCTGCAGCAATTCAGCACAAAAGTCATGACCGTTGTATCTGGAGACCTGTTGTAAATGTGTTTATAGCAGGGCTGTCAAAGTTAACAAAGTTAGCAAATTTGTTTTAACACCACTCATTTCTTTAATGCATTAATACAATTTGCAATTCATAGATTGTAGCGGGCTCCAGTTTTAAAGCTAGAGTGAATAGCTTTTCTAGTTTAGTTCACTCTAGCTTTAAAACTGAGCCTGCTACAATCTAAAACCGCATGTTGCATTATAGCGAAATTTATTTGTGTTAAAATTAATTTTCGGGCTGCATGGTGGTGCAGACCTTAACATACGTTAAACCAGGCTTGTGGCCATCCTGTGTGGAGTTTGCATGTTCTCCCAGTGTTAGCGCGGGTTTTCTCTGGGTTCTCTGGCTTCCTCCTACAGGTAGGCTAATTGTTGACTCTAAATGTCCCTTAGGTGTAAATGTGAGTGGTAGTGAAGAAGAAGAAGAAGAAGAAGAAGAAGAAGATATTCCTTTATTAGTCCCACGAGGGGAAATTCAATTTTTTCACTCTGTTGTTAACTTATACAGGGTACATGCAGACCCGAACACACATATGCACAAACATGCAACAATGGAGAGATGTCAGAGTGATGGGGCTGCTCCTGACAAGCGCCCCGAGCAGTTGGGGGTTTGGTGCCTTGCTCAGGGGCACCTCAGCAGTGCCCAAGAGGTAAACTGGCACCTCTCCAGCTAGCAGTTCACACTCAGTTCTTGGTCCATGTCGGGACTTGAACCGGTGACCCTTCGGTTCCCATGCCAACTCCCTACAGACTGAGCTACTGCCGCCCCAATGATGACCCAATAATGGTTGTCTGTTTCTATGTGTCAGCCCTGTGATATTCTGGTGACCTGTCCAGGGTGTACCAAGCCTTTGCCCAACATCAGCTGGGATTGTCTAGCCCCCCCGCGGCCGTTTACAGATTACAGATACAGATAATGGATGGATAGAAAACAAATTTACATTAACATGATATTATCGTGCTAAATTTGACAGCCTTAAAATTTAGTTTTAGCTTAGACTAGCTGCTAGCTCACCAGCTAGCTTACACAAAGTGCAGCAAGTCTCTTCTTCACTGTTATGTGCTGGCTGATATTAACAAACTGATTACAAGCTGCAGCTGAAGAACGGATGACTCATTGTGACTGAAACTCTTAAACAGCTGAATTGGATGTTACGCTGGCTTGATTTGTGCATTGTCTGCATACATGGCAAAAATAAAAGAAAACTAATAAAAGTAATATTTACAAGGTTTACAAGATGGTTTCATGAAACATTATAGGCTACACCTTTGTCTTCACCCACAAAGACCAAAGTTTTGCATTTTGAAGCAAAACCAGACTTCACAAGGAGCTGACTGGGTTTTCTTGCCCCATTTTCTAATCAAAACCACTATAAGCTTCACCCACAGAGGGACGATCCATGAGGTTCAGTTTCTCTCTCCGGCACACATCCATAACAATAGAGGGCATTTTGGTCCAGCAGAACTCAGTTGGCTGCATCAAAATGAAGGGAGCAGTTAGGGTTTCACTTACAGAGTAAAAGAAAGAGAGTGAAGGGGGAGAGGGAGGCAAAAAAGAGAAAACAAACACACAAGGATTGTTGAATTATGGGTAAAGACAGCTGAGGCTAACCAGGTTTGGTTTCCACGTTGCGGTGGGAGGGGGGTTATTGAAAAACAAAAAGTCTATGACTCAGTCCTGCTCTCAAGGAGACTTTCAGGCTGTAGACTTTCTTTCCCCAGAAATTCAACAAAAACACATGCAGTCAAATATAAAGGGGAACACCTTCAAAAACATAAAACCCCCAGGGTTCAATATGGTCACGAAAATGTTCCACGTATCCTCACTGTTAATGCCAAAAGGGGTGGGGGTGGGGGGTGCAGGGAGGGAAAAGTGAACGAGAGGAGGGATCTGTCCTCACATTTGCTATCAATTTAGGGCACTGAAAATAAGCACCAGGTTTCACTGGAGCCGAGTAGAACACCAGGAATGTTTTTCCATATAAAACTGAGGGAGGGAGGGAGAGATTGAGAATAGGGCTGGGGAAGAGAGAGAGAAAAAGAGAGATATAAGGTTAAGAAAGGGGGTAAAAAGAAGAAAGTTCTTCAAGCAAAAAAGCTAGAAGAAGGTTGCAATTTGATAATAGCACCTTGGGTCCAGATGTGAAGCTTTCCGTTGTAGTTTGACAGCTCATGAGGCAAAAGTGAAGCAGTTTGTGAGTCATGGTGACCCATATGACCATTTTGAAAGACAGACTGATAATTGAACCCAGAAGTAAGGTGGCTATTTGGTGTGTGATTATGGGGTTGAAGGGTTAAAGACATAAAGTGTACATGCTCATGCACATCTGTGTACAAACAACAATCACCCATATATTGAGGTCAAAACCTTTTTTTTTTTTTTTTTTTTTTTTTTTTTTTTTTTTAACTTTCTCTGCACAGTTCCATTTGTGTGTGCGACAGTGTCAGTGGGCCAGGTGGAGACCGGAGACCAGAGACAGAGGGCTCTGACTAGGCACAGCAAATGGAGTCAATCTTTTGAGATGATAATCAACATTTCTAAATTTGAGCAGCAATGTGTTTGCATTTCTGCTTGTGACACAGTTTAAACAGATGTAGCCCATGTTGAAGTTCCACTTTTTAAGTGTTTGCTGCACTGTTTACTTCCTCAGCAAGAGGTTCAGAAAATCTTGTAATTTTAGTGTTTTCCCAGAGGGTAGCCGACTGCCTTATTTTCAACGTAACAAACTGGCTGGCTAGCCAGGGGTTACGTTGGTAGAGAAAGGGAACATTTGTAGAAAAGCTCAGCTAATTTAAAAAATTAGAAATTATGATTTAAGCAAGAAAATATACATTGTGAACATTGCTAAAAGACAAACTGTTGAAATAGTTAGAGAAAATTAATGACTTTAGTTTTTTTTAGAAATTATTAGCCTAACTAGAAATAAAGGATAAACAGCTGAAATAGCTAAATGTAATAGATAAATAGTTGAAATAGTTAGCTAAAAGTAATGGATAAACCGTTGAAATAGTTAGCTAAGAGTAACAGATAAACAGTTGAAATGGTAAGCTAAAAGTTATGGAAAAACAGTTGAAATGGTTAGCTAAAAGTAGTTAATCAGTGTTTGAAAAGTTCCAAACTCTACATCTGTAGCATGAAAGTATGAAAAGCATGAAAAGTAGTTTGTTGATGAAGGGATACTTGGGGGTACATCAGACAAAAAGTGCTGTAGTTTACTGATGTTGGATAGCCTTCAAACAGTTTTAAGAACTCTACAAAGTCAGATTGATATACAGTCAGTTAGGAGTGAGGCTGTGTGATACAGTGGTCATTTTTCACAGCGAGTTGGACTCCTGTGACAGTCTTAAGTTGAGTGGTTGACCCTCTAACAAAGTCTCTTCACCTGGCTCTTCCCACCAACAAAGTTCTGCTCTACAGTTGAAAAACACTCAGAGTAGAAACAAGGAGGGACTTAAAGAGAAAGAAAGCAAGAGGGGAGAAAAGGGGGGCAGAGACAGACCAGATGTGTCTTTTGTTTAGTTTTGAACGGAGCGGAAAGGAAGGGTGTAGGAGTTAGGAGGCAAGCTTGGGAGGAAGAGAAAGAGAGCGAAAGCAAGTGGGAGTGAGTGGATTTTTTTAGGGGAGGACTGTAATGAAACCAAAGTATTCATAGCCGTGAGCCTGTATGTGTGGAGAGGGGACTTCGCCATACAGTATGTGATTACCACAAAACCACATTCATTATACTAATTGCTACAATGGTCCCGGTGGTTGGGGGCTGAAACGGGGGCGTCGGCGGCGAGAGGGGCTGCATTGTTAACATTTGTTAGGCTCATTGACTCCAGAATTCATGGTGTCTGTCATTATAGGTCACTGGGATGTTCTCCGGGGCCTGTAGTCATAGAGAAACTGATAATCTCGAGGTCAGAGCTGAAGACCTGTTTCCTCTAAATCTCATGAAGCCTACAGCAGCATCCCAAGCCTAATGCATGCATAACGACGTGCATGCTATTTAGATTGCCTTGCATTATCATGAGTGCACACGTTTAGCATGTGTTATGCATTCAGGCCCTCAGAAGCGGTGAGACATCAACCAAAACAGAGCCAGAGGGGCCAAGATTTGAATGATTGAAAGACAAGGCCTTTCCTGTATTTTGCTGCACAAAATAGCCAGGCTTCCAGCAGCTTGTGTCAATATTTTTTATGTGTGTGTGTGTGTGCGTGCGTGCGTGCGTGCGTGCGTGCGTGCGTGCGTGCGTGCCCAGTATATGCAGAGAGCTCTGAGCAGATGACTGGTATGACAGAACATGTGCGCATGTGAGCACACAGAGACTCGCACAGTCTCAATCTGTTGAATGTCGAGCCCAAATCAACCCAGTTGGGGAATGTTGCCAGTTGTGATCACCAATATGGCCAGCAGTTGTTTGTGAAAATGTGCAGCACATTGCTGATTTCTTGTGCTTGTGCTTTCTTGTGACTGAAATCCCTTTTCTCTGACCCCCCCAACGTCTCTTGTGCTGTCTGTGCATCTGCAGACCCTCAGTGTGATAACAGTATTACAACGATATATTGTCAACAACAACTTTCACCCCCTTCACTTTTCCATTTGTAGCTCCACTCTTGTATCTGGCAACCTAAAGAAATGATCTGCATCATGTGTTTTTACTCTTTGGCTGAGAACTGGCGCTTTTCAAATTAAATACGAACAGGGACGCTGCCTGGTGGGTGGTTGGCAGGGCCTCTTTTTCTCTTCTTCGGTCTCTGCTGCTCTTTATCTGTATCTTTCAGTGGTGAAAGAAATACTCCAAACCACTACTTAAGTGAAAGAAGGGATATGTCAAAATAGTTAAAGTCCTGCTTTCAAAATCTTTTAAAAGTACAGAAAAGTATTCAATGTCTAATTCTACAGTAAAAGGGCCCCTGTGACTGATATTATATATTACATTTTTAGATCATTAATACTGATGCATCAATGTGTATAAAGCCTGGTACTATTGTAGCTGCTTGTGTGGATCTTATTTTAACGACTTTTCAATATTTCATTGTGATTAATCACATGATTGTCCGATTAAATGCAATCAATTGCTTATTAGTGGAACATTTTTTTTTTTATCACTTCAAAATGAAACTTAAAGGGAGATTTGTCAAGTATTTGATACTCTTATGCTTTATGCAAATGTGTGTTTATATTTATTAATGGAAATCAATTAACGACAATGACAAATATTGTCTAGAAACCCTAACAGGTACTGCATTTAGCATAAAAAATATCATCAGATCATAACATTACAAACTGTAGCCCAACAGGCAGCAACAGCTGTCAGTGTGTCAGCGTGCTGACTTGACTGACTGGCTCCAAACTATAGGTGATTCTCATAAAGTGGACATGTCTGTAAAGGGGAAACTCATGGGTACCCACAGAACCTGTTTTCATTCACATAGCCTGAGGTCAGAGGTCATGGGACCCCCTTGAAAATAGCCATGCCAGTTTTTCCTTGCCAAAATTTTGTGCATTTTTTTTTAGCTATTTAGCCTCATTTACAACATGACAGTGTGACATGGTTGGTACCAATGGATTCCTTAGGTTTTCTACTGTCATGTGATACCAGTATCTTCACTCTAACTTTCAAACCAAGACCACTACAATCTAAAAATTGCATGTTGCGTCAATGCGTTAGAAATTATAGCCAAAATTAGAGTTGAATTTGTGTTAATGCGGTACTATCGTGTTAACTTTGACAGCCCTAATATAAACTCAGTTACATTTGATTGCATTCAAAATTGTATGCAAGTAAAGCACCCATTTTGTAGAATGACCCCTCTTAGTGTTATATTATGGATGAAAGGTTTTTGGTAACCAATAACTAGAGCTGTCAAATAAATGTGGTGGAGTAAAAAGTCCATTATTGCTATTTTCTCCCCTTGTTGGTTTCCTCACTCTGTAGCTGTCACTTAGTTACTGCTCTTTGGGTCAGGAGAGACCTAGGAAGCAGTGGCTCCTGCCTGCTGACATAGCCAAAGTACATGAGTAATCTTCCCTCATTCTTGGAAGTGTGTGCTACTATTGTAGGAGGCAAAAGTTGGAGGGAAATTCCCTTGTGTGTAGTGGATCAATAACAATACTTGCTGTGTGTTGATGTACATGTAGTTACAAGCTGTGTGTGTCACAAGTCAAGAAGACTGATGATGGATTCCCGTCAACTGTCAGATGGTTTTTACATGGGTCAGAAATAGCCGCGGCACCACGACAAGAACTGGGGGATCATATAGAGCAGGACAGGGTTGGCATGACGACGCCCCTCTGGGTCTGCTGATATCGCGTTTCCTCACGCTGGCACATCACCCTCATCCAAGTGCCTTGCCGCCCACTCAGCCACCACGCCGCATACTCCCCAGGTCAGAGTTGAACCACAGGGGCCTCACTAATCAGACCACACATGCTCCGGCAAACAAGAGGAGAGACATGGTGAGATGGGAGTGTGCTGTTTGACGTCTGATGCTCTGCAGGGCAGTGAGGAGGAGAGGGAAGCTGAGGTTTTTATAGTTTGCTAAAACATTTTGGAGGGAGAGGAAAAAAGAGAAAGACAGTGAAAGAAAACACTGATTAAGGCTACAACCTCAATTAACCTCTTAAACTTCTCTAACCTGCCACTGGGTTAGTCATTACAAACTCAACCCTTGCAGCCAAACTCTGTTTCCAAAGTCATAGAACTTTATTTAAATCTCTTGTTGAGGTCCCCAAGTTTCCAACTCTTCTAACAGTGTGTCCAACTCATCAACAGGTGGTGAGCCAAAGGGAAGTTATTATGGCAGAAAATAGAGTCTGCATGCTGCTTTTTTATTTGCTGTTACTCACTGTGATCTTTATCAGGCTCTGAACAGCAGAAACAAATCTAAAAATTATAGCAATCTGCAAATGGTGAACGACATCATTGATCACAAGTGTCAACAACTGGAATGCAAAATAGTTAGAACCCTAAAGAGAACGTGAATAATATGTATATCTATATATATATATATATATATATATATATATATATATATATATATATATATATATATATATATATATATATATATATATATATATTATATATATATATATAATATATATAATATATATATATAGATATATATATATATAAATCATTGTTTTTTATTATTTTAGGTTGTCTTTGTCTTTTTAACAATATAAAAAAAATGTTTTCTTTTCTTTTTTTTTCTTTTTTTCTTTTCTCAGTCAGTTTCTATTTTGGGTAGGTTTTGTATTACAGTTTTTAAGACTTGTGAACAGTGATCACTTTATTGTTTCCTGAAGACTCATATATTGCATATGTTTCTGTGATATGTATATTGGTATATAATATAATGTTAGTTTTTGCTGTTTTGTGTCTGAAGATCTCACTTGGGGTATCACAGTATACCAGTATTGGCAATAACATTGATATTTAAACAATTAAATATTGCTATCATGTTAATAATACACATGATGATATTGTGTAAAAAAAAAAAAAAAAAAAATCCAGTGCCTTTTAAATCACGCTTTTGCATATATATGGGTACAGACTCCCACTATGCTGCTATTTTGAGTGTAATTCAACACAATAAACAAAGCTAAAGATGAATTTGTCTGATTTTCTGATATTGTGATGATATTGTTATTGTTGGTTCTTTTGGCCATGAAAATTGTGTAGTGAAAATTTGTAACTGTGACAGACCTAATCTGACTGATGTATAAAAAGATGCTTAAGACATCTAGAATATGTTTTACTTGATACCATGTTTGCAGCCATAAAACACACACACAAGATAAATAAACACAAATCTTGGATTTAAATATTTTACTGGTGTGAACAATGTGTAGCTTCAATGAAAAACTGGAACAAGCAGGTATAGTTTGAAATAAGATTATTTTTTTCCTAAAGCTAGTTGGTGAAGCTACTTGTGAAAGAAAAGATGAAAACTAGGAGTTGAAAGTAGGGATGCACCGAACCAACTTTTTCAGTCCCGATGATGGCTGATACTGAGTACTGAGCTGACACCAGTGTTTAATTAACTAAACTAAATTGATTAAAAATTATGTCTCTGTGTGTGGAAGTGACTGGGGTCATTAATTTATGTGTAAGGCAACATCAGGTTTGACTTAAACATTGCTTTCCTAACTTTGTAAAACAAAATGTGACGAACAAATACATAGATGTGTTTATTTACTTGTTATTTATTATTGAAATACCGTAATTAATTGTACACTAACAACTTGGCAGGAAAAGCTTCAAAATTTACATATATACATATATATATACTATATACATATAATGTATATAGTATATAAACACAATCATTATTATTATATTATTGCCAGTCCAGTATCAGTCCAGATACAGCAACTTTTTTTTTTTGCCAAAAATTCAATCAGTGCAGTTGTGAAATAAATAGCTGGATACAGTCGAGGTCAAGATTCCTCAAATTTTTTCTTATAAGGGAATCAAGAATCAATTGATTATAGTTCATGGCAAATACGTACACTTTTTATTTGAAAATAATAAAAAATGCAACTTCAGGACCCTCTGCTTCAGTTCTCAAGATACAAGTCAGTGCAATATTTAACAAAAAATAAAATAAACCAACTTCTAGTCCAGTTAAATGAACAACGATTTAAACTGCTGCTACTGTTCTCATTTTCAATAGTAACGGTAGAGCTTGCAATTTTGCATGTCGATGAGCGAACTGGAGTAACGTTTAACATTTGTTTACTAATAAGAGTGTTAAAAAATAAAAAGGAAAACATCCATGTAACGTTTGAGGTGCCTGAATACAAGGTGCAAAATCTTAGTATCGATACAAGAGATCATTTACCTTACAAATCATTTTTAGATCGATATACAATCCCCATTAAGGACAACTTGAAGAGTACCTATCAATGTAGTTGGATTGTAGGAATATACACCCCTAGTATCAGTGCATCTCTTGTTGAAAGGATGAAAACCACAGTATATATGTCTGTGTGTGTGTTTGTGTCATCTATGGGATGCATCTGTCACACCACTGTGAGGATGTCTGTATGGAGCACTAACTTGTCCACAGGGACAAGGCTCTGGGCTCGTGGTTAGAGTAATCACAGGAGCAGAAACAAATAGAGAGCTTGTTTTGTGACTACGTTATATGCATGTCTATGACAGCGATGACAGCTGAGACTTGCGCTCCCAACTCTCTCTTTCTCTATCTCTGTGGTGTGGGGGGGTTGCTATGCAGTGTGCATTTGAAGTGGCTTCTGGGAGGCCCCGGAGTGTGCCGAAAGGTCAGAGGTTACAACAACTGGGCCTCTCACACACCCTCCCCACAACCCCTTACCCCCCTAAACACCCACATCCACGCCTCCGCCCCCTCCTGTTTTCATGTCAGGGCCACAGATCACTTCCAGATCCCCCTGACACATTAGGCAGGAAAAAAAAAACTCCTGTTATCCTGCACTCACTGCTACAACTTAACATTTGAATGTTGTGTGTCAACCACCCCTACCCCTCCTGCCAACACCATCCTCGCTGTATCTTTATTAAGTTACAAATGCCTCTTGAAACACCCCCTCCCTTACTCTTCACATGTCAGAAAGAAACACATGTCATTGTACACACACATATCTCATGAATAGGCCATTGTGTTATTTCTCAGGGTGTAACCCACAAGTGTTAAACACAATACATTGTATTGCATTCTGTGTGTCTTTGTGTGTGTTGTACATACGGGCATGTGTGCTGCTCCTCAGGAGGATATTTTGTTCTACTCGCTAACAGAAGAATCTGGCTTGCGCTCAGTGAGGTGTGAAATTGCACTGTCATCCGCTTCACCTGTCAGAGAGGGAGGGGGAAAAGTGACTTGGATCCTTTGGAACGTTCTTTCTCTCTTTTATTCTGTCACTCATCTATTCTATTTTCTTCTCTTCTGGAGATCTGTATCTGGGTTTGGCTCAGCAGTGTTCACCGTATCACCCACCACCACCCCTTTGCTCTCCTGCTCAGCTTAACATCTGTTCCTAGTGAAGGCCAGAAAGGGGGGGATGTTGAACTCTTAAAATTAATTAGCACATTACCAAATGCTTGAGGTGGAAGAGGCCTCCTCGGACCCCCGTTAACTCACCCCACTCCGCTGCTCCTCACTTCTCTCCACTCCACCAAGTCCACTTCTCCCAAAGTCCCAGAGGGTCCGTTTATCACCCAGGACCAATTAGATTAGGAAGTGGGGTCGCTGACCCTCTGTCAGGCTTCATTAGCTCCTGTGTCACCTGACAGGGGCCATGCCACCACAAGGAGGAATATAGAGTGCAAGCGGAGGGGAGAAGTCATTGGTATCATGAAGGAGCTGTGACCACATCAAGGCACTCTTTGTACTTTTTTGAAAACAGGGATTTCTTCATCTATTAATTTCCCTTACTTATTTAAACTTTTTCCTTGCTAAGCCTTTCCAAGCTAACACAGGGGATCTATCTCTAGTCTATTTCAAACACAGATGTTGACACACTCAAATCTCAATTACATGCCAGGATTTTCTCTCTAGAAAACAACAACAAAAATGAAGTCTACCTTTGTCAGATATTAAGCAATTGATTCAAATATTTCATCATGATTAATGGCATGATTGTCCATAGTTAATTGCACATTTTTTATTTATTCAAAATGTACCTTAAAAGGAAATCTGTGAAGTATTTAATACTCTCAATAAGGGAGTGGGCAAATTGGCTACTTTATGCAAATTTATGTATTTATATATGTACTTGATTTATTACCTCAGTAAACATTGTAAACCAGCAAGTCACTATCACAGCGTTGGCCGGTCTGGGAGTTGTCCATATTTTCATCTTATAGAACTTTCACCTTTTCACAGTATGTTTTAAGTAACTGTCTCAGTTCAGTGTTTGGTTGTACTTAGGTGCGCACTAAAAAAACGGCGGTAGCCAAATGCTGAACTAGAGGCTTCAAAACAATGGGTGACGTCACAGTGACTGTGTGCGTTTCATACAGTATATACAGTCTATCATCAGTCTATTGTGGACCATCCATCACTCCATAACGCCCCCTTCTCTTAAGAAGCATCTTCATGCCATGGCTTCACATCACCTTTAACCTGTGTCCTAGAAGCATTATCCTAATAAGAAACCCCTTGTCATATGGCAATTCATCACACTTCCTTAGACTGCACAGACTAATATATTCTTGTAATGTGTTACATCTTCGCAGGTCTGCTGCTGATATGGACGATAGCATTTTTAATACTTCACATTTGTTTCAACCATCAGAGCAGAACATATGTTTGCACTATGACTGTTTTCTGTAGTGGTTCCATGCAGGGAAGAAAGATTTAATTGTATCTGTATGGTGTATTTGACCTTTGACCAACAATGTCACCAGCCACTGCCACCCTATTGGACGAGCAATCTGAAGTGTTTATTGAAACCATGATACTAAATGAAGTCTTTTCTCTTTTCCTCCATGTTTCTGCTGCCGCCCTGCTGTTGTCTCTACCAAAGGTAAGATACCATGGTTTTGATATGTTTTTGCACGAGTGTTTCCAAAAGTCAGTTCACATCCCCACCTCTGCCTGAAACATATATCCTCTCCTATATATTCTTCAGTTTATTCATTCGTAAATAAAACAGCTTTATTCTTCCCGCCATTTTTAAGATCACTGTACAGAGACAGACACTTGTGTGGGCACTGCTTACGGTTCAGCACAGTGTTGCTAGTTTAATCAATATATTTCCTTTCATTTGAGTTTATGTGTAAGTAGAAGGAAGTTACCTCTTTTATAGTTGTAGTCTGAGAAACATGACCTCATATTTGTTATGTATCCAATTAAACCAAAACAAACCATGGCCCAAAACATCAAAGCAAAAGGGTCCACGTGGATATGACCTGCACCCTCACATTTTAAATTCAAAGTGGTAAACACCACACATACGGTAGATATTTTCCAAATTAAAGTCCGTGGTAGTATGATTAAACTTTTTTCCATGGTTTAGTGTTAAAAAAGTTATAAAATTATAAAAAAGAATACCAATAAATAGTAATATTGAACCGCTCACCTATCACTCATTCATCATCAACTGCTTATCCATGGTCGGGTCGCAGCGGCAACAGCTCCAGCAAACTTCCTGGCCACATTAACCAGCTTTGACTGGGGCATCCTGGGGTGTCAGTGTGAAGATGTAATCTCTCCACCTAGTCCTGGGTCTTCCCCGGGGCCTCCTCCCAGCTGGTCTTTCCTAGGACAACTCCCTAGGGAGGCACTCAGATGCCTGAACCACCTCAACTGGCTCCTTTCAACACAAAGGAGCAGCGGATGGCTGAGCTTCTCACCTTATCTGTAAGGGAGACGCCAGCCACCCTACTGAGAAAACCCATTTGGCTGCTTGTACCCGCGATCTAGTTCTTTCGTGAGGTGAGAATCGGAACAATGGGGCGATGAAGAAAATGCAATACTGCCCCCGCTGCTCTAATTCTCCGGCCAATCTCACGTTCCATTATCCTCTCACTCGCGAATAAGACCCCAAGGGTTACTTGAACTCCTTCACTTGAGAACCACGACCTCAGATTTAGAGGTGCTGATCCTCATCCCAGCTGCTTCACACTGCAGATTGATCCAGTGAGTGCTGGTAGATCACAGACCAATAATGTCAACAGGACCACGTCATCTGCAAAAAGCAGTGATGAGATTTTCAGCACACCGATCTGCAAACCCTCCTCCCCCGAATTGCAATACTAAAAATCACAATACATTTTGAATCGCCACCAAAGTATTGTGATAGTGCTGAAGCGGGAGAAAGATGTATTTTCCAGCACTAATACACATTATATTCTGGAGTCTTAATGCACATTATATACTGGAGTCTTAATTCCTGTTTTTTTACCAAGTTGCAGGAGTTCTTATTTTTAGAATAAATAACAATTAAACCGTATATAGAAAAATTACATCTCTGCTTTTATTTGCTACCTTTTGTCTTACACAGTTATGAAAGCAATGTTTAAGGCAAGCCTGATGTTGCCTTACACAGGAAGGAATACAGCTTATTAATAAAAAACACTGGTATCGCATCATTAGACAAAACATTTAGAGACATCACCTTGGACTTTGGAATGGACATTTTTCACTATTTTCCGACATTTTGTAGACCAAACAATTGATTAATTTTAGAAATAATTGTCAGAAATACTTAATAATGAAAATAACTGTTAATTATAATAATAGTCTGAAGTTATTAATACTGAATCTTGAAAAATTTCAAAATAAGCTGAAGTTTTGCAGAATAGTCTGTGAAATAATGAGATATACTCTAAGCCAAATACTAATGTAAATGCTGGAAACCATTAATAAGCTCAACTCGTCCTGATTTTTACATATTTTGGAGCAGTGCTACAATTACTGTGAGCTAACTTTTTAAATTCAAATGGTTTTCTATCATTTTGGAATGAAGCCCTCCTATTGTCCCGTAGTCTGTAATAATGGATACAACACAGAAGAGTGTTTGAAGCTCCCACTCCTCCTCTCCTTCTGTCAAGTCTCGACTACAACACCTTAATTTGTTCCCAGACTCCATTTTTTGTCACCCTCTCCACCCCCCTCACCCTCCCAATCATCCATCTCTCTGCCTCCTCCTCTTCGTCCTCCACCTTTCCCCCCTCTCGCATCCAAATTTTCCACTTTTTTCCCTCTCCTACCACCTCCGTCTCCCTTTACTCCAACTCCTCCGTTATCTCACCCCATCTCTCCTCTCAAGTTTCTTTTCTCCTCCCTCTTCACCCCTCCTCTCCCTCCCAGCCTGGCTGTGTGTTGCGCCTGTTTACCTCCATCGTTCCACCAGATGGTTTGTGTTAAAACTCTACATTTGACAGCTCGGATGATTTTTTTTTCCTCCTGATATTATTTTAACATCGGGGGGATTGCTCGGACCTGGAGGAACAGAGAAGCAGGACAAGCAGGGGGTAAAAGGAAATTAAAGTATAAAAAAACCCCTCATGTATTAAAAGCAATTATTCCATCAAGCAAAGGGCAGTAGTCATCACAGGGCCCTTCTTGGTTTGGTTCCCTGTTACTTTTTTTAAATAAATAAAGGCACATATACTGTAATATTGATTTAAATCACATCTGTTAGGGTGATTTCATCCACCCCCTCTCCCTCTGCTCCATGTCTTTTGGAAGAGAGAAGTGGCCCGGGCTGCCAGAAATAATTGCTTGTTTGCTGGTATTTACTTGAAATCTGTCAAAGACGGAGAGAGAAAGTGAGTAAGTGCAAGAGTTAGTGAGAGAAACGGAGGGAAAGAGGGACCACTTGGGCCCTACATGGATGATTATATGCTGCTTGTCTTCCTGCTGCTGAGGGAGATGTGTGTGCATATGCGTGTGTCGCTTTCCAGGACCATCATACACAACCGGATGTTTAAATACTTTTTTGTTTTAATGTCTTAGTGAATTTTAAGGTGGCAAAAAAATGTCAGGCGGACGTAAAATACCTGAAAAAAACAAGCCAGTTCCATCTGCTGAAGAAAACCTTGAGAAGAGGTTGAGCTCCATAAGCTAGTAAGGGGACCTTGAGATAGGATTGTTTTGTCATGCAGCAAAAACACTTTCCAACAGAGAGAGATGACTTCCATTAAAAGTAATACAAACCAAAGCTGCAAGGATTTTACATGGTTTGTACTTTAATGAAAAATACCTGAAAAAATGAAATAATCACTGTTTTTGTTACTTTGAAAAAATAGTTTGGCAATTTGGGCATTTTGCTTAGTTGCTCACTTGCTGAAAGTTAGATGATGATATTGCTCTTATATCTAGGGCTGTACCGAATTTACTAATCTCGTTGTGCGGAACAGGTTGAGATGTGGCCATGTTTATGAAAGAACGCAGAGACTCTGCAATCTGAACTAAAACGGCAAACTTTATTACTTCTTTCAACCTTGACAAAGACAGCCTAGACCAGATCTACTCCTTTCATTCTTACCTTTCACAATAAAAGCCCTAGACATATAATTACCGCAGGCAAGTATTTCACAAGCATTACGTGTTGTTTAGTCATCACGCCCCCAGTGTGTAAATGCCTTTAGTGTTTTATTTTTGATTAAATCTATCACCTATCTTTATTGAATATATAGTAACTCATTAGTTTTGTCATAAATACATGTAGGTGTGGACTGAGGACTGCAGCCCTTGTTGTGTGTATGTTTGAGAGAGAGACAGGGAAAGAGATGGTGGAAGGTGGACTACTGCACACAGTATAAGTTATTAAAAACTTATTCGGAATGCTGCTTTGTTGCCTGACTGCCCAAATGCGTGATCATTTATAGTAAGCCTACCTGAACCCGCCCGTCCCATGCGTTGTGGGTCACCACCAATTCTACATATTGTATAATACTAATTAATATTGGTCTAGCATGATCTTTGTCTGCAACTGTGCAGAAATACAAATTAAACACAATGAATAGACATGCAAATAAAGTTGATTTCAAAAGCAAACATTATTAATTAATCTTCAAACTATTTGGTATAGCCCTTGTCATATCTGTGGACCAGGAGTCGATTTGCCTACATATAGCTCAGCATAAAGACTGGAAACGAGGAGGAAAATGCAGCCTGGCTTTGTCCAGCACCCCTAACGTGCTATCATTTCTTTTTATTTTATTTATCTATTTCCGAACGTGACTCAACGTAAAAACCACAACTTGTCATTTACATTACACTACATGTATATGAATTTTTTTTAAAAAAGAGATGCAACAAGTTAATTAGTGAGCGTTAAATGTCTCTTCCTATTTTTAAAGTGGTATGGATATCATCTAACTCTCTGCAAGTAAACAAATAAGTGTGCTTCCACAATGTAGAACTATTTCTTTTTATTCTCAAAATGTTTCTTGCCTGTGTAAATGAAACGTTTTGGTGAGGTGGCTAACCAGGACCAAACGTCTGGCTCATTGCCTGGCACACATGCTAGTGTGTGTTTTGTGTGTGTGTAGTCTGTGGGCGACCTGAGTGTGGAAAGCCTCCTTATTGCAGAGTGTTTAATCTTGTGCCATAGCAGTTTGGTTTCCAGTATTGCTGGACGTCTTCTGAGCAGCATTAGCCTGATTATAGCGCTACTTATTTGGTGGGGAGGCCTCAGTCTGCAGATCTGCGTGATGTTCTGGCCTCTGCCAAGGCGCCATTCCCACTGTCTCCCTCCTCCTCCTTGTCTCCTCCCTTCGTCCTGCTCCCTTTCCCTCCTTCGCTTGCTTTCATTCCCTCCCTGAATAACCACAAACAATAAATCCTCTGTTACATTTAACCTCCTCACGTGTTTCCTTTTTTCCCTCCATCCCTCCCTCGTTCAGTCTTTCACTCACTTGTTGCTTTTTTCCTCCTTCCCTCTCATAACATTCTAGCTTTTTTGGATTTTGTCTTCTGCCTGTTACTCATCTCTCTCGGGTGTTTTGGGACTTGTTTGTGGGCTTGGAGCATACAGTAGAATACACACACACTCAGTCAGGCCACCGCTAACTCTCCCACTCCAAGCCAATGACAGCAGTGATTAGTATCTCATAACAACTTAGATTGTGTGGGAAGTGGGTGTGTTTGTGTGTGCATGTGTTTAGCTAGTACAATACCCTGACAGTAGCATCACCACTCGCCACAGCTGCAGCGGTGGTGGGACGGCAAACAGATTTGGAGTAATCTTCCCCTAATGAGATTGGTCCCTCATTCCTACGTCTTTATGGGAGCAGCAAGCGGGCTGCTACTCTGTAGCTCTCTATGGGAGGACCATCACTAAGACAGAGTGTAGCGGAGTGTAGCGAGACACAGGTTGTAATAGGGATGTCACAGTATCACGGTAGTTGATACTAGGGATGGGAATGGTTTGCTAGTCACGGTTTGGTTTATGTATGTATTGTTTGGTTCATTTGAAGTAGGTTATGAGGCCGATTGTGTATTTTTTCGTTGCGTTTATTGTCACATTAGAAATCAAGGCGTATGGAAAGAGGCTGGGACACGGGCGGACAAGAATATGAGGTATTACACAAGTGCAGTGACGTTGGCGATGGCGAACCAGATTTTACTGTGCATCTCTCAACCACCGCCACTATGTTTACACTACCACAGCTAGTAACTTAAGCATACACGTAAACATTTAAGTACAAACTTATTTATTGATATAAAGGACATACTTCTGGCTTTACTTACTTTTTCTATTATGTATATACTAATCTATTTATTTTATTGTATTAATACTGTTTTTAAATCTAAAAAAAAACAAAAAAAAAAAAAAACGCAGGCAAACTCATCCCCCTCCAACACCGGTGAACATCCGGGGATCAGACATTGAGATGGTGACATCTTATAAATACCTGGGTGTTCACCTGAACAATAAACTGGACTGGACTACAAATTCCTCTGAACTCCATAAAAAAGGCCAGAGCAGGCTGTATCTGCTCAGGAGACTGAGGTCCTTTGGAGTGCAGGGGACACTCCTGAAAACATTTTATGACACTGTTGTGGCATCAGCCATATTTTATGGAGTGGTTTGCTGGGGCAGCAGCATCACAGCTGCAGACAGGAAGAGGCTGGATAAGATTATTAAAAGGGCCAGCTCTGTCCTGGGATGCTCTCTAGACACAGTGCAGGTGGTGGGAGAGAAGAGGACGATGGCTAAGCTGTCGTCCATGATGGAGAAGGACTCCCACCCCATGAGAGACACCATCAGAGCTCTGGAGAGCTCCTTCAGTGACAGGCTGCTACACCCTAAGTGTACGAAGGAGCGTTACAGAAGGTCCTTCCTGCCTGCAGCTGTTAGACTCCACAACCAGCACTGCTCCCAGTAAACCACAATCACAGTCACATTCACAACAAACTCACCGGACATACGTGCAATAAGGACTCATGTGCGACTATGTCATCTGCTTGAATTATAGGAACCGGACAATTATTTATTGATATAAATGGACATACTTCTGGCTTTATTTTTATTTTTCTTTATTTTTCTTTTCTTTTTCTATTATGTATATACTAAATTATTATTTTTTTATTTGTATGAATATTGTTTTTAAATCTATGCTTGTCTTCTATTGCACTATCCACTTGCTGCTGTAATGGGTAAATTTCCCCACTGTGGGACTAATAAAGGAATATCTTATCTTATCTTATCTTATCTTATGACTTTAGTTCGTTCTAGTAAGCACTGTTCAGTGGTTGTGGTAGGGGAGTTTATTGTGAAGGGTGGAACGGTAGAGGTGAAGCGGTGAAGCACTGTCAGTGACAAGGGTCCAGACAACAGAGCCTCCATGTTATTAATATATTATCCTCCTAAAGTTTAGGAGCAATGTAACCCTCAGCTACACAAGCTGAAACTAAATCTGGCAGTAGGCTCTGTAGTCTAACTTTAGGTTAGTTTGTCATGTATCTTAGTTGTAAACTCATCAGCTGGCTGAGACAAAGCAGCTCCTCCTCTCTACCAGCGGGACCTTTAGTGGTTCTCATCAGCAGAGGGAGGATGGAGGACGGAGTGCAGGAGGAAGGACTGATACTGACTGAGGTTTGTGTTCTTCAGTCTTATAAACTTCACTCAGAAATATATTAATATTTTGGATTGCTTCCAGTGAGATATTGAGTTTATATGGTGACTTTGCTGTTGTAAACATTACTGTTGCTGCTTTAGTATCCTGGTTGTATTTGAAATATTCAATTCTAATCTGGTTCTGAATTTAAAAACAACCAGGCTGACATATGTATAGCTAACATGCACACTTCAGTATGCACACTTCAGTTTGTTTAGCCGTACACTTCAGTTTGTTTAGCCGTATCTAACCCTAACCCATAAGTCGTATCATTATTGCAATATTGAGCAGTGTTATCACACATGGCAGATATTCCTCATATGATGCTGGCCTGGTATATGTTACTGTTGTTTAAAAAACTCTAGTGCTGGCTGACCTGATGCTGCACTTTTTGTTGATGATTTGCTTTTTTATTTATTAATTCTTTTTAAATAACACAGTGGCACTTTTCTTTTAGATCAGAAATCCAGCTATAAGATGTGACAATGAAGAAGTGTTTTGTTCCTTATGTTAGACAAACAGTTGTTGACTTATTTTGCCAAATAATTGAAATGCATGTGTAAATTGCAAGTTGAAAATTGGCCTCCTTGCTGTACCATAAATGTACCAATCGAACCGAAAACCGTGACCACAACCCATGATATGAACCAAACTGTGAATTTTATGAACAGTCCCACCCCTAGTTGATAGCAATACCAGTGAAACTCCAAGATTGTCTAAACCAATTCAATACTATGGTAGAAAACAAAAGCAAAACAATAAATCCCATTTACTTCACCATGCACTCCTTTATTACGGTTTGTATACTGGTTTATGTTAGAAAGTTAAACAGGTCATAATTCCCTTTCTTTTATCTATTTTATGTTGCTGATAAAACAAGTGGATGTATTCACATTTCTTACTAAAAGCTTAATTTTATTTGAACTAGGGCTTTCAATCAATTAAAATAGTTAATCACGATTAATTGTAAAGTGTTGCATCTGTTCAAAATGTACCTTAAAGGGAGATTTGTCAAGTATTTGATACCCTTATCAACATGGGAGTGAGCAAATATGCTGGTTTATACAAATACGTATATATTTTATTGTAAATCAATTAACAACACAAAACAATGTGTCAGTGTGCTGAAAGGACTATGACTTACCCAAACTGCATGTGGTTATCATAGCGTGGACATGTCTGTAAAGGGGAGACTCATGGTTACCCATTGGAGTTCATTTTGCTGCTGCCATCATGTGTTACATCATCAATAAAGATGAGTGAGCCATGAAAGCCCAAGCCATGACATTAACCTCCACCGTGTTTCACAGATGATCTGGTGTGTTTGCAATCATGAGCAGATCCTTCCATTCTCCACACATTAGCCTTTCCATCATCTTTGTCTAATCAGCCCAGAAAACTTTGTCCCAGAACATTTGAGCCTCTTCTCTGTACTTTTTGGCTAATTCCAACTTCTCCTTCCTATTCATATTGCTAATGTGTGGTTCTCATCTTCTGGTGTAGCCTCAGTACTTTTGTATCTAAAGTGTTCTGTGAACGGCGGATTGTGATTCCTTCACTCCTGCTCTGTGGAGGTTGCTGGTGATGTCACTGACAGTTGTTTTGGGATTTTTCTTTTCAGCTCTCACAATGTTTGTCATCAACTGCTGATGTTTTCCTTTATCTACCAATTCCACTTCTGTTGCTCAGTACACCAGTGCTTTCTTTCTTGTTTGTGCAATGGCTCTGACTCCTTTTCTATCTTCTCTCAGCTTTCCTCCAATAGACAGCTCTTTGGTCTTCATGTTGGTCACACCTTTTTAACTATAAATGCAGTCTGCACAGGCAGAACCCAGAGCTGAGACTGAGAGTAGACATTCAGCGCTATTTCTTGTTTGAATAATCAATGTAACAGGACACACCTGGGCAACAAAAAACACCAGTCAGTCACATGTTCCAATAACTTTGCTCACTTGAAAAATGGGTTGGTTCAAACAAACCATGCTTTCTTCTAAGTTGTGTGACAGATCTAGATGTAAATATCTGGAAGTAGAAACTGAAACACTGATCTCTTGTCTCATATTCAACTTCTGATGTCAAACCCAAATGTTTTCAGTGTACAGCAAAAATAAAGGAATTGGCCTCATTGTTCCAGCAGTTTTGGAGGGGACTTTAGCTTTAAAATCCTCTACGGCCTTCAAGATATTGATTGCGTTAATGCATTAAAGAAATTAGTTATCGTTTCAGAGTTAAAATTAATTTGTCTTAATGCATTATCATGTTAACTTTGACAGCCCTAACAATGCTAGAATTTACCTTTACCCCTTCATTTTTACTGAATAGAGCCCAAATTCAGCATAATGTAAATCAGTAGCACCTCCTGTGTTGAAATTGGCAGGATGAGAGCTAGCTAACGTTAGCTATTGGCATCCATTAGCATATGATGCATCCCGAGGATGTGTCAGTGAGTTTTAGTGTCGCAAACATACATTCTGTCATCCCTGGGACAAAATGCTTAGAAATAATCTTTTACTTTTGGGATTCGTCATTTTTGCATGTCACTTTACTAGCGTCCGATAGCATCACTTACAGTCCAAAATGGCAGAAGCGTAGCTTTGCATTTGGCTGCTGATGTTTCAATGAAACAAACATTTCACATTTGCAGTACAGTAGAAAAATGAGTACCACCGCATTTTCAGAATTTTGCCATCGACTTGGTACGGAAGTATCGGTTCTTGTGACATCCCTAAGTTGTAATGTAGGGAAGAGGTTGTCAATTTTGCAGGCAGAGGTTTGTTAAACAGCCTGCTAGGTGGGCAGTAGGTTAGTGGAATGGATCAGATAGAAAAGCAGGCAGGTACTGTAGGATGGTAGGCAGGCGGACACCGTCTCACAAGATGTGGAAGGCACAGGACAGGCCTTTATCTGATGGCCTTTGCTGGTCAATTAGATTAGAGCACAGTACAGCAAAGACTAGTTAATTCTCCAGATAAACATGATCGCTGGTTCCTCAGACCACTAAATCGATCCGCTTTTTCCATTTTGGTGAATTTCATTACACAGTATATCAAGATCCAAGACTGTTTTTCCATAACAGCTAATTAGATGAGCATATGGATCAGAACAGGTTGTTTTCTTCAAGCCTGGTTTCCAAAGCATCAGTGAAGGTCACATTATGTTTTTTGGACTAATCTTGTCTGGATTTACTGGATCAGACTTCACCCACAATGCACTCTGAGCAGACAATACCAACCTCAGGTGTGGTTACCTCTCTACCTGTGATCACCCCCTGCTTGTCCTGGACTGATTTTCTTTGCTCTACCCTGACATGTATTTATATTTAAATTGTTATGGAACAACATTTTAACATTTTGAAGTCTGGGCAATCCCATTATCCTCTGTGGTTTTACTGTATTCTTCTCAGTTGCCATCTCTTAATCTGTTTTTCTTTCTCTTCCTTTGCTCTTTCTGTAACAGGAACACACACAGCAGACATAATAGCAGGTTGGCAGTCCCAACCACTGGACACTGTTTGTACAGAATGCTAGCATATGTCAAACCTGGCTTATTGAACTTAGACCGCAGCCTGAAACAGCCACTGCTCGGTGCTTCGAGTCACCACGGGCCCACAGGAGAAACACACACACACACATATTCCCACACATATTCACATGCTGTTATGCATGCATAGACCTATACAGTGTGTATATATACATGCATAAATATGCAGACACACACACCGAGAAAGGTTACTCGGTACATTTTCAGAAAAAAAAAAGCATTACCTCATTTTAGCATTAGGAGGCTACAGGCAGAATGAAAAGCAGACAGAGAGAAGGGGAGGGAGGAAGGTTGGAGGAAGACAAAATGTCACGACAGGGTTTGTGTGACAAATATTCATTTTCATGTAAGCTGATAAGCCTGCTGATGCTCAGCTTTCATCTTGTGTACACTAATGACCCCAGCAAACGTATTTAACACATGTTGTTACTCATGATCACACAAGCTGCTGTTTTGTGCGTATATGTGTTATTCAAGACTTGCTGGTTGAGACGTGTGTTGGGCAGTGAGATGTTAATTAGTAACATGCATACTTTTTCAATAGTAAGTAAGGTAAGGGATTTTAATTTGTTGCAGTAATTACGAGTTGCTAAATCCCAGTAATGGTCTGTTACTTCTACATTTTGGGGGTCGCTTGTCCGCTGTCTCAGGGGAGTTTGATGTAGGGTCTTTGGCTTGGTGCAGGGGCTGGAGGTGTGGGGAGGCAGCAAACCCAGTGATATCTTTTTTTTTTTTTTTTTTTTTATTTCATTCTTCTTCACTGTCAAAACCAAGCCTCCAGGAAGAGTTCAGGCTTTTCAGCCAATTTGTTATAGTGGCCAACTTCTGGGTCTGTCACATGATGCCAGACATTTCCCCGTATACTTGCACTGTGAAAGAGACTTCAGAGAATCAGCAGATCTTTATTTTTTTAGTTGAAGTAACCTCCCAGTATGAATCCTTGAATAGCCCTTTGTAATCCATTAGGTTGCAGAAGTTGTAAAATGCACTATTCACTGAATCCAGAGTTTTTTTTTTCTTGGACTGACCCTTTGGCCCACACTAAAAGATTAAAGATAAAATCTTAAATAGATGTTGAAAATGTGAGAGACCTGACACATAACGACATGTTATGTTTAATTTAACAGTTTTGTTCTTATAGTGTGTGAAGACAGCAACCACACACTAACATATTCATTCATGAACAAGAGTCCCAATAAAATCTGGTAAAAAAAAAAAAAATCTCTCACAATCAAACTTGACTTTAGTGTAAACAAACATGGCAGACCATGGGCATGAAGAATTAGCAATGTTAATTTTTGCAATACTTTGTAAGAAAGAAGAAGAAGAAGATATTCCTTTATTAGTCCCACGAGGGGAAATTCAATTTTCAATTCAATTCAATTTGAACTTATACACGGTACATGCAGACCCGAACACACACATGCACAAACATGCATCAATGGAGAGATGTCAGAGTGAGGGGGCTGCTCCTGACAAGCGTGCCGAGCAGTTGGGGGTTTGGTGCCTTGCTCAGGGGCACCTCGGCAGTGCCCAAGAGGTAACTGGCACCTCTCCAGCTAGCAGTTCACACTCAGTTCTTGGTCCATGTCGGGACTTGAACCGGTGACCCTCTGGTTCCCAAGCCAACTCCCTACAGACTGAGCTACTGCCGCCCCCTCTGCACTGAAAATTGAGGAAGAAAAATAATGGATAAAGTCATGGACACACATTATATAAAGACTTGTGTTGTTGCGACAAATCACATAAATGAACAAGTTGGTCCTCCATTGCTAAGGTCCATCTTAGTACTACTTTATGCTCTGCATTTTGTATTGGCCCATACATTAGCTGCAGCCACCATGATGACATTGGTTGTCCTTCCGCTTCAGTCACTTTGGTTCTCAAATTGGTCTTTCCTACATAACTGTGCCATCAACTGTCCTTGGGGTTCCCCACATGTAACACCATATCTGATCAGAAATACTGAACCTGTAATATTTCCGATTTGAAATCAGTGCAGCCAGAATAGACTTCCGAGCCAATTAGGGGGTGTAAAAATCACTGTCAACATACCTCACACGACAAGAATATCTGGACAGATAATCTTTAGAACCATCAAAAAAAATCAAGGTTTTACTGTCAGAAGGGGAGAATCTGGCCCAAAATTGGCTGGATTCTTGTGTAGTGTGCACCTCGGTTGTTAATCGGTTATTTTGGTCTTCTGCAACTAAGATTTCATGAGTCAGTTCATCATTTTTAATGCTTTTTCAAACGGATCAACTTGTTCTCAAAAAACTGCTAAACACCAGATGTAAAGCAGCTTTTGTGTGATTCTTTGTGGACAGATCTGTTAATTAAATAATCAACTAATCGCTTTCATTCGTTCATGTGAGTGAGACTGGCGGGGTTGAAGGAAATGTAAGTGTGCTTGCTCCACACAACACATGAGGCAGTTCTTTGAATGCATCATAAATATATTTAGTCATTTTTATGTTTACATCCTTTGAATGAGGTCCAGTGGTGTTTTTATCACATAAATGTGGAACTTCTTGTTCCTCCTTATCCAAATTCACAAAAAGACAACACCATATCATCCACTGAGGGAGGATGAAGCCAAGATGATCGTCTTGTTAAAGCACTTTAGGGACACCTCAAGTACTATACAGTGTCTATAAGGCCCTTATATGATCCTTAAGGGATTCTCAGAGCCCCACTGGGGGTGAAATTAGCCCCAGATAATCATCTTCTTTTGGGCTACAGCCACTCTCAGCACCAGGCCTGTTTTACACCCCATTTACCAAGAAAAGAGGGGACAACTTGCCTTAGTCACTGCTTTGCTCTCAATCTAAATAGCTGGTAGAATGGATGAAAATAAAATAAAGCCTGGAAATGTAGATGGAAGTAGGGATGTCACTATACCAGAAATTTTGTAGTTGATACCAATATCTGTAAAATTCCCCAATTCTCAATACCAATTCGATACAATGGTAAAATACAAAAGTAAAAAAATAAATCCCATGCACTCCTTTATTACTGTTAGCATACCGCTTTTTGTTAAGAAGTTAAACAGGTTATAATTCTTTCTTGAGCTGCCCCCTCTTAATCGATTATTTGACTAATCGATTCGTCATTGTGAAATGACGAATGTCTTCCTCATTTTTTAGTCTTTTCATGCTGAATAACTTAATTCCAAGAAACCTATGAGCACATTTCTGGTAAACACAAAATTTAATGTGATTCTTTGTAGAGAAACTTAGTTTTACAGATCTGTGCATTAAATCAATTACCATATTTTTCGCACTATAAGGCACACTATCAATGAACGTGCCTATTTTCATACATAAGGTGCTCTTGTGTCGTGATAGTAGAGTAACTCGCCCGGCGTTGCCTCCCTGTCTTGGTGAATGTGTGTTCACCTTCTGTCATCCAACGCTCCCACGCAGCTTGCAATTTAACTTTGAACGACCTATTGACACTAATATATAGTGGTTGGAGTTCTTTAGTTAATCCAGAGATGGACGCGCATGGAGTCGCAGATCAATAGGGACGGAGATTTGTGGAAAAAGCCATTCGGTCTCTTAACATAAATCTCCGACAAACCATCCAGTGGTGCGGCTTCGTAGCTTACCAAAGTCGTAATAAAACATTTTGACAATCAGAATTGATACATAAGGCGCACTGGATTATAAGGCGCACTGTCAATTTTTGAGAAAATTAAAGCATTTTAAGTGCGCCTCATAGTGTGAAAAATATTAGTAATCCATTAGTTGATAAAATTGTATGCGTGTTAGTTGACTAACAATATCTTTGGTCAAGGACAACCCTAATTCCCTCTCTAGTATGTTTATTATAGAGCTGTCAATCAATTATAGTTGGGATTTATCGCATTATTGTGCAAGCATTATTTAACCTCATTTGCGACAAGCAAGTATGACATGGTTGGTACCAATGGATTCCTTAGGTCTTCTAGGTTCATATGATGCTGGTGTCTGAGCCCACCTCAGCCTAAAAATAGCAAGTTGCATTAAAGAAATTAGTGCTGTTAAAATGAATTTGCATAAACGTGTATGTATAACTTTGACAGCTCTACTATTTTAGATTTTATTTTATAAAACATTTCCTTCAAACAACTGTATATATTCAAGTTCCTAACCAAAAATAACATTTAACAAGATTACATGAGAACAGATCATGATAACCTTAGGGGAAATCTTTGTCCAATACTCCTCTTTACTGAATAGAGCCTAAACGTGTCTTAATGTAAATCAGTGGCACCTCCCATTAAGGTTAGTTGCTCCATGCTCCATGCAGTTCTGTGCATCCCTCCGGCTGCTAACAGCTAATGTTAACTAGCTTTTGTCCTGCTGATTTCAGCATGGATTTGTTGTCCACAACGTAGCAGTCACAGGGAAAAAAATTGGGGGCATCAGTAGTGAGTTTGGTCTGTACCATTTTCTATCATCCCCAGGACACTGTTAGTTTCAAGCCCTGATGGAACCTACGCTACTGTAGAAAACTGAGTGTCTTCACTTTTTCAGAATTATGGCATTGATACTGATGTATCAGTTCTCGTGACATCCCTATGTGGGAGAGAACGCAGCTGGAGTTGACCAGTAATGCTTCTACCGATTACCAGCAGGTCTGTGGTACCTGCAAAACAAACCGGAGTCACTGGATAAAGTTCCGTCCTTTCATGGGAAGTGTCTCTGTCGGATGATAGATTGCAATGATCCTCACATTCCCGCCCCCAACTCAGTTTTCTCTATTCTGTATGCTTCCCTTTCACCTCTATCTACCCCCACACCCCCAATCTCCCACACTCCCCTGCTCCTCTCTAGCCATCGTCATTGTGTCTTAAATCTCTCTTTCCGCCTGATTTTACCTGAACGGTGATAGAGGAGGTTCTCACTATATGTGAAAAGAGGCTTTCTATAGATGAAAGGAGGTGTGTAGAATCAACACATTAGAGAACCTTGCTGCCACACTCCCCCTTAAAGTAACAGTATGATGCAACACACACATTCATACATACAAACACACACACATGTACCATGAAAAGAGACAGAGAGAGAGTACTACGCATTAAGATATCTCGCCTGTGGGTGGAGAGGTACGACAAGTAAGGAGATGAATAGTGTTAATGTTAATGCCTGTTAAACCACATATGTTAGAATCAGAAGGGAATAAGCCAAGTTCTCTCCTCCCTCAAAGCCTAATGTGAAATATAGCTTCCTTTACATTCAGCTGAGAGGTGTATTTTTAACAGTGATTTGTAGGTGTAGTTGCGATGATAACAGAAAGATCTACACAAACGCAAAAGTGCGAGTCCACGTCGACCACAAGCACGGCATGCATACTGTACATTCATGCATGCAAATACACACACACACACACACACACACACACACACACACACACACACACACACACACACACCTCGCTGTGGTGTCCTGAGCCTGTGTGGCCCGGCAGCGCTGGGATGTGGAGTGAAGCAGGAAATGTGTGAGCCATGAAGGCATGTGTTTATGCTGGCTGCAGTCGCCCATCACCAGCCAGAGGGAAAACAGACACCAGCACCGCTTCATTTGCTCTCCATCGCTCTCCATCGCTCTCTTCGTCCTCCACCAAGTCCTCAACGTGATTTTTTTTTCTCACCCCTGCCTCTCCAAAGATTTCTTCTCTCGCGCTGCATTCCTCTTTATTTTAGTCTCATTGTTTTTCTTTATGTTTCACTTCTAAAAAGTAAGCTGCAACTTATGTATATAAGAAACGATAATTCCCATTATAGTAACGCAAAGCTAGTCAACATTAGTCACAAGAAAAATCACTTCCAGAAACAAATCAAAAAAGTGGCCCCAGTGGGGGCTAATAAAGATAAGGTGTTGAGATAATGACACTTAAATAAAAGAATGAATACACATTTAAAGACAAATAGTGAAGCAGCATTAATAAAATGAAAATTTAATTACCCAAAATAAATACAGGTAGACTTGCAGAACTTGGCTGTGCTACTTGCTGCGGCTGGCCAGAGCCCTGAATCAACAGTTTGCTCTCATCAAGGCAATTTTTCCTCAAGGTTTGGACAACACAGCTTTTTGCACAATAAAAAGTCCTGTCACACAGTTGAATGGCTTTCAGTATTTCTCTGTTTGTTAGACAGCTACAGTACATTAGCTTAATCATTGCCTGATGTTTCCTCTACTCGTGTGTGTGTGTGTGTGTGTGTGTGTGTGTGTGTGTGTGTGTGTGTGTGTGTGTGTGTGTGTGTGTGTGTGTGTGTGTGTGTGTGTGTGTGTGTGTGTGTGTGTGTGTGTGAGCGCAGTGCAATGACCTGGCAGCAGTGTTAGATTGGGATCTGCTTTCTGGTAAGGGTAGGTGTTGGAGCATGATGGAGATTGAAGAGTATTCACATGCAATAACTGTCTCTATAAGTGGAAAAACACAAGATTGATTTAAGAATGATGCCTTAAGGCCTTTCACATCAAGTCTGTTTATTTTCATCTGAAATTGTTGCATGTTTAAACATAAGTACAACCTCACGATGTGTCAATCACGTTTACACACCTGAACTCTGAAAATTTCCTCCATCTATATAAACGTCATCATCCAAAATTCACGCTGTCTCACAGCAAAAAGCATGTTATGATAAAGAAATAAAAGAATACAGAGAAGCGGAACGTAAAGATTGTAACAGGTGATTGCAGAAGAGATTGGAATTGGGGTTGGCTGCAAAACAAAGCATGTAAGAAAAATTAGACAGTTAAAGGAGGCAGCTAAACCATATCTTGTTGCTATTTATTAATTTGTTCCGCGCTCGACTTTGCCACACCACAGGCTGTGTGGGTTTTAGCTGCCACTCTAGAGGGCCAATCACACGTCATATTAAATCAAAGAACACTTGTAGTGATTGGCTGCGAGCAAAACCATATAAATGTTAATTTTTTTTTTTTTTTTTACTGGATCTGGGTACAAAAATCGAAAGATTGATTGCAGGTATTGTTTGGCTGGACAGGTTTTGATAGTACTTGGTCCTGAGTTATTTCAGTTGATACCTTAAAAGTATCTAGTATTGATACCCAACCCTAACAACATTGGCAGTCATATTTAATATTTTTTATTTGTTCTGGGTAGTAGAGAGAGATTACAGGAAACAGTGGTCCCTGAGCCAGACTCGAACCAGGGACATTGTAGTTCAAAATATCAAATAAACAATGATAGACCTTTTTTTAAAAAATAATTAATGCCCTTATTTAAACATATGAAATGATCCATGTGTCATACTGTTGAGAAATGTTCTGTTCCAAGGCTGTGGATGGGATTTTGAATGAGGTTATGTTACTTCTGGAATAGAACCAGGAAGCTCCAGTTTCACTTCTCTCTATTTGGCAGTTTTAGGGATGTTGACTCACATCTCACAAATGCTATATTCATCAGGCTGAAATGAGGGATTTATTACAAGCTTGCACAGGTAAGAGAAGCCGACTTGGAACATTCGTACGAGGACACCTCACATACAGTATAGCTGACTGTAGTGTGGTATATGAGGTGTGTGAGAGGAGGAGTGATGTAATGATGATAACAGGGATATTAATGAGTTCTGGGGGAGACAGGAAGTTAACACAGAGTTAAACTCTTCTCTTCTCTCTCGCACACAACATTCTTCTTGCTAAAAAAAAAAAGTACTCTTTGCTCTGTTAGTTTGGGGCCTGTCAGAGAATGCAGGAATAACATAGGAAAAAGGGAAAGAACACAAAAACAGCTAGAGGTTAGGGAATGAGGGTATTATGTTTTTATTCCACCTTTTTAGTGAAAGAAGTGTGCAAGCTGGTAGTACAGAGAACTCTGGATACATTGGGGTTGAGAGACAGGAAAGACGGTATAAAAGCTGTGTCAGAAGTGTAAGACGTTAACAATGTTTGATGGTCTCCTTAGTACAGAAAGGAAGACTGTGCATGCTGCACAATTTCTTTGGTCTCGAAGAAGCTGCCAATTTGGATCAACTCTGTTTTTTGCCTCTTTGGGATATTACAGTTTGAAAATGTGCTTTTAAAAAACATACAGTACAGAAAAACAAAGATGGCCTATAATTCTGCACTCACCCCCCTTTTGTTTGATATCATCATTCATGACAAGCTGCTGATAGTGATGAAAAATTGGTCAGCACAGCAATACAGATAGAGATACAGGATCATCGGGGGGTTGTGCGGGTCAGCTCGGGAGTTCAACCACGGTCAATGTCATTGGGATCTGCGAGACTAAGTCCCCATGAGCGTGTGGATCTCGGTGATTGAGTGATTGAGCGCTTAGTGTTTGAGCCTGTGGACAGCCCAAACAAGTTAATCCCCACCCACCCCCCCCCCATCACTAAACCCCCCCCCCCCCCCCCCCCCCCCCCCCCCCACACACACACACACACACACACACACACACACACACACAGCAGAGGGAGAGGAAATTTAGTGGACAGGGCTTTAGCAGGGCTAGTCCAAAAAAAAGCTCCTTAATGATTTAATCAGTGGAGATATTCATTTGCTGTAATACGAGGGTGCTCGATCAGCTTTGTACACTCTGTACAGGGTTCCGAGGGCCAGCGAGGACAGGCTGATGTGAACGGGAGAATTTGTGATTATGGAGCTGGATTAAAAGACGAGGTTGTGCTTTTCTTGATTGGGGACAGAATCTGAGCCGGAGGTCAGGCGAGCTTGTTGGGAATTGGATGATCCTTTATGGAAAGAAGAGATCCACTCAGAGTTGCAGGCATGCAACCTAGAATATTACTGTTGCATTTTCACACAGTCTAGATTGTGGCTTCAGTAGGCTGGATATCAGCTCTCAATACTTCCAAAGTGGTAAACACTACATATCCAGTAAAAGATGGAAACACTTTGGGTTTCACACATTGCAGGAAAAGCAGAGCTAGACATCATGGCTAAAGCTGCATTCTAACTCTGTTATGGACAGGAAATATTATCGTAGTGTGGTAACATGCAGTCAAGCCAGACGTCAGTTGGATCTCTGTGGTCAAATGGGCCGACGCTACAACTGTAGAGCAGTGACTGACTTAAAGACATCTCTGACTACATACATGCTTAAAATCAAACATTTTTGCTGTATTAATTTACCATATTTTCCTGACCATAAGGCACACCGGATTATAAGGCGCACTATCAATAAATATCAAAATTACTGTCTTTTTCCATATATAAGGCACACCGGGTTATAAGCCGCACCGGATTATAAGCAAAACAAAACGGTCAGATAAGTGAAACTTGATTCTATTATTAATTTAGAAACTCAATAACTTCAATAACTCTCAACATTTTGCAGTTGTAACACACGAAATACAAAACATTACACGTACTTTCAGTTTCTTTCAGTTCATTCCTCATCCACAAATCCATCTAATCCTTCATCATCAGTGTCTGAGTTAAACAGTTGAGCGACTTCGGCATCAAGCACGCCAGAATTTGTCTCGTCATTATCCAAGTCAGTCTCGTTGCTGTTACTTAGCTGTTCAGTGATGATTCCTGCCTTCATTTCCATGCTCTATTTCCATGTTTTGCTGCATGACTGATAACCTTAAGCTTGAAATCCGCGTGCCATTTTGGGCTCCTTATACACACATGATAATGTTATGGTGCCTATCTGTCGAAGCACAGCATCCGCATGTATTAGTCCGCGAGGTGCCTGACTACTGTCAGTACGTAGTACTCTGCCAGGCGCCTGACTACTGTCAGTACGTAGTACTCTGCCAGGCGCCTGACTACTGTTACCGTAATGTTCCTACAATCCACCCAGCGGTGCAGCTTGAAGTTTACCAAACTCATAATAAAACATTTTGACAGATTTTTGAGCGCCATGTACCACATAAAATTGGTTCGAGGGGGTCAATAAGCACAACCACAATTCATATATAAGCTGCACCGTATTATAAGGCGCACTGTCGACTTTTGAGAAAATCTAAGGATTTTAAGTGCGCCTTATAGTCCGGAAAATACAGTAGATATTTTCCAAAGTAAAAGTGTATGATTCAAGTGTATGATTTCCCCATGGTCTAGGTAAAAAATTAAAAATAATAATAATAATAAAAAGTGCAATAAATATTGAATCGGCAGAAAAGGATTGTGATAGTATTGAATAAGGAGATAAGTGTGTTGTCCCAGCTCAAGTAGAGAGGTGACAGGAAGTGATAGGAGAGAATGGACTCCAGCTGAACTTGAACCAAGGGTGTTGCAGTTACGTGGCATCTTAACCACAGGTGACCAGGACACCTTATCTGAATATCTTAAATACCAACTGAAATGTGTACATATCGAAAATTGTCCAGAATTAGGGATGCCAAGTTGAGGAAATTTTCCCACCAGTTAATAAACTTGTGACAACACTGGTGTGACATATTTCACATATATTTATTTATTTGGGGGCGGCAGTAGCTCAGTCTGTAGGGAGTTGGCTTGGGAACCGGAGGGTCACCGGTTCAAGTCCCGACATGGACCAAAAAAAAAAAAAACTGAGTGTGAACTGGTAGCTGGAGAGGGCTGGTAGCCAGTTTACCTCTTGGGCACTGCCGAGGTGCCCCTGAGCAAGGCACCAAACCCCCAACTGCTCGGGGCGCTTGTCTGGAGCAGCCCCATCACTCTGACATCTCTCCATTACTGCATGTGTGTGTGTTTCAGGTCTGCATGTACCATGTATGAGTTTAACAGAGTGTAAATTGAATTTCCCCATTGTGGGACTAATAAAGGTAGATCTTCTTCTTCTTCTTCTTCTTCACTGGACCTCTTAAAAGAAAAGAAATTTGTCTATGACACTCAGTATCTATAAATCCCAAATACTGCCAAATAGGCACATTTTTTTTTGCTACCAGCCTCTGCCATCATCTTGTCGGTCAACACTCCTTAGTCTCATCATGCAAGAAGTGCAGTCTGTCTCCTGCTAGTCTGTGCTGTGACACTGCAGCTGTTGCTGGTCGTGTCTTTCAGTTTATAATCATAGCATCCGTATCTGATTAAGTATTGATAACATGGTTAGTATTTTAGGTGTTTATTTCTATTAAGGAAAAAAAAAAAGTCAGTGGGGGCGGTGGGCAAGAACTGTGTGTAAAGGTCTTTGCACACCAAGTTTTTGTTTTCAATATGCATTTTTTTAAATCCAGTATCTGATAGTGTTACACAGAAACCTTGCACACTGGGACTGATGCATTGTATTATTTTATTCATTGTGGAAATTTGCAAGACAAAACTGAATTAATTTTCCCAAATGGGGCTAATGAATGAATGACATTAGAAAGACGCTACAGTTTAGCTGCTCAGAGCATAATCACTACTGTCTAATCTTTCATGCATTCTTTGTTTTATGAGCATTCCCAATTCCAAGATGACCTGCAATCACCTGCCACAACCTGTCTTTAAATTCAGCATCTCTGTATTCTTTTGTTTATCATAAAGCCCTTTGTGCTGGGAGACAAGGTGAATGTTTATCCTTACCTTTCGGATGATGATGTTTGCACAAACAGTGGCTCTGAGTGTTCAAACAACCCTTTTTTGTTTTTTAACAGATGCAAAAAATATGCAGAAAATCTAATCCATTACAAAAACATTAATGACAGATGAAAGTTTCAGACCCAATGTGTTAACGTGATTGACACAACGAAAGGTTATGTTCCGTTAAAATTTTGGACAAAAAAATACAGTCTTGTGTTGGACAGCCTATCCAGACTGTATTTTACATAGGCAAAGTTGTTGCACAGTTGTAGTAAGGAATAAATAACTATTATGCAGAAAAAAAGTGACTTAGTTTTATTTTTTAATGAGGTCGATTTTCTTAGCTTTTGTAACACGAATGAAGGCCTTAACCAACCATAGAAATGGTTGAGTTACACCTATATTTATGAAACTACAACAAGGAGGCTCCATAATCTGAACCATGATGGCCAACTCTACAACGCAGTGGTGCTGGGAATGAAAGAAAAGTTATTTTCTCATTGTTTCATCGTGGTTATATTCTAAAGCATAACATAACAGACAGACACTCAGTTTCATTTTCCTCCCATTCATCAGTAAATACATGCAGCAGTAAATATTGTTGATGCAATGAGACAAACCCTAATGTTTGTTTTTAAGCTTTATTTTTTCCAGTGTGTTTTTTTTTTTTTTTTTTTTTTTTTTAGATGAAACAGGCAGCAGTGGACTAATTTGTCTCATCTTGGCAGGTCTGTAGACCATGGTGGAAATGCAGTTCTAGAACCTAAAGACCCAGGAACTTTAGGTGGAAACCCAGCTTATTACTCGTTTCAACCAACTCTTTTCAAGGCAGCACAGACCAAATCCACTCCCTGTGTTCTTAGCTTTCAAAATAAAAGCCCTAGAGATATAGTATTTGCAGGCCAGTATTTCACATTTTAGTGTTGTTTATTCACTAGATCCCAGTGTGTAAATATCTTTACTGTACCTATTTACCCAGCGAATTCCAAATTGCATAGAGAGACCAGTCTGAAAACGAGTTTGAAAACGAGTTTGAGACAAGTCAGAGATAACAAAAGACTAGACTTAAGAGGGAGACAGTTTTGGAGTACTACAATCTTGGCTCATTGCCTATGAGGATGTCTCCTGCAGCTGGGTGACCAGTATAGACTGTTGGCTATGTAAGCAGCACATTCAGGAAGTTTAAAAGTAGAGCCCATGTGGAAAATCTCTCAGGCGGTGATCATGAAATTGCCACCTGTGTTTCTTCACTGACGTTGATCTTGGCTTCGCCCTCATTTAGAACTGTGCTGCTAACTTAACATTTTGATTGGAATAATCAGGGCCTTCCCTTCCAGGGCAGAGCTGTTTTGCACTCTTGTTCAATGTTACTATTCCTATTCTGTTGTTCCTTGACTTGAGTTTGATAAATGAAGGAGACAGAGAATTTGAAAAAAAACATAGCAACATGCTTGCTGTAGGTTAAAGGATGGGGGAGGGGTGAAAGAGGAGATGAGAAAAAAGAGGAGAAAGTGGAGGAGAACAAAGATGGAGAGAAGTGGAATGGAAAGATCTAACTTCTCAGGTCACACCAATTACAGGAACATTCAGGATTTCTGCAGAAAGCATTAGCAGCCATGCCCCAATCTCTTCCCCTCTCTTTGCTCTCTGTCTCTCCTCCCTCTTTTTTCCATTTCAGCTTATGATCCCTGTGGGGTTACTATTGGTGAGGTACTTCCTGCTGTAAGTTTTCCTTCAGTGTGCGAGTGTTCTCTCTGACAACACCCAGGGAGCTGTGAACTAGCACTGGAGCATTCAAGGATTCCTTGCAGCCTGCTGGAGGAACAGAAAGCTAAACAAACTGCAATACAATTACCGGATTTTTCGCACTATAAGGCGCACCGGATTATAAGGCGCATTAAGCAAAACAAAACGGTCAAATAAATCAAACTTAATTCAACTTTCAATAACTCAACAACTTCAATAACTCAACATTTTTCAGTTGTAACACATGAAATACAAAACAGTACACTCACTTTTCAGTTCATTCCTCTTCCACAAATCCACCAAATCCTTCATCATCAATCCTTCACACAATGAAATTGCTAAGAATAAAGCTCCATGTCCCAGGCGAGAAGTCAGCATCCTCACAGTTGATGATTCCTGTGGAAGGCCTGTAATGCTTAATAACACCATAATGTGTGTTTTCAGTGTGCTTTCACCTTTAGAGCCACAATAAAAGCTTTTCAGATGAAATGTGTTTGGCAAACTTTGCGCTATCTTGGGTAGCTTCCACAAATCCAATTAAGAGCTCAGAACTGCGAATATTTGCCTAAACTCTGATTCACTATAACCCACAAAATAATAAAGTTATCTCCACCAGGCACAAGACTGTTGGGAGATGAATTTGGTTTGTATATGTCTGTCCACAGGTAACTTTGCATACTTCTGCACCCATCAGCCTAACAATTTTTGTGCTTATTTATGACTAGGACAGACCTGGGCATTTTACAGCCTGCGGGCTGCATGCGGCTGTCGTGATGGTTCTCTCTGGCCCACGACGTCTCAGTCAAACCACACAATTTACCCTATGAAGCTAAAAAAAAACAGTAAAGAAAATAGCTTTTATTTTGAAATGCTCGTGTACTATTAGTGTGCCTCTTCCTGTCACACTTGACATTGACGTAAACTGACGTGAGTGATGTTTGAAGTAGCGTTTCCTGCTGAGGCTGCAGTGTTGTCAACTTAGTGACTTCGTTGCTATATTTAGTGAGTTTTATGACCCCTCCAATGACTCTTTTTCAAAAAAGCGACCAGAGACAAATCTAGCGACTTCTTCTGGTGTTATTGGAGACTTTAGGAGATGTGAAAGCATGTTTCGTTCTTACTCTTCTCAACAAGCAGCAGGTGCTGCAGTGGACCCCTCTCCAGGGGCACTCAAATCTGGTCCAGTCTAGACCACAGGCGCAGCAATCCCACCAGCGGCACATCTTTAATAAGTCGTGGACTGCTAAGTAGTTTTTCGCAGAGGTAGACGTTAAAGCTGTGTGCTTAGTTTACAAAAATCATGGCTGTATGTAAAGAATACAGCTCGAACTGTCATTTTGAGACAAAACATGCAGAAAAATCCAGAAACCCGTCTAGAGATGAGAAGGAGAGGACAGCCAAGGGGCTGCTGGCTAAGATACTAAAGCAGCAAGGACTTTTTACAAAGCTTCATGCAACCAAAGAAGGAAACGTTAATGTTATGTTAAATGTTACATTTAAGTGTTTTTGTCAAGTTAGATATTAATTATAAGTGTTAATGTTAAGTTAAATGTTTTGTTAATGGAAACAATATTACCTTAAACAGTCAGTCCTGTACGGTTCAAAGGCTCCTGTATATAATGTCATTTTCTTCATAATATGCTGTTTGGAGTGATTTTCAGTATAATAAATACTGAAAAATAAGTGCCCATTATGTTTTCTATAGTGATGAAATAGAGGTTACATCTGACAGTATTTGTTTGTCCCCTGGCAACAATCTGGGTTTCTCATGTGGCCCCCCAGGAAAAATATTTGCTCACCCCTGCTCGAGGAGTTCTCGTGGTTGCAGTGATTCACACTATACACGCTATTTAAAAAACTATAATTGACTGTTTAATACTGTCACTGCTGACTCCTCACTCCTCTGGTTAGTTATTGATATGCTTCTGGATGTCAAGCTTGGTTATTCCTGTAGGTAAGGAAAGTAGGAAAGTATTAAGCTAGTTAGCCAGAAATGCTAAAACTGCCCATTAGGTTAGAGCACACAAACGTACTGTTTAATACTTTCCTCACATTTTTGTGCTTGTACTTTTGGTTTTCAAAATCACTCTCCAAACTTAGTATACAGAGTATCAGTGGATCAGCCCTATCCACACCACTTCAAGAAAGTCCAGATGGCCCAAATATTCTATTTTTTACATATTCTTTGTGATACACCTGTTCATCTCTACAACAGTGTTTGATATTCAGGAAAACATTCAGAAAATATAATTCAGCAGCTATCGATGGGTGTGTGTGTAAATGCTTTACATATGGGCATTTGTAAATGCTTTACATTTGGACACTTGGAAACTCTCCTGAATGAATCATTGACTCTGTCTTGTTTGGCTTTGTGTTCACTCTTTCATGGGATGAATTGTTTCAGCCAAAATCATCTTCCTCCTGCTGAGATTCATTTGACTTGAATGCATTTGGGGGAAAAAAAAACAGTTTTTGCCCAAATGCCAGCATTTGCTTATAATGTGAAATTCCATCTCTGGAGAATAGTAGATTGTATTACATTCGGTTTCTGAATCCCACATCACAGCCGTTCCTTTCGCTCCAATCGGTCTCGAGATCTTTCGACCCCAGACTTGAGGGATGATTGCTGTCGCAGATGTAGGACCACATCTCCATGGCTCATAAACGCCCCAAAGGAACGAGAGGAGATGATGGAGAAGCCCAGAGCATGGTGGGGTTCTCTGATCACCATTACTGTGCATTGAAGACGGCACCAGGCCCTCTGTGGGACCAGTAGAATGCAGGGAAGGATGCTGTTAGGGCAGAGATGATATTTCTGCACTTGTGACCTGACTGTGCTGGCTCAGCATGTTTGTACATTTGGGAATACCATATCTGTGCAGGCCACAGAGATGGTGATTAACGCTAATGACTAATCTTTCAGTTGGGAGATGTGATAGCATAAGACATGAGGGATTACTGGAGGAATTTTCATTCAAGCCCCCTCCCACCCAACCCTTACCCATTTCATTTTGCAAAATGGAAAAATAACAAAAAAAAAATTAAATTCAACTAAGAAAAAGAGCAATTAAAAAATAAAATAAAATGAAAAATTAAGCAAAATAAATAATAAATAATGTACACATTGACAGTAATAATCATTCTAATAAATAAATGCAGAAATGCGTACATTTAAAATGAATATATTATATACATACATTATATACAATACATTCAAATTAGTAAAAATAAACACAAATAACTAAAGGGAAATTAAACAAGAGTAAATAAATAAGCGAATTAATACAAAGATAGATAAATAAATAAATAAATAAATAAAAAGCAAATTAAAATGGAAATATCAGTTTATGTCACATTTTATTCAATTCATTAATGCTACATTTATTTTTAATATAGTTTTTGCTACATTTAATGAGATTTATTTTTATCAAGTCATTTATTTATTCATTTATTTTTGAGTTTGGCAGGGTCCGTCTTCCATAGGTCGGAAAGGGCTGAGTTGCACTTATATTTACAAAACAACATGGCAAACTGCATACTTCTTTCAACACAATACATGAGGCACTATTGGAGGCATTTTAGCTCAAATGAGCCACTCCAGTAGGCAGTGTTTCCTGCAAAACAGACCGTAACACATCATGCAACAGGCAGAAGCTCACCTTGTGTCTACAGTAAGAGCACAGGAGCTCCAAATCTTTGTGCTCATGTGTTTGTCAGCACTCCTTTGAATTTTTTTTTTTTTTTCACTCCAGCATTTTTGTGTAGGTGTGGCAAGCAGCCCACATCTGCATTTTTTTCAGGCAGCGGAATTTGAAACTTAAGCAAAATACACAGGTCCTTTCATCAAGCCCTGTCACAGTGAGGAAAGAGCAGGGGAAGAGATAGGGAAATGACCATTAGTCTGTTCTCTCCACTCTAATTTCACAGGAAGATAATTGAAATCACATGTTGGCAGCAGCTTTGGTGGAAAAGACAGAGCAGAAGAAGAAGAACGGAGGGTCAAGTTTCAGGGCGATGTACAAGATGAGGAGGAATAGAGCAGGGCAGATGCATCTGATAAGAAATTAACTTGGCAATTATTATTAATAATACAGGGAGACATGCTGTAAAGTTTATTAGCATTTGTTCACATTTCAGTCAAATCTAGAACTTGAAACCTCCCTGGGAGCCATAGGCATCTGTGTTTGCACCTACTGTAACTTAAGTGTTGCTTCACTTTATTTCATATTTGTGGACAAAACATGACATTGAGTAGGTAATAATCAGGTGGATACTTGAGGGCCTGGTGCTGCCATGTTTTAGTATTTGATATTAACTTGTTGGCAGAGGATTTACATCCTGCACCGACACAACAATCACGTTCATTTGGAGTTGTGCTTGTACACATGTTCGATGCAAGTCACAAATTCACTCTACTTTTATCGTTTATTTTTGCTCTCCACCAACTCCTGAGTAGGGCTGCGCAATTATGGCTTCAATGATAATCATAATTTTTTTGATTCATATTGAGATCATGACTATTTATCATGATTTTTCATTGATTTTAGGAGCAAATTTTCTTGTGCAATCAATCACCAGAGACCTGATGCTGCTAGTTACTTAAATTGGAAAATACTTGGCAAAACTACGTATGTTTTTTGGCTTGATCATTTAAAAAAATCTAGTGTACTCTGGAGTCGTCTTCACCTGAATTCAGTGCATATTATTCCTCTACTCTGAACTGCAGCCGCACCATTCTGGTAAGTTTTTCACAGGCTGCCACTGTATGGGGCGTGGCATATGTGAGTGGCAAGACAGACCTAAACTGAAGGTAGTGGCTGGCTGTTAGTTTAGGCTGTGCTTGATTTGATAGTTATCTTTGAGTGGAACAAATGTTCATTTAATTGTGGAAAGCCCAAATTCTGATCACAATTAATATTGGATTAGGTGTGCAGCCCTACTCCTGAGAGAATTACCTGGCTGTTCAGCTGCTAAATGCTCCACTATGTTCACCAGTTAGTCACTAAATTTTTCTGTCTGTCATCTGGTGCTAGGTTGGTGTGTTTATTGCAGATTTTGCACTGAAAACGATGCTACAGTATGAGAGCTGTAAGACTGAACAAAAACGGTAAACTGGCTGGCCTGAACAACTGGTAACAGTTACAGCCTTAGTATGCTTCAAATAAAGTGAATTGTTAGATTGTCAAGCATGGTCTGAAAGCTCCTTCCAGAATACAGGACAACTGTTTTTGATAATTTGGCACAACAAACAATCAAGCCCACTTCACGCAGTAATTGGCCAAGGTTTGTAGACATGTTTGAACTTCTCTCTAAAGCTCTCTTTTTTAATTAATTTATGTTTCGTTATCCCCATTTTTACAGTTTGTCAGGTTGAGACTACTGAGATGTTTAAAAGACACAGAATTCTTAGAGAGGGATGAGGGAGGAGGTCAGTGGGATGATATGACGGTAGGCTTTTTGCCCCATCTTTAGTTCAGAGCAGGTAGCACATTTTCCTTTAAAGCCTTGACACAGTAAGTCAACTGTCGGCTTAGGTTTTTGGTGTGTGCCACACCGTCGGCTCTAGTTTGCCCATGTCACAGTATTTTCAGCCAGTTCAGCATGTCCAATCAGTGGCAGAGAAATCACTCTGATTGGCTGTTCAGCTTAAACGAATCAGTGCACAAGAAGGGAAATGGAAGTGAGGAAAGCAAGCCGATGAGTAAAGTCAAGAGGATGCATACAAAAGGCTCTTATCATTCCTCATCATCTGATCATTCCAATACATAGATATTTTTAGAACAACATGGCCATCTGGAATGGAACTAAGTGGTGAGTGAGAGAGTGAGAAAGGTGTGAAAATGGTCAGCAGGTGTGGACAGTTATTTCCTCTCACCCAGGAGCAGAATGTATGTGGTAGTTGGCTGTCAACTAGTTTTTGCTGTGTTTGAGTGCAACTTTTTGGCTTTTTGACAAAGGTGACGTGACGCGACTCAGTGGTCAGCCTTTGTTGCCGCTAGTTCTTTGATGTCGACCTGGTGTGTGTGAGCCTTTAGACGAGGATGAAGGACACATCGTAGTGTGTTTTAAGTTGTTCATATGGAGTCCTTTACTCAAGAGTGAGAGAGATTTTCTCACTTGACATTTTTCTCGGCCATCTCTGGAGACTCAAACCAGGAACGAGCTTTAGGTGATCAACTTTCCTAACCAATCCCTCAGTCAGGCCACTGCAGTCTCTGCCATCTGACACAAATCTTCATTGATCTCCTGACTTGTACATTACAGCAACACAAGCCAGCAGCTCATTTTACCGGCCATCTCCAGCAATTACACAGCAAATGCACATTTCAGTCTCTCCTCTTTTTCACAGTCCCTTTGTTGACTGGCCTCTTCTTGGATGGCAGCCAATGACAAGGACAGTGTGAGTGATCTATGTGAGCGGCATTCAGCCACCCACCCTTGAACCCCTTACCTTCACTCACTCTCTCTATCCTTCCTTAAGTCTGCACCGCTGTCGGCCCTCTAATCCACAGCGAGGTGTAATCCAGTCCTTGGTGCCAGTGGTAATGCAGGCTTGATTTCATAATGATGTTAAATGAGGATAGCAACAGACCACTGTGGGAATTTTCCAGGGGCATTCTTATAACTCTATTCTACTAGGTCTCTGTGAACTTGAACTCTGCCCTTACGTAAAATTTTTAGCTCTAAAGACCTTTAAACACGGGTATGTTTTTTCTTGTGATTAATTCGCACGTCATCAATCTGTAAAGCTTCAGATGGTTGATCTGCACACCTGTATGTGGCAGCAGCAGGCTGGCAACACACTGTATGGACCCAGGGATAAAGACTGGAGTGGAGCTAGCTGGCTTGCAAATAGGTGATATGTGCACTCTGACCCATATGCTCTTTTGAGAGGTTCCATCCTTCATGACATTTTGTTTGCTATCGTCCCAAGACAAACTACCTGCAATCAATTCTTCTTTACTGCTCCAAAACAGTAGTTGCCAGTGACAGCCATCGGAACAGCACAGTGAAGGCTACTGTGTTGGAGCGAAGAAGGTTTACATTTTTTTTTTCTAGGTTAGTAAATTATGATATAAGATTGATGCATAGACTGGCGTACTGGGATTGCCAGTCCCAAATTTTGGGCAGTATCAGACAGTGTTGGAACAACTCTTAATTTGACACAGTTGTCCAACAAGATGAAATGCTGAAGTGATGCCATTTGGACAGATGTGGACATAAACTGCAACTTGACTGGCACACAACCACGAAGCAGTAATCTAGTTTTTCTCACTGTTGAGTAATCTAACCTGCGTATGTTTTGCGTTGGCAGAGGAACGCAAAAGGAAATGCTTAACATTTTCTATCACAGTCAAGTACCTCAAACACTGTTTGCCTCCAGGCGTTGTAAGCTGTAGAAAGCTCCCTTTTAACAGAAACTCCTTATGTGAGTGACTCTAAAGCCTGTTTACATCTTCAGACGATGCATTGCATCATGCTCCGTGATCATAATGTTAACTGCCTTATCCGCCTCCGCACACATTTTAGATTCATACATGCAGAGACGAAACACACACAAAGTATTTACAGACATAAAAATAATAGTTGAAAGTGGTGGGTTTCTTTTAATATCTTCTTGTCTTCTCAGGGTTTCATTTGTGTTTACATGTATAGGCCTTTTATCTGCCCCTGGAGGTCTAGGCTGGAAGATGACAGACGAGGGAAGGTGGACAGATGATAAACGCAGACTAGGTGTTTTTTTTTTTTTTTTTTTTTTCATTTTGTTTTTAGTCCACGGTTTTTGCCAGCACTCTGAATTCCCTCCATGTGTCTGCTGAAAGGGAAGAGTGTCACACTAACAGCAGGGCCAGGGAGAAAGAGAATGAGAGAGCATGCACCAGGGACCTGGAGTGTTAAAGAAGCACTCGTCTCATTTTTTCCCCCGATCTTTCCTCTTTCCAACCATCCTTTCACACCTCCTTCATTTCCTTTCCTCTTCTTCACTCTCTCCACTAGCCCCCAAAGTCTACTTTCTCTGCATTTCTTCACCCCCACCCTTTACTTTTTCTTCATCTTCTTCTTCTTCTACTACTTTTTTTTTCATTTGCAATTACAGTAATATGTAACATCAGGCGTGGTGAGATTTAGGGCTTTACCTTACATAACCCCAGGATTTAGCTGCAGGGCTTTAGGACTTCTCTGAGCCGCTGAGCAGGGGGCAATTGGGCCTCTTTAAAATATTTTCAAATGAGTGAAATTCCCAAAAGGCCTATGAGCATGTATATCCATACATGCTCATAGGCCAGTAGGAAGGCTTTGAGGGCCTTGATATAGCATAACCATCATTATTTTGTACTACCATGGAGTCTGATCCATTTAAAATACAGCCTGCTCTATTCTATTCAGTGGCGTGTTGGCGGCGGGCTAATCAACATGGGTCAATACGGATGCATATAATAAACACACGCACAGCCATGGACATATTACTCCAACACATGAACACACAGTTGATGTCACTGTCTATTTTACGTTTTTAGTGCTCATACATGTTGTTTTTATGTAGCCAAATTTTCCGCTAGATGAATGATCCTCGGTACACTTGCCAAATTGAGTTATTTCCCCTAAAGAGGGCAGATATACTGTATGTGCTAAATCTGTGTATATGTGTGTATATGTATGTATGTAAGTGTGTGTGTGTGTGTGTGTGTGTGTGTGTGTGTGTGTGTGTGTGTGTGTGGCGTGCGTGCGTGTGCATGTGCGCGCGTGTGTGCAGAGTCGTGCTCTTGGCACACAGGATAGCATTTTTTTTGTTAAATTTAATTTGATATGGCTTTATATAAAACTGTAAAAGAGCAGGAGGAGGGGTTTTGGGGTTTGGCCCTGGATCACCACGTCAACCAAAGCCTGACTTTATTCCTCCTTTGAGGCGGGCCAAACGGATAGGCTGTAAATTTGAAATAATGAACTGCCTGGCCGTACGTGGTGATTTGAACAGGGAGGGGAGATGAATTGTGGAGAAGAACCGGGTACGAACTGATGGACCGGGAGTGGGAGAGGTGGAGAAAAATAACATATTTGGATAGAAAAGAAACCGCTGAAGGTAGAGAGTGTACATCAGAGTATGATTTAAAGCTGCAGGTTAGAGCCAATATGATTAAAAAGTTGTTTTTGTAAAATGGTCACTATATCCCAACAGTAGTGTGTGAGACAGGTCATCTGCAAAAAAAAAAAAAAAAAAAATCACGTGCCTCTGTGTCCTTTGGTGTTCCTAATGGCATCTGCAAGATTTCACAGACTGGACGAAAACAACCAATCAGAGCTGAGATGGAGCCTTGCCATCTCTGAGCAGCTGTCAATCATTTGCGGTAAAACTAGGCAGTGCTGATCAAATATGAATCAATATTTTGTTACGGTAATGTCTTTTTATCCTCAAATGTTTTCAGATTTCAAATGTGACCCGGCAGTAGGCTTGCTTGTATTTAGCATTACATTACATACCCATCTACCTATTTTTTTTAGAAATTAGTTTTAATAACTAATTAATTAGTCCATTTTGGCGTATCAGTGAAATGTTATCAATACATAGATGACGGACGCTAAAAAAGTGAAAGTGTCTTCTATATATAGAGTCTCATCTCAGAGTAGCAGACAAGAGAGTGTTTAGAGATGAGACGATGACGGAGGATTTGGTGATAAAGCAAAAGGCAAAAGCTCATATTTTGCAGTACTTGGGATTTAAAACCAATGCTAAGGGAATCATATTGTTAATGAAGCCATCGCCGTGCAGAGGACGGAGCAGTTGCAATCATGCATGGCACGGCAGCTACAGGTAGATCCTGCAGCCCTGCAGCAAACCACAACAAAGGCCATATGCACAGCCATCCTTCGGTCACACTGGCATTGTCACAAGTTTATTAACTGGTGGGAAAAATTTCCTCACCATGACGTCCCTACCCAGCAGCCATGTTGAGATCAGCTGAGGAAACTTTTTCATTTTACAGCTAAACAGTAACTAAAAGATGTTTCTGAAAAGATTTGAGGAGAGAAATAGACAGAGTAACAGAATATTGATTCATATTTGATCAGCGCTGCCTTGTTAGCGTTCTCTCTGAAATGACCTGTGATTGGCCAAAGTCTCCTGTCACAGATAGATGCTTAAAGGTTATTATGGAATTTTTTGCCCAGTGGTGCCAAAAATATTCTGCCTACTGCAGGGTTAAGGACTTTACATGAGAAGATGAAGCACAGGAGCATGTGTAGGCAGAGCCGATGGCGGCTTTGATACTCTGTGTTATAGGATGTGTGATCTCAGTGGGGTTAATGTTAGTTTCCATGGAAAAGCCTGCTTCTTCAGCTTCTTAGGGCACATTTTTAATTTCTCCCTGGCGCAGGTCCTGAGCCAAAGGGGGGATGTTTTAAGATGTTAAGCCACTGGGATTAGGCATGTTTGAGGGAAAGACACAAGAGACGAAGCTTAGATGAGTCCCCTTCCCCGTGACAGGGTTTTGCAGAGACTGCGACTAACCACACTGCTCAACACTTTTCAGACAGTCATAGAGGGGCTTTTCAGCAGCCCCAAAACGTTGCATGTTGCGCATGTTACTGCACACATGACACAGGGATGAGGAAGGGATGAGGGGAAGATGAAAGGAAGATGAGTCGGAGATTAAAGTGAGGGATGGTCGTGGTGTTTTGATAAAATATACAAAACTGAAAGTTGGCAGAAGAAGTTTGACTTAATGTCTTCTGCAGGAGCTGCATAGAGACTCTGAACATTAAATGTGCTAAATAACCTCTGAAGTTTGGTAAGATTTAAAAACTTCTTGCAGTATAAGTTGAATGAAACAAATCAATCCACAAGCAGTACACATCTGAAGTTGACAATTGAAGTTTATACCACTTCTCTGTTTTACCCTTTTCTCTATCAAGTTTTCACTCTTGCTTCATTCCCTGGCTCAGCCTGACACCTCCCTTCTGCTATTTTTCAATACATTTTACTGGTTTTCCTGTGTTTTAACAGGCTTTTATAGCCCTGCTGCAGCTGCAAAAGAGAGCAAGGGAGTATGGTAGGGAAAGGGGTAGTTAGAAGGGAGGGAAAAAGGGAGGGAGAGAGAATTGAATCATGAAATGAGGACCATATTTCCATAGTGCACTAAAATGAGGACTTTCCATTTTTTTGGACTCTCCTTCTCTCTGTCTGTCGCTCTCTCTCTCCCCTTTTTCATTCTCTTTTTCCCTCTCCCTTTCAGTCAGTAAAGTGTAGCTCTGCTCATCAACAGTTGTCTGTTTGTTTGTCTCTCTGTCCCATCCTCCCCCTCTCTGCCTTTAGCTCATGTGAACTTTGCTTTTTGTCATGCTTTTTCCACTGCGGAGCGCCTCTGCTTTTGATTAAAGTAAAAAAAAAAGCAGCAGATCCCTCTCTCCCAACTGTAACTAACAGAGACGCCATTTCATTTTTCTGTCCTTCCCCCTTCCTCCTCTGCCCCCCCCCCCCCCTTCCTTCCGTTCTTTCCACAGCAGTTTGTTTAGGCCACGCGGCTCTGTGAAAACTTCACTGCCAGTGTTTGTTGAGCTTTCCAGCATAAGCATCTTGAACTGATATGGCTTCCCTCTGTGTTATGACCATTCCAACACAATCTTTCTGTCGGCCACAGCGAGGCCAAAGCACAAGGAACTGTCTTGGTCCCAGCTCCATCACTAAGTGCCAGCTGTAGAAATAACACTCGCTCCCCTTGTAACCTCAAGAATCGACTGCATCTTCATCCCTGGATCTCAACCTCAGCCCCGGCGCAGCTAGCTCACGCCACAGCCTGTCCCCACTATCATTCCTTTGACTTCAGCGTCCCTCAGATCCTCTTCCCCACCCCTGTTGCAGCCACAGCCAGACACACTATTGCAGCTGAGTAGGCCGCAAGCATCTGTTTACAGCTCTCCTTCTGCAGTGTGAGATAATGATGGCCAGATACAGCCCACAGTAAAATAAACACACTGCCACTTCCCTCCTGTAGGCCCGAGTTAGTGCACATTCTCACTGAGGAGGTCCTGATGCTGGATCCAAACCCAAGCGGAAGAGGCCCTGATAAAGTTCTTAGAACATGTCACCTTTATGGGATGAACGTGCCTCCAAAACAGTGGAACTAATAGGCCACATGAATTCAGTTTGGGTCAGGAAGGTTGACTTTCACAGAGGAGTGAAGCAAATTACATTTTGAATTGTTTCCAGTGATTGTTCAAGCTTTCTGGTATATGCTCTAAAGCAGGGGTGACAAACTCATTTTAGCTCGGCGGCCACATGGAGGAAAATCTGTGGGTTGGACCGGTAAAATCATGGCATAATAACTTAAAAATAATGACAACTTCCGATTGTTTCCTTTGTTTTAGTTTTGGTCCAAAATAATACAAGCACAGGAAAGGAAAATGTACACATCACAAATAATCCTCTTGACAAAACACTTCAAATTAGTTGAAAATTGTGAGGAAAAAAAATGGTGCAATTTCAAGAACACAGTGGCTCAGTGATTGGAACAGAGACTTTGACTCATTGTATCTATGTATATTATGTATATTATTTCAAAGACCAGACACAAATTTGCAAACTTTTTTTCCAACGTTACTTCAACTTCAACTAACTGTATGGGGTGTGTTAAACAGCTTAGCCTCCTCTTTACGTCCTCTTTCTTTTCCATAACAATCACTCTTTGAATACATGATATAACTCAAAGCACGTTCATCTGGTCTGCCCGTTGGAGAAAGCTATACTGTACGCACAGATGTATGTGTGTGTCTGTACCCCATGTTATGGCTATAAATTGTAGAGTATTTTCTCAGTGAAGCTGACAGAAGGCAGACAGTGCAGGCGTGGTGACAGCTGAGACGGAGACCAAATCAGATATCAGGCTCTGGGGAGGCAGTCTATTGTGGAGGATTGGGCTTGACTTCAGGGCTGCCCGTCACATGTTTATCCAAGGACTACACACACACACACACACACACAAACACACACACACACACACACACACACACACACACAGTCATGCATCCTCGTGATTTAAAGTTTAGATTATCGACGCATATACACATGGCATTATCCATAGTGTGTAATTAGCGCAGTCACAGGCATCTGTTTTGATGTGTGGCTACACCTATTCCTCACCTGAATCCACTCACAGAACCTACTGGGGGCCCCCAGGCTTCTCAGGGGCCTCAGGAGAACCCCTGCACATGCATACACACATACACACACACACCTACACACACACACACACTCTCACACACACACACACACACACACACACACACACACACACACACACACACCCTGCAAGCAGAATGGAAAACGTCACATCATCATCCAAAGCAGTTCCCTTTCTCATTTCAGCTGTCCACCCTCCTCCTCATCACTATCTCTCTTCCTGTCTTCTCATGTCATCTAGCTCATTCTTCTCTTCTCCTTCTCGCTCCATCACCCACCCCCACTCCCACCCTCTTGCTGTTCTCTCCTTCCCGGTTTCTTCTTTCTCTCTGTTTTTCATAAACTCTGGCCGAGCTTCGCCAGAAATCCCAGAGGCATAGTGTGAAACGCTAGACATTTCTGAGCGACTGCCAAACAGATGCAGGCTCCTCTGGTCTGCCCCTCGACTTGAACATCCTCTCTATTTAATAGCACGGAGCCGCTGGCAGCAGGGCACTGACATTTCATCTTTTACTTACCCAGGGAGAACAGACGGACAGGAGTTCCCATTTGAATTAATATACTTAATGGTCATTTTGCACTGGTAAGCTTTAAGGCTGCCTCCTCTTGAGGCCTTTACACACCAGAGGCATTGTATTTGTTTGATTAACTCACATGTCATTATATTTTGTTCAAGCTGTTGTTTTTGTCCTGAATACTTTCACACAGAACATGAATATAAACTTAACTCCTTTCAACCTTGGCAAAGCCAGTGCTTACCAGGGATGCACCTGTGCTGGATTGGATATCAGGCTGTTACAGACTCAAGTAGCTGGATCAGATATCAGGCCAGTACTGATCCAAATAGGTGGATCAGATATTGGGCCGATACCGATTCAAATAGCTGGATCAGATATCGCAGGAGTCCCCAACCACCGGGCCGTGTACCGGTACCGGTCCGTGGGTCATTTGATACTGGGTCGCACAGAATGAATGGATAAAAAGATATTTTATTGATTTATCAGAATCTGAAAGATGTTTTATTTTGAAAAATGCCCGAATACATCTGTCTGTGCCCCTCTGTCTCTTGACACGTCAAGATACTAGTGTTGGTCACGTGATATGTTACCCCAAAAATTAAGCCCACAAGCAGCAAATATGAGTAAAAAACAAATGTCTGTCAATAGCTTCTTTGGAAAGGGGAGAAGGTCTAATGAGGAGACAGAAGAAGAGCCTACGACTTCCAAGAAAAAGAAGGCTGCATTTAAAAGACAATATCAGGAGATACGGGTTTATTGCTACAGGTGATTCTCAGACGGCAAGCCCACTCAGCATAATATGTGGCAACAGGTGAGAAAATGAGGCAATGAAACCTTGAAAACTGCTTTGGCACATGGAGACCTCAAAAGGCCTTAAAAGTATGTTTTAGACAACAACTTTGCTGGTGTTCTGGATTAAAATCAAGGCAGAATACCCTGAGATCGCCATAAAAGCATTGAAAACCCTGCTTCCATTTCCAACATCCTATCCACAGCTATCCACATCCTATGTGAAGCGAGGTTTTCTGCAGTCACAGTGACCAAAACAAAATGACAGAGAAGACTGGACATAAGGAACACATTTCGGGTGTCATTGTCTCCCATTAACCCCAGATTGGACCGGCTCGTTGCAGAGAAACAAGCTTAGGGCTCCCACTTACTCGTAGTTGAGATGTATTTTTTACGCATTTTACATTTGTATCCTTAAAGGTCCATGAAAATAGTGTCTTTCAAGAACCGGTCCATTGCACAAAAAAGTTTGGGGGCCACTGAGATATTGGACTGGTACCGATTCAAATAACTAAATTGGATATCGGACCAGTACCAATTCAAACAGTTGAATCGGATATGGCCAATATTGATTCAAATAACTGAATATGATATCAGGTCGGTACAGATACTTATAGCTCAATTGGGCATGGCGGACAATGGGGCTGATCTGTTCAGTTGAGTTATATGTTTGTATACTCCACTTTTTTCCAGTCTTACCTTTCACAATTAAAGCCCTCAATATATTACATTCGCAGGCAAGTATTTTGAATTTTTGTGTTGTTAATTTGTCACGCCCCGGTGTGTAAAGGCCTTTAATCGATTAGTCGAATAATCTGTTGTATTTTCATAGTTGACTAAGATTTCTTTAGTCTTTTTTCAACTTTTTTATGCTGATTGACTTATTTCTCAGAAACTTATGTTATGTTTAACTTATATTTGGTAAACCCAAGATTTAAAGTGGTGCTTTCTTGTGATTCTTTGTGGAGAAACTCTGTTCCACAGATCTGTCGATTAAATTACCTAATTAATTAGTCCACAAAATTGAGAGTGTTAGTCGACTAAGAAGATCTTTGGTTTAGGACAGTCCTAGTATGTTTTGGAAATTAACAGAGATACAGTGCCATGCTCAATACATCAGTATCGAATATTACAGAGCATCACATTAACTGTATACTTTTTTTTAACAGAAGAGGATTTTGTTACTCTTTGCAGATATTTGATCTAAGTCTGTTTCCTATTACATGAAAAATATATTTTTTGTTTCAATTTCTCTCTTTGTGTGTCAGTTTTCCAAACAAGGTCATATTTTGAAGTGCATCTCTTGAGCATGCAGTCACTGCGCTGGGAGATAATAAGACTGAGGTCAGTCATGCCCATTGATAAATATGTTTTTTGTTTTTTTTTTTAACTCACTAAGTGGATTGGCAGCAGTTTAGTATCCCCTCGCTGTGATTCTACTGTGATTGATTCTGATGAGGGGGAGGATGGAATGTTTTAAAGCTTTTTATCTGGGTTAATAAGTTAATAGATGGATTGATAGATGGTAGGAATAAATCTCCAATTATCAGCTTTCCCGAGGGAAAGACTTAAGCTGTCTGAACTAGGCTAATCCTGTGTGTCTGACATGTATGGACATTTTGATTCACTCATAATGTCAATCTGATTGATGAAAACTATGTGTTATATATATAATGCAAGGCAGCAACCTGCACTCTACTTAAGTTCATCTTAACATAAAAATTGTATATTCTATTAATAGACTTAAACTCTGAGGCCTGTGGCTGCCACTGGAACCTGTGACTCACTTGAGTTGTTTGTCCCAGTGCCCTGGGCCTGATACTGGGGAGCATTTGTCAGCTAGTATGCCAGAGGCAGGGCATTTGTTTACTCACCTTATCTGCCCACAAGATAACGCCAGCTCTGACACAGATATCAGCCAGCCACATGCGCTTTAAGACACACACAAAGACTGGAAGACAGCAGCAGCAGCAGCAGCAGCAACAGCAGCCGCAGCCGCAGCAGCAGCAGCAGCAGTAGCAGCATGCACGCATACAGAAACAAACCAGCACAAACACGCGGCTGCGCTGGTAGCCTCTGACCCTCAGGGCCAGGTTCATCTGGGGACACAGAGGCTGGACGGTGACTCCCAGACAGCTGGTGGCCAAAGGTCGCATTTCTATGTGTGCCCTCATTTGGCTGTTTGTTTTTTCTCAGGCCTCATCTGCTACTCTCCATCTCTTTCTCTGTCTGTCTCCTTCTCCTCTCTCTGTCAGCTGACAGAATAAATCTTCAGTTCATGCTGTTGGTAGGTAAGAGCTAGCTGTCTGATTAACTTGGGAAAGGCGGATGTATACTGATCAGCTCCCAGCTTTACTTACGACTAGCGCTAGTCGATGTTTAGCCACCGTTTTTGCTCCTGTGTGGATGTGTGTTATCCTGGATTTGATCTGTTGGAGCCTGTGTCCTTATTTGACACCAGTCAGAAAGGTCTTACGATGAGCAGCATGAGTCATGCACATAAAGTAGTCGTCGAGATGCATATTTGCCCCCCTCCTCTAGCATATACCTAAAACTGACATGCGGACTTGCTCACCAATCATGCCCATCATACATTTATGCCTCCTTTGGCAACACCCAGGGAGGATGTGGAGTTTTACGCAGCCATTCATCGCTCCCCTAATTCATTAGTCCAAATGAGCATTTATGCCGAGCACACATTATTTTTACAGGCCTGCTTTATGTGTTTGTGTGGAGTTTTACAGCCCTCATAAAACACGTCCTCCAAGCCCCAGATAGATTTGGGAGCATTTATTTGCATAGTTCACAAACCCAAAATAAATCATTAGTGCTCTCTGGATCAGATTTGTGTAAATAGAGCGTGATGCAAACATTGTTGTCTTGTAATCTGAATAATATTTTGTTGACATTATATTAAAATGTGAGAAGAGTGACATAATGTCTGTACTCTGTTCAAATGACATTTTGCTGTGGAGCCTGAAAGTAAAGTCTGGCTTTGAGTGTCATGCAATAAATGCATTAAATCTTTTAGCTTTATGCCTCCTCATGTATAGAGTACTATCTAGGGCGGTCAAAGTTAATGCAATAATAACACATCACAAGAATCCATTGGTACAACCATGTCATACAAGCTTTGTTGCTAAATAATGCTCCACACTTGTGCTAAAACTGTCATGACCTCTGACCTCAAGATATGTGAATGGAGATGGGTTCTCCCCTTTACAGACATGTCCACTTTATGATATAGTAGTCAAATCTGAACACTGACACACTGACAGCTGTTGTTGCCTGATGGGCTGCAGTTTGCCACCATGTTATGATTTGAGCATATTTTTATGCAATATTTGTTTTATATATACACACACACACACGTATATATATATATATATATATATATATATATATATATATATATATATATATATATATATATATATATATATATATATATATATATATATATATATATATATATATATATATATATATATATAAATATAAATATACCCAGCATTCAACTGTTGGTTCGCGATTAGAATTTGAAAGTTATGAATGATGCTTTGAATTATTTGGTGCAGCCATGTGAGTCATTTTTTTCTACAAAGAAATTGATTAGAGCAGCTTTAAAGCTCTTATCATTTCAGATGAACCCAGGACCCAGGGCCATTACCTGTATTTAGTATTCCTGCCTTGACTATAGTATTATAACTGCTTATTTTCTCAGAAGGCTGGATCAACTTGTTCACTGCGAGTTTGTGCTGTGAAAAAGGGAACTGACCCAGTAGGGAATGGTCATAAAACGCCCAGCCAAAAGTTCACAAGGTCACACTCTCAGTTCCCTGTGTAGTTCCAATAGCACAAAACGGTTTGAGTGGCAGGTCACCCTGTCAATGTTAGGCCCAATCATAGCACACTCTCATGTACCTCCGTGGTTACATGTGTGAGGTTGATTAATATGTGAGAATAGTTGAGAATATGTGTTCCAAAGTGATGGCTACTCCCTCTCAGTGGCTGTGGTGCTATGTAGGGGTGGGAAGGTTCATAAAATTCCTGGTTCAGTTCATATCACGTTTGGAGGTCACGATTTTCAGTTCAGTTCAGTACATTTATGGTACAGCAAGGAGGCCAAATTCCCAATTACAATCTGAACATGCTTTTCATTTATTTTGCAAAATAATAGTAGACTAACTAACATCAGGAACAAAACACTTCTTCATTGTCACATCTTATGGCTGGAATTCCTATCTAAAAGAAAAGTGCCACTGTGTTATTTAAAAAGATTTAATAAATTAAAACTAATTATAGACTCAGGCCATCAACAAAAAGTGCAGCATCAGGTCAGCCAGCACTAGACCTTTTTTTAAACAACAGTAACATATACTAGGCCAGCACCATATAAGGAACATCTGCCATGTACAATAACATTGTTCAATTTTATCTTGATTTCTAGTGTGACTATAAATGTATTGATACATATACGACCAGAACCTTGACTAGCGAAGCGAACGGTTGAGAATTTTGCCCGAACCGTTCCCATCCTTAGTGCTGTGATGTGTTTGCTGTTCCTGGTCTCCCCCGTAGTGCTGGGTTTGATGGTGCCCGCTCCCTAGCTGGTGCCCACTGTATGCTGTTTCACTCCCTCCTCCCGCCATATATCCTTCTGTCCTCCTCTGCTCTGCCAACAAGCTTGTCTTTCTTTTCTCGTTCCTTCTTTTATTCTCTCTGCTCACGTCTTTCTTGGCGAGGTAAAACGTTCCCACAGCTCTCACAATCCCCCCACACCCCCTCCCCCTTTCTCTATCGCCCTCTTTCTCAGTCTTTCTAGACTCTCCCCTTTTCTTTCTTCTTCTCTCATTCATTTCTTTTTTGTCTTTTTCATGTCTCCATTTCTCTGCCTTTTCCCCCCTTTTTATTTGCTTTCTCCCTATATCCCTCCCCTCCTCTCGTCTGTCTCTCTCCCCATTCCCTGGCAAAGGCTGGCACCCCCCCCCCCCCCCCCACACACACCCCCCCCCCCACACACACACACACACACACACACACACAGGAAGTGTAGTGTCTCATGTCTTTCACTCATAGATATGAACCTCAGTGCTATACATTCTATACTCTGCTCTGTTTGTATGAAACTTAATATACACAAATCAGCAGTGCAGTTTAAACAAGCCTGCCAGCATTTAAAGTGTGTGTTTTTCAGGCCAGCTGTGACTCTGATATAGTATTGAGCATATTTTGCAGATGTGATCAGGAAGGTCTAATATGAAAAACAAAGTTGAGACTTTGAGTGAAGTTTTTGGAGCCACGGACATTTTATATGTTGGTAGGAATTTTGACTGAAGCAAGATATGCCAGACACACACACACACACTCACACACACACACACACACGCACAGACACACACACCCTCCCTTCCTGCTGAAGCCACAGCAACCCTGCTGAAATCGTTCCCACTACTCTCTCACTCAGTTCTCCCTGTGAGAGGCAGATTTCTTTAGCATGTGTTGCTGTGCTGTGCCACGCCGCTGCCAACAAGCGTCATCTGCTGGCCAAATGGAGCAATGACACCTTTTCATATGCATGTGCAGTTTACCCCTCTGAGACCCACAATAGACCCGTTTTTGTCTTTTTTAGAGGCATTCAGCAGGTCTTTAGAGGGGAGATAGCGGTTCAACAGTAGATGTCTCATTGAAGTGGGAAAGTTGGGAACCCCGAAGATTAATTTGAGATGCTGCGCAGCACTATGTCATGTTTTTCTAGTTATAAATCAGAAATAGACATGAATTGATTAAATAGAATAAATTGTAAAAGTGTATAAAGGTTTAGAACATTATGATAGAAGTATGATGGCCATTCCCATGCTCTATTACTGTATGTCTCATTAACAATTTTTCTTTTACAATTTTATGTTACACAGAGTTGGTACTAAATTTTACCATTTTTTTAATAATTGGGAAAATATTATCAATAATCCCTCCAAAATAAAACATTAAGACACCAAGACCTTGGGGAACACCAAGACTGACCCTTATTGTCAGTCTTTGGACTCACTGGATCCACAAGAGATTCAGCTTTACAGTGATGTTCAATTTATGTGAGTGAGATTTATGTGGTATGCAGAATTATTCAATAATACCATTTTAGAAAAGGTGAAAATAATACATTTATACTGCATTCAGAACTGCATGTGATTATCATAAAGTGACTGTGTCTGTAGAGGGGAAACTGGGTACCCATAAAACCCATTTTCATTCAAATATCTTGAGGTCAGACGTCAAGGGACCCATGCCAGTTTTTCCTCACCAGAATTTAACAAATACATTTTTAGCATTATTTAGCACTCTTCCTGACAAGCTAGTATGACATGGTTGGTACCAATGGATTCCTTATGTTTTCTAGTTTCATATGATATATAGTAATATGTAAGGAATGATGTACAGTGATCTTGGCTTGCATTGCCCTGAAGGGGTTTATTTCATTAAAATTCCCCACTGGCTGTACATTATCCCTCTTATTACAAGGCTATTTACTTGACCAGTCAGAATTGAGTATTCAACAGAGCTGTGTAATAAATAATAAAAAGTATCTTCACTCTAGGTTTTAGTTAAAATCTAAAAATTGCAAAATGCTTTAATGTGTTAAAGAAATCACAGGCGTTAAAACAAATTTCTGTTAACTTGTTTAACATTGACGTCCCATTTTTGACACTAAAATATATGTAGCCTACCAATTTTTTTTAGATTTCAATACATTAGGAACACCACTGGGAAGCTACAGAATGATATGAAAACATAGACAAAAAGACAGAATAGCAGCCGGGCCCTGGAGGGGTTCATTTCACAATAATGGCCTACATTATTCTGCGTATTGCACAGTTACGTACTAAAGAAATCAATAATTTGACACAAAATATTGATTTAAGAATGATTTTATGGATTTAAAAGTGATCTGACTGCTTCTGCTAGTAAAGATTGCCCGTTCAACACAGTTGGAACTGTGTAGCAATGGCTGGAACTGAGTCCATAGCAACCTAACTCTACTTTAAGATTAGCTTACTCTTTTGCTATAATTCACATACACTGAACATTAAAGTCCATGTAATGCAAAAAGAAATATACATTCTGGGTTTGTCACACCCCAGAAAAATGTGTTACTAACCACCCAGGCAAATTTGAATGAAAAAAAGAGCTCTGCGGCAAATCCCCAGTCCAACGGGTGGATTGGAAATGTAGCGCACGGAAGACCACTTGCCCGGTGTTGTTTGGGGGCCTGACTCCTTCTGATTGAAGGCTCAGCCCATGAACGGTGTGAGGCCGTCAATAGCCCTTGTCACACTGGAGTCCGGTCTTCTCACCGGGTTGTTTGGGAGCCCAAATAAAAATACAATACATAAACAGTCATACAAACAGTGCTGAAATAGCCAACACCCAACGAGGGGCTTGAACCCACGACCCTAGTCATGATAGCTTTTGGCATTTCCCTGGGCTTCTCTTTTGGCTTGGCAAAACCAGGTTTTTGTAGATGGGCAGGGTTATGTTAGAGATGGCTCCATTGTGTCATCAAACCATGTTTCAGCCCTGCTCAAAAAGTCCTCAACACAAAACTGGCAAAAAACAGTTTAACGATCTAACTCCACAATCTAGTACTAAAATGTTAAGTCTTTTCACGTTTTCAGCAATTATTTTCCAACAGTTATAATGTGTTTAGAAACAAATCTTTCAATTTCCTTTACACTGCCTTTTTGGAATGTTGATAATTAACCATTTAACCAACATTAAGCATTTTAAGTGATTAATGCCATTGGTTAAACGGTTAAAAGAATTATTAAGAATTAATTTAAAAGCTGAGAAAAACACAGTGGAGCGGCTCGTCACTTTAAAGAGAAAAACTGGTCCACCTTAAGAGAGCTGGCGTACATACAGGAATTTGGCTTAGGACTTCCATGAGTTGTAGCTTGTAGCCTCGTAGCATTTATTCATATGATTGACCAATCGGAATCAAGTATTCAGCGTAGCCGTGTAATAAGTTCTGAGAGTAATAGTCAGATCTCTGCACAGAAAGCACTTTACTAACCTGAGAACATGCAGGGTGGTAAATAGACTTTGCTCTGTCTGTCTGTGTCTCCCTCATCCTCCCTCCCTGTATATCACAGCTCATCAGCATAGGCACAGATCAAACATAAAAGAAACAGTGCAAAGGGGTGGGGGGGGGGGTATACATGGGCAGCCAGCCAGCCGCCTCCCTGTGCCCCTGCATCCTTCTACCCCCTGCCCTCCTCTCTCTCCCATGGTTGATTCCCTTTAGGCCCTCCTCACCCCCCAGCTCTGTGTGGCGTTGGCACAGAGAGGGCGCAGGCGGCACACAGACGGCCACGCAGATGGGCAACGGGGCAATACAGGGCTGCCTCCCCACACCTGCTCTTTGCTGGCACAGGGCTTGGGACAGGCAGCCACGCAGCGCACACATACACTCTCTCTCTCACACACACACACACACACACACACACACACACACACATCCACACACAGATGTGCATCTAACACAGAATTATCTATCTCTCTCAATTTATTGAACTTCTTTCCCTCTTATAGACACACAGACAGGAGCAGCACATACAGATCCTCCCATGAGGCGCTCTACATGCTGATACACACGTACGTGTTTTAATAAATGACCGGCTTTCCCTCCTACATGCCGCTGCTCAGCCTGTCAGTCACAGATGTTTACACGCTTTATCTCCAACTGTGCCTCAACGTGTGCTCTCCGGAAATCTTTTTGCGCATATGCACCATCGTATACATACAGTATATTTAAGACACAATCACACATCCAGAGCTTTCCAAGTGTTGTATTTATAGTCTCACGCCCACACATTCACACTTCAGCACTGTGAGTGCAGAAAACACATTTTACAATTATTCACATGGCCTCATGCTGGGCTGTCACATGGAGTTACATAGCAGGCACTCAGTGAACTACACTACTCAAAAAAAATAACGGAACACTTAATCATCCCAGTATAACACCAAGTCAGTTAAACTTCAGGGATCTACATTTTGAAAGCACAAGTGATTGTGAATCACTTTCACCTATTTTGGTGCAAATTAAAGTGACAACAAGTTCACTAGAGAGGCAACAGCAAGACAATCCCCCAAAAGGGAATGGTTTTACATGTGGTGGCCACAGACAATTGCTCTCTCATTTTCCTTCCTGACTGATTCTTCTCTAGTTTTGTGTTCTGCTAGTGTCCTTGTCAGTACTTGCAGCATGAGGCAGTACCTGCAGCCCAATAAGGTTGATATAGGAGGTCCAGCTCCTCCAGCATGGCACATCCATACTTGTGGTCACAAGAAGGTTTGCTGAGTCTCCCAGCACAGTCTTAAGAGCATGGAGGAGATACTAGGAGACCGGCCGTTACACCAGGAGGGCTGGACAGGACCGTAGGACATCAACCCAGCAGCAGGACTAGTATCTGCATCTTTGTGTGAGGAGGTATAGAGCCCTACAGAATGACCTCCAGCAGGCTACTGGTGTGCATGTTTCTGACCAAACTGTCAGAAACAGCCTCCATGAGGGTGGCATGAGGGCCTGACATCCTCTAGTGGGACCTGTGCTCACAGCCCAGCACTGTGCAACTTGATTGGCATTAGCCAGAGAACACCAGCATTGGCAAGTTCTCTTCACAGATGAGAGCAGGTTCAAACTGAGCACATGTGATAGATGTGATAATGTTATGCAGCCTGTAACATCATCCAGCATGACTGGTTTGGTGGTGGGTCAGCGGTAGTCTGAGGAGGCATATCCTTGAAGGGTCACACAGACCTCCGTGTCAGAGCCAACAGTACCCCACTGCTGTTAGGTACCGTAATGAAATGCTCAGAGTGATTGTCAGATCTTATGCTGGTGCAGTGGGCCCTGGGTTCCTCCTGGTGCAGGACAATGCCTGGCCTCATGTGGCCAGAGTGTGTAGGCAGTTCCTGGATGAATGCATTGTTGCCATTGAATGGCCCTCATGTTCCCCTGACCTCAATCCAACTGAATACCTATGGAACTTTATGTATCGTGTATCCACCACTACCAGGCACCGCCACAGACTGTCCAGGAGCACATCAAATGCCCTGATCCAGGTATGAGCTGCTGTGATGAAATTCACAAGTTGGATCAGTCTAGGATTTCAATTTTACTATGACTTTCGGTGTGAGTTTGAATCCAGCCATGATTGATTTGGGTTTCCATTGACTGTTGTTCATTTTGTTCTCAACAAATTATACAATGTTCATCAGTCAAGATTTTCAACTTGAATAATTCAGGATCTAATGTGATCTAATGTGTTCTCTTAATTTTTTGAGCAGTGTACATAGATATTGTCGCTTTTACACTGAATGCAAAATCATTAATTATATAGACATCGGTTGATGTTTCAGCGGCATCAAAAGATGGGACTTTGCTGCTATTTTGTTGACACTGTCACAGTGCAACAGGAATAGCAAGGATTTGAAACTGCTGGTTTAATAGGGTGTGGATATGGAAGCCAAATAATCTTCCCAGGAAAGCACCAAAAATAGCAAAAGGGAAAATCCAACCTAAAATAGAAAACCCTGAGTGTTATTCCTACAATCTTTAAAAGCTCAGTCGTGATTTGTAAGTGAGATGAGTGGGCACATCTATAAAGGTGTGACTTGTGGGTACCCATAGAACCTATTTTCATTCACATACACTCCTGATCAAAATCTTAAGACCAGTTAAAAAATTGCAAGAATTTACGTTTTGCACTGTTGTATCTTAAGAAGGTTCTAAGTAGAGTTTCAAAATGCAAAAAGAAGAAATGAGAGCAAGAGACTAAATGTTTTGAGCAGGCAATTTATTGAAAAGAACAATTTAACTAAAATAGGCTGTTCATCAGCTGATCAAAAGTTTAAGACCATAGCTCAAAAAAACCCCTAAAACAGAAATTTCTCAAAAACAGACTCAGTAATGAGTAGCTCCACCATTATTGTTGATCACTTCAAAAATTCGTGTTGGCATGCTTGATGCGAGTGTTTCCAAAAGGCTTGTAGGAATGTTGCTCCAAGTGGTGAAGATGGCTTCACGAAGGGCATCCACTGTCTGGAACTGATGTCCATTTTTGTAAACTTCCCTTGCCATCCATCCCCAAAGGTTCTCAATTGGATTTAGATCAGGGGAACATGCAGGATGATCCAAAAGAGTGATGTTATTCTCCTGAAAAAAATCCTTTGTCAGACGGGCATTGTGAATTGCAGCATTGTCCTGCTGAAAAACCCAGTCATCACCACACAGACGAGGGCCCTCAGTCATGAGGGATGCCCGCTGCAACATCTCCACGTAGCCAGCTGCTGTTTGACGCCCCTGCACAACCTGGAACTCCATTGTTCCATTGAAGGAAAAAGCACCCCAGATCATGATGGCGCCCCCTCCGCTGTGCAGTGTTGGAAAAATCTCAGGTGGCAATTCCTTGTCATGCCAGTAGCGTTGGAAGCCATCAGGACCATCAAGGTTAAATTTTTTCTCATCAGAGAATAAAACTTTCTTCCAACTTTGAACGTCCCATGTTTGGTGCTCCCTTGCAAAGGCCAAACGGGCAATTTTGTGGCGTTGAAGGAGACGTGGCCTTTGAAGACGTTTTTTGTTTTTGAAGCCGTTCCTTTGCAGATGCCGTCTGATGGTTATTGGGCTGCAGTCAGCACCGTAATGGCCTTAATTTGGGATGAGGATCGTCCCGTGTCTTGACGGACAGCCATTCGGATCCTCCGGCTCAGTGCCGGTGAGATTTTTTTGGGTCTACCACTTGATTTTTTTTGTTCCATAAACCTCAGGATCTTTTAAGAAATGCAAAATGACTGTCTTACTGCGTCCAACCTCAGCAGCGATGGCACGCTGTGAGAGGCCTTGTCTATGCAGCTCAACAATCCTGCCACGTTCGAAGGCAGTGAGTTTTTTTGCTTTTCCCATCAAGAGGTCTTGACAGTGTGATTACTTGACAGAAAATGACATGGAATCCAAATTTTTGCACAGATTTGGGCTTTTAAAGGATGTGGTCTTAAACTTTTGATCAGCTGATGAACAGCCTATTTCAGTTAAATTGTTCTTTTCAATAAATTGCCTGCTCAAAACATTTGGTCTCTTGTTCCCATTTCTTCTTTTTGCATTTTGAAACTCTACTTAGAACCTTCTTAAGATACAACAGTACAAAACGCAAATTCTTGCAATTTTTTAACTGGTCTTAAGATTTTGATCAGGAGTGTATCTTGAGGTCGAGGTCCAGTAACCCCGAATCTGACCATGCCAGTTTTTCCTTGCCAAAATTTAGCTCACAGTTGGAGCATAAGTTAACCATCTCCACTACAAGTTAGTATAACATGGGTGGAACCAATTCCTTAGATTTTCCTTAGGTTTTCTAGTTTCATATAATACCAGTATATTCATTCTAGCTTTAAAACCGAACCCGCAATCTAAAAAGTGAGTTGTGAAATGCGTTAAAGAAATTAGTGGTGTTAAAACAAATTTGTGTTAACACATTATCCAGTTTCAGTCCTACTGAAAGCTAAACCTACACTGAGTGAATGCAGTGAATAACCTCCAGCCTTAAGCTTTGTCTCTAGTCCTTTGAAATGTGACAAAAAAACAAAGATCACTGAATAAGATTTTGTGTTAGAACATAAGTAATTGAAATTCAAAGGGTAAAGTGGATGACTCAGTTGTGCAGCAGCTGCTTCGGATGTCCTAATGGTTCAGCAGGAACACTGTGTAACCACAATGATGATTTGATCAAATCCCCTTTTATTATCTTGTTACATTCAACTGTACATTATTTAATGAAAACAAATTCCCATTACATATTCAGGGGCACCTTTGTGGAGAAAGTGGCGTTCTGTCACAACAGATATTCAACAGATATTCATCTCTCGGGCAATGGTGAGCCGGGGTCATTCAAAGGATAGATATACCATACCTCCCCAATCACAGCAGTGTCCAATAAGAACCACCAGCTTAAATACTAGGGCCAAGATGAGCTTTGCTTGTAGAAGATTGAAGCACAGAAGTGATCAGAAGGCGATGAGGAATTTTGCGAATGAAAATGGAGGTGGGTTGAGGAGGGGGGGGGGTTGAAATGAAGTCCAATAAAAGAGCCAAGTGAACCATCTGTGTGGGATAGCCATGGATTAGGAGGGTTTGGAACATTTTAAGCGCATTAAAGATTTAAAAAAAAAAGGTCAGAATGTTTAGCAACATACCGATAAACCTCTTAAGCGAAACCCAATTGGGGAGGCTGTTTGGTTTCTTTATCCAGACGCTGGTGGATGGGGGGATAGGGGTGGAGAGAGGGGATGAGACTGTGCAGCCACACACACTTAAACACACTTTTGTATGTATGTATGTATGTATGTATGTATGTATGTATGTATATATGTTTATATATATATATATATATGTATGTATATATATACATATATACTGTAAGTACTGTAAGAAAGTTCTCTTTTTCTGGCCATTTTGAGCGTTTAATCGACCCCACAAATATGATGCTCCAGATACTCCAGAACCTGCTCAAAGGAAGGTCAGTTTTATAGCTTCTCTAACCAGCTAAACTGTTTTCAACTGTGCTAACATGATTGCACAAGGGTTTTCTGATCATCCATTAGCCTTCTGACGCAATGAGCAAACACACTGTACCATTAGAACACTGGAGTGATAGTTGCTGGAAATGGGCCTCTATACACCTATAGTATACCTATAGTATATTGCACCAAAAACCAGACATTAGCAGCTAGAATAGTTATTTACCACATTAGCAATGTTTAGAGTGTATTTGCTGATTAGTTTACAAACTAATATAGTATACAAACTAGTATACAAACACACACACACGCCGTATATAAGGCGCACCAGATTATAAGCAAAACAAAACGGTCAGATAAGTCAAACTTGATTCTATTAATTTAACAACTCAATAACATTTTTCAGCTGGAACAGACGAAACACAAAACAATACACTTTCAGTTTTTTCAGTTCATTCCTCATCCAAAAAAACATCAAATCCTTCATCATCAGTATCTGAGTTAAACAATTGGGCGACTTCAGCATCAAGCACGCCCAAATCCGTCTTATCATTATCCGAGTCAGTCTCATTGTTTGTTACTTAGCTGGTCAGTGATGATTCCTGCCTTCATGAAAGCTCGGACAACACTTGACACTGATACCTTGGCCCAGGCATGCACGATCCATTGGCAGATAGTGGAGTAACTCGCCCGGCGTTGCCTCCCTGTCTTGGGGAACGTGTTCGCCTTCTGTCATCCAACTCTCCCACGCAGCTCGCAGTTTAACTTTGAACGACCTGTTGACACCAATATTTAGCGGCTGGAGTTCTTTAGTTAATCCACTCGGATTGATGGCAAGCTGCGAATTAGTTTTCTTCACTTTCGTTTTGATTGTGTCGGTGAGATGGGCATGCATGGAGTCGCAGATCAATAGGGATGGAGAGTTGTGGAAAAAGCCGTTCGGTCTCTTGATTTCTCTCAGCCACTCTCTCAGTGATCTTGTCCTTGCAGTAGGTGCGGAAAATGGCTAGCTTTTCTTCGTAATCCTTTGGCAGTTGCTGCAAGATGGTAGTAAAGTCATTGATTTTTATGTCAAGTGCTACCGCTGCTGCCTTGAGTCGAATAGAAACTGTAGAGACGCTTATACCTGCTGCTCTCTGTTGAATAACCCACTGTTCAATTTTGTCCTCTAACTGTGGCCATCTCGCTTTGTTCCCTCGGAAACTCTGTTTGGTCGTCTTTATTTGGCGTAGGTCATCTTCTTGATTCCTCCACTCTTGTACCATTGATTCATTAATATTAAATTCTCTCACAGCTGCTCTTCACAGGTGCCATTTTGGGCTCTTTATACACACACAATAATGTTACAGTGCCTATATGTCGAAGCACAGTAACAGTATGTATTACTCTGTGAGGTGCCTGAGTACTGTTACCGTCATGCTCTGACAAACCATCCAGCAGTGCGGCTTTGAAGCTTACCAAACTCGTAATAAAACATTTCGACAGATTTTTGGGCACCCTGTACCACATAAAATTGGTTCGAGGAGGTCAGTAAGCACAACCAGAATTCATATATAAGCCGCACTGGATTATAAGGCGCACTGTCGATTTTTGAGAAAATTAAAGGATTTTAAGTGCACCTTATAGTCCGGAAAATACGGTGTGTGTGTGTGTGTGTGTGCGTGTGCGTGTGTGTGTGTGTCTGTGTGTGTGTGTGTATATATATATATATACGTGTGTGTGTGTGTCTTCAGCACAGCATGTAGCTGTGTACATTATATTTAATATTTGTCTACTATATGTGCACATTTCCACATTAACCCAGAGACCAACCAGAAATGGTGGGGTTGGGACCAGCGAGCCTAAATGTACAGCTCGTATAGATGCAAGTCAGGGGAGTTACAGCATGGGAGAGGCAACACGGAGATGAAGAGGGGAGAACAGTGGTAGATTTCTCTCTTAAGCAGTCGGAGGAAGAGGCCCCTATCATTTGACTGTGAACTGAACTGTGTCTGGGGAGCTGTCCTTAAATGGCACACAGAGGGTGGAGACACAGAGACAAAGTCAAAGGGCTCATGGCCTGTATATGCTGTGGCGATACTGCGTAATTGCATGTATTTACAGTATACATGACCTATGTCATGTTCACATTTGATATTCACTGCTGCAGTGTTCTGGTCCTCAGCAGCTTCACTTAGATGTCAGTGCGAGTGTGAAGGGCACTTCAACAGTGGTTTAAAGTAAGGAGAGTCACATTTACATTTTTCCCAGCATTGTTTTCCTCATAGAATCTAGGATTTAAACCTGCGACATGCCACCATTTGTTATAAAATGACCCATTTGAATTGGAGCTCCAGCAATTTAATATTGCACTTGTAGAATTTGGGGAAACATTAAACTTTAAACATAAAAAAATCATCATACACATACAGGTACTCATGAAATTTGACTTCTGCACCCACCCAAAACATTGTGGGAACGGTGGGCTGTTGTAAAGCACCCGGGGAGCAGCTTGGAGTTTTGTGTCTCGCTCATGGACACTTTGACTTGGTGACAGTAGGAGCCAAGGATTTAACAGCCAACCTTGCGAAGGAAGACCCGCTCAACCCGCTGAGCTACATCTGCCCCTAAAGAATGGCTACATTATGTGAGATATCCTGATTTTTAGTCCCATGTATAGGTCAATTTCCAAAAATGCTGGATAATGCACTTCCCATAATGCAACTCAAAAAGCATTTCCTTCCTTGTCAATGCCCATGTCTTTGAAACTTCACGTCCAAAATATGTAACAAAGGCTTTCTGTTAAAAAAAATTGTTCTCCAAGCTCAAATCGAGACAACCTTAATAACGTCATAGTGACATAAGTTATCTTATCTATCTAACTATAAGCAAGGAGTCTCTGTTAGTCTTTATGTATGTCTATGTGTCCTTCACATATTTCAAGAACTGGTCATCCAATCTACTTTAAACTTGGTGGGTGTATTGCTGGGGAGGGCAATGTTGAAGTTGGTGCAATTTAGACACACAGCACATTCAATATTAATAAGCTTTGAATAAACAAGCAATAGCTTTAGGGCTCTGCTGACTGAGACGAGTGTGTGTCGTCCTCAGTGGGCCTTTATATGCTGCAGTTCATTGACTGTAGTCCACTTTTTAATACTAACGTCATAAGTGAACTCTTCTTCACTTCATTGGAGACGAGAAGTTCTGAACAGGCGTTTCACCAGTTTATCTCAAATTTTACAAATCTCCAGAGCCACAGATGCCTACAGAATAGTTCTTCTCATAGTGAGTGAAATCTGGATGTTTAAAGCCACCTCAGCTTTTGTGTGATTAGACAAACATATAACATGTTAATCTGTGAGGTTTTGATGTTTGTAGGTGAATTGTGTTACCTTTGGAAAGAGCTAGGCTAGCTGTTTCCCTCTTTTCAAGTCATTATGCTAAGCTAGGCTAAGTTAACTGGCTGCTACTTTCATATTTACTGTACAGATACTGTATGAGGCTGATATCGGTCTTCTCTAGGGAGGTCACGACAACCGATACTTTGGTACCAAGTCAATGCCACAATTCTGAAGATGTAACAGCACACATTTTTCCACTGCACTACAGGTATAGAATGTACCAGGGATTATTACTCAAGATCTACAGTGCACTGTCTTCCCCTGATAATGCTGCATTGTTAACAACAAGTCCGTGTTGAAATTGGCAGGAGGAAAGCTAGTAACGTTAGCAGTTAGCTAATAAGGGAGCTAACAGTATGGAGATTGCATTGAATTGCATTACAATGAGGCAGATTAGGCTAATAAATTTGCAAATACCAGTATGCAAATGGTATTTATTGTTTTGTTTTTGTTTTTTTACGGTGGTATCGAATTGGTATTGAGAATCATGGAATGTGTACCAACTGGTGTTGGTATCTCTAATCTCTAATACCTAATTTCTGGTATTATGACATCCCTAGACTTCTCTGCAAGAAAACATCATTCAGTGTGTGTGTGAACCTGTATCTCTGTTTCCTTTCATTTATCTGATCAGAGGAACGATTTTATAGAACAATAGCTCAGGACAGGCTCAGAAGGAAATGTTAACAACGGAGGTGATGAGTTACTGATTTGAGGAAAGTGTTCTGTCATCTTTTTAATGAGAATTAATGAGACATTTCCATTTTAAGGATAAGGTATCAACACTATATATGAGAAAACATATTTATGAAAATATACATGCTCGACTTACCTTCCAGCCATCAAGCTTAACATCCAGAGCTGTTCTATTTTAGCTCCAATGTTGGACTGGTTTTACAGTCTGTCATCAGTCTGAAAAATCCCCTTCACTTAGTGCACATTAGATTACAGAGGCCCTGTTTGCTCATGTGTGCTTGTGATGCACAAACAAACACTCTAAGCTGTTTGGTAAATTAGCAAAAACACAAAACAAAGCGCCCATGTGAGCAGTGTGCACTCGTATATGAATATGCGTGCAGTAAATGAGTCCATTAGCGTTGGCATTGGCTGCCTGCGTACTGAGCAACTGAGCATGTGCATACAATTTTACATTCAGTGTCAAGTGTCTTATCTTGTGTGTGTGCATGTGCGTGCATGCCTGCGTGTGTGTGCTCATGCATGCATGCATGCAAGCATTCGTGTGTGGTGGCATGTTGTTTTTGTGCCTGTGTGAGTGATGGATTGAGTGATTAAGTAAGTGTGATTTTGAGTGTGTGTACATTAGCCCGGGTGTGAGTTATCAGCCTCTGTCTGTATCTGTAGTGTGATAAATATATAGGTAGTGTTAACTTTTGTGTGCACACTCCAAGAATACATCATTCAGCTACCAAGAAACAAAATGAACTGTGTGTGTGTGTGTGTGTGTGTGTGTGTGTGTGTGTGTGTGTGTGTGTGTGTGTGTGTGTGTGTGTGTGTGTGTGTGTGTGTGTGTGTGTGTGTGTGTGTGGTGTGTGTGATTAGACTGATAGCATGGTGTATTTGATGGCCTGTGTGTATGCATCTATGTTGTTTTATCTGTGGTGAAACGTGTGCAGGGGCCTTGGGGCGACTGTGTGCAGGAGATAAGAGTGATTCATCCGTGTATAAATGTGTGTGTGTGAGCATGTTTGCGCTGCGGAGGCATGTATATCTGTGTATGGTGTGTGCACGTGCAAGCATTTGAGCCAACATGTTAATAAATGCTCATGTGTTTACATACTGTGTACCCCAGGCAGTGTCATAAGATGTGATAGACTTCATGGTCCCAAAGGAACATATAGTATCTGTTTTTAAGAAATACATAATAACATAATGCCTACATACAGTACATGCCTGTGTGTTGGTGTGGGGACAAATGGACATGAGCATCCATATTAACATGTGTATATTTCTGTCTCTGTAAAGCACATCCTGTATTATTTTGTCTGTATAGGCCCCACACCCGTTGATGTTCCTGGGAGATTCCCATTTTTCATTGCCCTCTCGCAGTTTCCTCCCGCTGTCACAATTCTCCCATATTTTTCCCAGTTTATGACAAATATTCTCACTTTTTTTTTCCTTTTCATTATCTCAACCTCTTTCTGGCACTGTACAGTGTGTGTAAGCCCTACTGTTTCCACCCGCGCGACAATAGAGCTAAAACAAATGTTGTTTCTTAGGGGAAGAGAGCTGTTTGCCACGGGATTCAGTGAGCATTGTCAGTTGCACCCAAAGTTGGGCTCGATGGAGCAAAAAGTCATCGTAGTGTGGCACAAGCCATTGGAAATAATGGGTTTCAGAGGGCAGTGGTGCTGTTGTTTTGTTGTGTCTTCACTGAGTGAGAGAAGGTAGAAATGGAGAGTAAGAGAAAGAAATAGGCTTACTCAAGCAGGGGCAGGTTCACACCGGAGGGGACAATTACTCTATTCATTCCTGAGAATTAAAAGTAAAATTAAAAGTATTTAACACAATACTGACAGACTTTGTGTGAGTGGCTAACTGTAGCTGTAACTGTAGTATAGCTGTGAACATTGGTGTAGTAGTGTATGTACAGTTTTTTTGTTGGTGAATAAATGCTACAACTCAAGCTCAAGACGTGAGCCAACTTCCTGTATCCAGCAACACCAGCTTAGAAAAGTGGGCTGTTAAGGTGGACCAGCTTTTCTCCTTAAACTGACAAGCTGCTCTTCTGAGTTTTGGTCAGCTTTTTAATTAATTATTAATATATATTTTAACATAAAATGTGGTTTCTGTGGTTGTTGCATGAGTGTAATAAACCTATTAACCTAATAATTTTATAGGGCCCAGATGTAATGATTGAACAGGCCTGCCTGTCTAACTATGCGCATTCTGCCTGTGCACTCATTGGTCTTCTCCTGAGTCTTCTACAAGCTGCTAGCTTGTCAGCTGTGAGTACTAACCATAGCCATGTTCGTTGTTTACGTTCATGATTCTAATTTTGGGGCAGTGGCTTTGCAGGGAGGCCTAGCAGCTAGTGCAGCTAGCTGCTTTCATTTGAAAGAGTTGGCAACACTGGGCTGGGTTTTTTGATGGATCATTTTTAGAAGTCTAGCGTATAAATATTTTTAAATGAAAAAAATCCATCAAATGACTGCATAATGTGAAAATGGTCGCTTTAGTGACAAACCCACAGAGAATCATCACAATCACATCCGACTCTGCAGTTCACTTCCCTAAAGTTAGTCACGATATGAGATAAATTAAATCCCTCTTTTTGCCAGGAGGGTGTAAAAAGGAGTTGTCACATGTCATCAACACATCATATCTTTTGGGGTACAACACATGCGCAGTAAAATCTGGTCTGCACTCACCAGAATTGAGCCAATCACTTTGCACAACCACAGCTCCAGTTAGACTGTGCATGTGTCATACCAAGCTCAAAACCATGTCCCAGTCTCTTTCAATAGGCCTTGGTTTTTGTCATCGTTGTCACCATCTTGACCGCAAGGGAACCAAGAGGGACAGTTTGGTGCACTTTTTCTTTGTTCTGCAGAGAAGAGGTAGACACACCTGGAGATCTGCGCTCTACTTTTCTAGTTAGCTGAGCCAAGCCAAAATGGTTGAGAAGCGATGTTGTAGACCGAGATTATTTGACTTAAATGGCAGCATGCAGTGAGGGATAGGATCAGTCTATCTACGTAATAGGTTGGAACTACTTTCTTAAAGTCCAGTGTGTAGGATCTGGCAATATCTGGCAGTGAGGTGAAGACATGCAGCCAACTGAAGCCTCTCCATTGTGTGTGGTGTGTTGGAGAGCTACAGTGGCTAAAGCCAAAACGTGAAGAGTTTGGTCTGTCCGTTCTGGGCTACTGTAGAAACATGGCGGTGAAACATCACAGACTCTGTGAAGAGGACCTGCTCCCTATGTAAATATGAACAGCTCATTCTATGCTAATGAAAACACAACAATTCTTGTTATCAGGTGATTATGCAGTAAAGAAAACATTTATTAATATTATATTCATTTCCTGCCAATAGGTCCCCTTAAATGTTACACATCCATCCATCCATCGTCAACCGCTTATCCCGTTAGGGGTCGCAGGGGGGCTGGTGCCGATCCCAGCTGGCATTGGGCGAAAGCAGGGTACACCCTGGACAGGTCGCCAGTCCATCGCAGGGCACATAGAAACAGACAACATAGAGACAGACAACCATTCACGCTCACATTCACACCTATGGACAATTTAGAGTCATGAATTAATCTAAACAGCATGTCTTTGGACTGTGGGAGGAAGCCGGAGTACCCGGAGAAAACCCACGCTTGCACGGGGAGAACATGCAAACTCCACACAGAAGAGTCCCAAGCCGGAATCGAACCTGCGACCCCCTTGCTGTGAGGCGAGAGTGCTAACCACTGCACCACCGTGCAGCCCCTTAAATGTTACACACTGGTCCTTTAAACAAACTATCTATAGATTAATCACACCACTTCTCAATTACTGTATTACTATATCCATCTTCTTCAATTCTGGTAGAGAAGAGTTCATATGTCTAACAACTTATTAAGATCTTCTGAAAGTTCTGAAAGTGAAGTTTCAAAATGTGCTTGATAATGTGACTGGGATGGAATTAACACCTTTAAATGCAAAACAACCGCTATAGTGAATAGCCAACCTTGTTATAGTGCAGCTCAGCGGCCGCCAGCCTGTTTGGTGCCAAGAAATACTTAAACAAAACAACACATTGAGCCTGCGCCAGTACGCTATATTATTATCTTTATTCAAACTAATTGCCAGGCCAAACAGCGACACATATGCACATGCAGGCTTCAACAACCACTCATCATTAGGGGCTGCGGTGTGCCTTCCCCGTTGTCATGACAACTAGACACTGAATTTTGGCTTGGAAGCTGTCACATAGTGTGTGAGAGAGATTTTTTTCTGAGGCATACAACCTGTATGCCTCAGAAAAACATCTCTTAAAAGGTTTTAACGGATTGTGCTTGTAGTGAAATGATCAAGATTGTCGGAGTGCCACAATAAGAAAGGCCTCGAGCTTTGTTTATTCTTAGTTCATCTTACATGATTACCTCATTTGCCTTGAATGGTTCCTCCTGTTTCTGTCCTTATAGTTTATGTGAGTGTGTGAGATCATGCCTCATTTCTATTTAACTCACACTCTGTCTGTAACATGCAGTCAGGGTGGGCAACCACTAGACACTGCAGGACTACAGACAAACATCCCAGTGGCTTTATCCTCACTTCGTTTGCATTGCATATCCTCTGTAGGTCTTTTTATCTTTAGTGTAAAGGGAGCTTTGCAAGCATGTGTGTCTGTTTGTGTGTGTGTGTGTGTGTGTGTGTGTGTGGGTGTGCCGTCAGCTAGCAGGAATGCATGGGTACCGCCAAAGCTAAGATGGCTGCCAAGCACTAAGATGGCTGCCAGGATTCCACAGAGCGACAGCACGAGAGAGAAAGAGAAGCAGAGGCTGAATGAGTGTGAGAGGAATTAAGGGAGAAGGATGGGAAGATGGACTGAGAATGAGGGTTGCTAAAAAATAGAAACTGTAGTGCTTTTCCCGTCTTTTTTTTTTGAGTGATGAGGTGATTTTTTTTTTTTGTCTCTTTTTGTTGTCTCCATTTTGGCAATGCACAGACAGATGGGGTGAATAGTGCAGCAGTTTGCTGGCACATCGTCCACTATGCCACCCAAGATTAGGACACTGATTTAGGCTGAGAGTACATTGAGATTGAAGAGGCCTTGCACTGGCTATAAGGGGGCTATGTTTCGGTTAGGGAGATTTGGCCCAGCACAGCCTTAAAGCTTTAGCGCTGTTGGGTAAGTGGCCTGACTGCTGTATATGATCCAACCATAAAACCCCTCAAGGCTGCATTACACATGTGAAGAAGAATGGCAGCCCACGGGCCAAACAAAACTAGCTGAAGCAGGTGGCTCACTGCCCGCCTGCCCCTATAGATGTCAAGGTAAACACACACAGGAGATATAGTTCAAACAATGCCCACAATTTTTTAGTACCCCTCAATGTACAATTCAGTAGTGGGGAGGCTAAAGTTTCTTGGGATCTTTTACCCAAATTACACATTCAAATGTTAGAGTCCCTGAAAAAAAAGATATTTTAAAAGAGAAAGCTTTGTTTGTCAAGGTAAACACAAACAGGAGATACTACAGTTTACAGTTTACCAGTCAGCAGCAACTTTGTCTTGACTTAATTTGAGTCTATGCAGAGGTAGAGGGAAGTTACTGTTTTTACTGATGTACTCTGAGAAATATGACATTGTATCCATTCCGTATCCATCAACCAAAACAAACTGCAGTGAACCAAAACCAGAAGGTAGAAAATGGCGGAGGGGCCACCTGGATACGACCTGCAACCTCAGATGTTAACGTGATAAACACTACACATACAGTTAAGTATGGAAACACTTTGGGTTTCACATATTGCGGGAAAAGCAGAGCTAGACATCATGGCTAAAGCTGCATGCTAACCCTGTCATGGACAGGAAACCTTATAGTATTGCGGTAACGTGTGGTCAACCCTGCTGTCACTCTCATCTTTGTGCTCAAATCGGCCAACGCTACAACTGTACAGTACCCATATAGTGAAATTTATGTTAAATGCATTCAAATTGCCCTGGTGGAGCTGACCATGAATGTATAAAGAGAAAGGAGCTGACGGGAGAGCTAGAGACACAGTTGAAGAAGTTAGCGGAAGTATACACATGTCCAGTTTTCAAAATACTGTATATATACAAAGTGCATATATGTATTGGTACCCAGTTATGGGTAACTAAGTGGGTTCGAAGCCAAAAAGAAGGTACTTCAAAGTGAGTTCTTTCTCTAGTAAGTGATTTTCCCACACTGACAGGTTTGTTTTTTGCCATTTTATGACTTGCAACTGAGATTCAACATTAGCGGAAATATGCATCTTAAATCTCTAGCCCATGTCTGTCTCTCTCCAGTGGAAAGAATGAGAGAAGACGGCGTTTTCCTGTCAAGTTTCTGAAGAGTTCCCTCTGATGCTAACCTGCCCCCTTACCTTGGTGTCCAGACATCTGTCCACCTGACTAAACATTTCTTTCTTTCTCTCTCTCTCTCTCTCTCTCTCTCTCTCTCTTATATATATATATATATATATATATATATATATATATATATATATATATATATATATATATATATATATATATATATATATATATATATATATATATATATATATATATATATATATATATATACGTATATATATGTATACGTATATATATATTATGTATATGTCTTTCAGAACAATCAGGACAATCAGACAACTCAAACCAGCAAGGAGACACAGACGTCAAGCCCCCACCAAATGGTGAGTTTGCACACATGCATTACGTATTCGACGTGCCTGGACTTACGTGCAACCACACTTATATAGATGCTAAAACACAGACTGTATGAGCACACTACCCCTACATACAGGCCTCTCTGTGTGTGAGTGTGTCCTGGCAGAGTTTATTATGGTAAGGAGAGCTGATGGTACTGTAGCATAGGGGTTGTGCTGGGATTGTGGCAGGCCACTCATAAATCACACTGACGTTATTGGAAGATGGGAACCACATGGCCACTGCCGAGCTGAGTGCTGACCTCATGTGCAGTCCCCGCTGTGGTTAACCCTGGGCAGGGATGGAGCGAAAAGGAGAGAAAGCAAGATGGAGAGCGGGAGAGAAGTGAAGGGAGGTGGGAAAGAAAATGAGAGGTGAGGGGGGGATGAAGAGAGAAGTGATGGACAGATCGAGGGATGAAATGGAGGAGGAAGGGTGTGGATGTGAAGTTCACTCAACCCTGGAGCTTTGGATGTGCTCTACACGCACACACCACATTACATTGGCCCGGGTATTATGGATGTGGACATTATGGAGCACAGATGAACAAACTCGGGAGGCTAAGAAAGCACACAAAGTCATGCAGGAGCATGTTGAAAGAACCCTGCAGTACACCAAGCACCAGCATTGAAACATTGAGACTGGGGTGTGTGTGTGCTTTTGTACCACTACCCCTGTAAGAACGTAGGCCTAATTTGTGGATAATTCAGGAAAAATCTTTTTTTTTTTTTTTTTATTTATTTATTTATTTATTTTACAAATTCTAGCTTGCTCGCTTATTTTTTCACTGACTAATGTAGGTTTTCAGAATAAGTTTCAAAATAGACAGCATCAAGTTTAGGATAGGATAAAGGGACAATTCAGCCCAAAATCAAAAATACATCTTATTTCCTCTTACCTGTAGTGCTATTTCTCAATCCAGATTGTTTTGGTGAGTTGCAGTGTTGGAGATATCAGCTGTTGAGCTGTCTGCCTTCTTTCCAACATAATGGAACTAAATGGCACTTGGTTTGTGGTGCTCAAAGTGACCAAAAAAAGCATTTACTTTCTTTTTACAGGACTACACTCACCAACCGTCTACCGTCCATCTACTCATGGACGGGAGGCTCATGCTTGTGACAGCGCGAGATGTAAACTAATTATGTTTGTAATGTATTTGTGTGTGTACAATTTAGTAAATGAATTGCGGCATCCTTGGCTGAGCTGTAGGTGAGCTAGCAGTATCGAGTATAGATGCTTGCTTCTCTCTGCGTGGTGATGAGGGTTGTAACTATACCAGTATACAGATATATTGTGGTATGAAAGTTGACAGTTTTCATACCATGTTTATTTACTAATCTACATTGCAAAAAAAAAAACAGACTAAATGAGTGTGTGAGTTAAAGATACAGACAGGGTCAGTCTGGCTTTGCTGTTGCTCACCTTCAATATATGTCCATTGATAATAATCATAGGACATTATTTTAAAAGCTCACAGCTGATGTTGTTTTTCATTTATTTAATTTAGCATACTGTAGTGCTGCTAACATGTGAACTAACATGCTATAGCTGTATAACATCTGATGACATGGCATGGCATGGTGACATGGTATTTTTTAATCAGGTTTATTATTCTGTTCTCATCCCTTTAAGGGTTATTGAAACTCATAGTACTGCAACTACTACGACTACTTCTTTAAACTCATTTCAAATGCTTTATTTTCTTAGGTAGTTATCGTACCGTGAAAATCTCATACTGTTACAACCCTAGCAGTGATACAGTATGCACATACAGTTATTTCCAGTGCTATCTAGTTCAATTATGTTGGAGAGAAGGCAGACATATCTACGCCTGATTTTTCCAACATTTGACAACTTACACCAGAGCAATCTAGATTGATAAATATGTATTATATTCTTCTTATTATTATTATATTATAGTGTTTGTATTCAGTTTTTGATGAAACAAGCTGATGAACACAACAGTGACATCACGTCACCTTTGAAGTTGTTTTGGCTTATAGCAAATATAAGTCCAATTTTCACTCTTGTTTTAGCTTTTTTTTGGTTTCCATGGGGTAAGGGTTTGAGAAAAGCACTTGGATCTTTAGCTGCTAAATGCTCCACTTTGTTCACTAGCTAGTTGCAAACTTTATCAGCAGTTTGGTGCTGGGCAAAAACTCAAGAGAGCTGTGAGCATGAACCAAGCCAGTAAAGTTGCAGGCAGGAAGAAAAACAAAAACAAAGCAAAGCAAAACCCTGTGTGGAGCTAGAGGGAACTGCAGAGTCGGGTAATAATTCTCAGTAGGCTCGTCACTTCAAGTGACCCCTTTTACCTACAAGTAGTCACAATAGCCAGCTATATGCAATATGGAAAATATTGCATATAGCTGCTTTAAAGTTAGAATCACGTATGACCAAGTGTTTTGGTTTCTGGCTAAAAATAAGATGTTAGATTTAGGTGTAAGGGGCTGATGGTTTAGACCATTGAATACTTTCATACAGAACACAAATATTTGTCCATAACATGGTCAATTTTCTGAGCTTTTGCACTGCAAATAAAAACGTTAACCAATCACATTGTGCAGAACAGGTCGAATTGCACCTATATTTCGAAAACAATATAGAGGCTCCATAATTCAAACCCAGAGGGCAAACTTTATTAGACAATAGACATATATTATTCATAAGTGAGTGTTTTGCATTTTCATGTTGTTTATTCATCACATCCCTGGTGTGTAAAGGCCTTTCAGAGGGTTTAAAGAATACTTCCAAAAAAAGTGGTTTAGATTTTATTCTGGCCAAACAGTTTGCTTGTTTGCAACCTGTCTGTGCATTGGACAGCTCTAATAGAGTCAAAGGCCAAAGATGTGAAATTAACAAGTTGTAATAAATACACCATAATTGTCCTTTTTAAGATTTAGGTTACAGTATATTAAAAAAGCAGCCTGTTGGATCAGATAGAAAACACATGGTCCCACTGGATGACACTGGCAGTGTGTCGAGCTTTTCCATACATGTGTTTTTCAGCTGCCTCTGCGTGTGCATGTATATGCCTGCATGAATGCATGCATGTGAGTGTGTATACTGATCTGTGTGCATATGTCATTTTCTGCATTTTCTGTACATGCATAGCTGCCCTGCTATCCGCTCTCACACTCCTTTCTCCCTCTCTTCCACACAGGCCACTTGACTTTCCAGGACTGCTTTGTGACTTCAGGGGTATGGAACGTAGCCGAGCTGGTCCGCGTGTCACAGAGTGAGTCACAGCTATAATTTCCCCTGTCATTCTCTACGTGGACACGCTCTCCCTGTCACTCCTCATACAATTCATATAGGGACTTTTCACCTTAATGGTGAAATTACACACAGCATCATCCCTCATACACTAAGTACCACACCTTTAAGGGATGAATTACTGTTTACAGCAGAAGGCTGGTGTTATTCTATATTTCTCTTATCGTCAGCAGCGATGATAATAACATAATAAGTATCAATTGTGTGTCCAAAACCTGATATTCTGTATCTTCTTCCTCTGTGCTGCAGAGCTCTATTGTTGTCCAAAAGCATTTAAAAACACATCGAGCCACACTGTTGCACTGATTGTTCATTTCTTTACACAAACACACACACTGGAGTTTATTTTGTCTCAATCCCACATACACAGTCCTGCTGCTGCTGGAAATATTCACTAGAGAACCAAATGTGTTTCAATCTGCAACTGAAAATAGTTCCAAGCAAAAGTATTATTTATTTCTGTTTGAGTAATAGTTGCTAAAAACTACAGTGGCCATCTTTTGTAGATCACCACCAAAAAAACTATATATTTGACCCGTTTTTAATGATTTACACCGTCAGTAGGAACCAGTGGGCTTGAATGCCACAGGAAGGCTAGGGAAGTCAGAAGTGTTGAAAAATAGCTAGAGCTCCACGGATATTGAACACTCACTCCCAAAAACAAAGCACAGAGGCTTTGTTCCATTCTCAAGCTTTTGGTCTGGTTTCAGGAATCCAAAGTCAAGGGATCACAGAAGTCATTACAGTTCATCTTGAGTGGGAGTATGAACATGGCAATCTATCCAGTAGACTCAAAAGGACAAATGTGGAAGCTCATGGTGATGCTAGAGGAAAAGTCTGGGGATTACAAAAGTCATCTGGGGATCATGATTGTCTGCACAGGTGTAATAGCAATCCATGCACTAGTTAATATTTCAGTCTGGACCATAGGCTGTATATAATAAGTGGATAGACATCACCCATTGGTATGTGGACTTCTGAAGCCTCGTGTTTGGCATTGGCCATCTTGGCTCTTGGCTGTCGCCATCTTAGTTTTTAGTTGTCGCCATCTTGGTTCTTGGCTGTCGCCCACCTGGTTCTTGGCCGTCCCCATCTTGGTTTTTAGCCATCCCCATCTTGGTTATTTTCAATCAGAAGTGACACAAGAGGGTGGCTCTAAGTACAACCGAATGACATGATATTTTAAGGGACCAAAATGTCATAAGTAACTTTCATGATGTGATAAACTTTGAAAGGGTTAAAGTTTTACAAAGAATAATGCGGACAACTCTCAGACAGGACAATGCCATGGTTATTTATTTATTTCTCTTTCTTTTTTTGTTGGCCCAAAAAACAGGTAAATCACCCATACACTGGGCTGGCCTGGCCCAAGCGTGTCTTTAAACACCTCCCCCTTTGACACAGCGCAGTTTGAGCTCATATTTAAGCTGCTTTTACCACAACATGCAGCACCCGAGCTTTGCTTGATGCAGCGAAAAAAGCTGTCACAGCACCAGGCAAGCCTTTACAAATAATGTATTTCAGCATGCAGTGGTGCCAGTGTCACGTTGTGTCTGAAAGGACCTTCAGTGAGGGAGAAAAGTCCGTTCCCTGCACTCATCCTCAGCTAGTCTTCTGACCATCCACTCCCAACTCATGTCTCAGTACCCATGGGTGCTAGGGCATTCGTGTCCTCCCATGAACTCCATTCTTGTTTAATGTTTAGTTATTGTAAATTTGTCAACAGAAATGTTAGCATGTGCCAGAGATTTCTGTAAGCATTTAACTGACACTCTTGGATTCTCCTTCACCTCATTGAGCATTCTGTGCTGTGCTCTTTACAGGACAACCACGCCTAGGGAGAGTAGCAACAGTGCTGAACTTTCACTGTTTGTAGACAATCTATCTTACACATGAACATCAAGGCTTTTTAGAGATAATTTTGTAACCCTTTCCAGCTTCATCAATTCTTGATTGTAGCTCTTCTGAGCGCTATTTTGTGCGAGGCATGGTTCACATCAAGCAATGCTTCTTGAGAACAGCTAACTCAGAACTGGTGTGTGTTTTTTATCGGGCAGGGCAGCTTTAACCAACACCTCCAATCTCATCATATTGATTGGACTCCAGGTTGGCTGACTCCTGGCTCTAATTAGCTCTTGGAGAAGTTATTAGCCTAGGGGATTACATACTTTTTCCACCCTGCACTGTGTATGTTGTATTCAGTAAAAACATCCATCCATCGTCAACCGCTTTTCCCGTTAGGGGTCGCGGGGGGCTGGAGCCGATCCCAGCTGGCATTGGGTGAAGGCGGGGTACAGCCTGGACAGGTTGCCAGTCCATCGCAGGGCACATAGAGACAGACAACCATTCACGCTCACATCCACACCTACGGGCAATTTTAGAGTCATCAATTAACCTAAACAGCATGTCTTTGGACTGTGGGAGGAAGCCGGAGTACCCAGAGAAAACCCACGCTTACACAGGGAGAACATGCAAACTCCACACGGAAGAGTCCCAAGCCGGAATCGAACCTGTTGTGAGGCAACAGCGCTAACCACTGCACCACCGTGCAGCCCCCAGTAACAACATGAAAACATATAATTTTTTGTGCGGTATTAGTTTAAGCAGACTGTTTGTCTATTGTTGTGATAAAAATCAGAACGCATTTTATGACCAATTTATGCAGAAATCCAAGTAATCCTAAAGCGTTCACATACTTTTTCCTTCAACTGTATATCCGACTAACAGCTATATTGTTAGTTTGCAGATCAAAGTTTTATGTACAAATGATAAAATGACATAGACCACATGTGTGAAGCTCAAGGCCCGCCAGAGCTTGCAAAGAATATATTATGCTTATCATACAATTCTATGCCGCTTTACAGAAGTAGTGTCCTTAAACTACATGTCCCACAATGCATCTCAATTATGTGACATGCTCACTGAAGCATCTCAATATCTGCAGTTTCCAGCAGCAGCGCAGTGTTGCCAACTAAGCGAATTAGTCACTATATTTACCAAGTTTTCAGACCCCTCTAGCGAGTCTTTCAAAAAAAAAAGGGACTAGCGACAAATCTAGCGACTTTTTCTGGTGTTATTGGAAATTTTTGGACACTCTGACGTGAAAGCAGGTATCGTTCTTCTATCCAAAAGTCCCTCTTCCCAGTCCCAAAGCACTCACAAGTGGCCCAGTCCTCGTCAGCACTCCCTCCTAGCTGCAGTCAGAGCTATTCACCCCTCCGCATCCAGACTGAATGAATCCCACATGCACAAAGCCGCCGCTGGCTGATGTAAATGTAAAATTTTGGGAATCAAACCATGACTCAAAAAAAAAAAAAAAAAGAAAGTTCATATATTCATATTTCGGGTATGATATTAAATAAATATTACTAAAACTAATAATCAAATGCAGAGGCAATTTTGTAATATGATCAAGAGTAGATATATTTATATAGTCTGACAACTACAACGGGCCCTTTGAGGGCAACCATAATGCCGTTGTGGCCCGGATTGAAATTGAGTTTGACACCCCTGACAAAGACCAAAGTGGCGACAGACAGACTGATGTCATCGCCATCCCTAGAGCCATGGCACTAAAAATGATAAATAATAGAATAACACCAGCCTCATCTTTTGAGAAAATAAAGTCATTTAGAGCATGCAGTTACCAATTTTCTGATATTTTCTGTGTGTGTGTGTGTGTGTGTCTGTGTGTGTGTTTGCATTTCTCAGCCCCGGTGGCAACAGCGACCGGCCCCAACTTCTCCCTGGCTGACCTGGACAGCCCCGGCTACTACAATATCAACCAGGTGACCCTGGGACGGCGCTCCATCACCTCCACCCCCTCAACTAGGTACACATGCAGCAAACATGCTCAAAATGTTATTTTCTCCTGTACTAATATTCTTGATTTCTTAATTCTATAGACCCCTTTTTTGTTGATGTCATGATTACATCACAATGTTATCTGGAGGCAAAACGAAGGGAAGACTGGAGGCTAACACTAGCAGTGGGCTAGTTACACATCAAAAATCTTAGACTTGCTGTATTGCTGCCAAAATCCAGATATCACAACATTTGAGATGACAAACTGTGATTCAAGGCTCTAGCAAGCTACGATATTGCTAAAACATTTCAGGGGTGGAGAGTAAATGTTGCTAATATTTAGACTCCTGCTAACAGTAGCCATGACCTATTGGCTGCGGTTAGCAGAAAGCTAAACTATTAGCAACCCTTTCTCTTCATCTCTGAAACGCTTCACTGATATTGCATGACTCTCTTTTTGATTGACTTTCCTGAAGTTAAATGAAGGCATCCAAAGGTTTATATGCTGTCAATTTATCCTTACAGCTGCTGGTCAGATTGCTATGCTGTCATGCAACACAACAAACAGCCAAACAAAGTTGTTACTCATCTGCTGATAGCACTGTGCTTTCCTATGCAAGAGTGTGTGGATGAAGCATTAAACTGTTAAATTTTCCTCATTTAGCGACTTGGCTAGTTATCTAGCTACCTTGCTAATTCCACTATGCTACAGAAAATGAGCCCAACAGCGAACAGTCTCCAGACAAACTAGCTAGTTAATGAGCCGGTTCCAGAGACAGACAATCTAGCTAGCTAACTAATGTTAGCCAGCCATCTAGTCCTCCCACAGTGGTCTAATCTGGTCCCATTGGTTAATGCTAATTTTTTCAACTTACACTTGTGATCCTGGATAGTGACAGTGCACATTCACAGAAACTAGTATTTTCTTCAGCCATTATTAAGAAAACAAGCTAACAAAACTTGCTAGCCAGCTTTCATTAACGTGTTCAGAGAATTTTTCTGCTGCCACTTGATGCTCCACCCACAAAATATGCCATCATGTTTACAACAGAAAAGGGGTTTTAACCTCTTAACGCTGCTGTAGTCTTTATGCTTAGCTTTCTCTGCGTTGATTGCTTTTCTTTCTCTCTCCTTTTTCCTCCTCCTCTCCATCGATCTGTCCGTCACTCCATCTGCGTTTGTGTCTTTTGTCTCTATCATTTCCCTGGCTCCCTCTGTCATCCTCCTCTCTAACTCATCTCACACTGCAGGACTGAAATGGAGATTTATGCAAGTCTCCCACGGAGGTAGTTGCACTCATTACAGAATCTCCCTTGATACTAATGTAACACAGACTGCTGCATCTCACTCGCACAAAAGCCACACACGCACGCTGTCACACAAGTGCACACATATTTAAACATTTTGGATTGGCAGTGAAATGCTGTACATTCACAACCCTGTTTAATTTTATTGGTCACAGATGTATGAGTCTATAAGAATCTGCAAACGCACACACAAATGAGTTCCAGCATCACCGCGAACACTTTCTGCATTTGAGCTTCTAGTGCAAGGCTGCTCCAGGCCAGTATGGATATGGCATGTTGAGTCAATTCTGGCCTCATGTCTGTCTCACTGTCTTGCTGTCTCAAGTTCTGTTGCTTTATCCCCTTTGGATAAAGTATAATATCAAAACAAAACACTGTAGGGAAGCCTTGACATTATGAATTCTTATAACTTGATTTCATGCAGACACATCTGACTACAGGGAAAATAAGCACCCATGTACTGTCCTCAAATATTCCCAAAATACCCACTAGTAGTGCCTGTGAACAGGAAGAAAAAAAATCAATCTTAAAATGAAGAGATATCCCACTGACTCCTTCCTCTCCCTCTTCTTCAGGAAATGAAACAAACCCCCCTCCTCTCTTATTTCTTTCTCAGCTCCAACAAGCGCAAGTCCATTGACGACAGCGAGATGGAGAGCCCGGTGGATGATGTCTTCTACTCGGGCCGTTCCCCGGCAGCTGGCAGCAGCTCCCAGTCCAGCGGTTGGCCTAATGATGTGGATGCAGGTAGTCTCACTACAACCTCCCTATCACATTATGCATGCAGTCTAGATGCCTTTTCTGGATCTGGGCTGAGGTCCACATCAAATCAGATACAACCATTTTTACTGATTTTTTACTTATAGATAAAAAGAAAATAATATTTTGATGATACATTAAATTTTAAACATATTTATTTCCTTCAATATTAAAGGAATAATTTAACATTTTCCTTATTTGCTTGTTGAGAGCTGTGGTGCGTTCAGACCAAGAGTGAAGCAAACTTTTCATGCAGCACAATTACATACAAAGTCAATGCAAAGAGGCGAACAGATGCAAATCCGTGCCAGGTGAATGGTGCGGATGACCCAACGCGAACATGCGAAATTTACATATTCACAGCAGTTGAAATATTTCAAGCGAAAAATTCATGTGATGTTGCGCAGCAAATGTCTGTCAATGTTGAGATTCTCATCCTTTCATTACTGATGTCCGGACATTGAATCAGAAAATGGGGCAAAAAAATCTTATATCTGTCTGTGGTTACCCAGAGCAACATACATCACATCAGTATAGAGACCGGACCCAAATCTACGGTGTATATATGTACGTGTCTAAACCACAGACCATCTATGGTATAAACAACAACGTTGCTGCCATATTTATGTCTAATATGACTTTTTGTTGTGTGTTGATGGAGCAGCTGCATAACCTGGTCAATCCAAACTCCATTCAGAAAACTTCAAGTTGTTCAAGTAAAAGTTGTTCACTTGACATTGCATGAGTTCAGACTTTTTACATATCAGCATTATCATGTAGTTATTTCAGCACCTTTTTGATCAGTTTATTGCCGTTAAATCACAATACAGCCTGTTTATATTGGGTTCAAAAAGCAGTAGCAACGTGCCTTGTTAGATACAGTGCAATGGCACCGTATGTGAATACAGCTCGCTCCTGGGTGATGTTATGAACCCAGACACAAAGCAGCAACAGTAGTTATTTCTTCCATGGTTGATGGTGGAAACTGCTGAATAAAAATGTTGTTGGTACTGATAGAGACAAGTGCTTTCCCGTCTCTGGCGTGTTTTGCACGAATGAACATGATATCGGCAGTCCAACTCGCACAAGTAAAGCAAGATGCTTCACTCTTGGTCTAAACACAGCATTAGAGATGACGATTGCTACCACTCCCATATCTGTAAAGTAATTATGAAGCAAGGCAGCAGCAGGTTAGCTTAGCATGAAGACTGGAAACAGGGGCAAACAGTTAGCCTAGTTCTATTTAAAGGGGATGAAGGGGATGAATGCACCTAATAAACATTATATCTTGCTTGTTTAATTGTAAAATGATACGTTGTGGTTTTGGGATGGTAAATTATTTCTTGATCGGGTGCAGTAGTCTTTTGCTTTTGTACAAACTAAACCAACGATATAACATGTTAATCGTTGAGCTATACTAGGGATGCTGGTAGTCAGATTTAGTTAGCTTTGCAGAGAGCCAGGCTAGTTGTTCCCCCTATTTTTAGTCTTTGTGCTAAGCTAAGCTAGCTAATTGCTGGCAGTAGCTTGAACTTGAACAATTTTTTTCAAATATTCAGGACTAAGTAGACAACAGTTTAAGTTCAGAAAAAACACTACCTACCTATTAATTATCATTGCTTGTTGTAACAAGCTCATTGAGAAAATGTCTTTTCACGGCATTTAATACAAATATTTCTAGGTGTTGTTTACACGCTACCTGACTTGAAATGGATCTGAAGCCACAACTAACCTCCTTCCTTCTCCATGTCGCTTTGCCTCTGTACTTTATTGACCCATTTCTCCATCACCTGACCCCCTTATCATTCTCACTCTCTTTCTCAACCCTCCTCCATTCACAACTTGTACTCACAACAATGTACCCTTACCCCCACTGAGCACAACAGGCCTGATTTAGGTAGAAGGACCATAATTATGCCACCGCCAGGTTATAGCATCCCATCTCACATGCAGAAGGGACTTAAAGGGCCAGTTTACCCAAAACTATATTTTCTACTACATTTTACTACTAGTGGACATGCAGATACTTTTGGTTTTATTTGCAGAGTTGAAACTGATGAAACTTCTACCACAATGAAAATGAGTGAAATATCATGTGTGGTGAAATTTGAAAAACTCTCTACTTAGAAACAATGTCCCAGTTTTTTTGGAGACAGAATCACAATGTCCCAGTTGTTTCTAGACATAGTCCCAATGTCTCAGTTTCTTAGAATACTTTTCAGTGGGAACTATTTTCAAACAATAAAAAGACCTGTAATGCCTCTGCTAGTGAGGTCTGTGGAATATCCTGAGTGGCTTGGGCATTGTTTGTCAAATGACACATTACTGTCTAGTTTTTCCAGTATGTATTTTTACACAAGCACCGACCATACTTCTGCTGTTATGGGGTGGAGGCACAGGTCTCACTGATAGATATCCCAAAGCTTCTGTCAAAAAAAAAAAAAAAAAAAAAATGCTGTTGTCAAAAAAAACTGTGTGCTTACTAGGTGAAGTGTAAAAATATGTGTCTAGTTTTGTTTTGGCTGAACTGACCCTTTAATGAGACCAAACTGTGAATTTCACAAGTTTAATCCAGTGTTTGTCTGAATTGTCAATGAGAAGAGTGGCAGAGATGGATGTATTTTGCTCAAGTAGTTCCTATGGTGTTAACGCTAACTTCCATTGAGTTTAACTCCTGAATTGTGTGTGTCATGTCTGAGAGTGTCAAAGTCACATACTGTAGATATAACACAGATAACTCTCAAAAGCTGAGTAGACTTTTGTTTGCACAAATGTCTACACCTTTTATGTTTTACTATATTCATTAGACTTAAGCTAAGTGAGTCTGAGTAAGGCCAGTAAAAAAAAAAAAAACTATGGCCGGCTAGTGTAGTGAGATCTTTATATGCTCATCACGTATCATACAATATGTAACAGTCATGTTGTTATCAAGCGTTGGAAAGATTGATACCGCTCCATATGGTAACTTAAAAGCTAAAGCCAATGTTAGCTTAGCTTAGCTTAGCAGATACTGGAAATGGGGAGATAACTAACCTACATGTCATTCATATTCTTTTTGTACGAATAAAACAATGTATAAAATGCCAGCAAGGCTAGCTTTTTTCCAAGCTTTTTTCCCATTATTCTGAAACCCTTAAAGTCCTATAGAAAAATGGACTGGAAGCCCATTTATCTGACAGCCCATTATCCTGAAAATAAACGGCCACTGTTCAACAGACCCATTGCTCTGAAAATACACTCCCTGCACATGGCTAATTATCATGCAGAATGATGACATAGTTTTCTACTATGGAGAGCACATTACCTACCCTGCTCTTCCCCTGATAACTCCTTGCCTTTGTTAGTTAAGTGTAGGCATGAGGAGTCAGATCAGTTTATCTTAACCTCTTAGGACCTGGCGTACACATGCGATGACATCACATTTTGGGTCATATGAACATAATACTTAATTTTATTTAACTGGGGTCTTGTGTACACGTACAAGGATACGTACACTGCCATCTAGTAGTCCTGCAACTGTTTGCAGCACTTCAAATGAGCCATACTGTTGCTATGACTGTCCAAAAGGGGAAAAAATTTTCATTTTGTTAAATTGTACTGTGATGTTCCAAAATGTTAAAAAAAAATGTTTGCAAGTGTTATTAATAAATGCAAAAGCAGTCAGGAAAAACACTGCTATGTTCAGAGTGGACATATAGAGGTTTGCACTATTACACAATGGTGACTTTATTGTGTTTTATGGAAATTCAGAACGAGTGTCCGCATATGTGGACATAATTTTTCTCTAAAACTACATTATGTCAAAAGATGATGCTTAGTTTTTATACTTATCAGGTTCCAATAAGCCCAAATAGCAAAGAGACATCAAAAATGCATATCAAAAAAAGAGCTCGGGTCTTAAGAGGTTAAGGGTAGGGTAAATCTCAGGACAGGCCAATCTCAGGTAGAGTAGGGCAGGTACCACGCTCACCATAGTAGGAAAAGATATTGTAACTGGGAATGTCTGATGACGTCATTCTACATAATAATTACTCTATGGTTTTTGAATGAACAAAACAAACAGGAAAAATCATGCTAGCCAAGCTAGCAGTTTTCCCCCCTAAGCTAAGCTTACCAGCTTCTGGCTTCAGCTGTAAAGTAGCAAATTGGTCATTTTACTCTATAGTGTTTGTACAAATAAAACAAACAAGATGGAACATGTTAGCCAGGCTAGCTGTTTCCCCTTTTCCAGTCATTTTGCTAAGCTAAAGTAACTGGCTTGAATGGATTAAACACAGCATGTTTACTAGTGAGCTTTGGAGGTTCTGTTAGCAGTGTTTGTTATCTTCAGATAGGGTTACACTATCTTGTGACTGAGTTTTACCAAATCCCTCTGTGTTGTGTTCTTGAGTATTACAGCAGAGCAGCACCAGTGAGCCACCCATTCTTAAATCATAACCAGTCACTGGCTTACAGCATTTTTAACCATCATGATGAATACCATGTCAGCTGTATTTACATAGCCCTCATGTATAGCTCTTGGGTTTAGTATTTGATTCTTTTAAATTGGTAAGTATTCATGTATTCTCCAGTTTCTAACCATCACTCCCACTCACATGCTGCCATTTTAATACCACCAGCAGTAATGATATAACTATTTTATAGACACTTGCTGCACTCTATAACATTAAAATCCCCTTGTTGCCCATTATTTAACCACCCTTCTCTCTCTCTCTCTCTCTCTCTCTCTCTCTCTCTCTCTCTCTCTCTCTCTCTCTCTCTCTCTCTCTTTCTTCCTTATTCTTTCCATTTCTGTCTCTTTCTTTTTCTCTCCTCCATTGTTAACTCTTCCCTTCTCCCCTGTTTGGCCTTTCAGTGCAGCACCATTTGGCCAGTGTGCAGGAGAGGAAGATTAAGCATGAGAGCGATGGAGTGCAGTTTCCTTACCATGGTTAGAACAACATTAAACATTATATTGTGTACATGTACTCTACTTCAGCTCACACCACCCTCAACTTGTATACATGTCTTTTTTTCCCCATCTGTTTGCACTCCCTGTGAGATGTTCTGCATCCTCCATTCGTCCTTTCTCTTCTTCTTGTGTGTCTTGTTCTCTGGCTATGCTGCCGCTGGGTGGGGTTGTTTCTGCCAGATGTCTGCTGTTGTCCACTGTGGGTTTTACCAAAGCCTTTTGGTAGCCCAGTAGTTCCATAACATCCACTGCCTGTCTGCTTCAAAGATGTAAATCTGTGAAAGGAGTCAAGGAGGATGAAGACATCCCTGGTGCATTAAACAAACAGCTCTGAATCACTTTTTATCCTGACATCCGCTGTCTAACAATGTATTTTAAATGTGTAATTATGTGCATTATCATATCCCAAAACCACATTGTTGTGACACACCACATGCATAGAAACAGTTTTCCAAGGCAGTGTGAATTTGTCACAAGTGCTGTTGGTTGTTGTAATTTTGTTGTCGAGCCCTGAGAGGGAAAGTGATGAAAAACAGAGGAAGAGGAGGGTGGTGTGTGTGAATGAGGGTTTGTTGAGTTGCAGCGGTAGCCAGTTGTTTAGACGGCGCTGCTGAGTGGCATCCCACCTGCCGTAGGCCTGACTCAACCATCTCTGAAAAGACGACACAGGAAAAAAATTATAACCTAAACAAACACAACTACAGGTACTCAGGTGTGTCATCAACGCACAAGGCACCTTCTGTCTCCGAGACATGCCATTTACAAATGGCACGCACACACACACACACACACACACACACACACACACACACACACACAACTTAATTTCTCTGATTTACACTCACACACACCTAAACACACACTCCCCCAATCTGGAGAGGAGTAGCATTCCGGTCCAGATGGCGCCTCCATGTGTCTACAGTGAAGGGAGCTACTAGGTTACAGCAGACATCTGTTCTGGTGATGGTGGTGGTGTTGGGAGAGAGATGAGGAGGGGGTGGGGGACAGGAGGAGGGAGGACGAGGAAGGAAGGGGGGAAGTTCCTCCGCTTCTGCCTGCTCCGGAGGTGATCCTCTACCTGAATGGAAAGCTCTGAGGCATAGCAGGTGATCATGTAATTCATCATTAAGTCTGCTGTCTCCTGCTCCGCTCTGCTCCATTCTCTCCTTCTGCCTGCTTGCTCCTGCTGCTCCGGGGGTGGGAGACCCCGCTATCAACTTTTCAGTAAGGGGGGCAGAGGGGTGAGAATTACAGCTAATTATTTAGTGTTATAGGCTAAAAATTGTGGCATGTGGTTGTGGTGCTGCGAAGGTGTCCTTTCTCTGCCCGAAGCACATTACCTCAGTGTTTATGAGTGCTAATGATGTGTGAGGTAGTTAATGAGGGACACAGCTCTGTTAATGTACATTGTTTCTGCCTTACCTGAATGACAAGTGTGTGAGCTTTTTGTGCGTGTGTGTTGGTGAACATGCTAGCGGACCAGTTCTGCGACAGTTGGGGGGCTTTTGTGGTCGCCAGCTTGTTAGCGCGGCAAGACTAGGGGTCAAGGGAGCAATTGGCTGCCAGTCTGCTTGTGCAGTGTGCCAGGAACAGGACATAGAAATAATGTAGAACAAATATTGTGTGTGCGTGCGTGCGTGCATGCATGCGTGTGCATCTGTGTAGACTCACACACACACACACACACACACACACACAAGATTAAGGGAGAGATCAGAGTAACTTATGTTAGCTTTATCAGACAAAGCTTTCATTGGGCATCTGGGCCTCATTTGCCGCTCCTCACTGAGAAGCCACATAGTACCAGATATGATGGCAAGATATAGTCTAATTAGGGGATATTGCAGAGACTAAAAACATTATGTATAATTTAAGGCTGTTTATGCATGATAAGCTGGTTATAATTGAACTTGTACCGCAGTGGCACGCAGTCATCCCTATATGTACCACAGAGGAGCAAAACAGGCTTCAGTTCAGCAGTGCGTTGAATCTACAAAGTGTTGGGGTTCAGTTTGTCTGTTTTTAACAGTATGCGTGAGCAAGTAATCCAAATGCGAATTTAAATGAGTTGACTCTCAGCACCTCCTGTGAGATTGTACAGCAGCCATAAATAGTAAAATAGCACTGTGTTTAACTCAAAGGCCTTGTTTGGACTGTCAGCCCAAATCCCTTTTTGGGCATATCCAGATTGTATACAGATTAATTTTAGAAAGTCTAGACAGGAAAAAAAAAAGTATGAAATGTGATTTTTGCAAATGGGATCCAAACCAAATATCGAGGTAGTTTGAAATGCAATTCCAATCAGATGTCTACAGGTGCGTCTTAATCCAGAGGGTTTGGGATTGAAATACTGACAGTTGTTGTGGTGAAAAATAATAAAAATATTTATTCAAGTACTATAGTACAACAGTACTAGTAGTAATTTTGTGATTCTTAATTATTTTTATTTAATTGTTACTTATACTTATACTATACTTCAGCTCTATGGTGTTTGTAGACAGACCATAGTTGTTCAATAAATGCTTACTAAAGTTGAGAAATTTTGTGTATCATTTGTTATTGTCAAGTTGTTATATTTTATCAGATGGAGGGGAAAGAAAACAAAATCGGCATTAGCCATAAAAAAAAAAAAAAACATATCGGTCGACCTCTAGTCATGTGATCCCCTTGATTATAGCAGCTTTAAGTTAAAGATGTGAGGAGTATGTCTTCCTCTAGCAGCTTGTCAAAGTTTTGCATTGCAGCAGCAGGTGCACTCCCTGTGCAATAAATTAGATTGTAAAACATTACCAAGCAACAGTCCAATCACACCATCGGAAGTAAATTCTCAGTGCCAGATGGATGGCAAACCTACGCTTCTAATGTTCTGCCTACTGTAGCAAGCGGTTTATTCTTTTTATCTTCTCGAAACTTTTTATGAACCCTTTTTGTTTGAGTATTTAGCTGTTCTTCTACAGTACTCCACTTTTTTCTCTTTTGACTAGGCCATATATCTTGTTATCTCTTCATTAAATCACATGGAATTAAAGCCAAACATGTTTGAACAACAGTAAAAGCATTATTGTCTTCTAGCTGGTTCAAAAGCATCTTGTGCCCGTCTGTCTTCACACTGGCATTTTCCCCTCATAATTCTAGCCATGAATAAAATTTATCTCACTCTGCTCATTGTATCCACTCCTCCCACCTACATACAGAGTCACATGATGCCCCGAGCAGAACATAAGTGCCGGCACCCACCTTTTTCTATATTTATCGGTGCCCACACAACAAGCACAGCTGCGCCCATGCTGCCTATGAGCATTGTGGGTAAATAGAGATAAAACATCTCCCAGTGTAGCATTAAAGAAAAGCTTTTCAGAAATCTGCTCTGTTAGACTTTATATGCTTAGCTCATAAAATCTATTTCGACGTCTCTTTGGGCCATGTTGAAATTACCCTTGTCTTTATTTGAGTGTGTTTGTTTTATATGTGTGAATATTGTCTTGTTTAGTAGTTTATGGGGCTTTTGCTTGCCAGTGTTGTTAATCACTATATTCTTTCGACCAAATCTGGAGCGAAGCAAGTCAAGAACAGAAAAGCAAAAGAAAAGCGTGTGTCCACACTGATGTACTTTTCTGTACTTTTACTTCCTCATTATTCTCTGTTTTTATGGATTGTTCTTTCCAGAGTTTTATTTCAGCGTATATTCAACATTGTGGTTCCCGGCAGAGGTCAAACACACCATTTGGCACTGCTCCTCAGACCCTGAAAGTCTAAATTGTGCCTTTGGATTACCATACATCAAAATAAATTCCCTCAGTGCCCACCACACAAGGCCTTGATCACAGAAGAGAGCCTCTTTTATCTGTGGCTCTCACACTTTTGGCCATGTTTCTGGTCTGCTGGTGAGCCCGGCCTATACTTAGTGTGTCCGATTTTACCAAACAGAGGGATATTTCATACAGTCCTTTAGCCTCAGCCGACATTTATAGACAGAGGGGGACACTTTAATGTTTGTCTGTGTGTGTCGGCCATGCCGTCACCACTCCTCTCCTGCTCTTCCATCTTCCTGCCTCACTCCCATCCAGTGCTTGCTGGCGGCTCGCCCATTGCTCGCCACCCAGAACATCTCGTGTGTGTGTGTGAGAGAGTTCAAGCGCTTCTTTATGAAATACTGTATATCTTAAGACAGTAACATAAAATACCTGTGCGTCAGATATTGCAGAAGGGACTACATCAGAGGAGCCAGTGATGTATGTTTTGGCATGCTCTTCTGTGGCTATATATAGCCGCATAGCTCATGTCGGCTTTGGCTTGAAAAGCACAGACTGCCCCAGATATGAGGATCCCATTTATTCTAATGAGGCATCCTGACAAGTACTGTGAGTAGGCTGGTTGGTGTGTTTGTTGTCGGTGCTCCTCTGAGATCATCATGGTTTGGGATTAGTCAGATAGTTTGGAGACATCTTCAAATTAATTTAACTGTTATGTCCTGAGTAAATCCAGTGAGTAGGAATTTACTGGGTTGTTCAGTCCAGTGGTGACCACCACAGTTGGACCACCATCGCATTTCCCAGCTCTCCTCTCTTTGCCTCCCAACCTCCCCGTCCCCGTCCTTCTTTCACCCATCTCCCACCTCCCTTTGCTCTGAACCCCTGCTGCTTCAAACCATGGCCTCTCACCGGACCCTCAACCCCCTCTCAAACTGACAGACATGGTACGCTGTACCCAAACGTAGAGTATTGGACAGACAGATTGTGAGAACCCAGCTGTATGTTAAGCCAATCAACAAATCAATGAATGACTCAATCAATCCATTGATTTGAAACATAAATCATTAGATTCTCAAATTAAAAAGTGCTAAGCTTTTTTTTTTTTTTTTGAGTAGAGTCGAAGTAAGAAAAAGCAGCCATGTTTGATTAAAACCTCGTCTCTGTTCTGCCATTTTGTTGATCCCCTTTTTGCCAGGACTCTCATCGCCTGGTTCTCTTAAGAAGCCGGGGAAATTCGATTTCAGCGCCCTGTCCTCCCAGACGAGGTCCCCCCGCATGGCGTTCACCCACCACCCACTGCCAATGCTGGCGGGAGTGAGACCAGGTGAGACCAACCCAGCTCCAGATCCCCCCTGACCGCCCCCACCCCTCCCCCCCCCACCTCACCATCTCCTCATACCCACTCCCCTACTTCTTCAGTGCCCCACCCCGTCCCCCTGGCGCAAAGGTGGGAGCATTGTCTTTGGGAGATGAGAGGGGCTGGGTGTTAAAAGCTGGCGGGTCGCTCTGTAGGCTTAGGCTTACCTAATCTGCCTGTTCTGACCTTATAGGTCAAGCTGGTGATGGAAATTCTAGGGAAACTGGGTGTGGTGTGATACTTTTCTGGATCCGTCTGGTGAATGGTTGGTGGTCTCTAGATCTCTATATGGATCACTTTCTTCTTCTTAGAGTGGAACAGCAGCACCGGGGGGTTGCTGCTTACTGTTCTGTTCTCTCTAACTGCACGAATACCAGCTGATTGTTAGCCTGTCGTGCCCTTATTTTGTCATTTGTTCTAAATGAATGAACCTGAACCTGAATTACTCATTGACTCCTGGCTTATCTTGTCATTTTTATGACAACTGACATTTGTTTTTACGTTTCTTAAACATAGGTAAGAGTTGTTAAAACAAAGACTGTCAACATTAACACAATAATAACGCGTTAATGCAAATTTGTTTTTGCGCGACTACTTTCACATTACCACAACTTGGGTTTTTGGGTTGGAGTGGGCTCAGTTTTAAAGCTAGAGTGAAGATAGTGGCATCATATGTATAGAAAATCCAAACTTCATGCTAGCTTGTCAAGAAGGAGGTTAAATAACGCACCAAAGTCACTGATCTCATTTTGGCAAGAAATAACACATGTCCATTTTCAAAGGTATCTCTCGACCTCTGACCTCCAGATATGTGAATGAAAATGGGTTTGATAAGAGTGTTATTAAATAAATTACTTGACAAATCTCTCCTAAAGGTACATTTTGAACAGATAAAAAATGTCTGATTGATTTGTGATTAATCCTGATTAACTATGGGCAATTATATATTAATTTTTAATCAAGATTAATCTTGATTAAATATTTTAATTGACTGACAGCCATAATTAAAACCTAATAAGGTAATAAACGACTAAATAAATAAATAGACTCATATAATAGAATTTTTTTAAATATCTCGAATGCAACAAAATCAACTTCAAATGCAACATTTCTAATCAAGAAGAAGAATTTTAATATAAGTTTGTTTATTTTATTAGACAGTAAATATTTTACAATTGCAGATAAAAGATTAGTAAGTGATGAATGAGCAGCATTGCTTAATTTTGAATCTTGGTGAAATTTCTTGATAGAAAAGTTGCGAGTGGTGCTTATTGTACCACTTTAATGCCCACACCTACAATTAAAGGAGCACCAATTTTACACATGAATTTCAGTTCAGTTTCAGTTCATAAATACAATTTAGTAATGTCTTCTGTTGGCCTGAAGAGAGTTTTCCAAAGTGAATAGAATAACTTTGATGATGTCATACTGATGTCGCCAGGGTTATATTGGCTTGAGATGTAGCATTTTTAACACTTAGTCTTTTTACAAACGTGTGAGGTTTTGAAAAGGTTGGCATTTATGAGGTTGGGGGAATTCTTCTGCTTTGGTTTTGACCATTTCTTTAATCACAAATTCCCCATTTTTATGGAAGTACAATGCCAAATCATTGGAACCTTAAATTTTTTCATGGGTTTTCATTAGGTTGGATAGAATTTCCTTCGGGATGACTAAAGTTCTATCTTATCTTATCTTATAACCAATAAACTAAAGTGGAGAAACTACATGGCACTCCAGATCTCCAGGTCCATGTGTTGCAATTGGTTTGTGGTTTGGGGCTGTCTTTTTATGTTTCCTGGACGGGATGTAACTGAAAGATAATTTCCCTCCGGGGATTAACAAAGGTTCATCTTAGGTTCATCATATCTTAATTTCATGAATTGCAACTTTGCTTGGGAGTATGTACCACTAAAACACAATATGGTCAAACTCCTGTATTAAGATGATACTGATACCATACTACCATGTTTAGAACAGCTGGATCTACTGTACACGTTAAACAGACCCAGCAAATCATTTTTACCCCAGGCAAGGGGTGGGATGGTTGATAAAATTCACAGTTTGGTTCAGTTGTGGTCACAGTTTTCAGTTTGGTTCGGTACATTTATGGTACAGTAAGGTAGCCAATTTCCAATTTCAATTTGAACATGCTTGGCATTTATTTGACAAAATAATTCAACAACTGTTGTCTTCACAAAAGCTGGCTAACTTAACCTCTTAGGACCTGGCGTACACATACGATGACATCACATTTTGGGTCATATGAACATAATACTTAATTTTATTTAACTGGGGTCTTGTGTACACGTACAAGGATACGTACACTGCCATCTAGTAGTCCTGCAACGGTTTGCAGCACTTCAAATGAGCCATACTGTTGCTATGACTGTCCAAAGGGGGAAAAAAAATTCATTTTGTTAAATTGTACTGTGATGTTCCAAAATGTTTAAAAAAAAACATGTTTGCAAGTGTTATTAATAAATGCAAAAGCAGTCAGGAAAAACACTGCTGTGTTCAGAGTGGACATATAGAGGTTTGCACTATTACACAATGGTGATTTTATTGTGTTTTATGGAAATTCAGAACGAGTGTCCGCATATGTGGACATAATTTTTCTCTAAAACTACATTATGTCAAAAGATGATGCTTAGTTTTTATACTTATCAGGTTCCAATAAGCCCAAATAGCAAAGAGACATCAAAAATGCATATCAAAAAAAGAGCTCGGGTCTTAAGAGGATAAGGAACAAAACACTTCTTCATTGTCACATCTTATAGCTGGACTTCTTAGCTAAAAGAAAAGTGCCACTGTGGTATTTAAAAATAATTAATAAATAAAAACTAATTATAGTCTCAGGCCATCAGTGCAGCATCAGGTCAACCAGCACTAGACCTTTTTTAAACAACAGTAACATATACTAGGCCAGCACCATGTGAGGAACATCTGACGTGTGATAACATTGTTCAGTATTGCAATGATGATATGACTTTCGATAAATAAGCAAATATTGAAGTGTGCATTTTAGCTGTACTTGGTACCTGGTTGGTGTACTTGGTACCTGGTTATTTAAGCCTGGTTGTCTTAAAATTCAGCACCGGATTAAAACTCAGTATTTAACATACAACTAGGATACATGTTGTTTCTAGAGCAGCAACAGTATTGTTTATGTAACAGCAAAGTCACCATATAAGCTCATATCTCATCGAAAACAAATCTAAAATGTTATATAATATAAAATAAATCAAGTTTATAAAGACTGAAGAACACAAACATTAGTCATTATCAGTCCTTCCTCCTGTCCAGTGTCCTCCCTCTGCTGATGTGAACCACTACAGGTACTGCTGGTAGAGAGGAGGAGCTGCTTTGTCTCAGCAAGCTCATGAGTTTACCAGTAAGATACATGTATATTGTGGGTCTTTCCATTTCATTTGTCCCTATCTTATTTTCTATCTTTTTTATTGCTTCTTTCCAAATTCTTTTTGACTTGGTTTTTCTTCACAGTGTGTGAACAAATTGATTTCAGTGTGGGTGAGCACATTTATATTTAAACTGGCAAGGGCAGAACCAGTGTGAACCAGCTGATCCTCCACCGGGCTGAAACAAGCAGCTTGTGATAACATCAGATATCAAGCAGAGCCAGCGGCTTTGATAATAAATCATCACTCTTAATTTTATCACCATGGCACAGATCGAAAAAGAGACTTGCTTGCTTGTCTGTGAATTCATCCAGTGAAGGAGCTCACAAGATAATTACCCATGTGATTTAGTTCTGGAGCTAGGCTTCATCAAAGGCTTTTTAAGCCAGCAAGCAAAATGAGGTTGACCGCCGTGTCATTAAACCATCCTTCCTGGTTGTTGACAGACCCTATTCCTCTTGAGGTGTAGTTTCAGCAAAGGAAATCTCCACACACACTCAGATGCTGACATGCACACACATACACAATATTCCATCCTTGTTTGTGGGCAGCAGTTGTGATTTATATAGTTGTGATTCTTTTTACACAAACACTTACAGTGTGCAAGATGTAACTGTTCCTGCTCTGGCTTGCAAGTGCCTACCACGTGTTGTTGTTTTTCTGTGTGTAAGACAAGGGGCTGGTGAGGTTGTGTTGATGAGTGTGCTAGGGCTAGCCCCTTGCAGTGGTGGTGGTGGTGGTTGTGAGTAATTAAAAGTAAAAGATAGATAAGCAATTCAAATATTTAGGTAACTGTAATGGGTAACGGTTAGCTAAAAGTAATGGGTAAATGATTGAAATAGTTAAGAGATACACTGTTAAAACAGTTTGCAGTTGAAATAACTAAAAGTAATGATTAAATGATTGAAGCAGTTAGCTAAAAGTAACGGCTAAACAGTTGAAACAGTTAGCTAAAAGTAATGGATGAATGGTTGAAATAGTTGAGATACACAGTTGGAACAGTTAACTAAAACTAATGGATACATGTCTGAAATAGTTAGCTAAAATTACTGTATAAATGGTTGAAACAGTTCACTAAAATTAATGGATAAACAGTTGAAATAGCTAAAAGTAATGGATAAATTGTTGAAACAGCTAAAATTAATTGATACATGTCTGAAACAGTTCGCTAAAAGTAATGGATACACAATTGAAAAGTAATGACATAATGGTTCAAATAGTTGCTAAAGTTAATGGATAAACAGTTAAAAATAATGCATAAATGGTTGAAATAGCTAAAGGTAATGGATAAATGGTTGAAACAGTTGGCTAAAAGTAATGACTAAATGGTTGAAATAGTTGAGATACACAGTTCGAACCGTTAGCTAAAAGTATTGTGTAAATGGTTGAAACAATTTGCTAAAAGTAATGGATAAATTGTTGAAACAGCTAAAAATAATTGATAAATGTCTGAAACAATTTGCTAAAAGTAATGGATACACAGTTGAAATAGCTAAAAGTAATGACGTAACGTTCAAATAGTTAGCTAAAGGTAATGGATAAATGGTTGAAACAGTCAGCTAAAAATAATGGATAAGTGGTTGAAACAATTACTAACAATTAACAATTACCATTACTAAAAGTAATGGATAAACAGTTGAAACAGTTAATTAAAAGTATTTCAGAAATGGGTGAAATAGCTAAAGGTAATGGATAAATGGATGAAACAGTTAAATAAAAGTAACGATAAATAGTTGAAATACTTAAAAGTAATGGATAAACAGTTGAAAATTGCTAAAAGCAATGGATAAACAGCAGAAACAGTTAGCTGAAAGTAATGGATAAACAGTTGAAATAGTTAGAGAAAAGTAACAGATAAATGGTTGAAACAGGTAAAATATAATGACTAAATAGTTTAAATAGTTGGCATAAAGTAATGGATAAATGATTGCTAAATAACATCCATTTAAAAATCAATTTGAATGAATAAATTTTTCAATTTTTCAAAATTATGGTGGGTGGTGGGGTGAAGTGAGGGAACTGGAGTTCATCTGGCAGGGTTATGGGGGTACATCAGATAAAAAAGGTTGAGAACCACTGTTGTAAATGGAGAGGAGAGTAGGAAGTGGGTGTAGGGATTCCCTGTGATCCTGTCTTTCCCTGATCCCATCCCCAACCTACCCCCATACCCCTGATCCCATCCCCAACCCACCCCACATAGTGTCTGGCCTTCACCCAGTCTCTAATGGGATTAGTGAGGGACTAATAGAACCAGGGAGGCGGCTGCACTGGGGAGCAGGCAGCTTGGCATGGGAGCAAGGTGTTGCTGGGCTCAGAGGCATAGGCCCCTGTCTAGGGGGTAATACAGCGGGTTTGGCACTCTCATGAAGTACACTCACACACACAATGTATAAGATGCAAGAAACAAAGAGTGTTGGCAACTCATCATGGGCAGCTGCGGGGCCTGGATTGGACGGGGTAGGTGTCAGACTGGCACAGCAAAGAGGAGGCTTCTAGAACAGGCTTCTAATACAAATTGAGGATATTTAGTAATGGATATAGGTCTGACAGAGTGGGCTTTGTATTTGGTTGTACGGGCTCAACCAACTGCTCCCGTCTCACACCTCACACATATATTCAACTCTGTTCTGTGTGAGTTCCCCTACTTTCCTTTCTTGGAAAGCAAAAAGGAAATGCTTTTTTATAAACTCATTAGCCACCTAATGCTGATATATTTTGCATCCCCACACCTGCTGTACACACACATATTTGCATCTATACATATGATGCTTCAGAGCATGTTAACAGAAAATTATCAACTTAGACATACAGTGTGAACGTACAGATTGGTTCTGACATAGAAACAGTGTCAGATGAAAAACGGCTTAACCATCTGAATGCCAAATTGCGTCAATGCCACTGAATCACTCCCTCAAAGTGGCACACATGCATGCAGGCATTAAGACTGGTTAAGTTAACTCAATGATCACTTTGTCCTTTTTCTGTTTAATTGCATCTATTGGATATGTGCACATTTAGGTGTGCGCAGTATACAATTTTGAATGATGTTGTGTGATATGTGATTGTACACATATGATTGTTTTGTGTGTGTGTGTGTGTGTGTGTGTGTGTGTGTGTGTGTGTGTGTGTGTGTGTGTGTGTGTGTGTGTGTGTGTGTGTGTGTGTGTGTGTGTGTGTGTGTGTGTGTGTGTGTGTGTCTGGGTGCATGCGAGTGTGTAAATCTCCTCCATAAAGCTGTATAGATTTATTGGATTGATCATAAAATATTATGAGCAATGCCCATAATAGTTATCTTGAAATTAGCCTTTCTTGGAAAAACAACATTCCTTTCATGTACGGCATTGTAAGACCAGATTCATTCCAGTTGTGATTTGATATTGTTGCTGTCATTTGTTAATCACTCAACACATCTCTCCCATCTGTATGAATGTGTAGGAATTAGTGCTGTCAGGCGATTAAAAAAATTAATCTAATTAATTACAGGATTTGTAATTAATTAGATTAATTTTGTTTAGATTTGTTTGTTTAGATTTAGAAGGATGGATTTTATTAGATTAATTGGGGGCGGCAGTAGCTCAGTCTGTAGGGAGTTGGCTTGGGAACCGGAGGGTTACCGGATCAAGTCCCGACATGGACCAAAAACTTAGTGTGAACTGGTAGCTGGAGAGGTGCCAGTTTACCTCTTGGGCACTGCCGAGGTGCCCCTGAGCAAGGCACCAAACCCCCAACTGCTCGGGGCGCTTGTCAGGAGCAGCCCCATCACTCTGACACCTCTCCATTACTGCATGTGTGTGTGTGTTTGTGTGCATGTACCATGTATAAGTTAAACAGAGTGTAAATTGAATTTCCCCACTGTGGGACTAATAAAGGTAGATCTTCTTCTTCTTCTTCTTCTTAATTAATCTAATTAATCACATTTTAATCTCATACCTGCTAAAAGCCCCCAAATAAAGAATTTGAATTCTAGGACATTACTAAATTGTAGTGCATGACTAATCAATAGAATACACCAAGAAGAGAAGATTTGAAATCCATATTTTTATTGGTTAAGTGTGCTTTATAAATGAAATTCAAAAGAAAAAAGGTCAAGCACATCAGCAAACCAATTAGGCCAGGTGCATTTCTCAAAAATGCAATACAAATACAGTTAAATAAAATAAATAAAATTCAGAAATAAAATAAGGCTGAGTCTCAAATAGGCACATAAGCAGACTCTCAATCAAAATGAATACTAAAGCTGACTCAATACAGCAATTCAAAATGAATAGTATAACATGCCTCTAAATAAGGCAACATCACTAGCAAGATGCCAACAGGCATTTCCTTTAAAAGGGTCAGCTAACGTTACAGGAACTGACAACAGACAACTCTATGTGTCCTTGAGCCAGTTGCTCAGACAAACAAGCTTGTTTACATTGTGTGAGTGTGAGGCTGCTCTCTTCTTTTCAATGATGTTACCTGCGAGTGAAAAGAGTCTCTCACATGGCCCAGACGTGGCAGCGGTAGCCAGGTAGGAGGAGAGGACAGCTGTTCATCAGCTCCTGCGTGAGCTGCCACCACTCCAGTGGACACTCATGCATTCAATGCACGGCTCAGCTTTGTAGCGGGCTAGAGGCCCCTGCTCCTCCTTGTCCGAGTCAGAGTACGAGTGAAAGGTCCGAGTGGGCTTGTCTCGCGCTCCTGTGTCGCGTCCATGTCTGTTGTCAGTCACCCTGCTTTTGACTAGTGGCGGAAGTGACGCCACTGCAGCCTACGGGTCACTCAATGGGCCAAATTTAAAATGCTTGCGCATTGACTTGCCACTCACGATTAATTGCGTTAATTTTTGTAGCGCGTCAATTTGCAGCGTAATTAATTAATCTAATTAACGCGTTAAACTGACATCCCTAGTAGGAATTCACTGGTTTATATCTTTCTCCCGCTCTCTCTTTCTCCACTTGTGTTCCTCTAATAAAAATGTCTCTGTTGGCAGGGAGTCCCCGTGCTTCAGCCTCAGCCTTGCACTTCCCATCACCCTCCATCATCCAGCAGTCTAGCCCCTACTTCACCCACCCAACCATCCGCTACCACCACCACCCTGGACAGGACCCCCTGAAAGAATTTGTGCAGTTCGTCTGTGCCGATGGCTCGGGGCAGGCCACCGGACAGGTAAGGCTTACCTCCAGAGAGGAGAAACTTACTCTACGGTAGTAGAAGTTTGAGTGGAAAAGTGTTTTTATGGAAGCCAAAAACAGCCACAATAATATTTTTTTCCTGTGAACTGTGAAATGTACTGAAGAAATTTAAATACCACATAATTTATAGCATTGACATACTTTAATTTGAAAACCACCTGACTTTATGTGGTTTGAGTGGGGTTTTTTTTTTGTTTTGTTTTGTTTTTTTACATTTCAAAGACTTTTTGTTGTTTACAAATTCAGACAATTTCATTACTGATTTCCACTAATCTGAAGTTTTTTTTTTCTTTTTTGGATCATGTGACATAACATGCTGATGGGTTTCTTCAATCTTCTGTGGTTGTGATTTCAAGTTTGAATTGTTCATGTGGAATTTTGGTGTGTGAATGCAACGACTCATTTAAAGCAAACTGATTTGTTTGACATAGCTTGAATTTTTAGACCAGAGCTTGACTTGAACCAAAAGATAAGAAGAATTATAATTTTAAAAATATATATATTTCAATGCTTTTGGTACTTAAATTTCAAAATTAAGTATTCTAAAATTCAAATGATTATGGTCTGTTTTTGCTTCCATATTGTGCCTATTTTAGAAAGAACTGTCTCTAAAAAAATAAAATTGTATTGCACATTTGCAGTGCTTTACAATGCAATCTTACTATAATTATATTACTTTAAGTGCTCACAGTGCATGTGAAAAGCTTATTATATGGTACCGTATGTTCAGAGAAGTGCACATAAATACACCCCACAGTAACATCCGTGTACATACTACACATTTGTTGATTCACTTGGTCTACAAATCTGTGTATTGTCTTGTCAATGTTATTTTGCCGTTTCAGACCCTGACGTTCCCCCTCCTTCCCCTTTTTTTATATTTATTTATTTTGCTCCACCCAACCCCTTAGAAGTTACAGCCATCAGCCTGAGAGTGAATCAGTCACGGCACACTTCAGTCAAGCATACCTGTCCTGTGTTGTGTCATCGTGTTTCTGTTTTCATCTCTGGCCTTTTAAGATTTTAGTTGGAATTTGGTTGTTTGGTGCTGGTATCGTTGGTGGTTGTTGTGCTTGTTTAGACAAGTATTCTCCCATGGTTTTGATTTCTTGCCATCTTCTGGACAAACCCAGTTGCTCACTCCCCTCCTCCACACCTCCTCCACCCACCACGGACCACCCCTGTGGAACCTCTCACCTCAAGCTCCAGCTCCCACTTCTTTCAAACCTTGTGGTGATTATTATTTTTCACACCTTCATAAAAGATGCCGTCCACATACATCATTCCTTTGGTTGTTGTCCCACCACCTCCTGTCCCTCCTTCTACCATCGCCTCCCTACCCCTCCGTCATGGATATTTTTTTGGACCTGGCATCCCAAGCTGCGTCCTCTTTTCATTCCGTGTCTGCGGATTGTCGCATGTCGCCCTCCTGACCCTGTTTGTGTTGTCTGCAGCCAAACGGGAGCGGCCAGAGCAAAATGCCAGGCTCCTTCTTGCTGCCTCCACCTCCCCCAGTGGCCCGCCCAGTGCCCCTCCCTATGCCCGACTCTAAACCCAACAGCACGCCCCCTGACGGCGGACTCTCCTCGCCCACATCTCCGTGTAAGTGACCCCGCAGAGACCATTCTCAAAACCAAACCAACAACAAAACAAATCTGATAATCCCAACCCTCTCCAGTGAAAAGACCCCCTGCCATTCTTCTTCTTCCAACTTCGTGCCATCATTGTTCCTGTATATATATATACAGCATTTCACCTCCTTTAACCCTCGGAAAGCTGTGGAAGCCAGCACAAGATATACTGTGGAGCTCAGAGTAGATCAAGGCCACCAGAGGTCTGGATAGATATGTCTTTCATAATGGACTCCTGTGGTGCTCATCAGGGTTCTGTATTAGGCCCCATCAGTTTGAGCATCTGTACGTGTTGAGCCCATTCTGCAGTGTCTGGTGTGGAAGCTGCATCACCAACCCAGTTCTTCTCCTTCTAAATCCTGCTTTCATCCCCTGGTGGACTCATTAGCAAAAACACTTGAGAAGTTCATTAATTGATACTTACTTGTGAAGAGCACAAATTTAGGGCAGTTAATTTATATGGACTCCAAAACATTCCAGTAGAAATTGGGACATTGGTGGAAAAAATGTCATCATATTGTCTTCGGTTGAGCTGATTTTAGCTTCTTGGTGGGATTTTTGTTTTGTTTGGCAATTGTTAAGCAGAATAAGGTGTGTTTATAAGGTCTGTCCAACTGTGGGGCTTTTCTCACAATACATTTGTCTTCCTCACCTGTGATAGGAGGGGCACTGGATGGAGCACTTTTTTTTTGTTTGTCCTTAGCTTTCCTTCAGATTTAGTGTTTGCGTTTTACCCCCAGTCAGCGTCTCAAAGTCTTTTATGTCTTATGTATGTTATTCCAATTTTTAGAGACACATGGATGTATACTGTGTATGTCCATACACATAGTTATCTTTCTCTCTGTCTCCTTGTCCTTCCTTCCTTTCCTCTACACAAACACAAGTCTACACACTGCATCCTGAATCCCCAGTGAGACACAGATGTTGGAGTCCGTAGGGTATCTCACTCATACTGCCCTAAATTTGTCAGAGGCTTTGATGCCAGTGGGTTTTAAATGTCCCTGACTGATCCTCAGTGTCAGTATTCTGGTGTGCTCAATCGTTTCCAACTGAGTTTATCAACAGGGTTTAATCACAGATTTAAATTTGCACACTAAATTCAGGCTGACTTCTCTGTGGAGTTTTGATGACCTCAATGACATACAACAGTGCTTTCTGTAGTACTGAACTAATTTTAAGGAAGTAGTTTGGCATTTTTTTGACAAGTTACCACTCACTCTTTATGATAAATATGAAGGTAACATCAGCAGCCGGTTAGCTTAGCTTAGCATAAAGACTGAAATCAAGGGGAAACAGCTATCCTGGCTGTGACTGTTTAAAGGTAACAACATCCACCTACAAGCTCACTAATTTGTACAAAAGCTTAAATAAAAAGCTTTATAACATAAAAAAGCTTTATAAAATAAACAAATTATAAAATGAAAAAGCTTTATAAAGCTTTATAAAATAAAAAAATAAATAAAAAAGGCACATTCTAAAGTCATCATGATGTGTTCAAATGTAATCTTAAAAAAAATTGATGTTATTACATAAGGGAATAGTTTTACTCATTTTTCTACAGTACTGTAGGTACCTTCGGGGCTGAAGAATGACAACTTTCTGGGGATGATAGAAAATGTGTTTGGGATGTAGTAAACTCACCATCGGCACGTCCAAGGACCACACCCTATTTTTTCGCTGATAATGCTACATTGCAAGCAACAAATCGGCATTACCTTTTTTCCTTTCCTCAAGAGATTTTGCCTCTTGTAAGGCCACAATTGTAAGTAAGACTTTTGTTATTAATTAAAGGTTAAATAAATAAATAAAATAAATAAGTATTACTAGTTAAGGTTAGCGGTTAGCTAACCATGCTGCTCACCGGCTGTTAACAGCTAACGTTACAGAGTTCTTGGCTAATTTCGACACAGGAAGTACCATTGTATGCAAATGGTAATAAAGGAATGGATGTTGAAGTTCATGGGATTCATTGTTTTAATTTTTTTTTTTTTACTGTGGTATAGAATTGGTATCAAGAATTGTGGAATTACGCTGGCATTTGTATCGACTACTGAATTTCTGGTATGGTGATATCCCTAATCGTAACTGTATGATAAATAAGAAGGTACCAGCAGCTTAGCTTAGCATGATGACTGGAAGCAAAGGGAAATACAGTAGCTACCCACTATATTTCATCCAACACATTTCTTCTTGTACAAATTTGTACAAACCTAAATATGTAAAATGGCACACTGGAATTTCATGGGGTTATGTATCAGACTATTTCTTGGCCAGGCACGTCAGTTCCTTGAGTCTTATTGTTTTTACACTTTTATTTTTGTATGGGTTAAATTATAAATTAAAAAAAAATATATGAAATATAAACATGATATAACATATTAATTAGTGAGCTTTAGAGGTGCTGGCAGGCAAATTTTGTTAGCTTCTGGCAGAGCCAGGCTAGCTGTTTCCACATGTCTTTGTGCTAAGCTAACAGGCTGCTACCAGTAGCTTCATGTTTGCCATACAGAAATTAAAGTGGTATCAATCTTTTCTTTTAACTTGTGATAAGGAAGTGCATTTTTCCCAGAATGTTGCTTAAAGTTGCCAGCTGTCTTTGAGCATGTGCTGACGTCTTTGTTTCCCTTCTGCTTCTGTAGCATACTCCACGCCAGGCGCCACAGCTCCCAACAGGTTTGTCGGCATCGGATCACGGGACAACAACTTTCTGAACATCCCGCAGCAGACGCAGGTAGGAGTCTGACAGGACACACACTGACAGTCTGTCTCTGCATGTAGAAGTGAGGAGGAAGCTTGTCTGTTTTGACTCTGATTACTGGTTAAACTCCGGAAACATATTAACCATGTGGATGTTTGCCAAAATATTTCTTATTCCCTCACTCTCTGAGACCTGCTGCTAGGTTTCCGCCACCTCTCCTCTCACACCATCCTACAGCACACCGTCTGTGTGTGCACATTCATACATCTGTATTTTACTGTACGTGTGTGGTTTACCATATGTGCTCAACTGTTTATTTGGCACATATGGAGCCTACCCTTCAGGCAGCAGGCCTTCTCCCACATTGCCTTATTCATTCCCTCTCCTCGCCTCCTACTTCACTTTCTCTTTCTTTTCAGCTTCCTTCTACTCCGCTCTCCTCTGTCTCTGTCCCTCTGTCTTATTCTCTGTCTCTGCCTTATATATTCTTCCTCTTTCACCGCCTTTGTTCCTCTCCTTCACCGTGCTGTGCCTTGTTCTTATGCATTCATTATCACCAGTACTTTTCTCATTAGTGTCCAACCACACCCACCTGGAGCCAGCTCAGCTCTGCTCTGAACACATGGAAACCATCTGAAACTGCTCTGCTGATCCCCTCCCTTGTTTCTCTGTTCTCCGTTTTAGAAAGAAAGATATTCCTTTATTAGTCCCACAGTGGGGAAATTCAGTTTTACACTCTGTTGTTCACACAGTACATATACATATACATGTCAATGGAGAGATGTCAGAGTGAGGGGGCTGCTCCTGACAAGTGTCCAGAGCAGTTGGGGGTTTGGTGCCTTGCTATATATATGTGTGTGTGTGTGTGTGTGTGTGTGTGTGTGTGTGTGTGTGTGTGTGTGTGTGTGTGTCATCATGCTTCATGTAGATCTGCACTTTTTAATAATACAGCATAATTTATTAAGCTAATTAGCTAATAGCTAATTATTTTGCGGCCCCCCTGATGGAGTGCCTTGAAGAATCACAACTTAATAAACTATGTGGCTAAAAGTAGACAGAAATCCAACATGTCTGATTGCTGAACATTTCATTTCAAATTCAATGGACATGGCTGTGGGCAACATAGCAGCCTCTGCTCTTCTGGTTTCAGGCTTTCCAACAGGTTTGTGAACCTGACTGTGGGGTTTGCTTGCCACAGGAGCATTATGGTGGTGAGGTCGGCCACTGATTAGGGCTCTCAGCTAACTTTCATGACCATCCTCGCAGGATCATCACACAATACAACCTGAGCCTACAGACAGACTGTGCGCGTTGGGAGTGCGTGGCGGCTGCGTTACCTCACAGCTGCGTGATTCACGCATCTGTTGTTCACACTTCTGCTGCTGTTCTTTCTACACAGAGATTAACACTGATCTTGACCATATCATGTCATTATGATTTTCATTTATATTTATTTTAGACAGAGAAAGGTCAAGAAACGTGCTTATTTGTAAAGAATAGTAATTATACACAATAAAAATCCCATATTATATTCATTCATGGAGCCCTGCAAGTCCCTGCATGTCCTACAACACTGCCTTGTGTTAACAAATGAAGAGTTCTGCCCACAGAAAAAAAAGCATTTGACACCTGTTGTTTTTCATTTTGGAGTCCATGTTAACAACTTAGAGCAGGGGTGTCAAACTAAATTTCATCCCAGGCCACATTGGCATTATGGTTGCCCTCAAAGGACCGGTTGTAAATGTAAGACTATATAAATATATCTACTCTTGATCATATTACAAAATTGCCTCTGCATTTGATTATTACAGAACAGCTCTGACTGCAGGTAGGAGGGAGTGCTGACGAAGACTGGGCCGCTTGTGAGTTACTGTGGAAGTGACTGGGAAGGGGGCCATGTCAGCACCCCCTGCTCGTTGAGAAGAACGATACCTGCTTTCACATCAGAGTTTCCAATAACACCGAAAAAAGTCGGTAGATTTGTCACTAGTCTCTTTTTTTTGAAAGACTTGCTAGAGGGATCTGAAAACTTGCTAAATATAACGACTAAGCCGCTTAGTTGGCAACACTGCGCTGCTGCTGGAAACCGCTGATATTGAGATGCTTCAGTGCGCATGTCACATAATCGAGAAGCATGGTGGAACATCTAGTTTAAGGACACAGTCCTTAAAAAAAGTGGCATAGATGATAATGATAAGCATAATATATTCTTTGCAAGCCCTCTCGGGCCACATAAAGTGATGTGGTGAGCCGGATTTGGCCCGCAGGCCTTGAGTTTGACACATGTAGGTTAGAGCATTCACGCTGCCTGCGTGAGACGCGCGTCTGACTTGCATCTCATGCGCCTCAGCTGCGTGTCATTTAGAGATTAGAGATCTCGCCGATTTTATTCCGTGTGTTTCACGGCAGCAACAGGCAGTGAAAGTGATGACTGTATATTGACATCATATCAGCAACATTACTACACCTTCGATGTCAATATCTGTAGGAAATGTCATGGACATGAAAAAAGGTCAAGATGTATTTTTAAATTAAAAAAAAGTAGCATATATATATATATATATATATATATAGGCCCAAAAAGCTAGAACTGGCCCTGCTAGCTGCATAATTTTCATCCAATCCTTTTTTTTAGCCCCAGGATGACAAGATGTCCTTAAGCTTGAGCCATGCCTGACTCACTGTCAGTTTGTTGAAACAGGACATGTTGAAACGGGACAAGGTGTTCCCCTAACTGTTGCCACAAAGTTGAAAATACATTGTTGTCTAAAATATAAGTCACATGAAAAATTGGCTATACCAAAAATATATACATATTCATCATGTAGTCTGTCTTTATATGCATTTCTTAGTCAGCTCACTGAGTGGGACATAATGTCTGAAGTATGGATTTACTTTCAGAGGCAGAACCCAAAGTCACAGCCTTAATAGCTTGCATGTGCCTCTCAGAAAATGACACACAAAGACTGATGATCCACTAAAAGAGATGGTAGATCACAAGACAAAGTTCATGTCAGGCTTAGGAGTGTGTATGTGGTGACTGGAGGATGAGCTGGAGAGCCTCTGACACTGACATCAGTGGACTGTGTGTTCCCTCTAGTGGCAAATGTGAAGCACTGCGAGCAGAGGAGAGGTGGAAACAAGATACCAACAAGGAGAGGAGATGAGGGATGAATGGGTCGACAGACTTTCGGCCCTTGGAGAAGTCACGTCCCGGCCGTCTCGTTACCCCCGGCAACCAGACATGATGTCATAGCCAGTTGATCTTGAATTTGAGAAGGGGTTGCTTGAGAGGGGGGCAGGAAAGAAAAGAGGGTGGTCACTGTCTGCTACCAAGGATTTAGTGGGAGGGTTGACGGCAGATAGATGGATTGTATGAATGTGCCTGTGTGCATGTATGCGTGCGTGCGTGCATGCATGTGCCCGCCCGTGCGTGCATGTGCTTGTAAGAACACACACAGAAGGAAAGAGAGGGAGAATAACTAAGAAGGGAGAAGTTACAATGCACAAGGCCTGCTGGGACAGTGCCCAGGGGAGTAGGGTAGCTGAGAAGGGCAGAAGGCAGAAGGGGGGTATTCATGCGACCTGTTAGAGTCAAACAAAACAAAAGGCTGCTTCCCCAGAGGCTCACAGTAGTTTCCAAGGCTTGACTTATAGAATGTTGGTGCACGGTGCCAGATCCTGCAGGCCAAGCAGGGCAGCCAACAACAGCGACGGTGGCCCATTTCTGCTCCCTGCTCACGCTGAGTGGGAGAGACCCAACGTGGAGATGGTACAAGTGACAGGGAGCGCCAGACTGCTATCCCCCTGCTGCTGCTGCCTGGCCATTAGAAGCCTTTCACTACTTGGCCAAACTGCAGACGAAACATACTTCTCTATTCCAGAAATGGACAGAGCTGATGGTAATAGCTGGCTTGGTGGGTCTGTCACTCACTGAATTAAAGGAACTTCTAGTGGTCAAAAATCAACATGGTCATGGTCAGAGACAAATTCGGAAAGACAGCCGTTTCAGTAGGTTGCATCTGTCATAGTGATATCTTGTATATTTCCTTAACACCACATCTTTTTTTGTATTTCCGCCTTTGACAGAGGACATTGTTGAAATGGGGGAGAGAGAGAGTCTGACATGCAACAAAGATCAAACATTGCAGTCATATGGCATGTGCTGTAACCACTCGGCCACCAAGGCGCTCTACATCTTGATATTAATAATCCTAGTAGTAATAGTACCATGGAATTATGTACAGACATTCGTGTTCACGAGAGGATGAAGCCTACAGACTTTTGTCAGACTTCTTGTCAACCTGGAAATGAGTTAGATCAGTTAGATGTCTGAAATATGATCTGTAGTTAACACGAGCATAAGAGATGTTTATTGATGACAGAGAATGCATCAATAAGTATTCCACTCATGAATGCTGAAGCCTTTATATGCCTTTCAAAAGGCAATTGCTAACATGTTGCTAAATGAGACTACTAAACATCATCACACTGACTTGTCCTCCTTTTCAGCCTCGTTGTGTATACTCACCATGGCTTAACATTAGCTTTTCACTTCTAGCGATCGCATTCACACATTAAAACTCATAAAAGTGGTGTTCATTTGTGAAGATTATCTTGTTGAACCAAACGTGTAAGTATCATAAACGTGTGTTTGCGACAGAGATTATATTTTGCAATAATCCAAACCCAATGGAAAAATCTCATTGGCTTTTTGTCGAGGGACTGGTTGGCCTACAAAAATATCTCTGGAGCATGCAATTAGGCTATTAAGAAATGCTGAAATTAGTTTCTTAAGTTCTTAGTCCCTCATGTTTGTAAATGGGGTGGTCTAATATAATACAATCCAGTACAACACCACTACCCAACAACCTTAATAATAAAAGTAGAATCAGTAGAACATTAACTGTGTTTACATGCACAAAATATATTTTTTAAGTTTGTTGCCCTTACTCAGAAAAAAAAAAACTCTACAAAGCTGTTTACACGGTTAATGAAAATGAATAATTCACTAATATCCATTTACATGCAGCTGTGCATACTCCAATTAACATAAAATGTAATATATTTATTTTTCCTTCATTTCGAACCCAAAGTCATGTTGCTCTCTATGGTGTAGTACTACTCTCATTGTCACCATTCTGTAAGCTTTGCAGAAATGTGTTCTTCAAGCTATTCTTTTTACGGCTATGCATGAGAACTGACTAATTTGTGTACAACACACAGAGCTGGCTGTAAACAGGAAAGAGGCTGTGTGTTTCAGACTGCTGTAAAAACCTGTGAAAAAAAAAAAAAAAAAAAAAACAACTTTGTGGTATACATGTCAAAAGAATACTCCTAAAAACCTGAATATTACTGGCATATCCCACATGTCTCAATTGGAAAATACTCCATCCAAAATAAGGCCTAATATGCTGTTTACATAACCTGTATCAAGTTCACAATATTGTCATATCCGGAAGAATATCGTCAGAATAGTATCAACAAAAACTGAACAATATATAAAAGTTTACTTTAAAGTAGAGCGCATGGCAACTGTTGTATTACATTAGATTGACTGGGGCTCAGAGCGTAGAGCTGGTCATCCACCATTTTGAAGGTCAGTGGTTGGATCCCTAGTTCCTCCAGTCATATTTCAAATTGCTCCCGTAGGCTGTGCCATCAGTGTTTAGATTAGATCCTCCCTTGCATGGCAGCCTCTGAATATGTGTGAATGAGTGAATGCTGACATGTAGTGTAAAGCACTTTGAGTAGTCGGACGACTAGAAAGGAGCAATATAAAGTCCATTTATCATAACAGTTTAACCATTGTACAGGTGAATCCAGGGCTGCTGCTAGCCATTTGGGTGCCCAAGGTGTAATTGCTCTGTGGAAGAATAAAGGGGATTAATTCACTTTATTATTTCAAGCAAATATGTATATCTGTATATCTTTGTATTGGTATTTTTATTTATTATTATTATTATTATTATTATTATTATTTGTATATCCTTTATAATGATGTCAATGAGCCATTGTGCTTCACCTTAAATTTAAATAATTCATCATTAAGATTATTATTATCACTGTCCGAAATTAACTTTTTGACTCTCCGGCCAAAGTGATAGGTGTAGATGAAAAAATCCACAGGCCAAGCATATTTTTTACTGGCAAAAATAATAAAGCATGCATGCGTGTGTGTGTGTGCGTGCGTGCGTGCGTGCGTGCATGCGTGTCAAACTCTGCCACAGAGAGCAGAGGACAGAAGCTGTTAAAGCTGTTTTTTTTTATGTTCTTGGACGGGATGTAACTGAAAGATAATTTTCCCTTCGGGGATTAATAAAGTTCATCTTACATCTTACATCTTAAATGACACCAAAACATGTCAGAGACTCAGTTTTTATAACATGACCAACATGATCTTGGTATAAATGTTTACTTGTCAGTATGGCGGATAGCCTTCAGAGACTTGCTCGCCAGACAGAAAATCTACACCCATTTGTCACTTGGCAGGTGTTAATTTCGGACCCTGATGATCATAATTGTGGTGCCATCTCCGGTACATGGTGCCCTACGCATAGCACAAAGTGGGAGCAGTCCTGTGTGTGTCAGAGTTTCATGTCCATCCAAGCCATGGAAGTGCTCAAACTGCCAGTCACCCAAATCACCAGAGTGCAGTTGATTCAATCGTATTCTATGGTGTTTTTTGTTATTTCATCCACCGTTAGTTATAATGTACATATTCAAACACATTTTACTGGTTTTGATGCTCATGTGATCTCATTCCCTGCCCCCCCCCCCCTTCCCCTTGTTTTCTTTTCCAGTCTTGGTTCCTCTGACAAGATCTGTGTACAAACCAGCAACTAGAAATCCTTCTTTACAATCGGAAATAGAAAAACAGAGAAACAACCCGCAGGACACTAATTGTCCTCCAACCAAGCCACCATGCGTCCCTGACAGTACGTCTCACCTGATACAAAATATAACCAAGCAAAGCAGGAAACTGCAGCAGCATGATGCTTTTAGAGGAACTCTGGACTCATTTATCCAGTCAGAGGGAGGACCCGTTTCCAGCAAAAACATGGATTGATGGAAAGATGAATGGACCGACAAGAGGATGCCAGGATAGAGAAAGGGGTAAGGGGACAAAACGGCAGCGAGCAGGTCTCTCCTGAAACCACTGAACCAGCACAACCCAGCAGCAACGCAGGAGGAACCTGAGGAGGGAAAAGCATCCTTTTACTTCACAAGGACGTATTATGTAATGAGTGACTAAAAGAAAATCAACTGGCCAACAAAAAAAAAAATCAGGTTTCCACAACACAAATGTAACATTAAAGATACACCCACAATGAATCCACAGCAAAGCAAAGACACTATTAGGTTTCCAATGAAAGCTGCAGTCCGTGCTCCTGTGATGTCTGTCATCACCCAAAACAAAAATTAACCAATGTTTCTCTCCCTCTGAATGACCATTGACTTTACCCTACTACTAACTAGAGAGAGACCATGCCAAAACATATCTTGATTAAGGGTTGCACTAGACGCTGAATCAATTAACACTAATCTTATCGATGTGCACTATTTACCTACGTGGCATGGTAGGTGAACCAGACTTGCCTATTGAGAGTTTCAAAGAGGAAGGTATAAGAAGCCTTCACGTGTCCTTGATCCCCATTGTTCAGTTTGACCAATCACTGGCCTCCGCTCATTTTTACATCCCCCCCCTGCACAACACACAGTCCCACAATCTGTGCCATGACCACAGCACACAGCGTTGTGTGTTTGTACAATTGAAGACACACAGTAGCCCAGTTAGATTGTAGTATTCATAGGTGGTGGTGTTGTATTGTCATATTTGGTAACAATTGGTAATGCACACACAGTAAGCCCAGTGAACTCTCTCTACCTATTTGATTAGATATCCACATCACGCACGTTTGAGTACATCATTACTGACAGTTTTCACGACTATAGGCAGCAGCTATTGGTTCCCCTTTGCCCTCTTTGTAATGTAGATGAATGATTTTATTGTCTCGTGTGTTCTCTTTTTTTTCCTTTGGATTTGTACTATTTTATAATTGTTTTGTATTTGAATGACAGCACCTTATCGAGAAACACAGTGGGATGTTGAGGCGGTGTAGACAGGGTGGTTAGCTGACCTGGATCAAATAGTACGTGCAAAACTTGAGATTTGACATTTTGGGAAAATGCACTTATTCGCTTTTTTTTTTTTTAACCAAGCGCCAGATGAGAAGATTGATACCACTCTCAAGTCTGTACATGACATATGAAGCTACCATGAGCAACCGGTTAGCTTAGTTTGTATAAAGGCCGGAAATGGGAAAGTGGCTACCATGCATCTGCTGAAGCCCTTTGCGATTGAACACAGCATTCATCACACGTGATGTGATGAATAAATGACATGCAAAATGTGAAATAGTCACCAGCATATATTATATGTCGAGGGCTTTACTGTGAAAGATAAGAACAGGAGGAGTAGATCTGGTATGCGCTGCCTTTGCCAAGCTTGAAAGGAGTCAGAAGAGATAAGAGATAGATAAGATAGTCCTTTATTAGTCCCGCTAGGGGAAATTCAATTTTTTTCACTCTGTTAACTAATACACACACATGCACAAACAGGTCCATATACATGCAACAATTGGAGAGGTGTCAGAGTGAGGGGGCTGCTCCTGACAAGCGCCCCGAGCAGTTGGGGGTTTGGTGCCTTGCTCAGGGGCACCTCGGCAGTGCCCAAGAGGTAAACTGGCACCTCTCCAGCTACCAGTTCACACTCAGTTTTTGGTCCATGTTGGGACTTGAACCGGTGACCCTCCGGTTCCCAAGCCAACTCCCTACAGACTGAGCTACTGCCGCCCCCACTGAGCTACTGCCGCCCCCAGAAAGTGCTTCCATCTTGTTTTATAAACATAGGCACAACTCAGTCCGTTCTGCTCTTGACACCACATAATATTTGTATTCTGTACGAGAACACTAAAGGCAAAAACTGCACTTTGAAAAAATATATTGACATGCAAAAAGAAAAAAACAAAAACATCCTCAGTGTGTAAAGGCCTTAACTGGTGCTGGAAGACAGATTTTGTTGACAGAGCCAGGTTGGCTATTTCTCCCCTTCTCCAGTCTTTTTCCTAAGCTAATCCTGTGTCTCACTTGAACTTGGAAGTAGGAACTTCTGAGTTCCCAGTCAGAAATTTCAACAGGTGCGCCCCCCGAAGTCAGATTCCCAACTCGCAAAGTTGAACGAACCTCACCAACCCTGACCTCAAAATCCAAGATGGCAGTAAAAAAGCTGTAATAATATACTTTTTATTGGACTTGTGTCTTTGTCTCATTAAAACAGTCATACACACAGTACTGTGAAGTACAACTTCTGTGGACATGTTGCTATAGTGTTTGTATGCGCAAAATACTGGCGTAATGCGTTGTTAGCTGGTATTGCTAACAGTGGCTAACCTGGTTGAAGCCAACCCCATTAATATTTCCAGCTTGCACTGGAATGAACGTCTGTCTGATGTCATTCCTATTTCTGACTTCAAATTTCTTAGTATAGAATAACCGGCTGCTAGCAATAGCTTCATCCTTTAAGGACAGTGGTGTCAATCTTATTGTCTAACTCTCTGTAAAAAAAGCGAATAGGCATCTTTTCCACAATGTCAGATTGGTTTGTTTGCTCTCATTTCCCACACACTTTATATGAAAGACCACACAATTGCACAATTTTGACAATCACAGGAAACTTATTTTCTGGGGAACTTACCTGCAGAGTCAACTAGTCCCATCTCCTATTTGGCCTCGGTACAGTTGGTGGTGGTGGTGGTGATATATGAGTGATAGAAGAAAAACAGAATCCAAGGAGGGAAGGTTGCTGAAGATGGGACCCAGAGTAAAAGAGAGAGTCGCTCTTCTTTCTGTCTCCCTAAAGTTTATCCTGTTGTTTACACTCCCAGACGGGCCACTGCTCCAAGAGCAGAGGGAGCCACACTGTGGAGCAAAATGAATATGTGACATATCTGGCTGTTTGTAGAATGAGGGCCTCTAAGGCTAGCAGTAGGACGATCACCCATGTGCCCGTTGTTTTTGGTGCACAGGATCAGGTAGAGGATATTGGTTGCTATGGTAATCCCCCCAACACACACACACACCAGCACTCCCCCTAACTATTGTGAATCGATGAGCCCTTGATGAACAAAACTGCACTAAAACAATCATACCAGCCAACCTTGTGAGTTGTCATACAGTAGATCGACCACCACTTAGAGTTTCAAGTCAGTGGATGGAAACACTCGTAGAGCACAGGTCGCTTATAAACACTTATGAAGACCCCTCACTTAACACTGCGCCTGTCTGAAATCAAAGGGAAGTCTTAAAAACAGACAATCTGAGGAGGCCTTTATGCTTTTAATCGTTTTCTAGCATTAGCCCACACACATTGTGATTCAATTTTTCCTGTTCAAAGTTCAAATTGCCCACCCAATCTCACAAAATAACTGGACTGCCTGGCCATGTTCTTCACTGCAGGGAAACACAACATAGTTGGCCAACAGAATGGCGACCATCTCATCAGCTCAGCAGAGAGAACTAGCTCTGCTGATGTTAACAATGGCTAAAGTGATTTCTTTTCTAATCTATGGAAGTGCCTCTGTATTCCCATTATGCAATTTGTCAAACATGAATTCAGGTTCTTTTTTTCACATATAAGCTATAGTAAATGGTGAAATTATGTCAGGAGAAAGGGGGGAAAAACAGCTCACTAGATAATTGCAAGCATCTTTATATATAATACACATATATATTTATATATATATATATATACATTTTTTATTTGCAAGATAAGCTCTGTGGCAGTCTAGTTATTTTTTGAAGCATGGCACAGTCATAGGACACATTTCCGTTGATTTGAGCGAAAGTCTCTAAAAACACATTGAATGACATTAAAAGCAAATCCAACAATAGAACATAGACAGCGATGATAGAAAACGTTGAGGATAAAAAATGAACAGATTAGGTTTTGTTGTTTTCTTTCTTGTTTTGATGGGAAGTATTGTTCTTGAAACTAAATGATGTATGTCGATTGAGCCATGTGCAATGCCTTGGTAGAGGAATTGTGTTTGTTTGCTAGTGATTGTTTGAGGGTGTCACAAGAAAAGAGGGAAAACCCTCTACTTTTTTTTTTGTTTTTCAAGTCCACATGCTCCGGGACTCTAAATACGAGGGCAGCGATAAAGAAATATCCCAGTCTTTGTAAGTAAGTTTGGGGAAATTGTTTTTTTCATTTCCTTTTGTTGTTTTGTTTTCCTTTTATTGCTTTTTATTTTTTAAGAAAAAACTTCATTTCTAATGATTTTGTTTTCAAAACATGGGAGGGCTGAAGGAACAATTTTGCAACTCTTAAAATATATATCACTATGAAACCTGGTGCTTTCATAAAGAATAAAGTACATTCAATCTCTATTATACATAAATAAACAAAATTAAGTGTTATCATAAAAGCAAATTTTTAGGAAAACATGCATTATTCTATTTCTCTTTTTGTATTTACCAAGGGGGAGGGGTTCATTGTATGAAAAGGTTGTTGTGACAAAAGGCATTTTTCCCCCTCAACCTTTACACCATAGCGGATGAAAAAATAGGAAGAAAAAAAATTATCATCTTGTGTGACCCTTGTGTGGGGCAAAGACAAGATCTTCCCCAATTTGGGTGATGCACAATTATGGATTCAAAGAAAGAAAAATGTGAATGATATCTGGTTTGTTGTTTAGTGTAAATGTCTAGTTGGTTCAGGGAGAGGGAATTAACAGCCTCTGTCTAGTCAGAGGAGTACTGCTGTCATCAATTCAGATGAAACCCCACCCCCCCACCACACCACACCCAACTCCCCATCTCCCACTGTAAATGATTATAAATATTTGTTTGGTGATGTAGTGTTATAGACTCAGAGCATCTTAAAGGTTGTCCCTAAAAAGTGCCTTTTGTTCACAAATTCCATCGAGTAATCCTGAGTGCCCATCTCGAAAGAAAAAAAAAAAAAAAGTCCCCTCCTTCATACTTCTATATCTTTCTCTTCCTCTTCTTGGAGCTTTTAAAGCAGTATACATAGTACTAAAGGAAATTGGTGTGATTTAGTTCCTCTTTTTATTGTTGAATAATTAGAAAAGCATAAAAAAGAAGAAAAAAATCTGTCTTGCTTCTCTTCCTCTGTATCTTGTCTTTTGTCTATCTTGGACACTGGAGTAGTCTGTAGCCGTGTAACCCTCTCCTCACCTCCTCCTCCCTTTCTCCCTTTCTCTGAATGGCGGGGTTTAAAATTAAAAAAAAGAATACGCAAAGTTTTTTTTTTTTTTGTCTGAGCAGAATGCAGTTAGCTCACATGTTATTCTTGTCTGTACGCTTCACATTGTATTACCATACCCATCTTCTTCAGCTTCTCCATTCAACAGCTAATGTAAGTGAACAAGTTACACCACGGGGCTCTGGGCTGTGCTGAGGTCAGGGGTCGGGTCAGAGCATAGAAATAGTTCTCCCCTGGGGGCAGTCATTGATGCATGAATCCACGGCACTGGCGGGAATGTTTTGTTTTGGACTTCAGCGAGGGAGGTGACCTGTAGGATTGCTAGCATAGGCAGGTTTGTTTGTAATCCTTGTTTTTATTCTATTTATTTTTTTTTATATTTGAATTTGGACTTGGTTTTTGATTTTTTTTTTTTTCCCTCTGTCACTTTTTTGTGTCATTGTTGCTGCATATCTTGAGACCTTCAATCATGCACCTTTCTAATGGTTCTAGTGGTTGAATGAGACCAGCTTTTTTTTTTTTTTTTTTTTTTTTAAAGAAAAATAATGACTTGAAGCACCTTATAAGTGGACCGGTTCCACGACACGGAGTCTGAAGGGTCAGATTTAGCACAATCATAAAGACATGTTCCACGTTGATTCACCGCCATTCTAAATGGCAGTGTTTGATTGACACATTGACCAAAGTAATAGTGGTTCCAAAAGCTCTATGAAAGTAGTGGATGACTTTCGAGAAAAATCAGCAAAAGTGAAGCGGTTACAGATTTTTATTCTGCGAAAAAGAGAAAAAAAAAATTTATATATGCAACTTTTTAATTTTTCTTCATCAAGCAATTGAAGCCAGCAGCAGTATATCAATCAAGCCTTTGACAAACGAATGCGCCACAGTTGAGAAGCCATATCGGAGGCGAACAAGTTGCATGGGGTTAAGTGTGTGTGTGTGTGTGTGTGTGTGTGTGTGTGTGTGAGTGAGAGAGTGTGTGTTTTGTTGGAGGAGAGTGTGTACAATGTCTGCCCCTGCATTGTTCAAAGAGCCCAGTCGGACCCTGTGGCCAAACCGTCCGCAGTTTTTTTTCCGTTGTTTTTAACATGATTGTAGGATGCTGGGCCGTGTTTAGCGTAGACTGAGCCCCCTGGCCAGCCTCCTCCCTTGTCTCAGCCCTGTAACCAATCCCACCATGAGTGCCCCCCCCCAAGATGCCCCCCCCAGAGCCCATGGTGAAATGCATGTGTTAATTACAGTTTCTTTTCCATAATAATAATTAAAAAAAAACAGTTTGAAAAGAGCAACACCTTTACTTGATTGAATAAAAGGATGTTCTTGACTGTATCCTGCCTATTGGCTCTGATTATTACTGTGTCATTTCAGGGGAGGACAGACAGCCATGTTTCAAACACTGCCATACTCCAATACATGGCTGCCCCTGGGCAGTGATGGAAGAAGTACCAGTCCTTTAGCTATAGGTAAAAATAACAATACTACAATATAGAAATATCAAAGTAAAACAAGTACAAGGAAATGTCCTGCATTTTAAATTCTACTTAAGTTAATGTATTTGTTCTACAGAAAAATGTCCTGTTACTGATATACAGTACAGACCAAAAGTTTGGACACACCTTCTCATTCAATGAGTTTCCTTTCTTTTCATGACTATTGACATTGTAGATTCACATTGAAGGCATCAACGCTATGAATTAACACGTGGAAATATGTACTTGAGCTTCAAGAGGTGACCTGAAATGGTTTTCACTTCACAGGTGTGCCCTGTCAGGTTTAATAAGTGGGATTTCTTGCCTTATAAATGGGGTTGGGACCATCAGTTGTGTTGTGCAGAAGTCAGGTGGATACACAGCTGATAGTCCTACTGAATAGACTGTTAGAATTTGTATTATGGCACGAAAAAAGCAGCTAAGTAAAGAAAAACGAGTGGCCATCATTACTTTAAGAAATGAAGGTCAGTCAGTCCGAAAAATTGGGAAAACTTTGAAAGTGTCCCCAAGTGCAGTCGCAAAAACCATCAAGTGCTACAAAGAAACTGGCTCACATGAGGACCACCCCAGGAAAGGAAGACCAAGAGTCACCTCTGCTGCGGAGGATAAGTTCATCTGAGTCACCGGCCTCAGAAATGGCAGGTTAACAGCAGCTCAGACTAGAGACCAGGTCAATGCCACACAGAGGTCTAGCAGCAGACACATCTCTAGAACAACTGTTAAGAGGAGACTGTGTGAATCAGGCCTTCATGGTAGAATAGCTGCTAGGAAACCACTGCTAAGGAAGGGCAACAAGCAGAAGAGACTTGTTTGGGCTAAAGAACACAAGGAATGGACATTAGACCAGTGGAAATCTGTGCTTTGGTCTAATGAGTCCAAATTTGAAATCTTTGGTTCCATCCACCAAGTCTTTGTGGAACCAGAAAAGGTGAACGGATGGACTCTACATGCCTGGTTCTCACCGTGAAGCATGGAGGAGGAGGTGTGATGGTGTGGGGGTGCTTTGCTGGTGACACTGTTGGGAATTTATTCAAAATTGAAGGCATACTGAACCAGCATGGCTACCACAGCATCTTGCAGCGGCATGCTATTCCATCCGGTCTGCGTTTAGTCGGACCATCATTTATTTTTCAACAGGACAATCACCCCAAACACACCTCCAGGCTGTGTAAGGGCTATTTGACCAAGAAGGAGAATGATGGGGTTTCTGCGCCAGATGACCTGGCCTCCACAGTCACCGGACCTGAACCCAATCCAGATGGTTTGGGGTGAGCTGGACCGCAGAGTGAAGGCAAAAGTGCTAAGCATCTCTGGGAACTCCTTCAAGACTGTTGGAAGACCATTTCAGGTGACTACCTCTTGAAGCTTATCAAGAGAATGCAGAGTGTGTGAAGCAGTAATCAGAGCAAAAGGAGGCTACTTTGAAGAAACTAGAATATGACATATTTTCAGTTGTTTCACACTTTTTTGTTAAGTACATATTTCTACATGTGTTAATTCATAGTTTTGATGCCTTCAGTGTGAATCTACAATTTTCATAGTCATGAAAATAAAGAAAACTCTTTGAATGAGAAGGTGTGTCCAAACTTTTGGTCTGTACTGTATATGACATTATTAAATTGCTTCTTAAGAAGGGAATTTCCTAATTTGTCATAAGTCTTTATGGGGAATGTCCAGACCCATAGATATCCTCTGGAAGTGTGATGAATTGTGATCTTAGACGAGTTTAGCTCAGTTCCTGGAATAAGGGATATACATAGGTATAGAAATTCACCTTTAAAGCTGCATCCATTAATATTTTTGTGTGAATGTCACACAACTCCATGTAATGTGAGAGGGGTTGCTGTTTGTGATTAACCCCTGAGAATGATCACTCAGTTAAGTTTGCTGTTCCCCTTAGCTGATTGCTTGGTCAGCTCTTGTCTTTTAGTTCATTGTTTTGGTTCAGTTTCACAGCTCTCATCAGCGTTGTTGCAAGTTGCAGCAGACAAGACAAGACTCCTACAAAGTACATTCCCATGCAAATAAACTGCATTTCCAATAATGCTTCAAGGGAAACAATTTTTCTCCAAGATTACTTGAGCAGTTTTAAACACATGATTAACGTTGTAAATGGAAACAAAACACAACAAAACTACTTGGTTACTACGTAGTACAAACATAATGGTTTGGCTTAAAATAAGTATGTTTGTTACGATATTTAAGTTGCAGATGTAAACTAAAATAAGTAAACATGAAAGTCCAGGGTTCACCCATCCGTCTGCCCTGACCTCCCTACGTGGACTTCCACATACCCTGATTGATTGCAAACATATGTGATTTGTCAAAAACAAGCATAAACCTGGAGATATGGTTCCCTTGAAATGTATTCGCGATGCAGCTTCATTGTATGGGAGACCAGACTGGACATTTAAAGACCAACTGGTGAATATAGTGGAGCATTCAGCAGCTAAAGAGACAGCTACTTCCCTCAGGAGTTGGTAGAGACCTAAAACGGAGCTAAAAGAAGTGAGACTATTACATTCACTAGGTGGACGGAAACACATCTCCAAATAATGCTGTTTCTCTGTATCTGATGGATTCCCTACATTCGCTACAAGTTTATCTGTTGATAATGTCGTATGTTAATGTGTGTTTTTGTAATTGTGGTCTATACAATAGAGTAACAGCCACAAGAAGCCTTAAAAGGTCTAAGGTGTGTAGCATTTTGGTGAAGAAATGGAATATAATAATCAAAAATGGGCATTCATTACTGAAACTAAGAATCATGTATTTATCTTACAATGAGGCATTTACATATATCTACATAGGGAGTGGGTCTCCTTCACAGAGTCTGCCATGTTACTCCACCATGTTTGTATGTATCTATCATCTATCAGTCATTCCAGGCCCTGGCCCACCTAAATGGAACAGTTTAATTAATGTTATCAGTTACACCTGCGTTCACCCTGCAATGTCAAGATGGCTGATGTGAGAAGGACCTGTCACATGGTGGATCTGATGTTGGACTAAAGGTTGGTCAAAACGTCTCACAAATTCTACTATTACTATCATGAAAAGTATTTTACTTAAATATTAAGGTCTTCTTATTTTATTGTATACATCTTTTCAATTGGTCTATTTATAGATGTACTTTGGCCTTCATGAGTGGAGTTGTCATGTTCTTCAGCAGCTGGCATGGATTTCTCTCATACAGTCAAGACGTGCAAATGAGGTAAACCGGAAACTCTAGCATGTGTAAATGCTGTCGGTGATCCCTGCTTCTTATCCATTGCAAGCTGGAATAGCAAGGCAGGATTATCCCACTAGAGGGCCCCTGTTGACCCGGTGAGTATTTACAGCTAATTTACCTCATTAGCTTCTTACTCATAGTCTGAATGTACTAAAAATACTGTTGATTAACTATGTAACGTAGCAAAGTCGAAGATCATGTTGATGCTGTAAAACAGTAAAAACTGCCTTCACATAAACAGAGTGAGATTAATGTAGAGTCGCCAGATTTTCACATAAAACTCTATGAAATTAAAGTTGAGCTCAACCAAAGCACGCTTGGTGGTTGTTGGAAAGAGTAATGACAATGGTTTAGGTGAGCTTTATTTTGTTTTTGTCCAGTTTGAATAAAGTGTTTTATGATGCTCCGCTACGTACAGCTGATTTCTACAACTAAAATACACATGGATGATGGCACAAACTCACCAGTGAGGGGGAGGCAATAGTACTTGGGCACCTTTACGAAAGTCTGCACTCTCCGAGTGCTATACTACTCTTCTGATTGTTTCACTGTAAATATGTAGTAATCGTCTCGTAGAATGACTATTCTGCATCTCTTTTCAGCTGTTTTACTTCTCCCTGAGGTCATTTTGCATCTCTTTTAAGTTTTGTGTATGTTTGTAGTCATTTGCATCTCTTTGAAGTTGAAGATGTTTTCTTAAGTCAGCAGAATATAATGTGTAGGCCAGGTCATCTCTGCAGCACAGCAATATTTCATTTAAAATGGTATTCTACAACACATTACACCTTTAATAAATATTGCAATTTCCTCCTAATCCTGCAATTTGAAAATTGCAGTGGACTATAATTGCGATTTTGATAAAATTTCAATTTATTGTGCAGCCCTAATTCTGTCACTTTGAAATAAATTTGCATCACTTTAAGTTGTTTTACTTCTTGAAATTGTTTTTTTCTTTATAGTCATTCTACATCTCTTTAAAGTCATTTGGCCTCTCTTAGAAATCATTTATTTTGTTTTGCAAAAGACATTTTACTTCCTGTAGTCTTTTTCACTTTATAGTCATTCTGCATCTCTGTAAAATCATTTGGCATCTCTCTGAAGTTGTTTTACATCTTGACGTCATTTTGTCTGTTGTCATTCTGCATCTCTGAAATTGTTTGTTCTTGGGTTTGCTTTCTCTTTAGAGTCTTTCTGTATCTTTTTGAATGTGTTTTGTGTCTTTGTTATCATTCTGAATCTCTTTTAAGCTGTCTTACCTCTTTGTAGTTATTTAATTGATTTTCCAACAAGGAATAATTCACCTAGTACAGACGTACAGTACAGGATTCTGGGCCTGTACTGATAATGACAGGTGGTTACCTATCACCTTCTGACCACCAGAAGTGGCTGATCAGATGCCTGTGCCACCCTTCTGACTCAGCCTCCTGCTTGTAGTATGTAGAAGTTTATTTTAAGTTGAGCCCATCTGGCACCATTGGCCATATAATACAAAGAAGCAAACGGAGTGCCAGACAATTTAGACAACAGGGAAGTTACTTAAGTGGCATTTTATTTTATTCAGAATTTAATCTAAGCTTTATTAGAACTCAGATTCAATCAAATTTAAAGGTTTAATTTTTACAATTTCCCCCAGGTTGGGAAGATTGAGTATGTCTACTCTAAAAGTAACTGTAGATGTGCTCCCATCTCTTTCCCTAGTGTGTTTTGAATGTCTGGAAGCAATTAGAAGCTATTACAAGGCAAAAGAAAAAACTTTTCTAGATATGTTAGTACAATATATGATGGTAGTAACAGTATAACTGTATAAATTTGTTTATTCTCAACACATCTTTTGGAACCTGTTGACCTTATGAAAAAAAAAAAAAAAAAGAGCATGAAGTCATTGAATGGTCCGAGTGACTCACGTGACACCGTTGAAACCCCATGCAGATGGTTTAGACCTCGCCAAGCAGTGCACATAGATGTATCTGGAAATACAGTTGCATATAACACATAACTTAAGGGTGTGGGTATTTAATCATTTTGGTTAACTGTGGGTCAAATCCTGGCAAACTAAAAGACATAGTTAAGAGTGTGGGCCATCTTAATAAAAAGACCCTCTTTTGGTAAACTGGGGAAATATTTTACATATGCAGATCAGTTGCATATACTAACAACTAAAATTAACAAGTTCACTGAATCAGACTGTAACCAGTGTCTGCTTGAGTTTCTCTCTATTGTTGCATTTTTAAACCATAATAGCAGATGATCTTAAAAAATACATTATCAGAATCTTGAAAAATCTCATACTGAGTTGCACAGAATATTTTTGAGTAATGTTAATTAGCACCGAAAGCTATCAGCACAGACAAAATAGTTCCACATTTGCGTGACCTAAACTGGCAGGCACAGCATTTGTAGGGACTCTGATTGGCTGTGGAAGGACAGATGAGGGAGATGCAAAGTGAACAGAAAACCAGATACTTATTTGTCAGTTTAGTTTCCATTTCCCAGCCCCAAACAGACCCCAGCAACATCATGTCAGAAACATACAAAGGTCACCATGGTCCAGTCTATCTCTGCCAGTTTCATTCTTGGACGTACGTACATGAAGCTAACAGAGGTACATACAAGCAGTTACACACATTGATAATGTTGTTGAAGTGCAGTGAGGAAAAATGTGCTTCCGTACAATGCAGCTACAGCATTAACAAAATTTAGAGAATGCAAATTGATTACTTTTTCAGCTTATCTGTATCGCATCCATCTGCACAGGCATACAGACACAAACTCACACACGCGCACTCTTGTCGCAAACCCTCGCCATCCCCCTCCCTTAGGTCACAAAGCGCATCTAAAATCAAATTATAGATCTCCCCTAGACAAACCCCACACATTCCATTGGAATTCACGTGGATTTTATCATTCCTCCACACTTTTCCACCCCGACCTCCCACAAGTCTGACCTTCCTGCACACAACCTCCACTTTGTGTACTTTAAGTGTGTAACCTAACCCACCTCTTCGCCCCTTCCCCATCCCAACCCCACCCCACACCCTGCTGGGTCTCTCCTCCCCGTTGGTTGGTTGAGCTGAGGTTGGTAGCTGTACAATAAATTGGGGTTGCAGTCTTTTATGCTGAGCTGAAGAGGGGAAGGGTAGGAGGGAGGAGCAGGAAGGCAGTGCTGTTCAGTCATCTTCCAGTCCCTGGTTGAGGAGAAAGTTGGCTGCCAGGTTCTCATTCTTCTCGCAGGCGAAGTAGGCCTGGATCACCAGAGCCTCAGGGAAGCCCAACGCTTTTAACTGTCAGATAAAGAGAAGGTAGAGAAGAAAAGGGGCTTTAAAAACAGAATCTTTAAATTTTCATTTCTAATCTGACAATATACAACAGAAAAAAAAAACACATTTTCAATATTTACTCACCCTTTCGATGGCTTCCTTCTCCTGAGGTGTAACCTGGATATAGTTGACAGGTGCGCCTTCCTCCCCTGCTGCCCCCATCTCTCCAACTTCTGGCGCCTCACCCCCCTCACCCACTGGCTCGTTCAACATCTGGATGAACAGCTCCTGATGCTGACTGATTTGCTGAGGGGAAGACAGACAGATGAGTGGTTAAGCTTCAGTTATGCTTTACATAAGGAGGGTTGCACAGCCATGAGTTAAGGTGGAATCGTAACATGGAAATGTTTGGATCTTTCATACTATGCACATTTCTCCTCACGGCAAACTGACATTCTCAAATCTCCTCAAAGTTCTCCATTGTGGTGTACTACTGTCTCCCCCAGTGTGTTTTAAATTGAGCCCAACTGGCATCATTGGCCATACTGTATGCATATATCATTGGCCATACTGTATGCATATATCATTGGCCACTGGCAGGAATATTAATGAAAATTAAACATAAAAGTTCATCTATCAGTCTCTTGTGTGCCTGGCACAAACTGTTCTCAGTGTGTGTTACCTGTAGAAGTTGAGGGTTCTCTCTGCCTAGCTGTTGGAGAAGAGCCGGTAGCAGAGTAGGGTTCTGCTGGATGGCCTGTCTCATGTGCAGGAACTGGGGCTGGGTCCGCAGAAATGCAAGTGGGTTCTCTCCTAATGGCATACAAAATGAATAACCATTAGCTCAAGAGCAAACTCAATCAATTGCATGCAGGATAGTTTAGAAGCATCAGTAACTTTCCTGTATGTCTTCATTATTTTGCAAGAACCCCACTGTTCAAAATGATTAAGGGAACACTTAATGACAGTATAACATCAAGCCAGTTAAACTTCAGGAATATCAGTCTGTCCATATAGATAGCACAAGTGATTGTAAATCACCTGCTTTGATGCAAATGAAAGTGAAAACAGGTGCAATGGAGAGGCAACAGCAAGACAACCCCCAAAAGGGAACGGTTATACATGTGGTGGTAACAGAAAATTGCTCTGTCCTTATCCTTTCTGACCGATTCTTGTCTAGTTTTGTGTTCTGCTAGTGTCCTTGTCACTACTTATAGCATGTGGTGGTACCTGCAGCCCAATCATATTGCAAAGGTAGTCCAGCTCCTCCAGCATGACATATCAAAAGGTGCAGTCGCAACAAGGTTTGCTGTGTCTCCCAGCACAGTCTCAAGAGCATGGAGATACCAGGAGATCGGCTGTTTCACCAGGAGGGCTAGACAGTGCCGTAGAAGGGCATCAACCCGTACTTCTGGTTTGGCGAGCGAGGAAATAGCAGCATAAGGGAAAGTGCTCCACAACGACCCGAATTTTCAAAAAAACTCATGTCAGTGTGAATATGGAAAGTGGGCCTAGATAAAGCCCGCTTTCCATCAGGGCTCACTCAGGGTCATGATAAGGACCCCACAAGTGGAAGTCAAGTTATTAATTTTATGTTCTAAATGTCTGTATGCTCATTCACGGGCATGTTCTGCTGTAGCCTCTGGGGTGTTTTCCTTTTCTATAGTTGGTTACACTTCGTTAACTATAGTCAGCTGGGAAGAAACAGGTTGTTGATCTTTTTTTTTTATACCAGATTCTAAATGCAAGCAGTTAAAATAGTAACATGTAATGTGAATGGTCAGTGCTATAAAAACAAGCAAGATATTAACAAAACTGAAAAAATACAGGAAGTGGAAGTGGCCCTTTTGCAGGAAACACACCTAAGGGATACAGAGCCAGATTAAGGAGAACGGGCTTTAAACATCAGTTTGCATCATCATACACTGCCGGTCATAAGAGGGGAGTGGCTACATTGATTTCCAGTAGAATTACTTACATTTACTTACATTTGAAAAGAAAGATAAAGAGGGGAGATATATACAGTACAGACCAAAAGTTTGGACACACCTTCTCATTCAATGAGTTTCCTTTCTTTTCATGACTATTGACAAGAAAAAAGCAGCTAAGCAAAGAAAAACGAGTGGCCATCATTACTTTAAGAAATGAAGGTCAGTCAGTCCGAAAAATTAGGAAAACTTTGAAAGTGTCCCCAAGTGCAGTCGCAAAAACCATCAAGCGCTACAAAGAAACTGGCTCACGTGAGGACCACCCCAGGAAAGGAAGACCAAGAGTCACCTCTGCTGCGAAGGACAAGTTCCTCCGAGTCACCGGCTTCAGAAATGGCAGGTTAACAGCAGCTCAGATTAGAGACCAGGTCAATGCCACACAGAGGTCTAGCAGCAGACACATCTCTAGAACAACTGTTAAGAGGAGACTGTGTGAATCAGGCCTTCATGGTAGAATAGCTGCTAGGAAACCAATTCTAAAGGACAGGCAATAAGCAGAAGAGACTTGTTTGGGCTAAAGAACACAAGGAATGGACATTAAACCAGTGGAAATCTGTGCTTTGGTCTGATAAGTCCAAATTTGAGATTTTTGGTTCTAACCACCGTGTCTTTGTGTGATGCAGAAAAGGTGAACGGATGGACTCTACATGCCTGGTTCTCACCGTGAAGCATAGAGGAGGAGGTGTGATGGTGTGGGGGTGCTTTGCTGGTGACACTGTTGGGGATTTATTCAAAATTGAAGGCATACTGAACCAGCATGGCTACCACAGCATCTTGCAGCGGCATGCTATTCCATCCGGTTTGTGTTTAGTTGGACCATCATTTATTTTTCAACAGGACAATGACCCCAAACACACCTCCAGGCTGTGTAAGGGCTATTTGACCAAGAAGGAGAGTGATGGGGTGCTGCGCCAGATGACCTGGCCTCCACAGTCACATACCTGAACCCAATCCAGATGGTTTGGGGTGAGCTGGACCGCAGAGTGAAGGCAAAAGGGCCAACAAGTGCTAAGCATCTCTGGGAACTCCTTCAAGACTGTTGGAGACCATTTCAGGTGACTACCTCTTGAAGCTCATCAAGAGAATGCCAAGAGTGTGCGAAGCAGTAATCAGAGCAAAAGGTGGCTACTTTGAAGAAACTACAATATAAGACATACTTTCAGTTGTTTCACACTTTTTTAAGTACATATTTCCATGTGTTAATTCATAGTTTTGATGCCTTCTGTGTGAATCTACAATTTTCATAGTCATGAAAATAAAGAAAACTCTTTGAATGAGAAGGTGTGTCCAAACTTTTGGTGTGTACTGTACTTATTAGAGGAATTTTATTAGGCTCTTTAGTAACAATATTAAAGGTTTATGCACCTCCTAAGAAACCTTTTGACTCAGACTGGGAATTTTTTAGGTTACCATATTTTTCACACCATAAGGCGCACTTAAAATCCTTTAATTTTCTCAAAAATCAACAGTGTGCTTTATAATCCGGTGCACCTAATGTATCAATTCTGGTTGTGCTTACTGACCTCAAACCAATTTTATGTGGGACAAGGGCGCTCAAAAATCTGTCAAAATGTTTTATTACAACTTTGGTAAGCTACGAAGCCGCACCGCTGGATGGATTGTCAGAGATTTATGTTAAGAGACTGAATGGCTTTTTCCACAAATCTCTGTCCCTATTGATCTGCGACTCCATGCGCGCCCATCTCACTGACACTGTCAAAATCCAAGTGAAGAAAACTAATTCAAAGCTTGCCATCATTCCAGGTGGATTAACTAAAGAACTCCAACCGCTAGATATTGGTGTCAACAGGTCGTTTAAAGTTAAATTGCGAGCTGCGTGGGAGCGTTGGATGACAGAAGGCGAACACAAATTTACCAAGACAGGGAGGCAACGTCAGATGTCTGGAGAGAACTAAATCCGTTAAAGAGGGACTACACATACTTCTCTAATCCTCATTTGGTGTACTCAAGGATTGATTACTTAGCCCAGTATCATAGCCCAGTTTTATTTATTAACTAAATAATGATCAACACCAAAGAAATACCTTGTGGAGACTTAATATTCACCTGTTAAATCATATGAAAGATCAAATCAAGGACAATATTACAGAATACCTAGAACATAATGGTAACGGCAAGGTATCTTCCAATATTATGGGATGCATGTAAGGTCGTATTGCGAGGTAAAATAATGGGTAACTGTGCCAACATTAAGTGAAATCCAGAAAAAACGATGGTCCAGCTGCAAACAGAGCTGAAACAATTAGAACAGGTACACAAAGATACAAACAATCAAAAAATTACTAATGGAGAAAAAGAATGAAATAAATGAGATCTACACTAAAGAAATACAAAAAAGTTACTTTTCACCAAACAGAATCATTATGAAGGAGGAGGTAAAGCTAGTAAAATGTTAGTTTATAGGCTGAAAAAAACAACAGGTCGAGAATTCAGTCTACAAAATTAGAAACCCTTTGACTAATCACCTACATTAAGAATTAAATATATACAGAAGAGTTTCGGAAATTATTATTAGAAATTATACTCCCAACCTCAATATGACAGAGGGATTTTTTTTTTAAAAAGATCAGGCTTCCTAAATTAACTACTGAGCAGAGTAATTGACTTGAAGCTGAAATAACTGAAATACTGGTTCCCCTTGGAGTGGTATAGGGTGATGAAAGATTTACTGATCCCGGTGTTGCAGTCCACCTTTAACTGGGTCCTTAAAGAGAACAAGACACCCCCCTCCTGGAGGGAAGCAGTAATTTCACTGATTCCAAAAGAGGGAGAAGACAAATCTGAATGCAGTCGTTATAGGCCAGTGTCAGGAACTATAAAATCAGGACTATAAAAGTTGACATATATACTTACCAAACATATAGAGGGATTGTTGTCACAAATAATTAGTCTGGACCAGACTGGTATTGTTTGGCAAAGAAAAACTCAAAATAACATCAGACGGACCCTTCATATAATTAATCATATAACAGAGAATATAGCAGAAGCTGTGATAAATGGAATACATGCCGAAAAAGCTTTTGATTGTGTGAATCTGTCCTTTTTATTTTAAGTTTTGGAGACATTTGGCTTCCATAATATGTTTATTAAAACAATACAAGCTTTGTATGATAACCCAAGGGCAAGGATTAAAATTAACGGGGCGGTATCAAACTCATTTACATTAGAACGTGGAACGAGGCAGGGCTGCCCAATCAGCCCCCTCTTGTTTGCGATTTTCATTGAACCTCTGAGTTGGATAATTCAGAATAACGATATCAAAAGAATTGATATGAAAGGAGAGGAACAAAAAATGTCATAATGTGCAGATGATGTATTAATGTATCTGTCCAACCCAGAACAATCTCTTATTCACTTATTCTCACTTTTGGAACAATACGGATCCTTTACTGGATACAAACTGAATGTCTCCAAGACACAAATTCTTAGGTTCCAGTACAACTCATCAAGAATCATGAGGGAAAGGTTCAATTGAGGTGGGAAGCAGAAACAATGAGTTACCTGGGAGTTATTATACTAAGAGACTTATCAGACCTGTTTACTGTTAACTACCTTCCTCTGAATAGACAGATTAAGGACAATAAATGGAGATGGATCTAATACCTTATTTAAATTTTGGATCTTGGATTTAATCAGTAAAAATGTTTGTTTTGCCAAAATTGTTATATTTCTTCCAGTCCCTTCCACTAGATATAACAGACCAACAGTTTCAGGAATGGGACAAACTCATATCGAGGAACATTTGGCAAGAACACAGACCAAGAACTAGAAAATTTCTTGCAGAAATTTCGAGGAACATTTGGCAAGAACACAGACCAAGAATTAGATACCAGAGGCTACAATTAGCGAAAAACAAAGGTGGGATAGCACTCCCGTGTTTAAAAGATTATTACATTGTCGCTCAACCTGAGCCCTTTAATATGTTGGAGCAACCCAGAATGTTGTGCTAGATGGTAGAAATGGAAATGGCTGAAACAGATGAGTTTCCAATTCAAGCTGCAATTGGTGACAAGAATTTGATGAATAACTTGATTATTGCAGGTAATCCATGGATCAGTTTATCTCTGAAGTTATGGTGTAAGGTAATAACTCAAAATAATTTGAAACAAGTGGTAAAAGTTTTGAGATGGTGTACATACGACTCAGATTTTCTACCTAATAGGTCAGATATAAAGGATGGATGGCTACAGACCTAACTGCACACTGCACCTTTCTACATCGGGGATCAGTAAAACGGTCTCAAACTCTGAAGGAGCAGAATGGTTTGAAACAACTATTTATACATGACCATCGTAAAGAAACATTGGTGACTAATGAGTCATATACTGAGTCACTACCTGCCAGTAAGTATATGATCATTATTAATTGTAGTTATCAGTAAATGTGTCCAGGCCTTGCAGTAGTCACATTTAAACATTCTGGAATAGTCTCCAAAACATTTTGATGCACGTTAGTAGTACTACTATACTTTTGGGATCTATCCTGTTCACATAGTAAAGATATGGCAAGCAGTTTTACAATCCACAGTGATCCACCAGGACTGTGTTGTATCCTTCAGACAGTAGGAAGAGACAGACACTTAAAAAGGTAGACTGTGTGTATTTATGGACCGAAATGAGTGTGTGCCTCACCCTCTGCTAGAGATGGGGATTCTGTGGGTCCAGACACAGGGGCCTGCGTTGGGGGGTTACTCTCCTGGACTGGGCTGCTGGGAATACCCTGGAAACACAACAAGACAACCATCAGTCACACACTCTCTCTAAATGCTGTCAAAGAACAGGAGGAGATCCAAAAAGTGTGAGGGCCATGGGAGTTAGTAACTGATAATTTGGTTCATATTAGTTATTATTATTATTATTAAGTATTTACAACTGAAGACATTTACTTTGAATAGACTTACACATTTAATTTGATCCCATAAGGACAACTGCCTCATAAAGCCTTCAAAGTTCTCAAAATAACACACATACACGCTCTGCACTATGCACATATAGTGGTTACTGCTGACAAGACTGTCCCATTTGAAGGCCAGCTTAGCTCCTTAGTTGCTTAGTTGCTTACTTGCCATGTTGATAACTGTGGGAAAGCAATCCCTCAATCGTAGATGTGTGCTAAATTCTGCATAGAGGCCCTTTAATTTACCTCAGAGCAAATCTTAATTTGTTAGATCATGTGGATCATCTGTCAGCTTTGATTAAATACACAAATTAAATCAAAAAGTAGTGTGACTCACACTGGTTTGTGTTCTTCAGCAGACAAAGTGGAGTAGAGTCAGCTGGTGATTGGAGAGACCTCTTGAGATCGCAGAGATTAAGCTATGTCTAAATATTATTAATTATTACTATGCTATCGATTATTAGGGTTCAAACCCCAAATGGGCAGAAAACTTTTGTGTTTATTGCGGTTTAATTAGGGCCTGAGCACCAACAACAAAGGTAGGACCAATTAGGGCCCAAGCACCAACCAGACGTTGGCAAGGCCCTTTTCAAATCGCTCTGTTTATTATGGCACGAGCACCAATCAAAGGTCGGCGAGGACACTACTGAAATCGCTTCATTTCTTAATAGGGCCTGAGCACCGACATCGGTCCAAGGACCTATTGGAATTCTAATAATTATTAGGGCTCGAGCACCACCAACGTGGGCCTGCCAGGACTCTATTGAAAATGTAGGAGTTATTAGGGCCTGAACACCAACAACGTCGGCCTGCAAGGTCCCTGCTGAAACTTAAAAAATTATTAGGGCCCAAGCACTGACGTCGGGCCACAACAACTCTACTGAAAAATAATTATTTATTATTATTAATTATTTATTAGGGTTCACACCATTAACTGGGGTGACATAAGTTCAAAACATGTCCATGGGTCTGGCACAAACTTGGCATGTCATTCACTGTTTGTTTCACCCCTCAGAATTAAACCAAATGAAGTGACTTTGCTCATTGCTGCTCATGGCATTTATTTTGGCTAATCAGCTGCATCCTAATGAGCGAAAAAGGGCTTGAACAGGGGAACTGGCATTTGCGGCTGGATTGAAACTAAAGGCATTATTGTTACCATATTTTCCGGACCATAAGGCGCACCAGATTATAAGGCACACTATCAATAAATATCAATATCGCTGTCATTTTGTACATTATTATATATAAGACGCACCGGATTATAAGCGAAACAAAACGGTCAGATAAGTCATGGGGCCATGTTCTTAATCCAACAGGAAGTAAGCCATTTTGAGTATTTTGTGATTTTTCTTTGTGTGTATTTTTGGCTATTTCCAGGCTCTATTCTTTAACGAAATCGTAAGGATTTAACCCGATCAACTTCAGATTTGGTTAATACAATCTTAAGACCTTTGTGATCGAACGTTGTTCAAATCATGAGTTTTTATGACACAACATTGGCATGGCGTAACGGAGAATTTACATGATTCACCACTGAAAGACAAACTGTTTTAACTCAACTGAACATAAAGTGTGCCCCAGACCTAACCTACTTCAAAACAGTTCAGGCCTGAGAACATCTACATGGCAATTTTGACTCAGTTACAGCGCCACCTACTGACAACAGGAAATCCGTGGCCGCATTCCAGGCAAATCGCGATGAAGGGGGCCGGGTGATGGGTGGCGGGGGGGCCCTTGTGCCCCGTGCCCTCTGGGTTTGTCCTGGGCGCCCTGAGGGTGTCGGTTTGCCGTCCCGTCTCGGCCCTTGGGTTGGCGTGTTTCTCTATGGCCCAGGTGGCTCTCCTGGGGGGCCTTCGGGTTCTCTCGCTCCGTGGGGCGGGGGGCGCTTGGCCGTCCGGGCCTTGCTAGGCCACTTTAGCCGCTCAGGGCTTCGGTGTCCACCACACATGCATGTTTATTCAGGGCTTACCAGCTCCTGTCGAGTCCCACTGTTGAGATCTAGCGAGACCCGCCAGAATGTGTTGAGTTACTCCTCTCCCTTCACACTAAACTCAGGCCCTCTACGCATTCTTTCCTCACTTGCGTCTTCTGGCAGCCTACTCTACACTATCAGAACTTCCACAATTCTGGTGTTCAATACTGTCCTTTTTGCGATTCCTTGTTTTTTTTTTTTTTTTTTTCTGGCAAAAAATTTAATCGAAGGCAACTGAACTTAGATTTGTCCCTGAAGACGTTTCGCCCCTTATCCAAGTGGCTTCATCAGTTCGAACGCTGCAGTCTGACTAGTCCCCACTAGTCTGACAAACAGTGGAGTAAGACCCAGGTTTTTAACCTCTGTGGAAGTGTCCGCCCCTTATTCTCCTAAGACAATAGTTCGTTAGTGGACTTTCAGTGTGAGTCCCACTAGTGAACGACAGTCGTTGAGGATTCAATGGGGCCAACGATAACAGTCGTTAGGCATGATGTGTGTTGCCAGTGGACGACAGTCGTTGTGTTCGTTAGGGACACTTGAGGTTAGTTTCGAACTGTCTTTGATATTGAGTTTTCTTGGTACTGCTAAAAGTGCAGCATTGTAGATGGGGGATAGGTGGTGTCTGAGACCCCCTCCTCTGTTTAAAGATGTTTTTTCCAGTTTAACATAGATGGCTTCCTTTACTCCTCTTTCAAACCATCTGTCCTCTCTGTCCAAGATTTTAACATTGCTGTCCTCAAAGGAGTGTGCCTTTTCCTTAAGATGTAAATAGACAGCTGAATCTGGACCTGAGGAGTTGGCCCTTCTATGTTGGGCCATGCGCTTGTGCTCTTTCGCTTGGGCCTGTGTGGTGGTTGGTACATTATCAGCCCTGTGTTGTAGGGTTCTGATAACGCCTAGTTTGTGCTCCAGAGGGTGGTGTGAATCAAAGAGAAGGTACTGGTCTGTGTGAGTGGGTTTCCTATACACCCCAATGTGTAGGCTCCTGTCCTCATCCAAGTGAACATCACAGTCCAGTGAGGAATAACACAACAGCTTATGCTCTTGCATTCTAATAGCACTGCCTGCCTGTCCGTTCTCTCCCCAGTTCGTCTAGTCTCGTCCAGTCTATCGTCTGTTTCCCCCTCAGTTCACTGCGGTGCAGCACTGCCCTCTCTGGCACAGGTTAAGAAAATCCAATAAATGGGGGCAGCAGTAGCTCAGTCCGTAGGGACTTGGTGTAGGAATCGGAGGGTCACCGGTTCAAGTCCCAACATGGACCAAGACCAACTAGTTGCTGGAGAGGTGCCAGCTTACCTCTTGGGCACTGCCGAGGTGCCCCTGAGCAAGGCACCAAACCCCCAACTGCTCAGGGCGCTTGTCAGGAGCAGCCCCCTTACTCTGACATCTCTCCATTAATGCATGTATGTGTACTGTGTGAAATTAACAACAGAGTGTAAAAACTGAATTTCCCTACGAGGATTAATAAAGGTTCATCTTATAAAGAATGACAGCTTAGTTTCCAGAGAGGGCCGGTGATGGTCACACACGCATAAAATATTAAGATATCTAAAATATGCATCAATCTCATAAAAGGCTGACACCGCCCACTGTGGTGTTAAACCATGAGAATAAATGCAGACAAAATCAATATAAAAAAACACATGCAAAACATGACATTTCCTGTTTCTACTAGGTGACCCTAAGGTCACGAGCCAAAATTTGCATGTGGATATCATCAGGCATGGACTACTATCAGGTATGAGCAATTTGGAACACACTGGTTAAAGTAGGACAAAGTTACAGCAATTTTTTGTTTTTCTGTTGACAAGTGCTTTTTCACCACCACACCACAGAACATCTCAGGCCTGAACTGCTATGAAGTAGGTCAAGATTGGACCAAGTACAATTGAGTTATAACAGTTTGTCTTTCAAAGGCAAATCATGTTAATTCTCTTTGCCACACATCAACATCGTTTCACTAAAAACTCATGATTTCAACAACTTTTGATCACAAAAGTCTTAAGATTGTGGTGATCAATTTGAAGATGATCGGACTGAATCTGTAAGAGGACTTCAAGTACAGAACACACGCATAATTCAAAATGTCTGACTTATAAGTGTACATGGTACCAGAGAACCCAAGACCGAAGGACAATGACTATTTTTGTGATCTTATCATCTGATCTGAGGCCATATGTTTTGGACACTCAGGTGAAGAGAGGGGCGGAGCTGTCAACTGATCACCATCTGGTGGTGAGTTGGGTAAGACGGTGGGGCAAGACTTTGAACACACCTGGGAAACCCAAATGGGCAGTGTGGGTGTACTGGGAACGTCTGGAGGAGGCCCCTGTCCGAGGGATCTTCAACTCACACCTCCAGCGGAGCTTTTCTGGCATCCCTGTGGAGATTGGGGCCACTGAACCGGAGTGTGGAATGTTAAAAGCTTCCATTGCTGAAGCTGTGGCAGTGAGCTGTGGACTTAAGGTCTTGGGTGCCTCAAGAGGCGGTAACCCTTGAACACCATGGTGGACACCAGTGGCCAGGGAAGCTGTCCGAATGAAGGAGTCATCCTTCTGGGACATGTTATCAAGGTAGTGACAGGCCCATAGGGCAGCAGCCGCTGCTGTTGAAGGAGGCAAAACAGCGGTTGTGGGAGGAGTTTGAAGTAGCCATGGAAAAGGACTTGCAGTCGGCACCGAGTTGCTTCTGGAAAACCATTCGGCACCTCAGGAGGGGGAAACAAGGAACCATACCATTCAAGCTGTGTACAGTAAGGATGGGACACTTTTGACCTCAACTGAGGAGGTAATCGGGCAGTGGAGGGCATTTTGAGGAACTCCTGAGTCCGATTGATACACCCTCTCTTGTAGAGGCAGAGCTGGAAGCTGTTGGGGGATCATCATCAATTTCCATGGTGGAAGTCACTGAGGTAGTTAAACAACATCACAGTGGCAAAGCCCCGGGGATTAACAAGAGCCATCCAGAAATGCTGAAGGCTTTGGGTGTTGAGGGCCTGTTGTGGATGACACGTCTCTTCAACATTGCATTAAAGGCGGGAACAACCTAAGGATTGGCTGTTCAAAAAGGGGGACCAGAGAGTGAGTGCCAATTACGGGGGCATCACACTATTCAGCCTCCCTGGTAAAGTCTACTCCAGGCTGCTGGAAAAGAGGGTTCAGCCAATAGTCGAACCACAGATTGAAGAAGAACAATGCAGATTCCTTTCTGGCCGTGGAACACCAGACCAGCTCTTCACTTTTGCAAGGACCCTGGAGGGGACCTGGGAATACACTCATCCAGTCTACATGTGTTTTGTGGACTTGGAGAAGGCCTATGACCAGGTCCCGGGAGATACTATGGGAGGTGCATGTAGCATGGGGTAAAGGGGTCACTTCTTAGGGCTATCCAATCTCTGTACTCCCGAAGCAAGGACTGTGTTCTGGTTCTCGGCAGTAAGTCAGACTCCTTTCCAGTGGGGGTTGGCCTCCGCCAGGATTTCAACTTCTCACCAATCCTGTTCATGATATTCATGAACAGGATATCGAGGCGTAGTCAGGGAAAGGAGGGTTTGCAGATCAGTGTGCTAAGAAACTCATCGCTACTTTTTGCAGATGATGTGGTCCTCTTGGCTTCATCGGTCTGCGACCTCCAGACCTCACTGGATCAGTTAACAGCCAAGTGTTAAGTGGCTGGGATGAGGATTAGCATCTCTAAATCTGAGGCCATGGTTCTCAGCAAGAAACTAATGGATTGTCTACTCAAGTAGGGAATGAGTCTTTACCCCAAGTGAAGGAGTTCAAGTATGTAAGGTAAGTAAGGGTCTTGTTCACGAGTCAGGGGGCAATAGAACGTGAGACTGGCCGGAGAATCGAAACAGCTGGGGTGGTATTGCATTCGCTTTATCGCACCGTTGTGAGAAAAAGAGAACTGAGCCGGAAAGCAAATCCCTTGATCTGCCGGTCAATCTTCGTTCCTACTCTCAACTATGGTCATGAGGGCTGGGTCATGACTAAAAGAACTATATCACAGGTACAAGTGGCCGAAATGGGTTTTCTCAGGAGTGTGGCTGGCGTCTCTTAGAGATAGGGTGAGAAGCTCAGACATCCATGAGTGATTCGAAGTAGAGCCGCTGCTCCTTTGCGTTGAAAGGACCAGTTGAGGTAGTTTAGGCATCTGTTAAGAATGTCCCCTAGGCGCCTCCCTATGGAGGTGTTCGAGGCATGACCAGCTGGGAGGAGGCCTCAGGGAAGACCCAGGAGGAGAGATTATATCTCCACACTGGCCTAGGAACGCTTTGGGATCACCCAGTCAGAGCTTGTTAATGTGGTGTTAATGTGTGAAGTCTGGGGTCCCCTGCTAGAGCTGTTGCTCCTGCAACCCGACCCCAGATAAGTGGTTGACAGTGAGTGATGTCATCACAAAGGTACTTCCATCACACATGAGAAATTTTGAGCAGATTGGTTAATGTATGCCAAAATTCCTATTTTTGGCAAAAAGTGCTTTTTTGCCATGTGCTTTTTTGCCATGTGTATGTGTATGTTGCAGCATGATAATGCACAGCCTCATGTTGCAAGGATATGTACACAGTTCCTGGAGGCTGAAACCATCCTAGTTCTTGCATGGCCTGCACACTCACCAGATATGTCACCTATTGAGCATGTTTGGGATGCTCTGGATTGGCATATACGTCAATGTGTTCCAGTTCCTGCCAGTATCAAACAGCTTCACACAGCTATTGAAGTGGAGTGGACAAACATTTCACAGGCCACAATCAACAACCTGATCAACTCTATGCGAAGGAGATGTGCTGCACTGCATGAGAAAAATGTTGATCACACCAGATACTGAATCGTTTTCTTTCTTTGGGTATACCTCCCATTGGCTTTATCGTGCATCTCTACATTACATCTGCCTGCCATATTTCATATATCTAGGTGAAACTTGTCCTTGGGGACACTCAATAAGGGTCACTTTTGAGCCAATTTGCAAAACCCAAACACAAAATCCATGTCAGAAAACAATTTCATGCATGTCTGACAAGTGCCGTATTTCAAAACTTTTGAATAGCCTAAGAGCCTTGTTTTAGTCCTCAAAGCAGATTGAGTGGATGAGTGGCACAGGATATGAGGTACTGCAATTTTTTCACCACTTCCAGTGTCCACTATGTGGCACTGGAGAACACATACTGAACATGCATGATGTTTCTCATTATCAAGTGTAGATCACACAATGTAATTTTCATGTGAATCAGATGATGGTTGTCACATAATACTGACTTCATGATGTCAGTAAGTGGCACTATGACTATGAGTCAATATTGCCATGTAGATGCCCTCTGAACTGTAATGAAGTACATCAAGTTTGGGGCAGATTGGACATATTTCATCTTTCAATGGCAAATCAAGTAAATTCTCTGCCACACCACGTCTATGCTTTTTCATAAAATCTCATGGTTTGTACAACTTTTCATCACAAAGGTCTTAAGATTTACTGACCAAATCAGAAGTTGATCGGTTTGAATCTGTAGGAGGAGTTAGATTAAGTACAGAGCGGGGATATGGCCAAAAACAGAAAAGAAAAAAAAAAATCAGACAAAATTCAAAATGGCCAACTTCCTGTTGGGTTTAGAATATGGCCCCAAGAAACTTTTTTTTTAAGTCTACAAGTGATACATGTGCCTAGCAAATTTTGTACATCTAGGTGACCAGAATGTGAGGGCTGATTATTTAAAATTTTGTAGGGGGTACCATCGAGCGCCCTTGCCACACCTAAGCACAAACCATATCCATTTTACCACTTTTAATGAATGTGCCAAATTTTGTTTGTTTTTAAGTAATCTTAGCCCTTCAAAAAGAACTTCATGTTTCATGGCACACAATGCGTCGCAATGGCAACGCCATTTCACAAAAACTCAAATGCTTCACTGTTTGGCATCATGAAAGTGTTACCATTTACTAGACCAAATTTGAGATTGATCTGGTTAACCTGCTATGAGAAATACACCAAAATATAGCAGATGTAACTTTCTTTTGCCACTAGGTGTTGTTATGAGTATGTTTCAAAATGAGCACATAAATGTCTTCAGGCCGGAACGTTCATCAAATGTATTAAATTTGGTAAAGATCTGACCATCTGGAGTCAAGCTACAATGGTTTGTTTGTTCATGGCAAGTCATTGAAATTCGCCATGGCCATGATGCCAACAGGACCACATCATCTGCAAACTGACAATTTTCGAAAGGAAGCATTATCAAATTCTTAAGGCTTTTTTGACCTAATCTGAGGTGGATCTGATTACTTTTTGAGGCAGAGTATATCAATATGCCAAACTTTACATTTCGTATTGCCACTAGGTGATGCTATGGACACAAGCCAAAATTTGCAGGTGGATGTTATCAGGAATGGACTTTTATCAGGCATGAAAACTTTGGAGCACATTGGTAAATGTACAACAATGTCTGTATAACAAATTGGACCGAGTACAGTTGAGTTACAACGGTTTGTCTTTCAATGGCAAATCATGTTAATTCTCCCCCAAGCCACATTAATATCATTCCATAACAACTCATGATAATGATGACTCAAATCAAAGGTCTTCAGACTGACAAATTTGAAATCGATCGGGTTAAATCTGTAGGAAGCGTTTGTCAAAGTACAGAGCCTGGAAATGCACAAGATACACAAAGAAAAATCACACAAAATTACAAATGACTGATTTCGTGTTGGGTTTAGAGCATGGTCATAAGAGTTTTTTTTAAGTGTTCAATTGTTATATGTGCCTACAAATTTCATACATTTAGGGGAAACGCTGCATCACTACTGGATGAAGAAAGGCTTGAACCTGTGAACTACTGCATGTGGCTGTGATATACAGTATTTTATAATTCCTGGATTGCCACAACAGATTGATATTGACACATCTACAGCACAGAGAAGCTGAATTACATTTGTAAAAATCAACACCTGAGAAAATACATAAATAAATGCTACTACTGCTGAGTTTATTTGTACTGATACTAACCAATGGTGCTTTTCAGATGTAAGATTGGTGTATGTGTATGGGAGACTCACAGTGAGAAGGTACTCCACTGCTCTGTGGGGGTTGTTGAAACTGGCCCGTAGCGCAGCCACCACTCTCTCCCTTTCATAGCCCATAGACATGATCTCTGTGAGCATGGCCTCGTACTCAGCTCCTGTCACTGAAAATGCAGTACGTACGCACATGTATGCGCGCGCGCGCGCACACACACACACACACACACACACACACACACACACACACACACACACACACACACACACACACACACACACACACACACACTTAGTTAGTTAGTTAATAACAAAGTTACTAACCCTGCATATTTTGTATATTTGTAAAGTTGCACCTTCATGCATAATCAACAGGGACAAAACAGAAAATTGCTTTTCTAATTATTCCTCCTGTCAGAAGTAACTACCATACTTTCTGGACTACAAGGCGCACTTAAAATCCTTTAATTTTCTCAAAAGTCGACACTGCACCTTATAATACGGTGCAGCTTATATATGTGTGTGTATCTGTGCTTACTGACCTCCTTGAACCAATTTTATGTGGTACAGGGCACTCAAAAATCTGTCACAATGTTTTATTATGAGTCTGGTAAGCTTCAAAGCTGCACCGCTGGGTGGATTGTAGGAGCATTATAGTCATGGCGCCTCGCCGAGTAATACATACTGACAGTAGTCAGGCACCTCGCGGAGTAATACATACTGTTGCTGTGCTTCGACAGATAGGCACCGTAACATTATCATGTGTGTATAAGTAGCCCAAAATGGCACACGGATTTCAAGCTTAAGGCTATCAGCCACGCAGCAGAACATGGGAATAGAGCAGTGGCGAGAATTTAATATTAATGAATCAATGGCACAGAAGTGGAGGAAGCAAGAAGATGGCCTGCACCACGTAAAGAAGACCAAACAGAGTTTCCGAAGGAACAAAGAACAGTGGGTTATTCAACAGAGAGCAGCAGGTAGAAGCGTCTCTACAGTTTCTATTCGACTCAAGGCAGCAGCGGTAGCGCTTGACATGAAAATCAGTGACTTTCGAGGAGGAGAAATCAAGAGACCAAACAGCTTTTTCAGCAACTCTCCCTCCTTATTGATCTGGGACTCCATGCATGCCCATCTCACCGACACTGTCAAAACGAAAGTGAAGAAAACCAATTCGGACCATGCCGTCATTCCGGGTGGATTAACTAAAGAACACAAACCGCTAGATATTGATGTCAACAGGTCGTTCAGAATTAAAATGCGAGCTACATGGGAGCATCGCATGACAGAAGGCAAACACACAAAGGAGGAGGACAACGACAGGGAGGCAACGCGGGGCGAGTTACTTCACTATCTTCCAATGGATCACGAAGGCAGGAATCATCACTGAACAGCTAAGTAACAGCAACGACACTGACTCGGACAATGACGAGACGGATTTGGGCGTGCTTGATGCCGAAGTCGCCCAACTGTTTAACTCAGACATGGACGATGAAGGATTTGATGGATTTGTGGAGGAGGAATGAACTGAAAAAAACTGGAAGTAAGTGTATTGTTTTGTATTTTGTGTGTTCCAACTGAAAAATGTTGAGTTATTGAAGTTATTGAGTTGTTAAATTATCAAGTTTGACTTATCTGACCGTTTTGTTTCACTTATAATCCGGTGCATCTAATGACCCGGTGCGCCTAATATGTGAAAAAAGACAGATATTTATTGATAGTGCGCCCTTATAATCCCAAATTTCCCTCCGGGGATTAATAAAGGTTCATCTTATCTTATCTTAGTCCGGTGCACCTTATGGTCCGGAAAATACAGCAATGTAAAAATTTCCCCGAAATGTTTTTTTTTCTAAATATAGCACTTTAGAAATTTGAGACATGACAAACCTTTGGGAAGTAATCCTAAAATATGTCCTTTAGTTCTGAAAAGTTTGACCGTATTTACATTTTACATTTATTCATTTGGTGCTTTGGTCACAGACAAGCCACTACAGCTTGCTCCTTAGTGGAGGGCAGCAGACATAGTCAGTGGAAAATTAGTGGCATATGCTGCACCAGCAAGCTACTAACACGGGATACATACATTATGGTTGGGCGATACTGAAATTTCCCTATTGACAGCATTGCTTTAAAAAAAAAAAAAAAAAAAAGACAATATTCAATGTTATCATCCAAAACACGCTGAAGATAGAGCACATAGATTATAAATTGCAATACATACAGTCCCCTCCAAAACTATTGGCCAATTCCTTTATTTTTGCTGTACACTGAAAACACTTGGGTTTGACATCAAAAGATGAATGAGACAAGAGATCAGTATTTCAGCTTCTATTTCTAGGTATTTACATCTAGATCTGTTACACAACTTCAAAGATAGCACCTGTTGTTTGAATCCACCCATTTTTCAAGTCAGCAATATTATTGGAACATGTGACTGACAGATTTTTGTTGCCCAGGTGTGTCCTATTACATTGATTATTCAAACAATAAATGGCACTGAATGTCTACTCTCAGTTTCAGCTTTGGGCTTTGCCTGTCTCCTCTTCTCCTTTCGGCTGTTCCCCTCGGGGGTTGCCACAGTGAATCATCTGCTTCCATCTAACGGAGTTGATTTGCATGTTTGGTTTTGCCACATGTTTTGCACCAGATGCCCTTTCTGACATGACCCTCTGCATTTATCCGGGCTTGGGACTGTCACCAGGAAGACATTGGCTTGTACCCCCCTTGAGGCTGCATTGGGTTTTGCCTGCGCAGACTGCATTTATAGTTAAAAAGGTGTAACCAACATCAAGACCAGAGAGCTGTCTATTGGAGAAAAGCAAGAAATTTTGAAGCTAAGAGAAGATGAAAAATCAATCAGAGGCATTGCACAAACATTGGCCATAGCCAGTACAACCATTTGGAATGTCCTGAAGAAGAAAAAAAAACTACTAGTATACAGGCAGATTTCAAACCAGTAGACCAAGGAAAACGTCAGCAGTTGATGACAGAAACATTGTGAAAGCTGTAAAGAAAATCCCCAAAACAACTGACAGTCATATCCCCAACAACCTCCACAGGGCAGGAGTGAAGATATCACAATCAACCATTCACAGAAGACTTCAGGAACAAAAGTACTGAGGCTGCACCAGAAGATGCCAACCACTCATTAGCAATAAGAATAGGAAGACCAGATTGAAATTAGCCATAAAGTACAGACACAAGGCTCAAAAGTTCCAGGACAACGTTTTCTTGACTGATGAGACAAAGATGAACCTTTACCAAAGTGATGGAAAGGCTAATGTGTGGAGAAAGAAAGGAGCCACTTATGATCCCAAATACACAAACTCATCTGTGAAACACAGTGGTGGTCAAGTGATGGACTGGGCTTGCATGACTTTTGGGACAGCTCATTGATGTTCAGTGATGATATAACACATGACGGCAGCAGCAAAATGAACTCAGAAGTCTAAAGAAACATTTTGCCTGCCAATTTAAGGAAAGGTGCAACCAAACTGAATTGGGAGATCCTTCATCGTGCAGTAAGACAACAACCCAAAACACACTGTCAGAACAACCAAGGAGTTCATCAGGGAAGAGAAGTGGAAGCTTTTAGACTGGCCAAGTCAATCTCCAGACTTAAACCCTATCAAGCAGCATTTTACCTGCTGAAGAGGAGACTGAAGGGAGAACAGATCTAGATGTTAATACCTGGAAATAAAAGCTGAAATACTGATCTCTTGTCTCACGTTCATCTTTTGATGCCAAACACAAATTTTTCAGTGTACAGCAAAAATAAAGGAATTGGCCTCACTATTCCAACAGTGGGACTGTAAGTGGCCACAATGTAGAGACATTTAGCACTATTTTACACAATGACATGCTGAGATCAATAAATCAGAGCAATCAGCTGGTGACTATTAACTGCCCTTGTACAGTCTCATTTATATTTTGCTACCTTTGATTGAAGGCTGATTGCCACTATAGGAGAAGTTTTGGTCTAGCTACTCTCTGTAAAGGGAGTCGGTGGCAGACTTGCGTATTCTGGATAGTGAGTTTTAAGGCGGAAGTGGAGATTTGTGGCATTTACATCTTTAGCCCTGAATTGTTTATCGCACAATTTACAAATCACTTTGTTCACGTTCCCCTTCTCTCCCTTAAACAGGCATGAAGGAGACCAGAGAGAAAGACGTTGTGTGTTCAGCTTGCAGTACTTTCAACTTTCAACTGAATCTCCGACTTCAGTTTGTACTTTCAGATATCTATTTTATTCTTCTGCAGTTGCACAGCAGCACACACAGGGGTCGTGTTAAGCTGCTGCTTAATAATAAAAGCTTTTATACAACAAAACAATCGGGATATATCATAATATAGGAAATGAAATGTGTTTATCACCGTTTAACAGCTGCTTCTGCCATTCCATCTCACGCACACAAGCTCCCTCACTCTCTCCGTCTCTCTTGACCGCAAACACCAACACTCACTAACATTACACAACCTATGCATAGTGATGGACTGCTGACACGCGAAGCTCCGGTGCACGCGTCGTAGCTCATGAAGCAAATGTATTGAAGCACAGTGCCGAGGCGTGGTTTTGTCATGTGACTTGTGACGTTCGACACACTTGAGTGACGTATGAAGCAGCTGAGTGCTTTGAATCACCTGATTGGTTTGGTTTGTCATGTGAGTCACTTGACGGGATCGAATGTGCTCTGGGATTGGAGTCCCTATTTAATGGTGTTCATTAGAATTTTTGTTTCGCAGAGTAGGTTGGTTTTGTGTCGTTTCAGTTCGTTGCTTTGACAGTTAGTAGTGTTGTACCAGATTGATTGCATATTTAGACAGACACACACACAGACAGACAGACAGACAGACAGACAGACAGACAGATAGATACTGTAGATTCATAGATAAATAGTTAGATACATAGTTAGATGCATAGATAGATGAAGCCATCAAAGAAAAGGTCCCGTGTATGGGATAGTTTCCAAATGTTGCCGGGTAATAATAAGGTTTTATTTTTATTTCAGCTGTATTTATATTGGAAAACTCCTTAGGCTCCTCTCTAACAGATTGTTTCACAGGTCCAGTGTATGCTGTGTGATGCGAGGCTGTCATACAGCAACAACACCTCGTCCATGCTAAGGCGTGGAGAAACTATTATTTTTAAATAAAAACTCACAAAAGTTACACAAGCATTGTTACTGCCCTGTCTTTCAAGCACAGCCACTTTACCCACACACACATGAACCCATTTATCAATGAACCTGAAAACATACTTTGCCCAAATCCATAATATGATCTGTATTTGCACTAACCCCATGTGAAATGGCACCAGTCTCAATTTGTACATCTCATGAATGTAGCAACAATATTTAAATATCCCATACCACAAGTGAAGATCTATTTAGGGTTACATACAGATATTCCAAATTAGGATCATGGTTTTCAATAATTATTGTCATAATTACTGTAATATTATTATTGCGTCCGCTACAAACATATAATCATCTAGTGTAGTCAAGCAGGAATGTGCATGGACAATCAAATCCAAAACAATCCATGAACCACTGGGATGTGTTGTGCATTAAATACGTATGCTGCAGAATGGAAAGAAGTTTGACTCTTCGACACGTCTAGTTAGCACTTAATTTTAATGACCACCAGATGTCATCCTCGAGCACTGTGTCATTGGAGCCTCGAGCAATGAACCAGGTTTTGTAAAAAGTGTCGAAGCTTCAACAAAGTCCCGAGGTACAGTGAACCCTCGTTTATGCGTTCCAAAAATAACCCGCAATAGGTGAAATCCGTGAAGTAGTCAGCTTTATTTTTAACTATTATTTTACAATGCAATACTGTACTATAGGATGAAACCAAAAATCAAAACCTGTTTTCAGGCCCAAAATTTGTTTAAGAAATAAAAATATGAACGTTTTCTTACAAATAACTATGATAGTTTAAAGAACGGTATTGTAAAACAATAATTTGAATACAGGACAGTATAGTAATGAATACAAGGTTGGAAACATTGTCACTCGCGTATTTCACAGTCCCTCCAGCTGTGCCTCTCTGTCCTCACTCCGCTGCGCTGTAGCGTCTGTTTCAACTGCAGGCTGCGCAGGAGTCTTTCTCCGAGAGAACAACATCGTTATGGGTAGTTGTTGGCACTCTTTCTTTTTCAATCAGGATTCAGAGCACAATAAATGCACTGTAAAAAAAAATCTGCCAAGCAGCGAAGCCGCGAAAGGTGAACCGCGTTATAGCGAGGGTTCACTGTATTCCTTAAATGAGTTTCCTGTTTGAAAAACATCTTAAAATTACATAATTCCCTGATGCTTTGCCCTGGCAGGGAGTCAACTAAGGCCAACTGGGCTTGCAATATACTGGCTGTATTCAACATAACTGAATATTGTTCTGTTATCATGGACATGTGAGGATCATTACCGTGGTAATCTCGTTATATCGTCCAAGCCTAACATGCATCCTTTTGAGATTACGTTACAAGCACAAACTTAATGTATTTTATTGGGACTGTATGTGACAGACCAACACAAAGTAGCACATAATTGTAAAGCGGAAGGAAAATCATTTTTGGTACCCTGAGTCAATACTTTGTTGAACCACCTGCTAAGTCTTTTGGGTTACGTCTACCAGTTTTGCACATCTAGAGACTGCAATTTTTGCCCAATCTTCTTTGTGAAATAGCTCCAGTTCAGTCAGATTGGATCGAGAGCGTCTGTGAACAGCAGTTTTCAAGTCTTGACACAGATTCTCAATAGGATTTAGGTCTGGACTTTGACAACGCCATTCTCACACATGAATATGCTCTGATCTAAACCACTCCATTGTAGCTCTAGCTGTATGTTTCTGGTACGTTGCCCTGCTGGAAGGTGAACCTCCGCCCCAGTCTCAAGTCTTCTCCAGACTCCAACAGGTTTTCTTCCAGGATTACCCTGTATTTAGCTCCATCCATCTTCTTCTGACGCTGCCACCACCATGGTGTGTTCAAGTTGATGTGCAGTGTTAGGTTTCCACCACACATAGCATTTTGCATGTAGGCCAAAAAGTTACATTTTGGTCTCATCTGACCAGAGCACCTTCTTCCACATGCCTGCTGTGTCTCTTACATGGCTTGTGGCAAACTGCAAATGTAACTTATTGCTTTCTATGGCTTTCTTCTCGCCACTTCTCCATAATGGCCAGATTTGTGGAGTGTGTGACTAATTGTTGTTCTGTGTACAGATTCTCCCACCTGAGGTGTGGATCTCTGCAGGTCCTCCAGAGTTACCGTGGGCCTCTTGGAAATCAATGACCTAATAAATTCAACCTCATAGTTCATTTTCATTATCAAAATCCTTCAAACTATATTCACTCTTATTTGCCACACCTAACGTGCGCCATCAAAACATTAGCATAATACTTAACTACATGAATTAATTTACAATTCCATTTCAACCCCACAGTTGGTATGGTTCAGAGAGAGGTGGACTAAGCATGCTCCTCCCTACATATAACTCAGGCACTATAAAAGGCAGCCTGAAGCTATGCTCGGGTCCTTTCTCTTTGCCCAGCACCAGGAAGCACTGCGGTAAGAAACTGCAACCAAATTAAGTACAACTCATGATTTTCACTCTAAAAATAACACAGAGTTAACTTCAAACAATACATGTGTATTAGTGGGTGTTTGAACAAAACTTTCTTGGAAAAAATATAGCACAGGAAACTTACTTGAGTGTTAAATGTAGCTTAGTGTGTGCACCCACCAAACTAACAATAGCATGCTACCTGGCTAACATGTGGTCTGGTGTGGTGTGGTAGTGTGGTGTTTTACCAGTGGCAGGGGAAACTGCCACAACCACAAATCATTTTCCTTCCACTTCACAATTGTGTGCAACTTTGTTGGCCTGTCACATAAAATTCCAATACAATACATATAAGTTTGTGCTTATAATGTGGAAAAGTTCAAGGGGTATGAATACTTTTGCAAAGCACTGTAATCCTTCCAGGCAATTCCATATCATCAATGTACCTTTTTTTGCCACCGACAGGCTCAGATTGTTATTATAAGAACATTTTGGAAAAGACCCAACAGAGATATAAAACATTTAAACATCTTTCCATTTTGCTTGGTCTGTTTGTTATTGTGTCTAAACAAGTCTCGCTCAAAGAGAAGTCTTGTTCGGAGAGTAGTTTTTCATTCAGAGCATTAAATACAGCAGCAAACAACTACAGTCTGCGTAAAGATAGTGTAATATCTACCTGTATGCTGTAATCAGAGTTTCTCTGTACCTTTTTACGCAGCCAATAAGGCTGCATGAGCCTCAGCACTGCTCTCACATGGCGGTTTCAGCTGATAACGCCATCTTGACTGTCACCGTTGTCGCAAAAGTGTAGCACCGCCCCCTGATTTCCCCTCAGGAAAACTGTTAGCTCTGTTGCCATTTTTTGCACTGTTAACAGTGAGCTGCAGGCTCAGCAGTAGCCATGTTGAGAGCTGTGTGGAGGCAATCGATAGGCTCTGAATTTCAAATTTGGCACCTTTCCTACATACAGTTTATAACACACAAAACACAATATGGGCTTAAATAGCAGCTGACTCCTACTATTTCACATTCTCTATAAGTATGAAACACAATGTATGAGTGGACCAACTGGGAATCCCAATTGCTCTCTGTGGCACCACAAAAAGTGATGGCACACTTTTGTCACAGCCTAAATATAGGAACAGTATGTGCTGCAATGCAGCCTGTAAAGTCCCTGACTCATAGCAGGAACAATTTCTGGCACAGCAAATATAACCCAAGTTTTACACAACACAACCATTTATAAACATCATTTACAGTATAGACCAAAAGTTTGGACATTCAATGAGTTTCCCTTCTTTTCATGACTATTGACATTGTAGATTCACACCGAAGGCATCAAAACTATGAATTAACACATGGAAATATGTACTTAACAAAAAAGTGTAAAACAACTAAAAATATGCTTTTTATTCTAGTTTCTTCAAAGTAGCCACCTTTTGCTCTGATTACTGCTTTGCACACACTCTGCATTCTCTTGATGAGCTTCAAGAGGTAGTTACCTGAAATGGTCTTCACTTCACAGGTGTGCCCTGTCAGGTTTAATAAGTGGGATTACTTGCCTTATAAATGGGGTTGGGACTATCAGTTGTGTTGTGCAGAAGTAAGGTGGATACACAGCTGATAGTCCTACTGAATAGACTGGATTATGGCAAGAAGAAAGCAGCTAAGTAAAGAAAAACGAGTGGCAATCATTACTTTAAGAAATGATGGTCAGTCAGTCCGAAAAATTGGGAAAACTTTGAAAGTGTCCCCAAGTGTAGTCACAAAAACCATCAAGCGCTACAAAGAAACTGGCTCACGAGGACCACCCCAGGAAAGGAAGACCAAGAGTCACCTCTGCTGCAGAGGATAAGTTCATCCGAGTCACCAGCCTCAGAAATGGCAGGTTAACAGCAGCTCAGATTAGAGACCAGGTCAATGCCACACAGAGGTCTAGCAGCAGACACATCTCTAGAACAACTGTTAAGAGGAGACTTTGTGAACCAGGCCTTCATGGTAGAATAGCTGCTAGGAAACCACTGCTAAGGACAGGCAACAAGCAGAAGAGACTTGTTTGGGCTAAAGAACACAAGGAATGGACTAGAGGTAAAATCGGGCCTAAAAAATCCAGCCCGACCCGACCCAGGCCCGCAGGTATTAAAGCCCGACCCGGCCCGAGCCCGATCAATTAACTTGATTTGCAGGCCCGAGCCCGAAATTTTATATTTTATTTGTGAGGACTCAGGATGAGGAGGAAAGGGAGGGGATGCGTCAGTCAGACCCGGACAGAGCACTGCTCCGGGAAAAGGGACTGGTTGCGATTTGTGTGATCACATTTGTGACGATGCCTGTGCATAATGATAACAAATTAAAGCCTGTCTTTTGTAACAAATTCTCCCGGTTAAACAAGACTGTAAGATGCATATTCAACAAACATTTATATCTTACCATACAGCGCCTTCTCTGTTTTATCCAAATTATTTATTTTATAACAAGTATTCCTTAGTTTAATATCCATACATCGTTTTAGTCTCTTCATCTTCATCTTCAACCGCTTATCCGGGGTCGGATCGCGGGGGCAACAGCTCCAGCAGGGGACCCCAAACTTCCCTTTCCCGGGCCACATTAACCAGCTCTTACTGGGGGATCCCGAGGCGTTCCCAGGCCAGTGTGGAGATATAATCTCTCCATCTAGTCCTGGGTCTTTCCCAGGGTCTCCTCCCAGCTGGTCGTGCCTGGAACACCTCCCTAGGGAGGCGCTCAGGATCGTTTTAGTATACATAATATATAAATATATATTTATTAAAAAAAGTTAGTGAGAGAGAAGCCCGGCCCGGCCCGGCCCGGCCCGACCCGAACGTAGTAATTGACATTTTGGGCCCGACCTGGCCCGAATTCGGGCTCGGGCTAAAGATCTTACCTCTAGAATGGACATTAGACCAGTGGAAATCTGTGCTTTGGTCTGATAAGTCCAAATTTGAGATTTTTGGTTCTAACCACCGTGTCTTTGTGTGATGCAGAAAAGGTGAACGGATGGACTCTACATGCCTGGTTCTCACCGTGAAGCATAGAGGAGGAGGTGTGATGTTGTGGGGGTGCTTTGCTGGTGACACTGTTGGGGATTTATTCAAAATTGAAGGCATACTGAACCAGCATGGCTACCACAGCATCTTGCAGCGGCATGCTATTCCATCCGGTTTGCGTTTAGTTGGACCATCATTTATTTTTCAACAGGACAATCACCCCAAACACACCTCCAGGCTGTGTAAGGGCTATTTGACCAAGAAGGAGAATGATGGGGTGCTGCGCCAGATGACCTGGCCTCCACAGTCACTGGACCTGAACCCAATCCAGATGGTTTGGGGTGAGCTGGACCGCAGAGTGAAGGCAAAAGGGCCAACAAGTGCTAAGCATCTCTGGGAACTCCTTCAAGACTGTTGGAAGACCATTTCAGGTGACTACCTCTTGAAGCTCATCAAGAGAATGCCAAGAGTGTGCCAAGCGGTAATCAGAGCAAAAGGTGGCTACTTTGAAGACACTAGAATATAAGACATATTTTCAGTTGTTTCACACTTTTTTGTGAAGTATATAATTCCACGTGTTAATTCATAGTTTTGATGCCTTCAGTGTGAATCTACAATTTTCAGAGTCATGAAAATAAAGAAAACTCTTTGAATGAGAAGGTGTGTCCAAACTTTTGGTCTGCACTGTACATTTAACAACCGTGAGCAAATAGCAACTACTGTATTGTGACTTTTACAGCTGCACAGCTTGCAGGTCTGGCAGAGATGCATTTGTTACCTACCCAGTGCCGAGGAGGCATCCAAGCCCTGACTCCCACCAGTGGAGCTACAAAACATAAAGGTGAGGAGGAAAGTCAGACAACATGGCTCAAGACTAACTTTTTACATTGATTACACTGGTGCACTGAACTTTTTCATTTAGGTTCACCAGCACATAATTTAGGTGCACCCAAAATTTTTCACAGCGCATTTTGGCACTGCAATACATTTTAAGCATTTTGTTTGCTGCCATAGGCTTACAGTAGGGATGTCACAACACCAAAAATTAGTAGCTAATCCCAATACCAGTGAAATTCCATGATTTTTTATACCATGTAAAAAAAAAAAACACAACAAAAAAAAACTAAAAACTAAAAAGAAATAATAAATCCAATACACGGCTTTATTACAGTTTGCATACTGTATTTTGTTCAACAGGTCATATCTCCCTCTCTATTATCTAGTTTATAATGTTGTGAAAACATCTCCTTCAAATGGACTTATTCAAGTTTATTGCCAAAAACTACATTTTACTAGATTTTAGAGAATTAAGGGCACCTCCCATTAAGCACTCGTCGTACTGATTTCAACACTGATTTTTGTTTATAGTGTAGCATTATCAGAGAAAAATAGAGTGCATCCCCTGGATGCGTTGATAGTGAGTTTAGCCGTCTACCTACTGTACTGTCAGGTAGAGAGAGAGAGAGAGAGAGAGAGAGAGAGAGAGAGAGAGAGAGAGAGAGAGAGAGAGAGAGAGAGAGAGAGAGAGAGAGAGAGAGAGAGAGAGAGACAGAGAGACAGAGAGACAGAGAGACAGAGAGACAGAGAGACAGAGAGAGAGAGAGAGAGAGAGAGAGAGGTCAGGCAGACTGGCACACCCAATGAAAATATTTAGTCACACACCACAGTTTTTGGTTGCATATGTGACTAAAATGGTTGCACTCTGGAGCCCTGGACTACATTTATGTGATTCCAAGGTGATGAGAAATTAAGTAGACACTGATGACAACTGCATTTAGATATCAGCAACCATTCCATTACACAGATAACTGTTTACTTACTGTGTTGAACTGAAAATACTTGTCTTAAATATTTAATAAAATTAATGTTACAATTGTCTTGAATCCTAACCACTGAACAACCCATATTTTCAAGTTTTAGGAAACAGGGCGTAAAGGTTAGGGTTAATAATGGCTAACTGCTCAAAAGTCACTTCTAACAATTAAGGTTGGAAAACAACAGAAGAGTTAGAATCATTTATCATTCTCAATTAGTCAAAAATATTGTGAAAAGGAGTAATGTGTAGGCGCCTTTTTCTTTACTGACGCTGTTCTGATAGCCTTGCACCTATGTGATGTGCATGTCATTACATTTACTTCAAATATCGTTTTGAGAAAATTATACATTGTATAATAGAGAGGTTCTACCTGGCTGGTTGTTGTGGTTCTGTGACTGCGGCACTTGGTTCCTCTTTGGCCTGCTCAGAGGGAATGGGGACAGCAGCGGGGGTTGGGGCTGGGGCTGAAGCCGGGGTTGTGGCGGGGACAGCTGTCGACGTGGACCCAGAGTCCTGTACAGGGGGCTTGGGTGCTTCTGAGGCTGGAGGTGAGGCAGGAGCTGCAGGTTTAGCCTTTAGCCAGTTCAAAAGAAGGTGTGTTAGACTAGCGACTTAGAGGTATAATAGTTATTTTTGGTCAGTTTCTGTTTGTAAACAACATTCTAGGTTGGCCCCTACACCTTGGCTCAACAAGGGTTAGGGAGCTCACCTGCAAATGAAAGCCAACCCCAGATTCATTCTCGTTTTGAACAAGCTTAGTCAACTTGGCATCTCGCCTTGCTATATTTGCATTTTTTCTGCGCTGTGTCCGGCATTTTCGTAGATTCCTCATAGATGTGTGCTTTTGGGCTGCACAATTAATCGAATACTAATTGTGATCCTGATTTTGGATTCCCACAATTAAATGAACATGATAGACTACAATACTGATGTTTAAAATGCAGTCCAGAAAAGCAGAAGAATAAGATGCTTTAGAACAAATAAAAATACATTGAATTCAGTCAAAGAAAAATCTTATTTTAAGTGTTAATTTGATCCAAAAATGTGTTAATTAGCAGGAATGTATCACATTACGGAAGTGAAAGCAGTACTAAATAGTTTTCCTTAATATCAACGAATAAATTGTGATATATACTAGTAATCTCAATATTGATCAAAATAATTGTGATTATCATTTTGGCTATAATCTTGCAACCCTGGTATGCTTATGATTTGGCACCTGGTCACTACATTTTTTTCAATAGTTATGCCCACAAGCAGCCCAAATACAGCAAAATGAAAAAGAAAAGAGAAAATAGGGGCATTTTGGGAAAATTCTAGTCATTCTGCCTTCACTTAGTGAATATGTCAGACATTAAAATTAGCCAACAGAAAGTACTATAATATAATGACCTAATTGCTGACAGTAGCATGGCACGGAAAAGTTAAAATACCACCATTCTATAAAACCCAGTGTCATCAGAAAGTATTATAATCAGTTAACATCTCACCTTAGAAACCATCACTACAACAAAATTCTTCTCATCAATGTTGTAGTCCTTAATAGGCGTGTCATCCTGCAAGATTTTTCCAGCATATATCAGCTTCTGTCCAGATACAGGAAAGTTGTCTTTTCCTCTTTCTGCTTCTATCTTCTCTTTCAAGGCTTTCACCTGAGAAAGAAGACATGAATCATAATCAATACCCAAGGACATGTGAGCACTTCCTAATGATCTAATGCTTTTATTCCTGTGTTAATATCCATGGTCTGTGTAAGATGAGTCTTTCATGCACGTCTTTGGTCTCTAACCTTCAAGTCATAGGGCCTTGATATTGTAAAAGCCCTTCTTAACTAAAAACAGACTAGATGGACCAATGGCAATATCATTACCAGACAGAAAAGTATCATAGCTGACTTCAAAGTACGACGAATTTCATTCAGCCTCAGTGTATCACACAACACGACAGTGCTAATTATAATTAAGATAAAAGTGAAATCTGAATGATTCTACGCTAATAACACGATTGTTCACTTAACGCTGGCCTTGCTTCCTACATGTCAAATATGTGAGCATGCTAACAAACTTAGCCATCTTCTCGGTACGCTACCAATGAGGCTAATCGTAATTAGCAGTGTCATAAGCGTTAGCATTAGCAATCAGATCATAGTGGGGAGCTTGGGTTCGTCACAGAAGTAACAGCATTGCGTGTTAGATCACAACAGCTATTACCGAAGAGCAGCAAAGTAACCGCGACACAAACTTAAAACAATTACAAATTCATTCGCAGTCGCGTCGCGATGACTTTGTTAACGGGCTGTGCAGCTAGCTAACGTTTGCTAGTGAGGTTTCATGTTGTTCAGCACCCGTTTTATGTGTGTTGCCAAACTTATAACTCATGCTGTTAGTGGGCATCCTTTTGCGGAGACTAAATATGATGTTATCTCACAGGAAATATCGAACACAACTGTTGGTTCTACACGTGAAGTTAAAACATAGGTCGTCCCGAAACTGGTACTGTTAGCTAAAGTTAGCAAGTTAGCTAATAGCCACTCACCGTTTGTTCGGGGTCTATCTCAATCTGAATAGTCTGCTGTTGCAGTGTTTTAAGTGTGATCTGCATGGTAGCGGCAGTTGACGTTGAGCCAATTGTGCTTCAAACGGAGAAAGAGTTGCTCCCTAAACAGTTAAATTGTTTTTAAAGTTGGTGAGATAACGACAAGCCGAAAAATGTGTGTATCCATGAGCACTCAGCAAATCGCCATCTTTGGTGACAAGTTGGTGGTGCGCCGAGAAAAACTCCGCTGGAAGCTACGAGATCTCGTGCTGTACGACGCGACTATGGTAAATCGTTCTAACCTTTAAAATGTTAAAAGTTTCAGTTGATTAGTTGATTACTTCATTAGGGCTCCAACACCGACAACGTTTTTTGAAACTGTAGGAATTATTATTAGGACCCGAGCGCGGACCTTACTGAAACTGAAGGAAATATTATTATTAGTAGTAGTAGTAGTAGTATTATAATTAGTATTATTATTATCATTATTTTCTGCGAATTGCCCTTTGATGACCTAAACATACTGAAAAATGGTCAAACTTTGCATTGTCATCAGATGCCGTGAAAAATTTGATATTTTAAGGGTCTCGGGTTTGGGCATTCAAACATGGCTCGTTAGCGCCCCTAAAGTCATTTAAAGACTGATCCGTCCCTCGGGTTTAACCTATATAGTGTGTGTAGCCAGTGGGAGCTATACTTAAAAGCCAACAGGAAGTTAGCTATTTTGAGTTGAATGTGTTATTTTTGGGGCTTTTTTGCCATTTCCAGGCACTGTACTTTAAACGAACACCTCCTACAGATTTAACCCGACCGATTTCAAGGTATGTCAGTACCATCTTAAGACCTTTGTCATAAGAAGATGTTAAAAGCTTACGTTTTTATGACACTATGTAGTCGTGGCGTGGCGGCGAAAAAGTGCTTTTCACCAAAAACGGAAGTTGCTGCAACTTTGTCGTACATTACCAAATCTGCTCCAAATGCCTGATAAAAGTTCATGTCTGACGGCATTCGCATGCAAATTTTAGCTCACAGTCATAGCAACACCTAGTGGCAACAGGAAATGTCATGTTTTGCATGATGTACTTTGTCTATTTGGCCCGATATCAAATTATTAGAGCTGGCCCGTCGGTAGAAAGCGCATGAACCGTGAAAACTACAAATCCCAAAATGCTCTGCTAGTGCGTTGACACCTCAATGAAGGCGGGCAATAATGCTCTCCCACATCTTATGACATTCATTAGCAACCTTATGTTACCCGTCACCACAAGAAAATTTAAGCCACTTCTCCCCGGAGAGGAGGAACTTAAAGACAGGGGGTGCAGAATATTTGTTCACAAATGTAAAGGACAGACCTGTCTGTCTTGTGTGCAGAGCCAACATAGCTGTAAGAAAAAAAAAAAAAAAATATATATATATATATATATATATGTAACAGGGTAAATAATGGTCCTTTTATGATGATGTTAAATTCTTATTTAATTTGGGACATTCAACAGTTTTATTTTGTTAAGCGCTTTTATTTTGAAACACATCAGGTGCATTGTGGGTTACCTACAGCAGAAGAGAATTGGATGCGCTGTAGGTAAGTTGGTCTGGTATGAGCTCCGGTAAAATAATGTAATTTAAGTTGTTGTGCAGAGTAGAAAGTTGTCTACGTGACACTGAGGCTCAGCTGCAGCAGCTTTTCTGAAGTTAGCAGCTGTAGCTGTAAAATCACCGCTGAGAGGCGACGCTGCTCAGACTGTCTGCTCGCTGTGTGGCGCTGTGATGATGCCGCCAGTGGCGGGTTTAATGGAGACTCTCTGTCCTCTCCGTAGTTGGAGCTGCCGACCAAGCCCACTTTATTCCTGTTTGTTTCATGTCCCAATTTTCAGGTATGTTATTTAAGTTCAATGTAAATATCCAGTGTTTTCTAATTTGTTGTTTAAACATCATAAATCTTCTATTGTGTGCCTGCTGTGTCTGGTCTCATCCTGAGGGTGGCAGCAGAGCACCGTGAATGCTGCATTAATGTTAAATAAATGCTAATGTGACTGTATGTAAATAGTAGAATGTAGTAAGTGTTCAGTACGTTATATTAATATGTTGTAATTTTAGAGACGTTATGTGTTATTATAATGCTCATGTAATATATTAGTACAGTAATTATTAACCACTATACGATCACCATGTTACCTACAGCAGAAGAGAATTGGATGCGCTGTAGTTGGAGCTGCCGACCAAGCCCACTTTATTCCTGTTTGTTTCATGTCCCAATTTTCAGGAATAAAAGTTGATTGTTTCATCCACCTCGACTCATTATTGGTCCAATCGGAAGAGCAGAACCAGACCGGTTACATTGGTGCCGTGACCCGTTGATTCTTCGGTGGAGCTGCCTCTCTTCATCTTCACGACCCGGGGACTGGTCTGCTACATGGAGCCGGTTGGACCCAGTATCACAGCTGAGATACAGTAGTCACACAGACTGTTTTATTTTTTTTGCTCTTTTGCTCAATTTTGACTATTTAGCCCTGTCGATACGGCTGTTTTCTGTTTATTTTACTGCTCAAGGGCTTGAGTGAATTAAGCTTATTTTCATACAGTGCATGTTTCCACCTGATTATTTAAATGAGTCACGTTCAAAGAGACTTCAGCACTCCATTGAGCAGTGGTGTAGGTAGGGGTAGAGGTGTATTCAGTATGCCTACTATGTTGGGGTTTGACAGTCCTGTTCAGTGTAACTCTGTTGGTACAGTGAATGGTCAGGCCTCCACTTCGTTCAACATGAGTGGGACTCCTCCCAATAATATAGGTTTCATGCATGGGTCCCAGGGCATTGATACTCTTGCACCAGATCCTATTACACCTTCTGCTGATTTAGTAAGCCAGATGGGGGATGTAATTCAGCAAGTTGGTCACCAGATAGCGCAGGGTATACTCACTCACCTCAGTACAGCTGTTAGTGAGACACCATGCCATACTACTGCTGCACAGACCGACTGTAATGCCTCTGCCTCACAGATGCTGGACCTTTCCCAGGTTCAGTTAGTGTCTCACAGAAAGATGAAGGATCCTCCTAGCTTCAGAGGGGACGGCTCCGATAATGTTTCTGTACGTGAGTGGGAAGACCTCATGAGAAACTACATCAAGAGGGGGAATTTGAGAATCGAGGAACAGGCAGAGGAAATCCTCATGCATCTCAGAGGGAAAGCAAGGGATGTGGTCCGGTTTGGTGCTAGAAACAGTGATATTGATACTAGATGCAATCCTGATGCTATTTACTGTCTCCTACGCAAGCACTTTGACACTGTCCCCTGCTCACCTCTCCCACTAGCAGACTTCTACACAACTTTACCAGAGAGAAATGAGGGTGCGTTCGACTACTGGCTCAGGCTAAACCGTGCTGTGGACCTTGCTGTTGAACGCCTGAAGGAGCAGGGCAAGTCGCTGGATTGCCCAAACACTGAGGTGGCTCGCATGTTCATAAGGTACTGCCCTTCCAAAGAGCTTGCATTGACATTCAGATCAAAAACAATTGACAAGTGGTCAGCACTTGAAGTCCAAGATATACTGAATGAGTACCATTCTGAGCTGAGCTTGAAGGCTGTGGTGCCTCAAGAGGTGTCAGTGAACAAGGTGGACGTCTGTCGAGCCATAGTACCACCTCCGGACAGCTTGGACCTGCCTCAAGTAAAGAGTACAGAGTCTGCCACTCTTGAGCGTGTCATCAGCATGCTGGAGAAAGTTCTACTGCAGCGGCCTGCTGCTACTACTGCTCGACCCAGTTCAAACAAGCAGCCGAAACCTCAGTTCCCTAGGATTGAAGGTTTACATGACTTACCCTGTACTGTCTGTAGTGATGTCACTCACTCTGCCTTCACTCACTGCCGTGATAACAAGCTTTGCTTCCAGTGTCACTCATCAGGTCACTCCAGACGTGCCTGCCCCGACGCCAGGGGGACCTCTTCTCACCTGCGACAGGAAAACTAAAGGATCTGCACCAGGGGGAGGATGGTGTAGATCGTAGTGGTGAATCTCCCAGCTGTGACATTGCTGATTTGGAGTCTGTATACAGTTCATTTACCTCTGCTGCACCCTCTGGCAAAACAGTGGTATTCCAGGGGACACACAAACTTCAGCAGGCTGATAGCTTGTTTTATACTGACGTTTCTGTGGCGGGCGGAGTCACACTGAAAGCCATGATCGACAGCGGCTCTATGTCATGTTCTCTGAGTGAGGCTGCTGAGGCTCGTCTATTGCAACACAACCCTGACACTAGACAGTGTCCTGCTGATAATATTGTCGTTGTTGGTGTTGGCGGATATTCTATCACACCTAAGACGGTATGTGAAACAGAGGTGACTGTATATGGCTGCAAGCTGCTCATTCCAATGCTGGTGATACCGGGACAGACTGATGACGTGATACTGGGCAGCAATGCTATTAAGAGACTCTTGCAACTGCTGAAGGGAACAGACAGCTACTGGAAACTCATGTCTGAACCGAGTAGTGCCACAGATGATGACTGCCTAAGGTTCCTATCCCTTCTCTCTAATTCAGAGAGATGGAGGGGCGAGTCGGTGCCTGACAAGGTTGGCACAGTGAAACTGCAGCAATGTGTTACGTTGCAGCCGCAGTGTGAACATCTAGTGTGGGGCAAGTTACCTAACTCAGCTGTCATATCAGTGGGCAGCACAGTCATCGTTGAACCAAGCCAGTCAAGATCAAAGCCCAGGAATGTCATGGTTGGGAGGGTCATCACACCATTATGGGGCGACAGGTGGGTGCCTCTAAAACTGATCAATCCCACCAATGAGCCAGTAGTGTTGAAGAGACACACCAAGATCGCTGATGTCTTTCCCTGCATTGCAGTCGAGGACCTGTCTCCTCCCGAAGGCATACAGATGAACACACAGTATGTCACATGTGATCCTGTACCACCAAGGTCCAGTGAGGAAATGAAAAAAGCAAAAGAGAAGCTGGGATTACAGGACCTAGACCTGGATTCCTGTGAAGTGTCCAACGACTGGAGAGATAAACTTCTACGACTCATTGAGACCTACGAGTCAGTCTTCTCAAGGCACAAGTTGGACTGTGGGGAAGCTACGGACTTTGTCCACAAAATACACCTTGTTGATGAGAAGCCATTCCGCCTTCCCTACCGCAGAATACCACCAAACCACTATGAGAAGCTGAGGACAGCTCTCAATGAGATGGAAGAGAGAGGCATCATCCGGAAGTCGCACAGTGAGTATGCATCACCTCTAGTTCTGGTGTGGAAGAAGAACGGCGACTTACGCATTTGCACTGACTTCCGGTGGCTAAACGCGAGGACTGTGAAAGATGCACACCCACTGCCTCACCAAGCTGATGCCCTTGCTGCACTTGGAGGGAATGTCTTTTTCTCGACAATGGATTTGACATCTGGCTTTTACAATGTGCCACTGTGTGAGGAACACAGGAAGTACACAGCTTTCTCATCGCCATTTGGTCTCCACGAGTATAACAGACTCCCCCAAGGACTGTCGAACAGCCCCGCAACATTCATGCGTATGATGATGTCAATCTTTGGGGATGAAAACTTCACTAGTCTTCTCTGTTACTTGGATGACCTGATGGTTTTTGCCCCCAATGAACAGCTGGCCTTGGAGCGCTTGGAGATGGTGTTTTCTCGCCTCAAGAACCACAACCTCAAACTGGCACCCAAGAAATGTCACTTCCTGCAGAGAACGGTAAGGTTTCTTGGCCACATTATCTGTGAGGATGGGGTGAAAACCGACCCAGATAAGGTTGAAGCAATCAATTCTGTCCAAGAGGTTGATCTGATGGAAAGTGACGGTGTCACTCCTTCTCAGAAGAAACTGCGGTCTTTCCTGGGCATGGTCCTATATTATCAACATTTCATTGAGGATTGCTCCGCCAAAGCCAGACCCTTGTTCAAACTGCTCTCAGGACAGAAAATTCAGAACAAAGTCAGGATGGGACGACAGCCCAAGAAAAAGTCCTCTGTCCCTCTGAAGCTCTCACCGAGCGACTGGAGTCCTGCGTGTACAGACTCATTCGAAACCTTGAAACATGACCTGACCCACAGCATCACTTTGGCTCATCCAGACTTTAATGAACCATTCATCCTTGCAGTTGATGCCTCATTTGATGGAATCGGAGCTGTTCTATCCCAAATTCCACCTGGTGAGAAGATTGCTAGGCCAGTCGCCTTCGCCAGCAAGACGTTGTCTACGGCTCAGATGAATTATCCAGCGCACAGACTGGAATTTTTGGCACTGAAGTGGGCCATTTGTGATAAGTTCAGCCATTGGCTGAAAGGACGACACTTTACTGCATGGACTGATAATAACCCTCTGACCTACATCCTGACGAAACCGCGCCTGGATGCATGTGAACAGCGATGGGTCGCCAAACTCGCTGCATATGACTTTGACTTGAAGTATGTCCCAGGGACTAAGAACACTGTTGCTGATGTTCTGAGTCGTGAGCCATTCGTCGAGTCTTGTGTGAGTCACCGCCTTGTTAAAGAGCCTTACATCAAGCTGCTGGATGAGGTCGATGGTGTTGTAAGAGGAACTGTGCAGGATGCTTTCCGTCTCACCAACAACTGCCATGCTGTTCGGGTGGTGAGTGACAGTGCACCGGGTACTAGTGCTGTCCAAAATGAGGATGACTTTAACCCTGTTAGTGGTTCCATCAGTCCTGAAGAGGTTTCAGCTGTTTTGGAGGCTCATTGCAGCGGTGGAGTATCCAGGCTGCCTGCCACTAGCCCATCATCTCTCCATCTGCCTAAGGAGGATCCCTCCATTGTTATCCCTCAGAGTCGCCTCATGAGTCTGCAGGAGCAGGATGCGACATTGAGCAGGGTCCTACACTATGTGCAGCGACACAGGAAGCCTACCAGACGTGAGAGAGCATCCGAGCCGGCTTGTGTCACTAAGCTTCTGAAGCATTGGGAGAAGCTTAAAGTACGTGATGGGATCCTGTACAGAGTGAAGAGAGACCGTCAGCTTGATAAAAAGCTCTTCCAATTTGTCATACCTGACAGCCTCAAACGGCAGGTTCTCCAGGGTGTCCATGATGCAGCTGGTCACCAGGGCCAGGCGAGAACACTTTCCCTCGCAAGGGAAAGGTTTTTCTGGACAGGGATGGAGAGAGATGTTGTGAACTATGTGAAACACTGCGAGAGGTGCATCGTTGGGAAAACACCGGAACCAGAGGCCCGTGCACCCCTGGAGAATATTCGAACGTCTGCACCAATGGAACTGGTGTGCATTGATTTTTGGTCTGCTGAGTTAGGTGACAAAAAAACAGTTGACGTCCTGGTTGTGACGGACCATTTTTCCAAGATGGCTTTCGCCTTCCCCTGTCGGAACCAGTCTGCTAAGCAAGTTGCCCGTCGGTTGTGGGATGACTTTTTCTGCATCTACGGTTTCCCCAAAAGAATCCATTCAGACCAAGGTGCCAATTTTGAAAGCAGGCTTATAAAGGATCTTCTGGAGATGGCTGGAGTACACAAGTCACATACCACTCCGTATCACCCCATGGGCAATGGGATTACGGAACGCTTTAACAGGACTCTTGGGAACATGATAAGAGCACTTCCCACGAAGGCAAAGTCTCGATGGCCTCAGATGCTTCAGATGTTGACATTCAGTTATAACTGCACGGTGCATGAGACAACTGGCTTTGCCCCATTTTACTTAATGTTCGGGCGGGTCCCACGTCTGCCCATCGACATTATGTTCCAGTGTGCATTTAAGGACGACACTGTTGTCAGCCACCATGACTTTGTTACCCACCTGAAGCGTGAACTGCATGAGGCTGCACTGATTGCTCAGCGACGGAGCCGTGAAGAGCAGGCACGACATGCAAAACTCTACAACTGTAAGGTCAAGGGTTCTCCTCTAGCTTTGGGGGATCGGGTCCTGCTGGCTAATCGAGGTGAAAAAGGCAAAAGGAAGATCGCTGACAAATGGGACTCAACCCCATATGATGTTGTGTCTGTGAGACCAAAGATTAATGTGTACAGAATCAAAGACAATCAAACCGGCAGAGAAAAAGTTGTGCACAGGAACCTCCTCCTTCCAATTGATTTCCTTCCCTTGGATGAGGACATGACTCCAAGTTCTCCTGTGGGGACAGACCTCAGTGATGCAGCTCATGGAAGTGCCCAGGACTCAGTGCTGCATGTCAGTGTGGAGGATTCCAATGTCCGGACCATGGACTGGCTCATGCAAAGTCCTGAGGCTGTGGATTCTGACGATGGCAGTGTTCCAGAGGATGATCTATCAAGTGGCTCAAGGAGTAGTTCTCAGGTGCTTGATAGGATGACCAATACCCTTGATGACTCTGTTAGCCATCACATCACTGACGTGGCCATCAACATCAGCCCAGACACAGATAGTGCAGCCCCCTTGCCTGGTCTAGACACACAGGGACAAGTACACCTACCTGGTGACTTTTCACACACAGCTGATGTTAGGCTTGAGGAAGTAGTTTGTACACAACCCCAGAACACGCACACAGGTTCAGTTTTTACACGGGTTGGGAGAAAGGTTAGGCCTCCAAACCGGCTGGTTTGTGAGATGTCAGGACAAAGAGTTGAGGATGTTTTCAGTGTTATCAGTCCTACCTTGCATTTGCGCTTGTGTGTTTAGCCGATCTAAGTGATCAAGAAGTGTCCATTTTTTTTTTCTCTTCTGTTGATTTTCTCTGTGATATTTTTCTAAGAGATGTTTTGTGGTCCCTATACTTTTGTTTGGTTTGACATGTATAATAGGAGCAAAAGTTATGTAGATATATTGGAGGTGTAAATGGCATCTCTCTTTGGTCTGTGATGAGTGTGGGGCCTGGTACCTCCCCACTCTTGTACACTTCCTGTGGAAGAATTTCGGATTGACCTTGTTGTGCATCAGTGCTCCAGCTTCACATTTTGAGAAGATGTATTTTCTTCCTTCTCTTGGTTGTTTTGTGATTTTCTGTAGTGACACCCAAATTAAGCAGAATTTAAGGGGGGTGTATGTAACAGGGTAAATAATGGTCCTTTTATGATGATGTTAAATTCTTATTTAATTTGGGACATTCAACAGTTTTATTTTGTTAAGCGCTTTTATTTTGAAACACATCAGGTGCATTGTGGGTTACCTACAGCAGAAGAGAATTGGATGCGCTGTAGGTAAGTTGGTCTGGTATGAGCTCCGGTAAAATAATGTAATTTAAGTTGTTGTGCAGAGTAGAAAGTTGTCTACGTGACACTGAGGCTCAGCTGCAGCAGCTTTTCTGAAGTTAGCAGCTGTAGCTGTAAAATCACCGCTGAGAGGCGACGCTGCTCAGACTGTCTGCTCGCTGTGTGGCGCTGTGATGATGCCGCCAGTGGCGGGTTTAATGGAGACTCTCTGTCCTCTCCGTAGTTGGAGCTGCCGACCAAGCCCACTTTATTCCTGTTTGTTTCATGTCCCAATTTTCAGGTATGTTATTTAAGTTCAATGTAAATATCCAGTGTTTTCTAATTTGTTGTTTAAACATCATAAATCTTCTATTGTGTGCCTGCTGTGTCTGGTCTCATCCTGAGGGTGGCAGCAGAGCACCGTGAATGCTGCATTAATGTTAAATAAATGCTAATGTGACTGTATGTAAATAGTAGAATGTAGTAAGTGTTCAGTACGTTATATTAATATGTTGTAATTTTAGAGACGTTATGTGTTATTATAATGCTCATGTAATATATTAGTACAGTAATTATTAACCACTATACGATCACCATGTTACCTACAGCAGAAGAGAATTGGATGCGCTGTAGTTGGAGCTGCCGACCAAGCCCACTTTATTCCTGTTTGTTTCATGTCCCAATTTTCAGGAATAAAAGTTGATTGTTTCATCCACCTCGACTCATTATTGGTCCAATCGGAAGAGCAGAACCAGACCGGTTACATATATATATATATATATATATATATATATATATATATATATATATATATATATATATATATATATATATATATATATATATATATATAAGCTGGCTATGGTTGGGAGCCATGGTGTGTGTGTGTGTGTGTATACACACACCCCATGGCTCGCAACCATAGCGTCACCTAGTGCCAACAGGAAATGTCATGTTTTGCATGTTGATGTACTCTGCTTCACAAATTAATCAGACCCACCACAAATTAGGTCAGAAAAGCCTTAGGACGTTTGGTGACGTGAGGTTTCAAAGGCGGCGCCGTGGCGGCATGGCAAATTTCGATGAGTCACCATTAAAATATAAAACTGTTGTAACTCTACTCCAGATGGTCAGGCATTTACCAAATTTCACATATCTGATGAGTGTCCAATCCTGAAGGCCCTATATGGGGTCATGCTCTAAACCCAACAGTATGTCAGCAAATTTTAATTTTCTGTGATTTTTTTTTTCCTGTATTTTTGGCCATTTCCAGGCTTAGTACTGTGATGAACTCATCCTACAGATTTAACCTGATCGATTTCAAATTTGGCCATGGACGTCAACGTGGCTTATGTGTAGGGAGGCGGAATAACCATACGAATGAAATAGGCTCACTCTGCTGAATGATATGACAACTCCTACAAGATTCTACAACAAACGGTTCATGAGTTATGAAAGAGGGCCTGACTAATGTGTAAGGGGCTGGATAACAACATTAGCCACGCCCCTTTCATAACTCATGAACCGTTTGGTGTAGACTCTTTTGGGAGGTGTCATATCACTCAGCAGAGAGGGAATAATTCTATCAATGAATCAGGAACTCTGCTGGCATGGTGAATTTCGATGAGTTGCCTTTAAAATATTAACTGTTGTAACTCCACTCCAGATGGTCTGATCTTTATCAAATTTCACACATTTGATGAGCATCCAGTCCTGAAGACATCTACATAACAATATTTAATCTTACTTATAGCAACTTACAGTTGCTATATTTTGACATACTGCTCTTAGCAGATTAACCACATCAACTTCAAATCTGGTCACAAACATGGCAAGATCATGATAACAGACAGTGAAGGTTTTGAGTATTTGTGAAATGTCGTTGCCTTTGCAATGTTTTTGGTCACCATGAAACAGGAAGTTGTTTTTGAGAGACTGGGGTTGCTTAAAAATGAACAAAACTTGGCACAATTGTTAAAAGTGCAACACTGTGGAAAATAAATTAGAAGTGTCTGATTGAAGTGTATGTTATTTGTCTCAAAAACGTGTGTCATGTCATCTTATTAAGTCAAAGTTTTTTTTTTTTCTTCTTTCTTCAGACCTTGTGCAATTTCGGTGATCAGCATTCGCCTTCTTCAGAGACGTTTGACAGCACTTGACGTGTCAGCAGGCAGCCGGCATGCACGGAAAGCCCAGCGACACCAAAACTGCACAATATCTGAACAAAATATTTTATTTGTGTTTGTTCGTTTGTTTAATTATAGCTGTAAATTGTAAGATTTATTGTGATCTCTATTGAGAACCTTCCAAGACCGGACAAACTTGTGTTTGAGATATGGAATGCCATCCCCGACACCTACAAAAACATGAAGAAATATGCATTTGGAGTTCTGTCGATCTTCGGATCCACATATGCATGTGAGCAGCTATTCTCCACCATGACCTATGTTAAAAACAAACACCGCTCACGCCTCACAGAGGGCAGCTTACAGTCCTGCGTAAAGATGAAAGTGACGTCCTACAGTCCTGATTTGCAGACGCTGTGCGCAGAGGTTCAGGAGCAGAAGTCCCATTAACCAGGTAAAATAAATATTCAGGCAGTTATTTTGCAAATATTTATTTTTATTGTTCAGTGAAATAGTGTTCTTTTTTCCATTGTACTTTTAAATTCAGGTCAAGGCTCCGCTATACGCTCCGAAAGCCCAAAGGATGACGGCTCACGGCATTTTTGTTTGCTAGATGGATAATTTAAGTTCAGCTTTTTAATTTATTTGAAAGAGACCTTTAACTCTGCGATTTTTATTTTTTTTGTAAGTGTTCAAAATGTGTTCATTTAATAAATAAAATTTAATTTTCTGAAACATGTTCAGACTGCATGGATTTCACAAGCAACACACTATTTTACAAGTGTAAAGATATATATAGGCTAACATCATTTCAGATCTCAAAAAGTGTTTGCGGCTCCCAGTGTTGTCTTTTCCGTGGAAACCGGGTCGAAATGGCTCTTTGAGTGTTAAAGGTTGCCGACCCCTGCTCTAAACCAAACAGGAAGTCAGCCATTTTTAATGTAGTGTGATTTTCTTTGTGTATTTTGTCCATTTCCAGGCTCTGTACTCTGATGAACTCCTCCTACAGATTTATCCTGATCAATTTCAAATTTGGTCAGTACAATCTTAAGTCCTTTGAGTTGAAAAGCTGTTCAATTGACGTTGACATGGTGTGGTGGAGAATTAACATGATTTGCCATTAAAAGAAGAAGAAGAAGAAGACAAAAGACAAACTATTGTAACTCAACTGTACTTGGACTTGTACTTGAAATCAGCATTATGTGACAAACATGCAGTTCACCTGAAATTTACATTGTGGGGTCTACACTTGATAATGAGAAACATAATGCATGTTTGAGACATCTGCATTTATGTAAAAACATTTACTTAACAAAAATATTGATAACAAAATCCAAATTCTGATTCTCAGCAAAGATATCAGATTTTACCTTTTTCTCTGTCAATGGTGACAGCTCAATCCCCTTGGATTGTAGCCAGCTCTGCATATCATTCCAGAAAAACTGAATCACAATGAAAAAACATGATCCAAACTTTCAATTTCACGTTCACAAAGTTCAAACACAGTTCAGTTAAACCTTAGTCTTAAGAGTTTGTTCGTTTGGAAAATCTCATTCAAGATTTGAAGTTCACTTTTCTCACCTTAGGAGGGAGAGGGAATGAAAGATATCTTCTTTGTATTATCTTAACCTCTTTAGCTTCAAATTCCTTGAAAACATCATTTCTCTTAACTGGGTTAGGGAAGCATTCCTTTAACAGCATTTTCCTAATAACTTTGTTGATATTCTTGGTGTCACACAAATCAATTAGTACTATACAGAGCTGTCTTAGACCATGGGAGATATCTGAATACAAGATGCATTTCTTTTCTCCATTGATCTTAGGGAAGCTGGTATTGTCACAAATATGGCACAGCGAGAGGAGGACTTAAACGCACAACTCACAGGCACATAGATTAAAGGAAAACTCTTTTACTAGAAAAAGGTTTAGTACACAGAATGGCAGTCAGATCAGGCAAACAAATCCAAAAAATGGCAGGCACAAGGAAGCTAAATCAAAATCCCAAAACAGGTCATACACTAGAAACTAAACATGGGAAGAATGCTGGAATGTGAGCTACAAAGAACAACAACGAACACTAGGAAAGACGCTGGTTGGTTAGTCACAAAGGAACAAAACGAACTGGCACAGAAGGGCAGGGGAACACAGCTTAGATACCCGTGAGGGGAGTGATTAACCACGAACAGGTGGACACAATCAGGGGCGGGGGAGATGATCGGACGCAGGTGAGTGGAGACGAAAAGTAGGTCAGTGTAGTCATTCATTCAGAGGGGCGGGAGCATGCAGGCAGGAAGTCAACTGCGCTGAAACGAAAGGGAGGATTAGGATTTCACAATCAAACAGGAAGTGCTTACAAGAAACATGAAAAACAAAGGAAACCCATCATCGAGGTTTGACGGACGTCACAGGACTCCACCTGGAGGGGAAGGTCCTTGGTTGACAACCGCACCTTTTGCCCAGGCTTGTAGGCCGGGGCGGGTCTTCGGTGACGGTCTGCGGACCTCTTATTCCTGGCCGCTCTCCTCTGCAGCATCTTGTGTGCCCCCTTCCAGATGCGCCTACAGCGGCGGACAAGGGCCTGAGCTGAGGGAACACTGGATTCAGCCTCCTCTTCAGGAAAAAGAGGAGGCTGATAACCATAGGCGCACTGAAAGGGGGACAAACCAGACGCCGCAGAAGGAAGAGTGTTATGAGCGTACTCAATCCAAATCAGGTTCTTGCTCCAGGAGGAGGGATTTTGGGCCACCAAGCACCTCAAACCAGTCTCCAGTTCCTGGTTGAGCCTCTCCGTCTGACCATTAGACTCAGAAGGACTGGTGTGAGGGCTTGTTCTGAGCGCAAATGGAGTAAGCTGAAACATATTCATTGACATCTTTCTCCATAACTGGCCACCAAAAACACCTGCGGAGGAAAAACAAGGTACGGTGGACCCCATGTTACGTAACACGTCATTTACAAGAGCTTGGAACACTGCAGGGGCATTAGTCAGCCCGAAAGGCATTACTAGGTACTCATAATGACCGCTTGGGGTGTTAAAGGCGGTCTTCCACTCATCCCCCTCCCTTATCCAAATCAGGTTCTTGCTCCAGGAGGAGGGATTTTGGGCCACCAAGCACCTCAAACCAGTCTCCAGTTCCTGGTTGAGCCTCTCCGTCTGACCATTAGACTCAGGGTGGTGTCCCGAGGAGAGGCTCACCGGGGCTCCCAGCAACGCACAAAACTCCCTCCACAACTTGGAAACAGAAGTTAATAGTTAATAGTAATGGCGGTTTCTTCTGGATCTATCTCCTCAAGTATCAAAGCTAGATCAAATTCGTTGACATTCTTCAGATGCTGAATTGTCTCAGCTACACGATGCTGCTTGTTAGAAATCTCTACCTCTAATATTAAATGCACAGTAGGCCAAAATGTAAGAGTACCCCAATTTTTTATATAAATTGCTATAAAATCCGCCATCTGGATCAGATCTGGATCAGATCTGGATCAGCCTTTGGGATTTGATAGAAGTCCATCCCTGAGTCAAATTTCATGAGCTTTGGGCAACAATTACCAGAGATATTGAGAAACAATTTTTCGAAAAATTTAAAAAAAATTAAATCAGTTCTTCCTTTTCACATTTTCGACACACCCTGAAAATTTCATCAAAATCCGTCCATAAGTTTTTGAGTTATCTTGAACACAGACAAACAAACAGATAAACGGCGGCAAAAACATAACCTCCTTGGCGGAGGTAATTAGGAACAGTAATCACTGGATAATCTGTGTCCTGGACAGTGATGAGAAATATAGTATTCTGGTTAATGTTTATAGATTTTTGGAAAGTGTTTGTTGACTCATAATTTCTTTGTTCGAGGACAGCCTTACGATGTTGTTTTCTAACTCTCATCAAGAAAGCAAAATGTAGTTCCCCAAATGTAGAAATATAGTTTTAAAATAAATTCTATTTATTTCAAATAAGTCTGGATTTTAATCACAATATCTTTAAAAATATGGTGTTTTGTGTATTTCATAAACACGAAGAGTGGGATTGTTCCATTGTCCCAAATCCTGGTGTGTTTTTTTAATTTTAACACAAAACTGTAAGAATCAAGTAACACAACCACTGTAATTCTTACCAGTCTTAACCACTGAATGACAACACCAGGCAAAGCAAAGTTCCCGGTAACTGCTATATTTTATCACCCTTACTGTATGTGATGCTTCAACACACAATCCAATAGGATAAAAAAATAAGTTGATGTAACCTACCTGCTGTAACTGCTGTATCCACCCTGACTAAATAGAAGTTTATTGAAGTATGCTATTAGTATATTCTTTTAAATTTAAACAAAGAGAGTGTTTTCAGTTTACTTTTTATGTACTTATCAGAGATATACTTAACAAAATTATACATAAGTATACTTGGCTTATACTGACAAGTATACAGAAAAGAGTATATTTACTTTTTCATTGAGTCACCTATAAGAGAAGTGTGAGAATTTGTAAATGTATGTTTTGATATTAAATTACTATAACTCATCAAGAATTTTCTGTTTTTACATTTTCTGTTCACATTGGAGGCATGTATGAAAAACATAATAATATACTTATATATAATTTAAATACTTACAACTTACTTTCACTTCATAAAATAAGCTTCATAAGGGCATAGCTACTGAATGTTTCATTTATATTTAAATGTGCTTTTGAATCTTGTTGGTTTGAGCATTTTTACCTGGCTTTTGAAAACGTGGGGTTGACTGTGTGTATTTCCAAGAAAATGTATACATCGGGAGGGAATCAGTCTGACTTGGCATCTAAGTAGTCACACACACTTTGTGCAGTTTTGTGATGCAACCAGCAAGGGGCACAGTTTGACAGAGAAATGGCAGCACAGAGCAGGACTGACAGAGAGGGAGCGGAGAAAGCCAGGAGGAAAAATTGAGAAATTATCTAAATCATGAAAACCAGTATGTCACTAGTTGTGTTACTTTGGGATGATGCTTTAAATATTTGACTAGATCTGACAGGAGAAAGGAGAGCTCTGGCAATGGCAACGAGCAAATGGTGATATAATATGTCATCAATAGGTGAATGAATTCATTTATGCAGCTACTCCTGTTGAGAGATATAGAAGGGAATGACCCTGGGACCTGGACCCTTTACATGTCAGACATATACTGCATGCTTGTTTACAACAAACTATTTAGTTAGGCTTAGCAAAAGACAGACTTTGTTAGACTTAGATTACAAACTATTTAGTTAGGCTTAGGAAAAGATTGACTTTGTTAAGCTTAGGCAACAAATTACTTAAATAAGCCAAGGAAAAGACTGACATTATTAAGCTTAGGCAACAAAACTACTTAGTTGGTTTAAGGGGTGGCAGTAGCTCAGTCTGTAGGGAGTTGGCTTGGGAACCGGAGGGTCACCGGTTCAAGTCCCGACATGGACCAAGAACTGAGTGTGAACTGGTAGCTGGAGAGGTGCCAGTTTACCTCTTGGGCACTGCCAAACCCCCAACTGCTCAGGGCGCTTGTCAGGAGCAGCCCCCTCACTCTGACACCTCTCCAATTGTTGCATGTATATGGACCTGTTTGTGCATGTGTGTGTATAAGTTAACAGAGTGAAAAAATTGAATTTCCCCTAGCGGGACTAATGAAGGAATATCTTCTTCTTCTTCTTCTTAAGGAAAACATTGACTTTATTAGGCTAAAGCAACAAAACTACTTAGTTAGGCTTATGAGAAGATTGACTTGGTTAGGTTTAGACAACAAACTACTTTGGCTAAGGGAAACATCGACTTTGTTATGCTTAGGCAGCAAACTACTTAGATAGGCCAAGAAAAAGACTGACATTGTTAAGCTTAGACAAAAAACTACTTAGTTAGGCTAAGGAAAACACTGACTTGGTAAGACTTAGACAACAAACTCCTTAATTAGGCTTAGGAATACATTGACTTTGTTAGGAACAAACAAACTAGAAGTGAGGGCCAGCACCTAGGTAGGAAGCACTGCCCCTTGTAGAGCTGCCTGTCTTTATAAGGCCAGGTACGAGTAATCAGAGCCTCTTCGTTTGACTCTGGGTAGATGTGTGGCAGAAAAGCACTGTGTGCAAGTAAGACAGATTTCAGAAGAGTGTGTGCTAGTTTTATAAGTGAGTTTAACCACTTCTTTTGTATATAGACCTGTAGTGAGCTTAATCCTGAGCCATCCATATTGATGCTTTGCATCCCCATATTGAAAAGGTATGTGGTATAAAGACCCCAGTTCTTAATTGCAGACAATATGTGACATATGTGATAAAGTGACACGTCCCATCTAAATTTATAAGGAAATCATCTTTTTGCCTTTGCCTGGAGTGAGCCACAGCAGAGCCAGTGATCACCACTGTTGGAGCAGAAGAGGAGTAAGTTAAAGTAGTCTGGTAGTGTCGGAGGGTTACTCCCTCTGAAGTGACCAGGAAAGAATAATAGGTTTTCTACCATGTTCCCCTCTCTCTCTCTAGATTGAATCTAGACTGCTGCTTTTGCCTGGGTGCTTTTACTACAGCAGCTTGATTTGAACAACCATGGACTCATTTATGTGGATTTACAGTTTATTTGTTAAGCTCATCCAAGGCCAACAGTCACCCATATGCTTTTAATTTGAAATATTTTGTGTAAACCTGAATCAACTGTTTCCCACGCGATGTTTTTGTTCTTTATTTTCTAGGCTGTGGGAGACTTGTGGGGAGTGTTAATGGTCTCTCTGCATGCAGTGTGGTAGGCCCAAAAGGGTGATGGGCACTTCTACTATTTCATACATTGTCTGATTGCAGTGATATTTGTAGTGCAGTGAGTGTGTTCAGGGTGTGCTCACTTGGTGGGGTAAGAGGAAGGTTACAATAGGATCTCCTCACAATAGCTTGCCTAGCATCTTTAGGATTTTCTTTGTATTTTCTCAATTATTGTCTGAATGAGTCAGCAATTTTAAACTGTTTTAGCTTGTTATTTTTGAACAAATTGTTAACTCCTAATTCTCCAGACTTGCCATTTGCATATTTTTTCTGGAGAAAATAAATTTGATAGTGGTGAATTGAATGCACATCTCCCACTCTTACATTTGTTAAATTATTGGTGTTAACAATACTGTAATTGCAGCCCAAGGCCTGTGTATTCTAGTAACCACATTACATTGGATATTCCTTCATACTGCGCTGGGGTACATTAGTTAGATCTTGGGAATGATCAACTTTGTTAGGCTTAGGCAACAAACTACTTAGTTAGGCTTAGAACAATATCGACTTTGTTAAGCTCATTCAACAAACGACTTAATTACTTAATAACAGCGGAAGTGCTGTAGTTTAAGTATGGAAGTTGTATTGAATATGACAACTGTCTTGTTGACGATCTTTTTTGACCCACTTTCGCCACTCTGTACTTGATGACTGAGTCACAATTACATGGATTACATACAAAGTGATTTTGTGTTGACCATCACAAAAAAAGTGAATTTTGTGTTTATATACACAAATCAATACATTCAATTTCACAAACTGCTGTTCTACTGGGCTGGATATTATCTTTTCTTAAGTGGATCATTTTGTTTTTTTTTAAATTGGTGACAATTCTGGTGAAAGGGGAGAGCATTACATGAGAGGAGAGGAAGGGAAAGGCCAAAAAATAGAGGGAAGTGAAGAAAGGAGGGGAGAGAGGAAGGAATGGGAAAACAGAAATTGGATGGGGGTATGAAGGAAGGGAAATACACTGCTCAAAAAAAATTAAGGGAACACTTAAACAACACAATGTAACTCCAAATCAAACATGTCTGTGAAATCAACCTGTCCAGTTAGGAAGCACTGATTGTGAATCAATTTCACCTGCTGTTGTGCAAATGGAACAGACAACAGGTGGAAATGAGAGGCAATTAGAGAGACAACCTATATAAAGGAGTGGTTCTGCAGGTGGTGATCACAAACCAGTTCTCTGTTCTCATCCTTTCTGGCTGTAGGACAACAACCCAGCAACAGGACCCCTGCCTCCTCTTTTGTGAAAGGAGGAACAGGAGGAGCACTGCCACAGCCCTACAGACACCTCCAGCAGGCCACTAATATGCATGTTTCTGCTCAAACTGTCAGAAACAGACTCCATGAGAGTGGTATGAGGGCCCGACATCCACAAGTGGGGCTCGTGCTTACAGCCCGACACTGTGCAGGGCGACTGGCGTTTCCCAGAGAACATCAAGATTGGCATACTGGCCATTGGTGCCCTGTGCTCTTCACGGATGAGAGCAGGTTCACACTGAGCACGTGATAGACGTGACAGAGTCTGGAGACTCCATGGAGAACATTCTGCTGCCTCCAACATCCTTCAGTATGACCGGTTTGACGATGGGTCAGTAATGGTGTGGGGAGGCATTTTTTTGGAGGGCCGCACAGCCCTCCATGTGGTAACCAGAGGTACCCTGACTGCCATTAGGTACTGGGATGAGATCCTCAGACCCATTGTGAGACCATATGCTGGTGCAGTGGACTCTGGGTTCCTTCTGATGCATGACAATGCTAGGCCTCATGTGGCTGAAGGGTGTCAGCAGTTCCTGCATGATGAAAGCATTGATGCTATGGACTGGCCTGCCCATTCCCTAGACCTGAATCCAATCGAGCACATCTGGGACATTGCGTCTCGTTCCATCCACCAATGGTATGTTGCACCACAGACTGCCCTTGACTGATGCTTTAATCCAGGTCTGGAAAGAGATCCCTCAGGAGAACATCCACCGCCTCATCAGGAGCACGCCCAGGCATTGAAGGGATATCATACAGGCATGTAGAGGCCACACACACACACTACTGTGGCTCAATTTGCCTTGTCTTGAGGAATTTCCACTCAAGTTGGATCAGCCTGTAAATTGATTTCCCACTTTTGAGTATGATTCCACATCCAGACATCCATGGGATAATTTTGATTTACATTGATAATTTTTAAGTTATTTTGTTTCTCAACGTATTTCACTATATTGTAACCCCAGGGAACTGGACTCAGATGCATGACTCAGACAAGAGGATTTGAAGCACAGGTTGGTACACAGGAGGGCAGTCAAAACAGGCAACCAGATCCAAAAACAGATGGCAAAGGTAGGGTCAAAAAATGGGCAGAGATTCATTCACAAAAAGACAGACACTAGGAAAAAAACCTGAAACGAGGGTCACCGGGAAGGATCAACAACATGGATCTGGCAACATGAGGAAGGGAGGACACACATTATATACTGGTGAGGGAGTGAATAACGAGACACAGGTGAATTGATGGAAAGTAGGTCAGGGGGCGTGGAGACAAAACTAAAACTAAAGGACCCCACATGGAAGGTAGGATGAATGCACATGGAACGGGGAAGCTGGAGCTGCACAGCCACTGGATTAATCATCTTGGAAATGGGGAAAGAGCCAACAAAATGGGGAGCCAGTTTTCTGGATTCCACTCGCAGAGGGAGGTCTTTCATTGAAAGCCAAACTCTCTGACCGGGTTAACACATAGGAGCTGACGATCCGCTGCTGTCTTGCAGCGTGAACCGCTCCATAACAGCAACTGGCGGGCCCATTTCCACACTCAGTGGCAATGGCAGTTCAGAGCATGGGCAGAGGGAACGCTCACTGGGGGGTTGGTAGCCGTATGCACACTGAAAGGGAGAAAGACCAGAGGCGGAGCAAGGCAGTGTATTATGGGCATATTCAATCCATAGGGGCTTACTCCATGTCGAAGGGTTGTGTGCAACAAGACACTGGAGTCCTGTTTCCATCTCCTGATTAAGTCTCTCTGTCTGGCCATGAGATTGAGGATGATAACCTGAGGAGAGGCTTACTGATGCACCCAACAATGTGCAGAACTCCTTCCAAAAACGAGAGATGACCTGCGGCCCCTGGTCTGACACCACATCCCTAAGGAAACCATGCAAACGGAACACATCAGACAACATGACCTCCGCCGTTCTCTTGGCAGAGGGTAATTTCGGCAGTGGAACAAAATGGACCATTTTAGAAAATCTGTCCACAACAGTGAGTACTATAGTGTTACCTTCAGAAGCAGGGAGACCAGTAACAAAGTCTAAAGAGATGTCAGTCCAGGGGCGATGTAGCACAGGAAGCAGTTGAAGCAGACCAGACAGAGGGCGATGCGATGACTTGTTCTTGGCGCAGACTGGGCATGCCACCACATACTCCCCTGCCTCCTTTTCCATGGCCGGCCACCAGAAGCGTTGTTTAACCATGAACATAGTCCTTCTGGTTCCAGGGTGGCAGGAGATGTGGGACATATGCGCCCAGTGGATCACCTGAGAGCGAAGGGGAACTGGGACAAACAGGTAGTTAGAGGGGCACCCATCGGGCACCATAACATCCCTTTAAGCCTCCCTGACCCTTCCCTCAATCTTACATGTTATAGCCCCAACCACACATGAAGGTGGTAGGATGTGCAAGGGGGTCTTAAGCAAAGGATCAAGGTCAAACAGGTGAGACAGGGCATCAGGCTTAATATTTTTAGAACCAGGGCGAAAAGACAAAGTAAAATTGAAACAGTTAAAGAATAACATCCACATGGCCTGACGAGCATTCAGTCTCTTGGCTGCTTGGACTTACTCAAGGTTTTTGTGGTCAGTCCAAACAACAAAAGGCTTTTCTGCCCCCTCTAACCAATGTCTCCACTCTCCTAATGCGGTCTTAACCGCTAACAGCTCCCGATCCCCAACATCATAATTTCTTTCTGCAGGGCTCATCTTATGGGACAGGAAGACACAGGGATGGGAGTGTTATCCTCAGCAGCGCATTGGGATAGAAAGGCTCCAATAGCTGTGTCAGAAGTGTCCACCTCCACCACGAATTGCCGCTGAAGGTCCCGAAGAGTGAGGATCGGGCTGAAGAGAAGCTGGCCTTGAGGTGATGCAACACCTGATCTGCCTGAGGAGACCACACAAAGCATGGAGAGAGCATTTAATAGCATGGAGAGGAGCAGCAATGGTGCTAAACTTCTATAGAAATTAGCAAAGCCAAGAAATCGTTGGTCCAGTTTGCGATTAGTGGGAGTTGGCCAGTCTGTGACAGCACTAACCTTTGCTGGGTCCATCTGGAGGTTATCAGGGCTAACAACAAAACCAAGGAATGACACAGAGGAAACGTGGAACTCACACTTCTCTGCTTTCACAAAGAGTTGGTGCTCGAGGAGAAACTGGAGGACCTGGTGGACATGTTTAAAGTGGCTCCGTGTGTCTGGAGAGAAGATCAGGATATCGTCCAGATAGACAAACACAAACTGGTTTAGCATGTCCCTGAGTACATCGTTAATAGGGGCCTGAAACACTGCTGGGGCATTAGTAAATCCAAATGGCATTACCAAATACTTACAGTGGCCACTAGGGCAGTTTTCCACTTGTCCCCTCCCTTATTTTCACAAGGGTAGGTGTTTCTTAAGTCCAACTTAGAAAATATCTTAGCACCTTTTAATTGTTCAAAGGCTGAAGAGGTAAGCGGGAGAGGGTACCTGTTCTTCATGGTAATGTCATTGAGTCCACGATAATCAATACAGGGGCGCAGTATCTTGTCCTTCTTCTCCATGAAAAAGAATCCAACGCCGGCTGGAGAGGAAGAAGGACGGATGATTCCACTAGTGCTCTCTCACTCACTGTCGAGGCTTGTCTTTTAATGGGCATGATGAAAGGAAATGTCCCAACTGAGAGAAGTATATACACCTCCCCTCCTAAAGGCGGTGCTGACGCTCCTCAAGAGTTAGTCTCGTCCTTCCCAGCTGCATCGGCTCCTCCAAGACGCCAGGGGGAGATGGAGAGCCTTCAGGAACAGTTGGAGGAGGAGATCACTGGACTGGGTAGGAACGAGAGTGCTACCCCATCTGAACTGGAGGAGATGTTACTGGTCTGTGTCTCTCCCTCTCCCTCTTGTACAGCTGGTTGTCAATGTGAATGGCGAGGGATATGATGGAGTCCAGGTAAGTCGGGAGATCCAGTGGGGCGATCTGATCCTTAACTGGGTCCGACAGGCCATGGAGGAAGGGGTCGAGGAGGGAGGCGTCATTCCAGCCACTGTCTGCTGCCAGGGTGTGAAACTTGATGGTGTAGTCAGCTCGTCTTTTCCCCTGGCGAAGTCCAACCAGTGCCTGTGCTACCTCTCTTCCTGGAGCAGAATGATCAAAAATCTTCTTGAGGGTATCAGTGAACAAGCTCTGAGAGATACATACCGGGGAGTCTCTGGCCCACTCAGCCGTTGCCCAAGTCTCTGCTCTGCCGGAGAGATGTGTTGTAATGAACGCTACCTTGGAACGTTCGGATGGGAACTGGGATGCTTGTAGCTCAAAATGTAACCCACACTGTACTAGGAAGGAGCGTAAGTTTTCAGTGTCCCCGGAAAACCGCTCAGGCTTCGCTAGATAAGGTGAGCAGAAGGGAGTGAGTAGCAGTGGTGGCGGGTTGGCAGGAACCGGAACCAATGGTGGGGCAGGTCCTGGAGCAGCAGCAGGAGCAACCACCGAAGAGGAAAGGATCACATCAAAACGATTCATCAGGTTCTGCAGTTGGGAACCCAGATGACCCACCTGCTCCCTGACCGTGGCTCTGAATTCTTCTTGGCTCTGGGTGAGCCACTGGACACCAGTGCAGTCGGTGGTAAAATGTTCCTCTTGATTGCGCAACTTCTTTCCCTGGCGTCGCCCACTGGGTCTAAGCCAGCTGTGTCCATACTGGCCAGTTCATTCTCTAACACCAGGGAACTGGACTCAGATGCACGACTCAGACAATCAGGCAATGTAAAAGAGGATTTGTCTTTACTGAAGCACAGGTCGGTACACAGGAGGGCAGTCAAAACAGGCAACCAGATCCAAAAATAGAAGGCAAAGGCAGGGTAAAAAAACAGGCAAAGATTCATTCACAAAAAGACTAGGAAAAAACGCTGGAACGAGGGATACCGGAAAGGATCAACAACGAACTGGCAAGGATCTGGTAGTTGTAACACTATATAATGAATAAAGATTTTCAACTGGAATATTGCACTCATTGAGATCTAGGATGTGTTATTTTAGTGTTCCCTTTATTTTTTTGAGCAGTGTATTTAGAGATATTTAGGAGGAAGAACAGTCTTTGTGTGTGTGTGTGTGTTTGTGAGTGTGTGTGTGTATGGGGGAGTGGGGGGATGGTGCCCTAAATGTGTGTTCATCTGGGTTAATTCTCAAGGACAGAACTATTAAAGATTAACAACGAACCACCATGTTTTATTGAGACAAGCTGCATTTGAGGGCATATGGCTCTAAACACAGACCTACTTAAAATGCTTTGTGTGTGTGTGTGTGTGTGTGTGTGTGTGTGTGTGTGTGTTTTTTTTTTCCTGCAGGCTTTTATTTTGTCCAGACAAAAAGACCCTATTTTCTGAAAAGCTATGTCGTGACTGTAATGTCGATCTTTCTTTGCTTTCTGCTGCAGTGCTGCATTGCTGCAGTCCTACCTCCATTTGATTGCCCTCCCTTAATATCTGTCCACATTTGACTATATGTCAGTTATGTTGGAAAAGATCAGGACCTGCAAATACTCAATTTTAAATTACACAGATAAATAAGAACTTGCTGGGACATTGTAGCTTACCTGCTGCAGAATTGTATCTGATCCTGACACTTTGTTTGCCACAGATAGTGGATTATCCAGCAATTCATTTTCTGCAAGTGGTGTTCAGTACACTGGGTCTTCAAACTCAACAGAGTACACTGAATCACCACTGATATTTCAGAATCAGTATGTTTCAGCAGTGGAGATCACATAATAACATAATATAATATCACACAACATCATGACGTGATGATTGTGTTACAAATAGGGTGCTGCTGAGCAATTAAAGGAATAGTTTAACATTCTGGAAATAATCTGAAGTTAGTACCAGCAGCCAGTTAGCTTTTCTTAGCACAACAACTGGAGGCAGGGGGAAACTAGCCTGGCTCTATTCAAAACTAACAAACTACACTTACAAGCACCTCTGAAGCATAGTAATATAGCTATAACCTACTAAAAGTGAATACACAATAATTTGTATATATCCCACAATATCAATTTGTTAGAAATCCACATAATTCTAAACAAGGAGGTAGGCTATAAAGAGCAGTGAGAGCAGCATAGAGAGGTCAGGGTGGTTAACAGGGTGGACTTTTGCCCAGGAGACAAGTGGTTATACCCTGTGTGAAACCAGAAGTCAGCACTGATTTGTCACATAACTTCTGTATTTATGTTACACCACTTCCACTGCAGTGTAATTGCTTCCACTGCGGTGTAATCATGATCTTTTCCAAAACCTAAGGCTTGTTGCCTAATCCTAACTACAGTAAATAGTTTTCTTGCTAAATCTAACAAAGTAGTTTCCTTGCCTAGTCCTAAGTAATTTTCTTGGCTTAACCTAACTAAGTAGTTTTGATGCCTAGATCTAACTAAGTTGCTTCCTGTGCAGACGGCAGTTTATGATGAAAAGACTGGAGCGGAGACTGACACTAAGCATTTGTGAGAAAATGCTTGAAAAATTAATAACTTTTCCTAAGATATCATATGAACCTCAGGCTGAACAATTTTGGAAAATAATCTAATTGCGATTTTTTTTAACAATATTGCAATTTCAGATGCAGTTGCTCTTTAAAGTTCCTTGTCTTCAGACATAAGCAATAAATCATTCTATTGTATGACCAACACAATACTAGCTAGATTAAACATAAACTGTACTTTCTTGTAGGCCAGGCATATATGTTATGATGAAATTAGAAGATGCATGAATTGCTGTGAATAATAGATTTTTTTTATTTAACTACTTCAATCATAGTAGTGTATTGACTGATTTATTGAACTTCTGTGCTTGTAAATGTAATAATTATCATGACAACATAACAAAGCACTGACAAACATTATTATGAAAGTCAGTAACATATCGCACACACTAAAGTGCATGTTTGAAGGCAGCAAGCTTTGAGTTCAAAGTCTTCATTAATGAAATGCACCATAAGAAGATAGGGCTCTGATGTATGGCTTGGCCACATGTCACTTGTAGTAGTAGTAAAAAAAACTCTGCTGTTTTCAGCACTGCTGTGACTCTCTGTTTACATTTCTTAAGTAGCTCTGGTATGGCAACCTGGCTAAAATGTGTGCATTTATCGAGTACTCTTATCAAAGTCGTAAATCCAGGCTTGGTCACCGTACTGAGGGGCATCTTATCTTTTGCTATGAACTCTGTTATTACTTGAATCATTTCCGCATGCCATTTTGAAGTATGTTCATATGGAGTTATGCTTTCAAACATTTCAGTCAGTGATCCCTGTCTGTTGGTATTTCAATCAGGAGAAACTCGTATTGAATGAATGATAATGTGTTATAAAGTGCACAAAATTATGAATGGTGAAAATTCTTTGGCAATTTAGACCCAACATGACAAAGTAAGGGGGAAGTGATGCCAGGACGTAATAAATAAATACGATTTATTGCATAAAATATGACATTAATACAGTGCATACCTTCTTACCTTATTGCATCTGTGAATTCTAATCAGAAATTAAAATTACATATTTTTAAATCACGGGCTGCGCGGTGGTGTAGTGGTTAGCGCTGTCGCCTCACAGCAAGAGGGTCGCAGGTTTGATTCCGGCTTGGGACTCTTCTGTGTGGAGTTTGCATGTTCTCCCTGTGTAAGCGTGGGTTTTCTCCGGATATTCCGGCTTCCTCCCACAGTCCAAAAACATGCAATTTAGGTTAATTGATCACTGTAAATTGCCCGTAGGTGTGAATGTGAGTGTGAATGGTTGTCTGTCTATATGTTGTCTGTCTCTATGTGCCCTGCGATGGACTGGCGACCTGTCCAGGGTGTACCCCGCCTTCGCCCAATGCCAGCTGGGATCGGCTCCAGCCCCCCGCGACCCCTAACGGGATAAGCGGTTGACGATGAATGAATGAATGAATGAATGAATATTTTAAATCACATGGTATGAAGTAAAGTTTGAACCCAAGCATGAAATGCAGTCACCGGACCAGTGAGATTATTGTGGTAACCTAAGAAAAGTGCATGAGTGGGATCAAGATAGACCAGTGCAATAATAAGGTCACGATAGACCACTGCAATGAATGTGACCTATATAAATAATGAGGGCACATAGCCAAATCAATTATTGAGGTCAAATTGGACCTGTATAATGCCAGAGTCATGTTGGACCAGGGTAATGTGAGTGTCTCAGCAGACCAGGGTAATTTGAGGGTCTCTGCAGATCCTGGGTAATAACTGAAGCTATAGGCTAGTTATTAATTAAAAGAAGGCAGAACATGAATAAATAACCATCACCACCAGTTATATGCGTGACTTACCAGAGAGTCAGGGTTTTAGAGATCTTTGATTTGCAAGAATGGTGTTGACATCAGGGTGTACATGAACCAAGATTTAGATATAGGGAGATTATCAGGGGTAAGAAATTATGGAGACATGGAACTAGTACTGGGTCTAAGTTAAACTATAATGACTATGATGAGAGGTGAGATCCAAAAATGTTATATCTCTGTTTGATTGAAGGAATGTGAGGATGTTGTAAATTCGCCACATCTGAGAAATGCATAAATGGCCAACAAGAAAAAACAGAATTGAGCAGAGCATCAATGTATGGGGAGAGTAGCAAATGAAGGCACAAACAGTATTGTTGAACACAGGTTTTAGAGTCAGGACAGATGCTCCGGAAAATCTGAAATTTGAAATGGAGAGCAAATCAGCTAGTAAATTGAAATGACCAGGCATGTGATGGGCTGTGATGATGAAGTTGTGAATGACAGATGACCATTTGATGCTTCTCATGAAAGGCATGATTTCTTTAGAAGAGGAGCACCCTCTTTTGATGATGCCAACCACAGCCTGATTGTCACACAGGACCGTGATGCATTTACATTTCCAGTGCTGGCCCCAGACATGGCAAGCTACAGTGACAGGATAAATCTCATAGAGAGCTCAGGACAAATTGACCTGGGAGAAGGAAGGAGGACAGTGAACCACTTGTGAACCACTGACCTTGATAAAACCCCACAAAACCTATGGATGGTGCTGCATCCATGAAGAAGTTTACTGCATCAGAGGAGTGCACCCGCTCATCATAAAAGAATGTTACGTCATTCCATAGATCTAGCAGCAGGTGCCAAAAATGTAGGTCAGAGCAGCACCCTTCATCTAGGGAGATGAGATTGTGCAATTGAGGCACAAAATGTGCCATGTCCAAAAAGTTTGGAAATGAAAGAGCACCCTTGGCGGATGATATGCATGGCGAAGTTGACGTGACCGAATAGGGAGAGTAACTGCTGCTTAGTTATGTTTCTGGACGCACAAAATGACGCTGTGATATCTTGGATGAGCTGCAGTTTCTCAACTGGGAGGGATGCTTTCATTTCAATGGAGTCAAGACTGATGCCTGGGAACTCCAGATGGGTGTCTGACAGGGGAATGCCAAGGAAGCTGAAACAATGTTTCAGTTTAGGCAGAGTAGTGCAGGATTTGTTGTGTGGGGGATCTATCAAAAGAAAATCATCTAGCAGATGCAGGATGGACGGCAATTTGACTCTCACAGGATCCAGCAAAGTGCTTAAGAGACTTGGTTGAATATGAATGGGCTGCTCCATCACCCGAATGTCATACGCACCCCAACGTAGAATTCGGAATTCCACTTCATGCCGAAAAGATGCCACTGAGAGGGGTGGATTGGAACTATATTAAATGTGTATGTAATTTCAGCTTTGGAGAGCCATGTGCCTTGGCCTGCTAGTTTTATTAACTTAATGGCACTGTTGATGAAAGCATAATGAAGGGAAAATAGCTTTAGTGGAATGAGGCTATTATAATGCTTGAAAATGGGCCAGAGTGGGTGCGGACAGATTGAAAATGAATCTTTTCTTCCCTGAATATTTCCTGGTGGCTATGCCTAAGGGATTTGTGACAAACCCTAGGAATGGAGAGGACTTGAATGGATCAGTCATATTATGACTGGAGTCAGAGACAGGTTTGGACTCAAAAGCACAAATCTGATATCAGGCACTTAAAAACAATCAGCGTCTGGATCGGTACACAATAGGTCAAAATAGTTAAGTCCAAAAAGGGACTAGGCAGAGCAAGGTCAATAGCAGACAGAGATTCAAAAAAACATGAGAGATCTAACACAAGGAAGAATCCTGGTACACTTGACACTACGGACAAATATGAACTGGCACAGAAGGAAGGGGAGTCACACATTAAATACTGGTGAGGGGAGTGATTGACGAGGGACAGGTTGACACAATCATGGGTGGGGATGACGATCAGGCACAGGTGCGTGATGACAGAAAGTAGGTCAGTGAGCTGTCAGTCAGCCAGGGAGCAGGAAACACAAGGGCAGGAAATGAAGTGTTCTGAAACGAGACTGAATGTTAGAATACCAAAATAAAACAGGAAGTGCACAAGAAAAAATGAAAAACAAAATGACATGACGGTTGTGACAGATCACATGTCTTTTATTTACCTCTTTCTCGAGTAGCTGAAAAACTGTTTGTGGATCATTTAAAGCGGACTGCAAGTTTTTAGCCACATAAGTGGTTGTTGGAGATGTAAGAACCCCAACCCGTAAGCCTTGAGACAGACCCATGAGGAGATGGTCTACAAACAGAGTCAGGATGACCAAACAGCTCTAATGCAAGTGACTGTACATTTAGTGGTATGGAAGGATGCTAGTTTAAAATGTCTTTGAACCATATCGGTTCCACTATTCTGGAGGAAACTAGAGGTTGACTGATATGGGTTTTTTAATGGTTGAATTTCTGCCACAAAAATGTGTAAATCTACATAAATAAAACAAATAAACAACAGTAGTGCTGCACACAGTAGAACCCTGTAGCATTTCTTTGTCTTTGATCAAAAGACAATACTACAGTGGGCTGAAGTGAGATAGCTGTAGCAGCAGCTTTTTCCTTCTGTGCCTCTTTATAAGTCTGGAGGTGGTGACACTTCAGGTGATTCCACAGGTTTGTGGAGTTTTTCTTCTTCCCTGTTTCAGCTCCCATGCTCACCACATGGTTGCGGATATTGCATCTGGTCTTCCCTGGTGTTGGTTCAATGAAATACTGCCATAAGGCATTAGATTACAGCTTAATAATGACAAATGATACACAAAATTTCTCAACTTCACTAAACATTTATTGAACCTATGGTCTGTCTCTCCAATCTACATTTTGTGTAGAGTTTTAGTGCATTTATCACAGATGCAGAGGAGTTACTAGCTGTGTCACCTGTTTTTAATTTAATTTCAGCATCCATGTTAACAGGTTAGAGCTTCCACACCGCCTGCATGAGACGTGCATCTCGTATGCTTCTCACACGCTTCTCACAGCAGCAGACAGTGAAAGTGATCATTTGACTGTTTATTGATATCATATCAGCAACATTACAAAACTTTCAAAGTCTAGGCATCTGTAAAATATGTCACAGACAGTTAAGGTGATCTTCTGACTGTATATTGACATCATATCAGAAACATCACTACGCTTTCGATGTCTGTATAAAATGTCACAGATATGATAACAGTCAAGACATATTTTTAAAACAACATTTCCTGCTTTCATTTCAAAGCAGCAAGCATTTTTAGCATTTTTTCCTGTGGACAGAACTCCTTCATATGTTAACACAAGGTTTTTATTCTGAAAAATGTGCAGGATAATGTTATAGACATGCAGTGACTTGCAGGGCTCCATGAATGAATATAGAACGGGATTGTAAATGTGGATTATTACTATTACTTACACATGAGCACAAGTTTCTTGACCTTTCTCTGTCTATAATAAATCTAAATGACATTTATATTGACATGAAATGGTCATTATGAGGGTCAAACCGCTCGGAAAATGGCTGGTCTGGCCCAGGGCTCAGGCTGTGTAAGTGAAATGCAGCACATTTTAGTGCAGTGATTTATTTAAGACAAAGAAAATTTTACATTTACATCCAGCCAGCGGCAATTTCATGCAATTCATTTGCAGTCTGAACGTGGAGTGACGAACATCTCCTGCTCTGACTGTAGCTAGGACAGACTGCTACGGGACTAGGCCCTGTGCCAGACCGGCTGCTTGATAAGTGCATGGTGGCTGCCTGAATGCTTTGGGGCGGGGGAGGAGTCCACGCTAGATTTGTCACTACAGTGAACCCTTGCTATAACGCGGTTCACCTTTCGCGGGTTCGCTGCTTCGCGGATTTTTTTACAGTGCATTTATTGTGCTCTGAATCCTGATTGAAAAAGAAAGAGTGCCAACAACAACCCATAACGATGTTGTTCTCTCGGAGAAAGACTCCTGCGCAGCCTGCAGTTGAAACAGACGCTACAGCGCAGCGGAGTGAGGACGGAGAGGCACAGCTGGAGGGACTGTGAAATACGCGAGTGACAATGTTTCCAACCTTGTATTCATTACTATACTGTCCTGTATTCAAATTATTGTTTTACAATACCGTTCTTTAAACTTGTAAAATCATAGTTAAAAATAAAGCTGACTACTTCACAGATTTCAGCTATCGCGGGTTATTTTTGGAATGTAACTCCCGCGATAAACAAGGGTCCACTGTACTTGGTTTTTTGAAAAAGTGTCACTAGAGAGGTCTGAAAACTCACTAAATATAGTGACAAAGTCGCTAAGTTGGCAACACTGCTGAGGTCTGCTGGTAGAACAGCAGTGTGATTGACACAAGGAGTCACACATGTTCTACAGCAACAACACTGGGCTGCCTGCTGATACACCTGCTTGAAAATTGGCTTAATGTGCTCAGACATTGGCAGATGCCGATCATGAAAAAAATGTCAATTAATCGGCCTGCTTAATCGGCCAGTCGATTAATCGGCCCGAAAAACAAAAACAATAACAAATATTGTCCAGAAACCCTGATAGGTACTGCATTTAGCATAAAAAATATGCTCAAATCATAACCTGGCAAACTCAAGCCCAACAGGCAATAACAGCAATCAGTGTATCAGTGTGCTAACTTGACTCTGACTTGCCACAAGCTGCATATGCTTATGGTTATGAGACTCGTGGGTATCCATAGTACCCATTGTCATTTACATACCTTATGGTCAAGGGACCCTTTTGAAAATGGCCATGGCAGTTTCTCCTTGGCTAAAATAAGCGCATGTTAAAAGGTTGGTACCAATGGATTCTGTCAGGATCCTTGGATCCTAGTGGTTTTTCCATGTTTTTGTTTTCTCCTCTGTGTGTGTGTCTGGAGCGGGGCGGAGCTGGAGTCACCCTTCACCTGCACACCTGCCAGCCATCTGCAATCAAGCCACCTTCTCTCACTCTGGATAAAACCCTGGCCCAGTTCACAGCTCACTGCCAGATTGTCAGCTTACCTCAGTGGTATAGTATTTTGGCTTAGTAATTTTCAGTGTTCTCTTGCGTGCTTTGACCTGCTTTTTGACTTGTTGTTTTTTCCTGTCTCCAGATTCCTGTTTTTTGCCATTACCTCTCTGGACCTCACAAAACCTCTCCACCTGACCTGGCTTCAATCCATCATCCTCGGTCTACCTGGATTTCCTCTGGACACCCGTGAGAAACAGCAACCCCTGCCACGCTTCAGCTCATTTTAATAAATATTTTGTTTTGCAACCTGACGATCTGCATTGTTGGTCCAGACACCCATTCATTATGACACATTCCTTAGGTTTTCTAATTGATAGATAGATCATATGATAGCTGTATCTTCACTCTAGCTTTAAAACTGAGCCAGTACAAGCTCCAGAAGCTCGACTGCATTAATGTGTTAAAGGAATTAGCTGTGTTAAAACAAATTTGCATTTGTACCTTTTTACCATATTACCTTTGCAAGCCGTACATAAAATGTAATGAAAATCATATTTGAGGAGCGCTGTGGGACAGACAGTTTGAGTGAGCTGGTCATAGTGGGACACAGCGGTTGAGTGGAGTTGTTATATTATGCACTGAAAATGAATGAACAGAGAAGTAGGATCTTTGGGCAGGTTGTGGAGACCCTTGTGGTGAGTTATGTTGCTGCTTTTTACTTTTACTTTAGTACATTTGTTTACACAAGTAGCAGTAATAGTAATACAAAGGTAATAGTACTCTTTCCATCCCTGCTTGTTTTCAATGTCCCCCTCAACTGCCACATTTATATACTCCAGTAAAGTTTTCTCCATATTGCTGTTGTGGGAAACATGAAATCCAGCATTTGATAGATTAGTAAAGAAAAGGAGCTGACATCCATGGCTTGTTTCTGAGAGGCTAAAACTTTGTGAGAGAATTCTACTCTCTACCAAACAAACAAACCTTAAAAAAATACTGAATGTTATGTTAAATTGAACAGTTTTTTTCCCTCTAGCATACCACACACTAACAGATTCATCGATGAATAACAAGAGTCCCACAAAAAAAAAAAGTTACTGACTCTTACACTTACTTCAGTGTAATCAAGCATCAAGCAATCATCTATCCTTTGTGGATTTTCAATACAAAAGTAGTGCAAAAACTAACATAGCTAATTCTTCCTGCCCATCATCCACCAGGAAGAATTAGCGATGTTAGTTTTTGCGTTACTTTTGTATTGAAAATTCACAAAGGGTAGATGGATGATTTCATGGAGACACATTATATAAACAGTCGTGTTGTCGCCACAAATCAACAAGTTGGTCCTGCATTTGTGCGCTCCATCTTACTATTACTTTATACTGCACATTTGCATTAGTTCATGCACTAGCCGTGGCCAACATAATGGTGATTGTTGTCCTTCTTCTTCAGTCAGCTAGGTCCTCTATTGGCTATTGTTCTTTTCCACAGTGCATCATCAACTGTCCTCAGGGTTCCCCACACACAGCAGGATATCTGATCATAAGTATTGTACATGTTTAATATTTACAATTTAAAATCATTGTGGCCAGGATAGACTTCCAAGCCAATTGCCAGATGTACAAAACATTCTTAACATACTTCATACCACAAGAATATCTGGAAAGATCTTTAATGGAAAGGAATGAGGCCTAAGATCACATTGATTCTCATGTTGTGTGTGTCCGGCTTAAGTGGATAAAAGCAAATAATAAAACAGCTAGAGCAGTTCAGAAAATTACATCCCTATACTGTAAATCCTGGTTTATTGTCGCCGTAAAGAAGCCACTGCAAGGTGCATTCACTAGAAAATGACGTCTTCATGGCTTTTGCATGATGTGTGAATGATGTGTGAAAGGTCTGTTGTTGTTGTGGCACTTGGTCATGCACCTCTGAATTTTTGTAACTATGCGCCCACCAGCTTTCATTTCAACATGGATACCTTTGACGGAAGACTGACCAAGCATGTTCACCTGTACAGACATCTCTACATCTGTTCACTGAGAGACCACAGGGACAGTCACATGTCATTTAATACTTGGAAAGAAACAGGAAACACAGTGGGGAAAGAAGAGACTTTCCAAGCAAGCTTTTACAGAATATGAGAGACTGTAAGCCAATTAGCCAAGAAGCCAATTACAGTACACAGTTGCAATGTTTGGTTGTATATTTATGTTTACTACTTTTGCCAGACAGCCTTTCATTTTCGATGTCACTCGCTGACTTCTTGCTTATCCACATAATATTTTGTATGTACGCAACCTGGCGGAGAATATTGTAGCGAACAATGCCTTGAGCATAAACCCTTGAGGCATCTACAGAGGTCTGTGCCATAGTATCTTGCTATGGCACAGACCTCTGTATAAGTAAGTATAAACAAAGCTTAATGCAGCCTTTAAAACCAGGAAAAGACAACACTTATGCCATATAAAATTATGGTATCCAAAATTTCAGAAAATATCTTGTCTCATATCACAATATCAATATAATATTATATATAACAATTGATATATTGCCCAGCCCTCTCACCTTCCAATTGCTTTGTGTTAAAAAAACAAACAAACAGTAGAACTAACGCCACTTGTCCACTGGAAGTTAGGCCCATAAGGCCTACACACTCTTCACACACACTCGCTGTAATGTGTAATGCAATTCTAATGTGTTAACGTGTTTCTGTGTGTTACTGTCACTTTCTGATAAATGGTGTTTTGGGGCATTTAATGCTGTACTTGTATGTAGAGACTTCAGCAAATAATAACGTTGCGCAATGCAGTCATATACAGTGATATCTAACGTACTTTTATCAAAGTGGTGCAATTCAGCAGTGGTGAATTTTCAAGAATTTAATAATGGTAATAAACTCGCATGTCCTATGTCCCATGTCCCCATATCCTGTTTCAAAGGGGAATATGGGAAGAACATCAGATAACATCCAGCTGCTGTCAGATTTATAGCTGCACCCACATGTTTCTTTTCTCACTGCCTCTTACAGTTAGCTAGGTGAAAACAAAGATATGGAAAATATCCAACAAAAGCATTCATTGTATATCTGCAGTTCTTCTGCCCTTTTGTATGAAAATTAGTGAGGTTCAACAATGTTCATTCCAGCTTGGAGTCCTGAACTGGATCATCTTAAAGGTGCTTCATAGGATACCTGGATCATTAAGATACTGTGGCAGCAAACAGAAATTTGCTACATATAGATATAGTGGAGTAATGTCTCGCTGAGCAAAGAATGAAATCACTGTCCCTCTGTGAGTTGTAATCAGTTTCTGCTGCTACTCTCATTTTATTTATTTATTTGACAGGGACAATACATGTAGGCATTGTTACACTTTTACACATTGTTACACTTCATTAAAGTGCAAGGTGCATTAAAGTGAAAGGCTACATCTCTCTGGGAGGGGGTGGGTTGGAAGAATGGTCCTCATCGTCTGGTATAGATGGGAGGATGACCAGATGGGCCACAGGCCTGATGTAGATCTTATCTTTAATCAACAGACCTCACATGACCATCTGCGCTGGGGTGCACCTTGACCACTCGTCTGATAGGCCAGTGTGCCCTTGGTAGCTGGGGGTCTACCAGCATGACCACTGTATCCTCTGTGAGGTTGTCCCTGATGGCGTGCCAATTCTGGCGGGCTTGCAACCCAGGCAGATAGTTTCTGATGAAACTTGACCAGAAGTGATCTGTCAAGATCTGCGAGTGCTTCCACCGACATCTGCTGAGGAGCTCCGTGTCAGGATAGACCACCTGAGGGAGGGATCCATCTAGCTGCCCCATCAGCAAGGGACTTGGGGTTACAGGGTCGGTATCTGTGGCACTGGATGATACATAGCCCATGGGTTTAGAATTCAACAGGCCCTCCGCTTGAGCACCCACGGTTGTGCAGAGTGCCTGCTTGACTGAGCGGGTCTTCCTCTCCCAGACTCCTGGGGCCGCAGGTGTATTAAAATAAAAGATCATCTTCTCTTTAGCAAGGCTTTGTTGTAACTCAGGGGAGAGCGTCGCAAAGGTCTCGCGTAGCTCATTCTCTCCTCCCTTGAAATTTGTCCCCTGTCCCTCCTTAGGGCCATCAAAAAGGAGTCAATGTTGATGTTGGTGAGGAGGTCTAAATGCACGGCTCGGGTAGTGAGGCACTTAAAGATTATCCCCCATCTTTTCTCATACCGCTGCCCCACCTTGACCTGGAATGGCCCAAAACAGTCCATGCCAGTCGAATGGAAGGCTGGCTTAAAGCAGCGAAGGTGTGCAGCTGGTACGTCAGCCATCTTGGGGACTGCTGGTCTAGAGTTCCATCGATGGCACTCTGCGCAAGTGTGCTGAAGGCGACGGATAGCCTCATGCCCTCTGAGGAGCCACAATGTATGCCTCATTTCTGCATAATCCTGTCAATTCCAGTCATAATCCTGTATAAGGAGCTTGATGGCAGGGTGACTTGGATCTAGAATGATGGGATGCAAGGTAGCATGTTCCAGGTCTTCAGATCTCTGCAGTCTACCACTTACTCGGATGATTTTGTCCAACTTGTCGAACTCCGGAGACAAAGTAAGTAGGCGGCTACTAGATGAATGGACCTACTGGCTCTCAAGAGACACAACTTGTCTGGGAAGCTGTCCTGTCCTGGGCTCTCCGGAAGATGAGAGTCCCTGCTTTCTGGTAAGTCTGCAGCCGTAGGACTGCTGTACTGGTCTGCCGCCCCATGAAGCACTCGCGCAGTAGCGCCAAGGAGTTCCCTCCAGGTGGTACACTTGTCTGCATCGGGAACTTGAGGCTCCAAAGTTGTGGATGTCATTCCACAGAAGGTCAACTTCCGGAGTTCTGATTCCTCTACTTCAGCTGTGGCGGTCAGGTTTGCAGGCCATTTATCTGGAGCTTGGCAAAGGAATGGTGAACCATGGCTCCACCTATTAGGTTCCGCAAGTTCTCTCAGGCTCCTACCACTGCTGCGCACAGCTCCAGTCTTGGCATAGACAGGAGATGTTTGGGTGCTACCCTGGATCTTGCCATTAAGAACGCCAGGTAGGTCTTGCCCTGTCTTCTGTTCGTACGTATGCTACAGCTCCATAGGCCCTTTCTGAGGGGTTCTCAGGGGTGTAGCATCTGGGCAGGCTGATGCATGGCAGTGTCTGTAGTTCCCCTACCCACTCATTCTAGGCATCTAGAAGCTCCTGTGGAAGAAAGAGGTCATCTCATTACCTGTTTTTGTCCCAGAGGCGCTGGACTAGAACCTTGGCCCTGGCTGTGATATGGAAGGATGAACCTGAGGGGATCAAACTGACTTGCTAAGACCTTGTACACATTACGCATGGTTGGCACTGTGTACTCCATTGGCTGATGCTTGTACCCCAGGGAGTCTGCCTGGACGTGCCAACTCACCACGAGGGTCCATTCTGAAGCATCTGTTCTCTCTTGGGTGAGCCAGAGGTCTAGGCTGTCTGATCTGGCCTCCTTCGGCAGATGGCTGACAACACTAGGAACATTGCTGGCCCACTGGTGCAGCTCAAATCCACCAGAGATCAGAAGATCCCTCAGCCTGTCCACAAGCTGGTCCGGGCAAGAGAAACTTGTTCAGGTTCAGGCTTTTAAACTGATATGAGCAATTAAAAACAATGCAGGTCTTGCAATTGTGGTTCACCTTGTGGTACAGGATGAACCACGATTCTCCATCTTCAGTGAGTGCACTGGGCTCTAGCTTGACCACTAAGCCTGCATGGACCAACTTCTGTATCTCTGCATTGTAAGCTGCAGTCAGCTTAGGACCTTTGGCCAGCCACCTCTCTGTACTTCAGAGGCTTGACATGACTGCCTCTGTTAGAGCATGGAAGTAAGGCATGTCTTTCTTATGGAGTAGTGTAGCAGAGTACTCCTTCCGCCTCCACACATGTAGTCTTTCCTTCAAGCAGGTTGACTGCCTCTTGGTCCTGCCTGAACCGGGCCACCACTTTCTCATTTCTATGTGGCAGTATGTCGAGCTGCCATAACTTCTCAATGTTCTGGAAAAGTTCCACATTGGCAGGAATTGTGGTCGTGAGAAGGCACTGCTATGGACATAGACGTTGCTCCACTATTCTTGCTGGGCCTTGTAGCGTCCACCCGAGTCTGGTTCGGATGAGAACTGCTCCACCCAGGGGACCCAACTTCACTGGCTCAATGGGGGTAATGAGATATGGGTGATCTGCACCGATGAGGATAAGGGGTTTGGTATTCTCAAATGGCTGTAAGGAGAGCCAAGTGCTTGTATTGGCTGCTGGGAAGGAATGATCTGCTAATCCCAGGTGGGCTGCTGTAAATGCTCCACTGAAGTGTAAACGTCTGTTGGGATATGAGGCGGGCGCAACATAGAATGATACAGAGGCTCTATGCAGGGTTTGGACATCCCGGCGGATAGTTCTGAGGGCAAGGTCTTCAGCTTTTCCCTTTAGTCCAAGCTTCTCTGCTGCAGCTGAAAGGAGCATTGTGCACTTGGATCCATTGTCCAAGATTGCGTAGGTGTCCAGGGTATGCTTACCATGACGCAGGATCACTCTGATTGCCTTCACCAGCACATGGTTGTAGTCGGTCGGTCGATCTAGGTAGAGTACTTCAGTGGCTGTGTTTACAAGGCAACTCCTCTCTGTTGGCTCCTCCTTAGGTGCCCTGCTGTTGACCCCACTGAGCTGCGTGATGGGACCTTCCATAGTGCCAGCATTTGTTATTGGACCAGATCCACTCAGTGATTTGGGCCTTAGTGAGCTTCTGAATACCTGAGCACTGATTAAGGTGATGTGCATCATTGTCACAGTAGAGACAATATGCCATACACAAAGACCATGGGAGATGGTGCTGAAAGGGGGCACATGAAAAACAATATAAATAACAAAGAAAAAGCACAGTCTAAGGGGAGCAGTCGCAACGGCGTCTGGTCTCACCCACGCCATCTTGTCAACTGTTACATGTTAGCAACATGTTAGCTCAACACAGTCTCATGGCAGTTTGTGAAATCCTCACAAAATTTAATCTGTTTTATTTGTGTACATGGACAAGAATTTCCCTTTTTCACCCCATGACACTCAGCACAGCTTTCAACAACATTAATTTCATGCTTTTTTGTTTGGATGACCAGCTACATGTGAGGCATGTGTCAATTATTTTGTCAATAATACAACTCAGTTAGATTTAGGAACAGATTGACTTGGTTGGGCTTAGGCAACAAAATACTTCGGTTTAGGAAAAGGTTGCTGTTTTGGTTAAATTAACACCGAAAGTATAGAAGTTAAGTGACAAATCAACTTTGATTTCTAGTTTTTATATTTTTGAAAGCCCTGTGTTTTTTGACCCCCCCTAGGGCTGGGCGATATGGCCTAAAAATAATATTGCAATATTTTTAGGCTATCAACCCATTTTAACCCTTTGATACATACGCTCATACAATATGATGACTCTAATATGAGTCCCTGCAGCCAATGTCTGCATTAAAACATTCTTGCTTATAATCATTACTGGTTTCACAAATCACAAATTAAACATAACAAAATACACACAATAATGATATAAATACATAATACATATGCATGCACAAACACGCATAGCTTTTAATGTCATGTAATAAGTGCAAACTTACTGTATTTTTTGTTACTGTGTTTCAACATATAGGCACTGTAACATTATAATGTGTGTATAAGGAGCCCAAAATGACATGTGTGAAGAGACATGTTTACGAAGCGGATTTCAAGCTTAAGGCAGTCACGCAGCAGAACATGGGAATAGAGCAGCGGCAAGAGAATTTAATATTAATGAATCAATGGTACTGAAGTGGAGGAAGCAAGAAGATGACCTGCACCAAGTAAAGAAGACCAAACAGAGTTTCCGAGGGAACAAAGAGAGATGGCCACAGTTAGAGGACAAAATTGAACAGTGGGTTATTCAAGAGCAGCAGGTAGAGGCGTCTCTACAGTTTCTATTCGACTCAAGGCAGCAGTGGTAGCACTTGACATGAAAATCAAAGAATTTCGAGGAGGTCCTTCTTGGTGCTTTCACTTTATGAAAAGGCGTAATCTCTCCATACGCACAAAAATTACCATCTCGCAGCAACTGCCAAAGGATTATGAGGAAAAGCTAGCCATTTTCTGCACATACTGCAAGGACAAGATCACTGAGTGAGTGGCTGAGAGAAATCAAGAGACCGAACGGCTTTTTCCGCAACTCTCTGTCCCTATTGATCTGCGACTCCATGCATGCCTCTCACCTGACACTGTCAAAACGAAAGTGAAGAAAACTAATTCAGAGCTTGCCGTCAGTCTGGGTGGGTTAACTAAAGAACTCCAACCGCTAGATATTGGTGTGAACAGGTTGTTCAAAGTTAAACTGTGAGCTGCGTGGGAGCATTGGATGACAGAAGGCGAACACACATTCAGCAAGACAGGGAGGCTCAAGGAGAAGGAATCAATACAGTCACACATTGTGAATATTTCACAAAATACTGTGTGACGGTTGGTTTGATCTGTCACCAGTGTTGCGTTTGTTTTCACTGTTACCAGTGTTAGCACCATCAGCAGTCACTATGTTGAGGGGGGCAATAGAACTCCCAATCTCACATTTAGAAACTTTAAGGTTGTGTGTGTCCCAAGTTCTTAACTATTACTTAGTTTCACACAAGGAATTGCTAAATCACTTTGCAGCATTAAAATTTAAGGAGTGTGGAGCAGACCTCATCAACACACACACACCTCATCACCGCATCAACTATGTAAACAGAAAGTCACTGTAGCATCACAAGCTGTAACATAACTTCCATATGGGGGCGGCAGTAGCTCAGTCCGTAGGGACTTGGTTTAGGAATCGGAAGGTCACAGGTTCAAGTCCCAACAGGGACCAAGACCAACTGGTTGCTGGAGAGGTGCCAGTTTACCTCTTGGGCACTGCCGAGGTGGCCCTGAGCAAGGCACCAAACCCCCAACTGCTTAGGGCGCTTGTCAGGAGCACTCTGACATCTGACATATATGTACTGTGTATGACTTTGTATGCTAGCAGCATGGTAATGTTTATCGGTCCACCACTTTGGTCCAGACTGAAATGTCTATAAAAATACCAAATGGCTGACTTTCCATTTAATGTCAATATTAGAAAATTGTCTGCTTCTTTTGATAATGACCAAAAAACTGGAAACCAATGATTCCCCTCAGCTGTACTTTTGTGTTAAATACAAGTACAAAATGTTGCAAAAAGTGAAAGAAAAACCTAGTTAATATTATGCCTGCAAAACATCATCAACATCATCATTCTCATTGTGAGCATGTTAGCATACTGGTGTTAGCATTTTGTTCAAAGCACTGCTGTGCTTAAGTAAAGCCTCACAGAGCTGTGGGTTTTATTACAACTGCTTTCTACAATAAATAAATAAATAAACAGTGTGTGCAACTTGTTAAATTTGGATTAAATGTTTTGAGCTCCAAGCTTCTAATTAAACTCTTCATTGCCAGATAAGGAGACTGTATAAGTTATTTTGAGCACTGCAGTATTCACAGTGTCTTTTAAATCTTTCAGCTTTCGTTATGCATTTGCCCTAAAAACTTTACAAATACGAATACTTATTTTTCCTGTGTGAATCCTTTGGAACAAGCTGTTTTGTGTTGGCACATTATTTAGTTTGACTCAGGTTTTCAGATTCAACATTTCAATTCCATTCAGCTGTCAGCAGACTAATGTCTAATATGCTGAATAGGCTGTGTTTGACGGTGAAATTGAAGCAGGCTCACTGTGTTTGTTGGTTGCCATGGTGATGATGGACGCATGACTCCTGCAGTGACAGCTCAGACACCATGCTGGGTAAACATGGGCTCCCCTAGGAGCAGGACAACCGGTAATGACACCACAGAGGAAAAAACACTGACTTGGGCACAAACACACACACACACACACACACATGAATGATCACACAGAGGAAACTCACAGGGGACTGGACTGCTTTTGTTGTTAACAACTCCATCTTCTCTCCCTCCCTCTGCTTTTCTCACTTCTATCTATATCTGTCCTTTCTAACCCCTGTTTCTTCATCAGGCCTACCGTATTCTCCCTTATTCAGCCAAAACTGGGCCACAGAGCACAACCCTATCTTAGCTATGCCCACACTCATGCACGTATACACACATGCGCTCACTCACATGGACACATACTTGCACATGGAGAAAGTCAGTGCTAATTAGCTCTACAAACAGGCTTCAGCCTGCTCTCTCTCTCTCTCTCTCTCTCTCTCTCTCTCTCTCTCTCTCTCTCTCTCTCTCTCTCTCTCTGTGTGTGTGTGTGTGTGTGTGTGTGCGTGCGTGTCGGGGTGAGAGAGGGCCAGTGTGCCGTTAACTAACTAGTGTGTCCGGGCTTCTTTTTCTGTCCTCATTTACGGAAATGGTTTGCCCCCTGCGTGACCCATATCTCCCGACACAGGGAGGCAGAGGGGAAGGAGGGAGGATGAGAGAGAAAGACGTTTAAGAGCCATATCTTTTAATTTATATATTGGAGACATCAAATGGGCAGTGGAAAGGGAGGGACTACAACAACATGACGTAAGGGAGGTAGACGTGGACGGACAGGACATGCAGAAAGAGAGGGGAGATAGATGAATGATGACTAAACTGTACCAGTTAAGAGTTGAACTTGTCCATGTAAGGCAAGAGATGAGCGCAAATCCAGTGCTCTAAAGTCAGATGGTACATGGCTCAGTGAATACGTCTTAATGAATCAGATCCTTGATCCCCTCTCCATATACAGCCATAAACATAATACAGCAGGGTTTCCTTGACAGCTCTGTGGTGCCGCAGTAGCTGTGTTGTAAATCCTGTCCCTTTTTAGCATCTATAAAGTGGCGTCTATTGCCACAGACCTCCACTGTTCAAAAACACATTAGAAACACCACATGAACATGGGCAGTTTATTGAGTCAATCATATATATCCAGCTCTAAATACTCCCCAGTAAATAAAATGTGTATAAATCTGTGCCTGAATATAGTCTGCAACACATACACCATTTACTTCTCTTTAGGTAACATTTGCAAAAAACTACAGTGCACAGATATTTTATGAAAATAAATGAAACTATATGCCAATTTTTAAAGATATCAATGCAATGCTCGTTCAGACTGGACCAATTTTTTGGTCCCAGGAAGTGCTGCTAACTGTGAGAAGTCTTTGGTTTTAACCCTGGAGTTTGGTTTTAACCCGGTCTGTCAAGTGATTAAAATATTTTAGCCATAGTTAATTGGACTATATATATATATATGACAACAACTTCTGTCAGTGCATCAGTGTACTGTGTAAAGACAAGACATGTGGGTACCCATAGAACCCATTTTCATTCACATATCTTCAGGTAAGAGGTCAAGGGACCCCTTTGAAAATGACCATGACAGTTTTTCCTCACCAAAATTTAGCATAAGTTTGTACCATTATTTAGCCTGCATCACTACAAGCTAGTATGGTATGGTTGATACCACTGAATTCCTTAGGTTTTCTAGTTTGATACCAGCATCTTCACTTTAGCTTTAAAACTGAAAGTGAATTCTAACCTTTTTGGTCACCTAAAAATATCTTTTTCAGCATTCAGTTATACTTAGTTCCACCCTCTTGTGACACTTCTGATTCCAAAAACCAAGATGGTTACGATCAAAATGCTGAACTTGAGGCCTCAAAAAGGCAGTCAACAAACCAATGGGTGACGTCAAGGTGATGATGTCCACTTCTTATATACAGTCTATGGGTGCAATGCTGCTGGTTACACTTGCATAATGTAGCAAATAGAAGGCTGCACAGTCAAAAAATGTTGTTGTTACTTTCATCATTGCGAGTGAGCTACACCATCACTTGTCAATAAGGATAACACAACAAACCTTCACAGAGAAAACTCTACATATATGTTTGTGCTGGTCTCAGCCTGCAACCTCAGTCAGCACACTGTGTCATAAATAATATCATGGTTTCTGTCAGTTGCCAAGTAAGCAATGAGAGTGTTTAAAATGCCTTGAAAAAAGGAAAAAGAAGCTGCTGTGAAAACCCCACAGACTGCCTGCGCATTAGCTTGAAATAGAGTTTGTACACCAGGTAAGCAAGTGGTCACCGTCAGTGAAAAGATGTCATACCAGAGAAAATTAGGCTCACCAGTGAAAACAGACGTATGAGAAAAGCTTCAGCTGACCAGCATTTTTTTTTTTCTGGGTAAAAGAAAACCTGTCCTCATGCGATTGTAGCCATCTGGTGTAGCCTATTTTTATAACTACCACAGAGTAGGCCTATTGCATTTGCAAACTACATAATTCTTATTTTAATCTTACACAAGAGGCAGTGACTACTCTGGACTTTCCATAAGGCAAAGTACAAACTACAAAGATGAACATACATGGGCAAAGGCAGATAAGGAATGCCTGTCGAAATGTTCAGGATTATCCTGGCTCAGCAATAGCATTTTTACCTGGGTTAACTGCATAAAAAGAGCTTACATGATGGATGTTCCTCATAATCGAACATAGCATCTACTCACCATCGTTTTCTGGTTTCAGAAAGGGCATGATCTAATGCACTTGATTTTAAATTTGTTCCATAAAGTTGTCAGATACTGGTGTCAAACTTTTATGTATAATTTGTGTCTGTGACCAAAGTGATGATCCTGTTGGTAAAAGGGGACAGATTTGACCTGTCACACCTGTTTTGTCCTTTGACCTTACACCAAACGACAGTTCAAGCAATTTCACTGTCACAGACATATTTCCAATATCAGAATAAAATCACAAGACTTTTTCAAGAGTTGCGACAGGGTCCCTTGTCCTTGTCCCTCGTTTACTGTAAGGCACAGCTGCCGCTAGCCATTTGGTGCCCTAGACACAATTGCTTTGTGGTGTCAAAAAAATAAATAAATACAGAAATAAATGGGAATAATTCATTTTATTATTTCGATATTTGTATTGCTTATAATGGTCTGATCATGCCAATTGTAATTGTCCTAAATTTAAATTATTCATCACTGATTGTTATGATCTGTGTCCAAAATGAACTTTTGACTCACCAGCCAAGGTGACTGATAGATGAAAAAATCCACGAGTCAAGCATATTTTTTTCCAGCCAAAAAAATAAATTACCTTTATGTGTCACATTTACATTTGTTTAAACAAATTTTATCAAGAATATATATACAAATATACAGTATATATAGAGTGTATTTATGTTGAATACAAACTTAGAGGAGAGACCAGATCAAAATTTAAAGCAAAACATGGTAGAGAGAGAGTTTTTATAACATGATTAACATGATTTTGGCACAAATGTTTACCCGCCAGTGTGGTGGATGGCCTTCAGAGAAATACTCGCAAAATGGAAAATCTACCTGTATTTGACGCTTGGCAGGTGTTAATTTTGGACCGTGATTATGATCATGATCATAATTGTGGTGTCCCCTCAGGCACTTGGTTCCCTACGCACCTCATCTTGATGTTCCAATAAAATTAAACAAGTTTAATATTATCACAAGTTCAATGATGTGAACATCGCCAACAACCAATATCAGAATCAGAATCTCTTTATTGTCATTGCACCAGTGCAACGAAATTTAAGTAGCAGCTCTCACAGATCCAAAAACAAAATAATAAAAACAATTGTAATTATAAATGTTAAATATAATAAAATATATATTAAAATAAAACAACACTGGAATAAAAATATAAAAACATATGCTACACAGGAATATTGCACAGGCCTTTGCACCGAGAGGGTGTATATTGTGAATGTTCAAGTGTTATGGAATTGAATTTATGGAGTTCAGTGCGATGACAGCTCTGGGATAGAAACTGTTTTTCAGTCTGTTTGTTTTTGCTTTGATGGTCCTGAAACGCCTCTCTGAGGGCAACAGTTCAAAGAGGTGATGACCAGAGTGGGATGGATTTCTGAGGATGCTGTGGGCTCTCCTGAGGCAACGTATATTGTAGATGTCCTCAAGAGATGGAAGAGGGCAGTCGATGATCCTTTGCCCAGTGATGATGACCCTCTGCAGGGCCTTCCTTTCTGCTGCCGTGCAGCTGGAGAACCACAGCGTGATGCCGTAGCTCAGCACTGACTCCACAGTGCAGCGGTAGAAGGACATCAACAGTTTCTCCGTTAAGTTGTTCTTCCTGAGTATTCTCAGGAATTACACTCTGTTGTGCCTTTTCCAGCAGTGCTATGGTGTTTGCTGCCCAGGACAGATCCTCTTGTATGTTAGTGCGCTCTCTCCAGCACCAAGCAGGAAACAGCACATGGAGTGGAAAATAAACATAGAGAAATTGATGGAGTCCTCCCATGTGTACCACAATAGATGGAGAAGGAAACAAACTGGAAAGAAATTGCTACAGCTTTTGAAATCCCCAGTGAGTATGCTTTGGTTAGCTAGCTAACCATGGTCCCAAACAGAGCTACTTGCAAGCTACCATTAGCTACTGGAACGTTAGCTCTTAGCCTATGAGCTGTGTTTTGGTTGACAAATGCTGACTTCAATCCTATAAATCTGGCTACAGTATTTGCTCCCTCTCTGACTCTCATAGATACAGTACGTGTGTGTGTGTGTGTGTGTGTGTGTGTGTGTGTGTGTGTGTGTGTGAGTTATATGATTAAATGTTCCCATATTCTCAGAACATTCCCCTGGGTGCTCTCAGTGTCATCTAGAATATCTCTCCCAGAGTAGTTCCACACTATATGCTATGACATCCCAAATTAGAGTTTTAGCCCACTAGTTTGATAATTGTTCATGTTTACTAACATTTTTGGACTGTCTTAAACCATAGGAATAACTATTTTGAAAATGGACATAGTTCCCCTTTAATGGTAATTAACAATTCACAGGTCACTCTTGGAAAAGAGATTTTAATCTCAATTAGTTCCTCACCTGGTTAAATAAAGGATATAATAAAAAAAATATATATAATGACATATAACACTCACCGGGGCCATTTATAAACAAAACTACTACTTTTACTTTTGATACTTTGACCGTGAGAGGTTCAATAATGTAGCACCAACCCCTAACCGATCATATTTGATCTGGCTTGGCTATTTGAATTGAGCGAATGAGTTGTTTGCTTAGCTATTATTGATCTTGCAGCACTGAGCTTGGATTACTGCAGGGTTAATGGATGTGTGGTGTTGAGCAGCTTGCCGTATGACGATATTTAATTTGACTAGATAGTATCTACATATACATAGCTATACCTCTTTCTAAGAGGCTACTGGATTTTCAGGGTCTTTAAGCTGCGATTATCTGAACAGCCTGACATTTTTCGCTCACGCTATTTAAGTAGTAAATAAACAACTCTATTTCCACAAGTTCATTTTTGGTTTATATTTATATCAAATGTCTATATTTTTCAGGTTTTTATATGTATGTTTTTATATTTATATTTAAATGTATTTTATTTTGTATCTGCAGTATATGTGCAATACCACAAGCGACCTCTTTCACATTGTCACATTGTTTTAACATTGTCATTTGATACATAGTAAAAAAAATCGATTAAAGGAACAGTGTGTAACATTTTATGGAGACCTATTGGCAGAAGTGGAATGTGATATGGATAAGTATGTTTTCTTTTGTGTAGAATCACCTGAAAATAAGAATAGTAGTGTTTTCTTTACCTTAGAACATTGGTTCCCAAGCTACTGTCCTTGAAAAAGCTGATTCTCCACAAAAAATCCTCAATTTGAAAAAAAGTGATTCAGTCTATTAAATGTCTTTTTATTAATCAGCTTTCTTTAATAAGTATAACTCATCAGTTTTGTCAACATTACTAAAGCAATGACATCATGATGGATTTGTCAAGTGAATCAAAATACATTACATATTTTTTTAATAACAAATTAAGTAATTTACAACAGTTTTCTAGTTTTTGTTATTGTGGTTAAACTTAATTCATGGTGTTGTTTGCTGCTAGACTGTTCCATTAAATACAGGTGCGGGCCTCCCTCCTACCTTTATTTCATTAGATTTTACTACTAAGTAGACAAGACACAAGTAAACATGACTCACAACCCCCCTCCTGCTCCAGAAATGGAATAGAAGTTGAAAATATTCACTTTTTTTTAATGGAAATTTTCAATAATTATATCACCACCCTGGAATTCTAACCTCAAAAAGGCACAATTAGACCAGAATTGCAAAGCCGCAATATTTTGCCTCAGAAATGAAACTGAAGTTGAAAAAAAATCACAGTTTTTGGCTGAAATTAAAAAAAAAAAAAAAAAAATTGGGCACCCTGGACTTCTAACCCCCAAAAGGCACAACTAGACCTCAGAGCAGCATCCAGGTGCACCTCCTGTGATCTTCGGCACACCACTAAGGAGCCCAGGTTGGAAATAAGATAAGATAAGATAAGATATTCCTTTATTGGTCCCACAGTGGAGAAATTCACACGTTACAGCAGCAAAGTGGATAGTGCAAAAACAAGAAGGATAGATTTTAAAAAACAGTATGAATACAGATAAAATAAAATAATATATACATAATAGAAAGTAAAGCCAAAAATATGTCCAGCATATCAATAAATAAATAATAAATAAATAAATAAATACTACCTTATTCTATTATAAATTTATATCTACATATGCAGTGGGTCCTCCTCTGGCTACCATGTTTCTATAGGAACCTAGAATAGAAAAAAACACACACTGGCTCTACAGAGGGCCATCATGTTTTCACATCGGCCACTATAGTTCTCTTACATGCTTGGAAGAGAAGTTTAAGTTGGTTGCAATCTGCAACCCATCAGTGCCTACACACTGCACCTTTAAATCATTTTTAATGCTAAACTATTAACACCATGTGGCACATTCACAGTATTATAGCTTTGAAGAACTCATACAAACTTAATGTTTTCTGCTTTTGATCTGCCATTTTTTCGTCCTTCAACATCAAAATCATCTTTTTTTTCGCTTTATGACAGCTGAAAGGAGGGCAAAAGTCAAATACTTCTCAGAGGCTGAGCAAATGCTCAGCAGTAACTCACTCCTGCATGCAGCGTGCCACTAAAAGCTGCCCATTGCTGGCATAGACTTGTGAAAACATTTGAGTTTCTTGACAGCTCCATCTAAATATGGTGTATTACATATGGAGTATTATGTGAGTGTCTGAGCTGCAGCTCTGGTGGATTGACCCTTGCTGCGATAATGTGCCGTGTCGATGGAAGCCTAAAGGTGAGCGAATCCACGGCTTTGATCAGTGAATCAGCTCAGTAATCTGCAGGACCAGGCAGGGAGACAGAATGAGGCACTCTTGGGTCATAATCTTTTGAGAAACATAAGGCAGAAAGAGACAGTAAAGATAATTAAGAGAGTGAAGGAGAGACAGACAAAGCCAAAAATAGCCTACATGTGAGAGAGAAAAACAAACAGATCTGTACCTATCTGTAGCTACTTCTGTAAAGCAGTGACACACAAGGATGCCTTCAAGGCTGTCTGTGTATGATATGAAAACATCAGATTAGCCATCTTCCCTCCATCTTCAACCGCTTATCCCGTTAGGGGGGTGCGGGGGGGGCTGGAGCTGATCCCAGCTGGCATTGGGCGAAGGCAGGGTACACCCTGGACAGGTTGCCAGTCCATCGCAGGGCTGACACATAGAGACAATCATTCATGCTCACATTCACATTTACAGGCAATTCAGAGTCATCAATTAACCTAAACTGCGTGTCTTTGGACTGTGGGAGGAAGCTGGAGAATCCGGAGAAAACCCATACTTACACAGGGAGAACATGCAAACATCAAATTAAAGTGAGAAAAAAAACATAATTTAGTGAATATGAATATGTATGATACCCCATTACATCCTCCCTAACTTCTAGCAAACTAACATGGCAAACGAATCTTATGAGATGTGTAAAAAGCACATTTTCACATCATTATAACATACTTAAAGTTCCTTGCACACCAAGTCCATATTTTTTGTATGTTTATTTAGTCCGTCATGTTATGAATGTTATGTTAACCTAACTGAAACCTTGCAAACTCAGTCCGATGCATTTTATTATTCTATTTGTTGCTGAACTTTGCATTACAAGACTAAACTAAAGAAATTATGTGGGTGCAGTGGCTACCGCTAGTCCCAGATGGGGCTGATGAATAAATGACATTAGCAAGAAGCTATTGTTTAGCTGCTTAGAGCACAATCACGACTGTCTAATCTTTCATGCATCCTTTGTTGAGTGATCATCCCCAACGCCAGGCTGTTCTGCAATCACCTGCCACAATCTATCTTTAAATCCTGCATCTCTGTTTTCTTTCATCTCTTTATTGTAAAGTGTTTTGTGCTGGGAGACGATTGTATATCATGCCACTTTGGATGATGACATTTATTTGGATGGGGGCCCTGAGTGGTCAAACAACCCTTTTTTGCTTTTGATGGATTAGAAAAAAATGCAGAAAATCAAACCTGTTCCAAAACTTTGATGATAGATGAAAGTTTCAGTGTGTAAATGTGTTTGATATAATATTTTTTTAAAACATCCATCAATTTTGGATGAAAAATACATACTTACAAAAGGTCTTTAGGCTTTCTGCTTAATTTATATGCCACAGGCTCAACATTGTGGAATGGCTTTTCACTGTTTCAGACATCATTTAATGCCAGGTAGTAATCGTGAAACGAAGGAATGCTAATTTGGAAAAAAATTCTTAACCAAAAACCGACAAAATTTGTGTTTTGCATGCAGCAGTGCACCAGCTGCAGTATATGAGCACAGCAAACTGAGTCCCCAGTTCACTGTAAGGACAGTTGCTACAGCAGCCTTGATGATGTGTTCACCTTCTCCAGTTCACTGTCCGGGAGCGTTAACAGCCATGGTGCTGCATGTGGTGTCGCGAACATGCAGCCACTTTCCCAGTAAAAGTCTCCACCACACATTTAGTTTATTTTAGCAGGTTGTCAACACTGTGTGTCTGTGTAACGATACTCTGTCTGCCCGGATTGATGATAACAACAGCAAAACAAGTGTATGTACTACATTAGCAGCTGCTTGCTGTTAGCTGCTAAGTGAGTTTCTGACAGACTGTGCGCATGACAGTGTTTGAACAATTTATTTGTCAGTGAACAAATGCTACGAGGGTACAGCTCCTCTGCTCTGCGCTCCACTCAAGACAGGAACCAACTTCCTGTATCTGCGCCAGCTCAGACTCTCTTAAGGTGGGCTCTTATGGTGGACCAGCTTTTCTCCTTGAATTTAGGAGTCTCTCCTCTGTGTTTTTCTTAGCTTTTTAATTAACTATAAACATCATCATCACCTCCTCCCAGACCTGGATCAGGGACAGTCTTTGGTGACACTTGGTGGTGTTGGATGCACTGAAACGTAAAGTCCCACTGGTGCTCAATTGGATTAAGGTCAGGGGAACGTGAGGTCCAGTCAATGGCATCAATGCCTTCGTCATCCAAGAACTGCCTACACACTCTGGCCGCATGAGGCCAGACATTGTCCTGCACCAGGAGGAACCCAGTGTAAAGTCTGACAATCACTCTTAACACTCTTAAGACTCAATACCTAACAGCAGTCAGATACCAACTGGTAAACAAATATGTAATATGCAGCTTCTGCCCACAGTCCTTTTAAACACAGAACATTCATTCATGAGTAGGAAGAGAGAGAAGGTCCCCGAGAGAGTGGATTAAAGCTCCTAGATTAGATGGCATCTGTTGACCTCAGCTGCACAGAGAGCAGTCAGCCTGGTGTATGTGGTGGGTGTGAGAGAGAGATTATCACCACCAGCAGAATGTGCGTTAGAGATTGTTCCTGTTTGTCTTTGTATACACTGTGTGTGTGTGTGTGTGTGTGTGTGTGTGTGTGTGTGTGTGTGTGTGTGTGTGTGTGTGTGTGTCATGAATGTACATGCTGAGGACCAACAAGCCTGTAGTTCCTGTTTGGTGTTTGTGTAGGTGCATAGTATATGAATGCCTCCATGTTTACCAGTGTGCGTGGAAGTCTGTGTGAATGTGCACGAACACCCGGCGATGTACTGGTATGCACTTTGTGTACATCAGTAAACTCTAGGGTATAATCTGAGAGTGAGTAGGGGGTTAGAGGCCCATTAACCAGTGCATTAGCCCTGACTGCACACATACTGGGGAAGAGTGAGGAGATGGGTGATGTGTGTGTGAGTGTGGAGAAGAGCTGATGGCTTGAGGATTTCAGGGGGAAGGGACAATAGGGATGAGGATTTAGCAGCGAGGGTGAGGGGGATTGAGTGCATTAGCGAGTGCATGTGTGTGTCAGTGTGTGTTGAAGGGATTGAGGGGAGTTGACCCATAAAAAGCAGACAGACACACACCCTGAGCAAGTCAGCTGTCCCACAATCTCCTATTCCTTTTATTCAAAATATACCTATCAAACAATTTAACATTGAATTAACATACCAGTGTTGAATACATGAGTATGTGCGCAGTAAATTAAAGCTGCAATGTCATGAGGAGCATCGGGTGCCCCAAACAAACTACATACCAGTGTTTAAATTGTCATTTAAACAATTAGCTTAGGAAGGACTCTGCAGTGAGCCCTGCAATGGACTGGTGACCTGTCCAGCGTATACCCTTTGCTCAATGTCTGCTGAGTTCAGCTCCAGCCCCTCTGCGAAGATGTAAGGCAATAATTTGACACACAGAGTATGCAGCATTGTCAAGGAGAGAAGGAGGAAAGGCCAAATTACTCTTTATTAAAGGTATAATTGGTAAAGATTTTAGAAACATTTTTGTTATATTGGTTGACATTACAAACAATAATGGCAATATTAGCATTACTGTCTGAGTCTAGAAGCCACAGAGGCTAACAGTTTAGCAAGCTAGCAAGTGGGCAACAGTGCAGGACGTGCAAAGGCATACTGACAGAGGAGAAAGATGAGGTTGTTTTCCCCAGATTAATTATAAAATTACCAAGAAAAACAATATATGAATAAATTAGATATACTGTACAATATTAACTTATTATGCACCCAAAAATTAACTTCCATGGGCTCCACCATTTCTCACAACATTAACAAACACATCACAAGACGTAAACTCTGAGCTTTCAGAAACTTTCCACTTAAGTTGTGAATACAACATGAGGGGGGCATTCATATGGACCCAACTTGTAAACATGGTAAATACAACCCCGTTTGAAGGCACCAAAAGCTATAGCCCTTTAGTTCAGGTTTTGTCACAATTTCCTATACTGTCACAATGACAGTATGGGGAATGGGAATGTGATGTCACCATCAGCAAATTCGCCATATTTGGTTGATAAGTGAGTGAGAGACCAAGAGATAGTGAGAGCACCTCCTATATCTCCTGTTCTATATTATTCATGAGTAACAAGCAGCAGTGAAGGGCAAGGAGGAGAAGAGATTGTAGCTTTCCATCTTTCCCTTAAGTGTTTTCTAGGATCATCTACCTCCTACTATCTTGAACTTCTATCTTTCAGTCTCTTTCCTTTTCCTTCCAGGTCTCTTGGTTTATCACTCATCTCTCTCTGTTTTTGTCTTCTCTTGCAGATTTAAACATCAGAGTTTTGCATACATATCCCAGAGCCAGACCTGCTATAGGAGGCTGAAAAACTTAATGAAAACCTATGGTCAGAGCCAAAAAACTGCATTTTCTCTGGCTAACACTGTACTAAAGCACAACAAAAATGCAAGTGACAGGATAACATGCTAAATTTGAAGGCTAGTATTTACTTATTGAAAAACAAAAAAAATGGTAGTTGATGAATTGTCATGAATAACATTAACATTGATATTTTATCAGATGCTTTTGTCTTTGCCATTTGTTTGAGGATTTCTGAGTTTAGACAGGCACTGAAGTAGGAGGGAGCTATGAAGGAGAATATGATGAATTAAAAAAAAAAAGTTCCCAAGAAATCAAAATAGATGATGTGTCAGGGCAGGTTACACACTCAGACGTGGACTCAAATGCAGACTCAGAGACAGAGCAGTTACCAGCAAGCGTCGTCTTTATTCTAAGCAGTAGGTCGGTACACGGTAAGGCAATCAGATGGGCAGACAAATCCAGATCGGCAGGCTAAGGGCTACATCGTTACACAGGCTGAAATCAATACACGAGGAGATCAAAACACTAGAGATTGCGGGTACGCTTTCCTACGGGAGACAAAGACGAACTGGCACAGGAGGAAAAGGGAGCACACATTATATACTAGTGAGGTAGGTGGATAACTATGCACAGGTGGACACAATCAGGGTGGGGGATGACAATCAGACGCAGGTGACTGGTGATGATAACTGGATCAGGAGGAGGTGCTCAAACGTGAAGGCAGGGAGTGAAGTGAACTGCAACGAGAGGAGAGGTTAGAATGCCAACACAAAACAGGAAGTGCATCAAAATAAAAGCATGCAACAGGAAACACAAGATTAACACTTAAACTTCCTGACATGATGAAGTTGTTTTGTCAGAAATGTATTGTGTTGGTATATGCCAGTATCTGGCCTAACAATGACAAAAAAAAAGTTCTTTAGTAGGTAGAGGTGAAGGCCCACAGCTTCCAGTGAACTCCATGGTTCTTTATTGTAACAAGTCTCTCCCTAGGTTGCTGTTTTTACAGGAAACATTTAAATATGCTGAATCAAATAGCACTCTACTATCTGTTTCATGGGAATGTTAACCAGAAAATAGCCTGCAGGTTAGTAGGCTATAGTAGTCTTGCTTTGATTTCATAGAGCTGCTCTAGGAGACTGAAAAACATGAAGTAATCAAATGAAAACCTAATAGGGCCACATTGCAGTTTATCTGGCAAAGAAACATCCTAGTCCAGTAAAAAAGCAAGAGGCAGGACAAGATGTTAAGAATCTGAAGGCTAGCACTCTTGCTACTACCTTTAAAAAAAGTGACAGACTATCATGATAGTTAGCTGGCAAAGTAGCCAGACTTTCCCCGGCCATGAGTGAATATGTCATGAATATCACTAACATATTTTCACAAAAGGTTATTTCCTTGCCATTTGTTGAGTTGTTGTTGTTGAGTTTGTATTCAGCCAGGTGCTGTTGTTTGTGAAGGGGGAAAATACCAACTTTATCCAGCCATCTTTCTAGCCTGCAGCTGTATTTAGTAGTTTTGCTAACATATCCCTGAAGCAGAGCTTTTCTATGAAGCTGACAAGCTTTACTGTAGTTTCTTGGGCTAAGGAACATTGGACTGAAACCCAGGAAAAAGGAAAGTAGCCAAGCAAAATGGTAAAAAAAATCTGAAGGCTAGCATTTGCTGAAAACAGTTTCTTAATAGCTGCTTTGATACATGATAGCTTGTTAGCTGGTAGATAACCAGTTGATTTAGCAAGACCATGACCATATATGCCAATATGGCATTAATGTTGGTAACTGAATATCACTAGCTAATTTCTTTCTTTGTTTAAGAGTGTCAGGTGCTGTTGTCTACAATAGAGAAAACTACCAACTTTCACCACCCATCTCAAAAGAAGTCTGCATTTGATACATTTTGGGTTAATTATAAAGCCTGGGCCAGACCAGACACATGAGGAGCGCATGGCAGCTGTGTTACCTGTTTTTTATTTTGGCATCCATGTTAACAGATTAGAGCTGCTGCACTGCCCGCATGAGATGTGCCTCTCACGTGCATCTTAACTGTGTGTCTCTTCTAGAAATTCAAGGTCTTGCCTCCTTTCTTTGTTAACATAAGGCTTTCATTCTGAAATATACTGTATATATTAATAGAGATGGATTGCCTCGCTTCCCAGCACTGGACGCTTGATGGGCTGCCACAAGACACAAGGCACTAGGCACCTGAATGGATGAACGCTTTTCCTCGTGGGCTGCTGCTCCCAGCATACAAACCTAAACCAACATGGCGGCTCGTTTGGAAACTTTCATCTCTTATATCATGAAAATAGTTCACTGAAATGTGTTTCTGTAAACATTTAAGGAGAGAACTAAGCCATGTAGTTGCTGAATCTGTCTTTACTGTAGCTCAACAACATTTAGTTTAAAAGTTTCTCCACAGTTTCCAGAGCCTGTAAGTCACGTCAGACGCCTCTGATTTGCATAAAGTAGCCTAGACCTCAACTTTATGCAAATAATGAGCATTACGCATTATGGTGGGTGGGCACATGGATGTGACATATTTTCTGTAGTTGTATCAGTACATGTTTTACTTAGTATACTTAGTTTTACTTAACTACTTACTTTAATCCCAACCATTAATCCCTTACCCTAACTTACCCTAACTTGCCAGATTTTCTTGCATAAGCCTTGTCTGTAACCAGGCCACAGCTGATGTTGTACTCCACAAGGTACAAGACATAAAAACCAACCAAGAAACCAAGTTGTCTAAAAATCTTCTACTTTATTCAATAAGGTATTTTTGCAAAACATTCAATAAAAAATGATCTTTAATTTATTGCTCATTGTCACCTTTACACTAAGACTTGATCTGATGCATATTATTTTTCCAAAGCACTCTCACAAGGAATATGTTGCTAGATATTTAGACAAGATTTTATGCTGTCATTATAATAGTAATAACTTACATACGTACGCACGTTCATATTATATAAAAACAAACCAAACAAATAAAGTTACAGTTGCTGAACAGACAACAAAGAAGGGACAGGCAGACTCAGGAATCCTCTCACGTACTTTTGGAGCTGCTGTGAGACTGTAGCAGACAGCATTTGTTGTTTTTCCAGTGGTATTGTAAGAGCAAAAAAGTTTTCATCTTTCAGTCGTGAAACCATGTTGGAAGAGGGAATAAACTTAAGCCTAACACTGGAAAAGTTAAAAACCTGAAGCTCAGAACTTCAGGTCTTTGTATCATGGAAGCCATTTTAAAAGTCCCCCTACATGCATTTATCATGAAATTACAAGGTTATATTTTAATGCAAAGCTTTAGTATCATTCTTTCAACTAGTAACACAATTAAGTAAAATTAAATAATACATAAAGTCAAAAATAAGGGAGGAGCATACTGTACATGTCAGTAAAACATGGAGCCTCTAGAATGGCTTCATTTGGAATTGTCACGTTGCATATATGCTTATTAATGTAGGCTACAGTGATACAATTTTACATTTACAAATTTTATTTTGTTTCCAAAAAGTGTTTTAATAAATCTAAAACATGTCAATAGCAAGCTCTGTCTCCTAAAAAGTATATTCTCACAGAAAAAACTGCATCCATAAATTATGTTTTGAGGGAATCCTATTTTGTCATGGATTAGGATTGTTTTTGATAGATCACAAATACATTTGTAGTGATGTCCATGGAAGTCTGCCTAGGGAGGAAGTGGTGGTGGGTGGATCAAACAAACACAGGACTTTTACCCAGACTGCTGTGTGTGTCCCATGTGAAACTAAGAGTCAAAATTCACTTATTTTATGTCCATAGCTTAATAAATAAACAGTAATTTATTTCATTAGTCATCATTAACCAAGTAGTTTGTAGAGTTTTTGTTTTCTTTTCTTTTCTTTTGGTCATTTTACGGAAAACTATGATGTTGATGTTGTTACCTATACCTAACCAATTGGTTTTCTTTCCTAAATTTAACCAAGTATTTTTGTTACCTATACCTAACCAAGTAGTTTTGTTGCCTATACCTAACCAAATAGTTTTGTTACATACACATAACCAAGTAGTTTTGTTTCCCAAACCTAACCAATTAGTTTTGATACATAAACCTAACCAAGTAGTTTTGTTTCAATTTACAACATTAGCGACGTGTTTACAGCTGTTTAAAACTGCAACCATAATCTGGGAGAAAACATGTTTCCCTCGGAACAAAACTGACGATTTTAGTTGTATGGAGATGTAATTTTGTAGGACCCAGGGTTACAGTATGATTGGATGGAATCTTTGCTTTGTGGACATGTTTTACAGATAGTAAGAAATGCAGGTCAAAGATCAATGCAAGCATGTTTGATAAAAAACTTCAATCAACAACATGTCATGGACCATATCATTTTTTAAATGAATTTAAGAAAAGAAAAATAAACATATGCGGTTACATGTTATACTGTAGAACCAAAGCCATCCAAACACAGAGTAGCCTTTGATGAATCCGGTCATCTTGAAGAAAATGTTATGTGAGACTCATTACAGTACTGAGATAATGTGAAGCTCCCCTGTCCCAAGTCATTTAGAGAATCCCACATCCTTGCCACTCCTCCCCTCATACACATTCTCAATTAGCAGCATGTGTGTTTTGTTGATCTACTTGGCTTCAGGCCTGCCTGTGTGTGTGACACAGCTGGAAGTGCGTGCATGTACAGTATGTGTATGTGTTTTGTTGATCTGCTTGGCTTCAGGCCTGCCTGTGCATATGACACAGCTGCATGTGTGCATACACTATTGTCCAAATATATGCACTTTAAAAAAAAAGAATATGCACACCTAAAAACAGAATTACAGTCATGTGCACACACACAGGCCAGTTCTGAGGTCAGTGGTTATCATGCCACATATTTACATTCTCATTTTAAGGAAACTGTGTACAAGGCAGTAGTAGATTGTGATCTGGCAAGGTGGTCTTTTTTCAACTTTTCTTTTGGTCTTTTTGTTTTTTGGGGTATGAGCAAGAGGGGGTGCAGATGCAGGGCACAAAAACTAAGGTCAAAGAAAGGTCTCATCAATAAATAAATAAATAAACCAAGTGATAAGTTAATAAGTTAAGTTAAAAGGGTCTGTCTATACATGTGTGAAAGAGAGATGGTGTGTGCATGGCTCGTTTGATGTTGTGTGTTGTCCTTGGGGGCTGTAACTAAGGAGGAGAAGGAACAGTAGACTCAACCAGCACACCCCCAAGAGACACCATAGATTCATTCTGCTCCGACAACACAAACAGAGCTGCTATGAAACTTTCTGGCCTAATGACACTGAAGCAAAACAACACTGGTTGCAGATCTCATCTTCAGAGTGTAAATGCGATAACCATGCATTGCATGTTGTGTGATATCAAAATGTATATATGAAAACTGTAGGAGTCACACTGTGAGGATAGAAGTGAAAGCTGAAAATGCAATTTCACCGTCATGGTCAACCTTTCTTAACTCATGCATGTTCTTCTTCATTTGTCTCTTTGATGGAAGGCTGTTCACCCAGGCCATTCGGAACTGCAGAACACTTTGGTCTTCTGAAATGGGTGCCATGCCATTGTTCCAGTGGCCCATTAACCCCAGTAGTCAAGAAGATGTCCTGACAGCCCATTATTCCAATCAGAAGGACATGGCTAATTATGATGCAAAATGGCTCATCTAAGCTTTATCATTCAAAGTCAATGCCTTAACCATTTAAGTCAATGCCTAACCATCACCATTCAGGGTAAATGCCTTACCTTAACCCTAACAGGTCAGTGCCAAACTTTAACTATTCCAATTCAATGACTTAACGATTTGAGATCAATGCCTAATCCTAATAACCTTGAGAGATTTTCCTCAGTTTCTGGGCTCCCTTCTAGCCACTACCCTACTTTCATTCCTCATGCCTAAACCCAACCAACCCAACCAATGAAAGCATTCAATGCAACCAAGATGGGAAGGTTCAATGATGCCATTCTGAATAATAATTAGCTATGTTCTTCTGTTGTGAGTGTGTATTTTTTTCGAAGCAATGGGCCTTTGGAACAATGGGCACATTGTCAGATGACACTTTGTATGAACTAATTCCTGTGAAGCATACTAACACCTTTAGACAATTCATACGCTTGTTGTTACATAACAAATGCTTGGAGTTCATCTTTTTACCTTTACCTTTTTTAATTAAGTTTGTGGTTAACATTTTGCAGTTAAGTAATTAGTTAACAAAGAGCATGTTTATGGTTTGTAAATGAAGCATAAGAACCTATAAAGATTAAAAATATGTTATAATGAAATTCTTATTGTTACAATGGCTTTTACACTCATGCATCCAAGACACATTTGAGATGGGTTGAAATTCTATTGCACAAACCATTCAATATGAAATCTTTATGTTTGTATTAGCTTATTATGGATAGTTGTTACCTAGCTAGATGAGCTGTTTTTAGCATTATTGAACCACCTCATTACCACCACCCTCTAATCTAGAGTAAAGCAATACTGATTTACATGCAGCTCAAGAAAACCAAGAAATCCATTTGTATAGTACGTGTATTAAATTGCATCTGGATTTAATATTACTTTACTTAAAGTATCATATACAATACAGCCATGAGTTTTCCTGTCCTTTACATGTAGGCCCCATGGCTCTTAAGGCCTTTGCACATCTGGGGCATTTTATGTGTTTAATTTGCACGTCAATATCTTTTTTCAATCCACTGTTTTCCTCATGAAATCTTTCACACAGAATGCGAATATTACCCGTTGAAAAAGCAAGGTAATTTTACTTTGGGACATGGTTGATTTTTTTATAACTTGCGCACCACGAATAAAGGCATCAACCAATCATGTTCTGCGAAACGGGTTGAGTTGTGCCTGTGTTAATGAAACAACAACACAGAGGCTCTGTAGTCCGAACCAGGATGGCAAACATCATTTCAACCTTGACAAGGGCAGCGCAGACCAGATCCACTCCTTCCGTTCTTACCTTTCACAATAAAAGCCCTAGACATACCTGTATAATATTCTCAGGTGAGTATTTCTCATTTTCATGTTGTTCATTCGTCAAGCCCCCAGTGTGTAATAGCCTTTAGGTTAGTCAAATTTCTAACCCTAATCTTTGGGGAATTGTAAAACATTAAAACCATTGTCTAAAAGCCAACATTTGCAAATCCTGGGTGCATAAACATACTGTACTGTACTATAAATAAGTCTGATTTAATTATGAATCATTATAGGTTCTTATGGTATAGTTAAGTTTTAACTAGGCGTTAACAGCTTTAATGTAGGTATTTTGTCAACCACAGACTTATGCAATCTATTAACTTTGAATTGATCATAAATAATAATCATTTACGATCATTTTGTAAGAGCAGTAGTTTGTAATTGGCGGTAAGAATGAGACTACAGTTTATTACAACTCAGTAAAAATGGAAATGGGAGGGAAAAAAAAAGCACAAGTAGAGATTGTAAATGAGTAGTGAAAGCATGTGACGGGCAGCTGCATAAATAACTCATCATATATCATACAGAGACATGTAATAGTATTGATCACCATCATCATATATTGTAGTAGCGATGCATCGCCATGACAGGAATAAACTTGCATTGAATGTGTGGTTGTCAGGAAGAAACCAAAAGTTTATAGTGTGTGTGTGTGTCTCTGTCAGTATGTGTTTCTGTGCCCAAGTTGGAGTGTGTGTTGGGGGACATCAGTTGTACATTCACGGTGAGAGGTTAGGAGGTGCTGTCCTGTCAGGGCTGTCAGGCTGAGATAGGAGGTCGGGTTCAGGGGTCATCTGTAGGTGGGTGTTGCATGGTTAAAGTTGAAAGGTTGTGGCAGGACAGTTGGTTTCTTCTAGAGAAGGATGCACTTTCCTTTCTCCACCCACGGGTTGTTCTTCATCAGCTCTGGGTTCAGGAAGGGATCCTCTGGGACACCATCCTCTATCCACTTTACCAAACTTTGTGGAGAAACAGAGAGAGAGAGAGAGATTTTTCAAATTCCAGAGTAAGTTTATTACCACAATCCATCCTCCTTTTTTCCATACAAGCCATAAAAGAGAGGGGGAAGCTGAGCAACCAGAAGTAACTAATTACATTTACTTCTGCAATTGTAGCTTTTTGTCTACATTTACTTTTTAGAGAAAGATTTAATTTGCTTAAGTCATTTTATTTAACCAAAGTAGGTAGTGTACTTTATAGCAGTTGAAATTACAAGTAAGTTAATGAAAGGACTGTGTGGCTTTTGCAGACATGCACGAATAAAAAACTATGTAATTCACAGTGTACCCACAAAGGGTGAAATGCAGCCCTAACTGCACTGCCAAGCAAATAGTGTCTTGGTGCTTCTGTGCTATTTGCACGCATTTACGCACCGGGTTCCATAGTGTAGCGGTTATCACGTCTGCTTTACACGCAGAAGGTCCTGGGTTCGAGCCCCAGTGGAACCACAGTTTCTTTGTTTTTTGGGGGGCGGCAGTAGCTCAGTCTGTAGGGAGTTGGCTTGGGAACCGGAGGGTCACCGGTTCAAGTCCCGACATGGACCAAAAACTGAGTGTGAACTGGTAGCTGGAGAGGTGCCAGTTTACCTCTTGGGCACTGCCGAGGTGCCCCTGAGCAAGGCACCAAACCCCCAACTGCTCGGGGCGCTTGTCAGGAGCAGCCCCCTCACTCTGACGTCTCTCCATTAATGCATGTATGTGCGTTTCAGGTCTGCATGTACCATGTATGAGTTAAACAGAGTGTAAATTGAATTTCCCCATTGTGGGACTAATAAAGGTAGATCTTCTTCTTCTTCTTAGATGAGGTAACATGCATACAATTGGTGCAAAATTGGCCGCTTTCTATGCAAATAAGCCTCCAAAAACAGTCCAATTCACAAAGATCAGCACTAAAAGCACTCACTCACTCATTGTCAACCACACAGGTGCAACAACTCCAGTAGGCGACCCCAAACTTCCCTTTCCTGGTCCACATTAACCAGCTGTGACTGGGGGATCCCAGTCTGGTGTCCTCCGAGATAACATATCCCAGGACTCCTACTTCAGTTGGACGTCTTCCCAGCCCACCGGTGTCCACCAGGTGTTCCAGGGTTACTGCCTCTTGAGGCATCCAAGACCATTAGCCCACAGCTCAACATCACAGCTTCAGTAATGGAAGCTTTGAATATTGCCCACTCGGGTTCAATGTCCCCAACCTCCACAGGGATGCCAGAAAAGCTCCGCTGGAGGTGTGAGTTGAAGATCTCTCGGACAGGGGCCCCCTCCAAATGTTCCCAGTTCACCCGCACTACCCGTTTGGGTTTACAAAGGTCCAAAGTCTTCACCCATCCTCTGACCCAATTCATCACCAGATGGTGATCAGTTGACAGCTCCACCTCTCTCTTCACCGGAGTGTCCAAAACATACGGCTTCAAATCAGATGATACGATCACAAAATCAATCATTGACCTTCGGCCTAGGGTGCTCTGGTACCATGTACACTTTACATGTACATGAACATCCTTATGTTCGAACATGGTGTTCGTTATGGACAGCCCATGACTAGCATAGAAGTCCAACAACAAACGACCACTCGGGTTTAGATCAGGGAGGCCCTGAGGACTCCTCCAAATCACGCCTCTCCAGTTGCCTCTATTGTTGCCCGTGTGTGTTGAAGTCTCCCAGCAGAACTATGGAGTCCCCTACTGGAGCCCCATACAAGATTCGTATTCAGGGTCTCCAAGAAGGCAGAATACTGTTTGGTGCATACAGTATGCACAGACAACAGTTAGTGTTCTCCCCCCATAACCCAAAGGTGTAGGGAGGTGACCATCTCGTCCACTGTTGTGGCACTCAACCAGAGATTTATGAGTATCCCCACACCTGCCTGGTGCTTCATACCTTGGGCAACTCCAGAGATACTCCAGGTAAGCCCCACAGGCAAGCTGATAGCGCTCCACCTCCCACACAAGCTCTGGCTCCATTTCCCACAGAGAGGTGACATTCCGCATCCCTTTTTTTCATAAACAATATTTCATGTTGATTTAGTCACAGTTAGTGATTAATGACATGAGTGCCATCTCTTCATCATCTCTTCTTAGTCATAGTCAAAAAAATATTGTTAACAAACGTATGTGGTCATATTTTCGTCAATGAAATTAACACTATTTTACTATATTGCAATAAAATTTCACTCAACTGCAACACTTTATGGGAATGTTTGTGCTGTAATATCATTAATGTAATATCTTTTGTGAATATGACCTTGAGATGGGGCAGATGGCAGTTGCAAGTGATGCACAATTCATGGTGCTACAGCAGCCATTCTTTTTGAATTTGCCTGTGCTGAAATTAGCATATGTGTGTTTCATTGTTTCAGGAAATTAACTTTTCTTTTGTAAGGAAAAAGTGTGTTATTTCTTTTCTCAAAGGTTACATAGTCACATTATAAATTCAGTTAATTAGCCTATCCATAACGGTACTTTAAGTAAATAAAGATGTAAATAACTAAAACAATGCAGCCTTATCTTGAGGTCCACTTATTCAGTTGTTCTGTTGGGCAGATGGGGTTTGCTCAGCAGTCATGGAACTGTCTGTGATTAAAGCTGTCAACTGCCACACTGACCAGTAACTTTTGATTTGTGCTGTTACCTCTGTGCAGAAGCTAACAGCTCACATTAACACACATTACATTATACTGCATTCAGGCTATATTCAGTAAAATTGAGTACTGGGCGAAGGTAAATTCTAACGTTATCATGATGTGTTCAAATGTAATCTTGTAAAATGTAGTTTTTAGGCCAGACACTTGAATAAACCCAGTTGTTTGACAGATATGTTTTCAAAATAATTCTGACCTGTTTAACTTCCAAACAACAGAAAAACAGTATATAAACATAATAAAGGAGTGGATGTTGAAGTACATGGGATTATTGTTTTACTTTTGTTTTTTTACTGTGTTATCAAATTGGCATTGAGAATCATGAAATTTCACTAGTATTGGTATCTTCTATGGACTTCATGGTATCATGGCAAGAGGACATAGTCACTGTGATGTCAGCCATTAGTTTGTGGACTATGTTTGTGGAGCCTTGACTTAGGCATTTTCGCCACTGCTAATTGGTTACAACTTCTATATTTTTGAATGCTGTGTCTAATTATGATATTTTGTATGTTAGCTAGCTATTTTGTTTCAGAGCTACTTATTACCTCTTTTGGAGTTTGAACTCTGTGCAGATGCTTGTAGAGCTATTGTGGACAAACTACTCACTCAGTCACTGTTTTGGAGGACTTCTCTCGTTTGAACGCCAGCTGGTACTTGAGGCTCTCCACCTCCTTCTTCATCTGGGGCAGGTCCATCTCATCCATGGCTGCAGCTTATATGTAGGGCTTCTCTACCTGTGCACAGCGAGGATGTCAGCTAAATTAATGCAGTACCTAACACTGTTAAATAGCAGTCAGACACACTCCATGCAACTGTGCCCTACAGCAAGAACACCACGGAATACATTTGATTTATAATGACTACTAAGCAATTCCACCTACAGGAGGGGAGAATAGAGGCTATTAAATGTAGTACAAACAAGCGCTGCCAAAACTGGCAGACCCACTTAACACCACAAGATACAGGATACCTTCTTTTGTGTCCTTGGGGCTGAACATTTCCACTTTTGTAAAAGTTCTCAGGTTTAATTAATATGCCAAGTTTAATTATGTTTGCAATCAACATAACAGCCGTTCAACAACAAATAAATTTTAGGCAAATTTTGGTTAAATTCTTCTATGTTTCCATTTGCATTAACTCTATGTTAGAGCAGTGTAGTTTATATTCAATACCTGAAGGGAGGGAAAAGAGACATTGTTCTGCTTCCATGCCCAAAAAGTAGAAAAGGGACAGCCTGTCCCATTTCCTCCCATTTGCCCTCAATCCTCCCCCGTCCTATTGCGTGTGCTTCTGAAATGTAGTGGTGTCCCAACACAAAACTTCACTCTGTGAGATGAGTGCTTAACCCTCCCCTCCACACCCCATCATACAGAGTGTGAGCTGAAGCAAAAATCAAAAAAGAACAGTAAAAGGCAGTCAGCCTAATGTAGCATTAAGATAGCTTTAAGATGGATGTGATGCTCTATTACACTGATTCCCAACCTGCAGTTGCCATATGACACTAGCACTTAGATCTTCTGAAGATTGAATTTGCCAGGCAAACGTTGTAGTAAGTTCCTAAATCTAAGTAAAATCTGAGCCAGTCACCCATCTGCATATGATCAGTACTCCCTCTACACAACCTGTAGAAATTAATGCATCAGTATTATGCACTTTAACAGGTCATAAGCATATTAGCTGTAATTAACAGTGAAGATTGAGTATTGTATGATGTCTGTCTGTATGCTGATGAGAGAAAAAACAACAACATATATCTAGCTGAGTGTGTTTTCCTTTTATATTATATTAAATGTCAGGTCTCTATACTTTCTGTACTAATGTTATAGGACTTTGAAAACTGAAATCATGATGCAAAAGTTATATAATGTTACCAGTGCAGCCTTCTAGTACACTTCAACCTTGGGCGAGAAGGAGAAAGACGTAACCAGGTCAAAGTCATTACTAGCTACAGCTCACTTCAGGCAACTGCACTTCTGTATGAATGTACTGCGTGCAAACGGAGATGTTTTTCAAAATCTTTTTAGGATCTTTTTAGAACGCGATTGTTGCTGCATTAAGTTTAAATTGTTGGTGAATAGTTCGACACTTTGGGAAATACACTTATTCACTTTCTTTTCCAAGAGTCAGACAACAAGACCAATGTCACCCTCAAGTACAGAACTAGAGTCAATACAACGTTAGCCTAGTTTACTATGAAGACTGGAGAGAGGGCGTAACAGCTAGCCTGGCTTGGTACAAAGTGAGAAAAATGCAAAAATAATGCTCACTAGTTAACATGTATCTCATTTGGTTAACACAACAGAGAAAAAATATGTTTATTTACACTTCATGGATTTATGGTGAGCTACTTGAGGCAACTATTTCGTTGCAAACAGCAACTGAGCTGTTAACTGTGTGCAGCTTCCCAAGTCAGGTCATCACACTGAGGTTGCCAGGTTTGGTACTTTGTTGCGTAATAGCTAGTAATAGAGTGCTCCAGGGATGATGTATTTTTGTAGGCCAACCAGGACGTTAGCATCGCCGTGGTACCCTCAACAAAAAGCAAATGAAATTTTTCCAAAGCGTTTTTAATTATTGCAGAAAATAGGCTCTGCAGCAAACAAATATTTATGATCCATCCATGTTTTGTACAGCTAGATTGTTTCACAAATGAACACTGCTTTTATCATTTTTAAAGCATGAAGGCAATTGCCAGAAGTAAAAAGACAGCATTAGGCTATAAAGGAACTACACCACAATCGCATGAGTGTCTATACGCAACAAGGCTGTAAAGGCGGAATAAACAATGACGTTCAGTAGTCTCATTTAGCCACTTGTAAGGAACCGCCTTTTTTAAGACACATAATGGCTTCAAAATTCATGAGTGGGGTATTTATTGTTGTATTTTATGTCATAGAGCAAAACGTTAAAATCTCTTAAGCTTGTGTTAATCAGAGACCTTATTTCAGGCATCAAGCTAAAAACTCATTCAATAAACCCATTGATGTCCAAACAAGGGAACTGGATGTACTAAAATGCTAACTCATTCCAGGTTTTAAGACTCATTCCTATAACATCATTACAGATTAAACATACAAGATATAATGTGAATTATAAAGAATTGGTGAGCTTTCAAGATGTTGGTCGCTGTATTTTTTTTAAAACTTTGTACAGAGCCTGGCTGCGTCTATCATTTTCCCAAGCTACTTTAAAGGAAACCATGCCCCCTTTCATATGACAAAAGCTGTGATGGCTGTGTTCCCACTGAAACCTCTCACACAAGTCCTGCAACATATGAGAACTACAGTAGCTTTGAAAATAGTGACATGGGGCACTGAATTTGATGATTTCACTGTTTATCAGATAAAAAATGTCAAAAGAAGTAGCTAGCTAGCATGCCCCCCGGTCCCTCCTCTGAGAGACTACCTCATTATGAGGAGAGCGGGCGGCAGCTCTGGAGACAGACCTTCAGTTTGCAGCTGTAGCAACTCGACTTCAGCTAGCACAAACCCCAGTGCTGTGGGTTGGTGCTGGCCACCCCGACAACCTGCCTGACCAGCAAACTTTATGTTGTTGCCATTACACAGGTTAGCCACTAATGTCCAAGCTACTGTAGCTGTCATATTTTGTGGGACCCGCATGAGGGAGGTTTCAATGAAAACGCAGCCATGAAGGCTTTTGTCATATGGTTTCATTTGAAGTTGGTTGGAAAAATTATGGTTGATCTGAGATCTGCAAAAACTCTCGGCCTGACCAGTGGTCAATGCCTAACCTTAACAATCTTGCAACAGTTTCCCCCAGTGCTAGTTCCCTTCTGGCCACTACCAAAAATGATGGACACAGCCAGGGTAGCAGTTTCACCTTGCTTTCAGTCTTAATACTAAGCTAGGTTAAATATATGCTGACTCTGCAGCACAGATATTAAGATATTAACATTCTCATCTATTGCTCCGGGCTGCACGGTGGTGCAGTGGTTAGCGCTGTTGCCTCACAGCAAGAGGGTCGCAGGTTCGATTCCGGGACTCTTCTGTGTGGGGTTTGCATGTTCTCCCCGTGTAAGCGTGGGTTTTCTGCGGGTACTCCGGCTTCCTCCCACAGTCCAAAGACATGCTGTTAATTGATGACTCTAAATTGCCCGTAGGTGTGGATGTGAGCGTGAATGGTTGTCTGTCTCTATGTGCCCTGCGCTGGACTGGCGACCAGGGTGTGCCCCGCCTTCGCCCAATGCCAGCTGGGATCGGCTCCAGCCCCCCTGCGACCCCTAACGGGAAAAGCGGTTGACGATGGATGGATGGATCTATTGCTCTGAAATATAAATAGGCATTTTCTCAAAATGTTGAAATATTTCTTGAAAAACTGTTTATTTAGGATTTTACATAATCAACTGAGGCACACATATGCATTTGGTTGTGAAGTATTGTATTAAAAGGTAGGACGTTTGTGAAATGTATTGTGAGCCATGACCTGTTTGGCCCACAAACTGTGTACTATCTCATATGTAAGGATCGGGAAAATATTTGATCATATATTTACATATAATTGATGATTGGAATTTGTAACTCAGAAAGCCAAATATGCCAGTGGTCAACTCTCACAGTAAAATTGTTTCCGTTCTCTTTTCCTGCATCTTTTTCTTTGTCTGCTCCTCCCTCCCTCTCTCACTCCCCTCTCTTCCCCTCTTGAGTGTGCACTCTGTGATTATGTACCCTTGAGTGTGTGTGTGTGTGTGTATACTTGTGTGAGCCATTTAAGGATTCAAGTGAGTCAAGCGTTTGTCTAGCCTGCACTCAGAATCTCACTAAGGTGCTTCAACAAAGACACAACAATAGCATTTGTGACATTAAATAGTACTTGATATTGTGCAATTGTCCTTTATGACAGTTTAGTGAGTGAGGGGCCATTGTGAGGCAGGAAATAGTTGCTCTGAATTCAACACCTACTTCACTAAATCAGGATACGATTGAACTACATAAACCATAACAATATCATAGGCATTTGTTTTGTTTTTTATTTAAATAGTTCTCTACTTCACTTTTACTCAAATGCAGTGTAGTTAGAATTGTAGTTGGGAAAATAGGAAAAATATACAGCAAAACCAAGACTCTAATAATACAAAAAAATACAGTACATGCTTTCATTCTACATATATCTGTCTGATCATCTTAAAGCATAAGGCCCTGAACATGGTGTCACATTGTTTTTCAATGGTATGTATGCACCTCTATTACGCTGCATGTCACGTTTGCCAGCTATGCCAGCTACAGTAGCGTGGCAGTTGTTAGACTTGCATAGAAAAAATATTCTCAGCTTTTCAGCACCACATATTAAAGAGGACCTGTTTTTTGCTTTGTGCTTTTCCCCCCTTTCCTTCAGTGTGTTATATAGTTTTCTGTGAATGTAAAAGGTCTGCAAAGTTACAAAAAGTCCACACCAAAGAGAGTTCCTCTCCACCACAGAACCTCTACTCCTGAACTGCCTGAAAGGCCTTGCTTTAAGTCCTGCCTTTTCATCCATAATGTGGTGATGTCACCAAGTAACACTTTTGCAAACTGTAATACCTCCCTGGGAGTAGCAGCTCAAGTGTTTCAGATAGCATGTTAGCTACTAAGTAAAAACCCAAAATACAAGTATGCACCTGAAAATAAGCATAGAGCAATAGAGTGCTACAGGAATGAGTCCTAAAACCTGGAAATGAGTTAGCATTTTAGTAGTCATCTGGAAGTAAATGTTTTTTGTGGGTTTTTAGATGCCTGAAATAAGGTCTGTGGTTAACACAGGCTGAAAAGATTTTAATGTTTTGTTCTATGACATACTGTAAGATACATCAATAAATACCCCACTCGTGAATTTTGAAGCCTATGTGTCTTTAAAAAGGCAGTTGCTAACAAGTAGCTATATGAAACTACAGTGATTATACGGTATAATTACAGTGAAGTATACGGTATAAGTATACGGTATAAGTGAAGTATACGGTATAATTCAACAGTACCGCAATGTCAAGAGTCGTGGTCTGCTTAAATCCATTTTTCCCCCATTAATCATATTTTATCACCCGGTTGTGCAAGTTATTCAAGTTTGTAAAGCTGCCACACCTATAGTGATGTGTCTCTTGTGAGCATGATCACATAAATGGCTAGCTGATTTAAACAACATAGCTGTTTTTTATTTCAATTTCTTAGTCCCATATGACAATTACTACTTCATAAAAAGTGATTCAAGAGGAGAGATAAGAAAGGGTTGTGGCTAAAAAAAAAAAAAAGGTGACAGTGAGACAGGCAGTGAGAGAGACATAGAGGCACTTACAATATAGTTAGTCAGGTGTGTATATGTGTGTCCTTTTGCGAGTTTGAGGAAAACACCAGGTGTAATATTACATGCCAATGTACATGTGTGTCGTACAAATATTAGACAGACAGAAAGAGGCAGAGAGATGGACGGTTCCTGGCTGAGATCAGATTTCAGCTGCATCCTCCAGAGACAGCAGGGGGATTGAATGCTTTCCTCTTACTCTATCACTCATCATCTCCTTCACCCTTGTTTCCCCTCTCTCCCTCTTTCCAACTTTCATTTCTATTTGTCTGTTCTATCTATCTGTTTTCCAGCCTCTAGCTGCCTCCTTCCTGTTTCATTTTCTCACTTTTTCTCAGCTGTCTCATTCTTGCTTTTTTCACTTTCTCTCAGACAGTGAGATGCACCAAGCTTTGGAATAGACTGGACTTAAGATGTAAAAGTGGTGTGTGATGGCACACTGTGTACAGCTAATAGAATCGCAGAATAACTGACAGAATACACTCCAAAACATTTTTTCAGAATATTAATTTCATATTATGTTAGTGCTGATTTAGTCTCAGTCTTCTTGCACACACACACACATGTGTGTGTGTGTGTGTGTGTGTGTGTAGGTATCATAGTCTGTATATAAGAAGTGGACATAGTCACTGTGTCATCATCCATTGGTTTGAAGCCTTAAGTTTTGTATTTTGGTTTTCACCATCTTGGGTTTTTGCAACCAGAAGGGACACATAAGTGAAGTACAACAGAACATTGAATGAGACATTTTTAGGTGACCACAAAGGTTATAAGTGACTTTCATGCACTGAAATAACATGCTGTATTGATGAACACTTGAAACTGGTGATTGAGGCTGTAAACTCATGTTTACAGTGTTCACTGAGGTAATAAATCAAGTAACAAGTAGGCTCATTTTCTCATAGACTTTTATAAGTCTTTTGTAAATTTCCCCACTGTGGGACTAATAAAGGAATATCTTATCTTAAAATCAGACGTCCTTTTGCAACCAGATGAGTCACCCCCTGCTGGCTGTTAGAAAGAATGCAAGTTTAAGGCACTTCCACATTGGTGTCACTTTTCTGCTAGCGACAGTTGTCATGTTAAAATTGACGGTGGCCACCTAGAAATGAGAAGCCTCCTTTTGTCTGCCTCTGACTGAAATCAAGGACCTAATGTTCTGAAAATTACTGACAATTCAGAGTACTTAATTAGCCACCATCATTGCTTTTTGCATACAGAGAACCAAAGTCATGACGTCACGTCCGGGTTAGCCTCTGTGCCATTAGCTTCTGTACCTCAATGCGATCTCTCAGTCTGAATTTTTATTATTGGTCTTTCTGAAAAAAAGAATTTTTATTGTTTTGTTTATTCCTGAGGTTTACTTTCCATATTCTCGACATCCGTTACAGCAGTTATTAACAGAAATTGAAGCCTTTGTGAGTTTAACAAATTTTAACTACATTTACCTTGTGAGCACTTGACAGTGCATGTACTTACAGTAGGCTACGTCATTGTAACTTGGTGTCATCCATAAAATGCTCTCTTTTAAAGAATTGTTTCAACTTTCTGGCTGTCGAAAAACTTTTAAGCCATTCAGTTCTCTCTGACCTGGTGTTATCACAGACATGTCTGAGCTATCTGCAATCCTCTGGACTCGCTCTTGGACTGTGGCTGTGCTCGAAATTAATCTAATATACTACATACTACTTACTCAGTCAGTATCTACTGTATAGTGCCTACTAAATTAACAGTTAATAAAATTAATTAAATTTTTAAAAAATATGTCATTACCAGCAGACTGTTAACACTGTACTCAAGAAATCTCTGCATCACGTCTAACACACTGCACACATTCACACTGCCCGCGTGAGACGCAGGCCAGACATGTCTCAGCTGCGTGACTTTTAGAGATTAGAGGTCTCGCCTATTTTTGACGGGGGCTGCACGTTTCACGGCAGCAACAGACAGTGAAAGTGAACGTTTGACTGTATATTGACATCATATCAGCCACATAACTATGCTTTCACGGTCTATATCTGTAGAAAATGTCACAGACATGAAAAAAGTCTACATGTATTTTTAATCAACACTTCCTGCTTTCATTTCAAAATAAAACCCCTCAAACGTTTTTTTTTTCCTGTGGGCAGAACTCCTTCATTTATTAACACTGAATGAGCACACGTTTCTTGACCTTTTTCTGTCTAAAATAAATATATATGACATTTATAATGACATGATATGGTCATTATCAGGGTCAATTTCTGTGTAAAAAGAGCAGCAGCAGCAGCTGAAACACAACCAGTGTGAACAACAGACGCGTAAATTACGCAGCAGTGAGGTAACTCAGCTGCCACATGCTTGCCAAGCATGCAGTGTGTTCCAGGAATTAAATCCGAAATACATTTTGGGGCAGTTGAGTGTGTCCAGTGAGCTCATGTCTCATACAGTGGACAACTGCTTGGTTTTAATAGTGAAGTCAGTGTGAAAGTACCTTAAGCTTGAATTCTTTCTAACACTTAGCATGACACAACTCCTCTAGTTCCTAAAAGAAATCAGACTGTATAGAAGTCTAGGAGAAAATGAGCCTACTTCTCACATGATTTATTACCTCAGTAAACACTGTAAACATGGGTTTATTATTAGTTTTCATTAATTATGGTTTCACTCGCTAGTTTCAAGTCTCCTTCAATACAATACTTTAACCCTTTCACAGTGTGTTTTCAAATCATGTTAAGTTAAAGTTAAATATTTTATTCAGCATTTGGTTGTACTTAGGGCCACCCTCTCATGTTACTTCTGGTTGCCAAAGACCAAGATGGTGATGGCAAAAATGTATAATACTCATAGAATGTCTTGCTAATGTAGTATACACCTGGACACAAAATATGCTGTCTGGGTGCACCACATGCTCAATTTTACATCATACTTATTATGAATAGTATGTTAGTATGTGATTAACAAAGCCTTTATGTCAAAGCAGTGTTTTTCAACAATATTGTTCTCCTTTTTCTCATTTCACTCATCTGTCTACCTGCCCCTATCCATTATGTTGTCCCTATTCTCTCCTCTTCATCATTTACCGCTTCCATTGTCCTGTCTCCCTCTCCTTCTCAAATTACTCTGCTTCTAGTTTGCTCAATATCCACTCACGCACATCTATTTTTATCTTCTGCTTCTCAGCTACAGCTAATAAACATACAAGCAAACTATAAGCCTTAGACACCACATTTAACTATTAAATATCTAAATTATGAAGAAAGTATTGTATTGTATTGTCTTATACTGTGAGGTTTAAATCAAAAATATTAGTGGAGGCAGGTCCCCCCTATGCTGTGCTGCATTCTCACTGTCTTCCTTTCATTGCTCTCTGATATCTGTTTTCTGTCTGCGTCCTGCTGTCTTCCACAGATGCCTCCTCACTAAGTGCTCCCTGTCCAGTTTCACACTTCAATTAATCCATTGCTCTCTCTTTCTTTGTTGCCCAGCCAGGAGTTTACTGATAAAAACCCTCCAAAAATACATTCCACCTAAACCAGCAGTCATATTTAAAGGTGCTCAGGCAATTTATAAAAACACCAATACATACCATTGAAAATCTATTACAATGCGAAAATGCAATGTAATTTCATTTCATTTTTTTCCGAATGAGGTAGATTTTCTGAGCTTTCACACTGTAAATACAAGCATCAACCAATCATGTTTTCTGGAATGGGATGAGTTGCGCGTCTATATACAGTATGAAACAACAGCAATCTTTATTACTTCTTTCAACCTTGACAAAGGCAGCACAGAGCACATCCAATAGATCCATTCTTCCTCTCACAATAAAAGCACTGGACATATAATATTCACAGATGAGTATTTCACATTTTTGTTGTTTATACTGTAGGTTGCTCCACGGATGATGTATTAGACAGCTAAGGTTGTCGGGAATGTTAGAATTTTGGCAGGTATTTGGTTACCTTGCACAGCAGTCGGAATCCCACAACGTACAAGATCAAGCGAGAATCGCAGGATCGCATCGTATGAAATCAGGCTTTAAGTAATGTTAACGTGTTTATGTCCAGCAACCCAGAGCATGGACCAATCAGCATCCCGTGAGGAGCTACCACCAGCTACAGGCACAGATTAGGTGTGTTGGACCGACACAGAGAGACTGTGTGTTCTAAACAACAATGGAAGCTCCTGAAAAGGTGAATGCAAATTCTGCAGTAGCATCAGCAGAGTTTGACTGACACATGGTTCAACCAATCACCTGCCGGGTACTTTTTGAAAGTTCTTGCCCTTTTCCAAACAGTTTCCAATGATGACTTCTCAGATGGTTCCATGTAAGAAACCATCTTGATGGTCATGTTAGGTAGTTGGTCATAAACCAAAGTTTTGGACACATTAAAATTTTGACCTGATGATGGTGCTAGATGAAAAAACACCAGGATACCTGACCAAAGTCTCCAGGACACATTTTCAGGGGACAATGTATGCCTGTGCAAAGTTCATGGTGATCCATCCAAAAGCTGTTGACATATTTTAGTCTGGACCAAAGTGGTGGACTGTCTAAATGACAAACCGACAGTCGATATTGCCATCCCTAGAGTCATGCTGCCAGTATAATGGCATAGAAAGATTGAATGTTTTTCATCTCCTGCACTGGATCACAGTGTACTGTGTGATGTATTTTCCTCAACAGAGCTGCTAAGTCATTGTAGAAACAAACGTCTTGTCAATTTATACATAATGTGTACCATGGGTGCATGCACTATATGCTACACATACAGTACTGTATATACATCCTCATAGTCAGTATATTAACGTTACATACAGTAATCTATACAGTAACCAGCATACTCCCAGTTTGGAAAAACAGGCAGAAGTACCTGCATGGAAGCTAAGCAATGTACTGCTGGACACTATGTCAGTTTGGATCTGAAAGTCACATAATAACACAAACTAACTAATCAAGTATCAGTAGATCAGCCCATGTTCTGTGAGGTAAAATTACTGTTTTTGTGAATGGAGTTTGGTGGCTTTGAAGATAACAATAAAATGGCTTCTGTTCCCCATCAGAAAGGGCTGTCTGATGAGTAAAGCTGTGAAAATATTCTAAATATAGTCTACACTCAAATCATATTGATGTGTTTTTTTTAGATGGCTGAAATATATTTTTCTGCTGTCCACCCACAGCCGCTTTACATCGCTATCACACTATATTCACAACAATAGTTTACCTTATAGAAAATATAAGGTAAACTATTGTTATAAATTATATAAAATCTTTCAGTTATTTCCAAACTTATCACAGCTAATTTTGAATTAGCTAGTGCGAGCATTCACATTATTCATAACCTTATTGATTATTTTACTTTGGTAACCTACACCACTGCTTTTTGCTAACAGCAGAGTGGGCATTTCCATTAAAAAAGAGCAAAGAACGCAGATTAACACATCCTTTCATATGATAATAATTCAGTGATGTAAATTTGCTCCATTAGAACTAATGTAATCCAATGTAAATCTAATTTAGGCCCACCTTTCAAGTACTTCAGCATCAATGTAGTAAATGTTGGTTCAAATCAGGAGTGTGTGGTGTTAGGTTGAAGTTTGGTTGTGTAGTGTATGCAGTAGTTAATTCAGCTGATATGGAGCTGTGTCTTAACTGGGACACTTTGCCATGAAGGGAGGTCAGGTTTGCTTTGACATTATGCTAAGGTATTATGGAAGATGAAGAACCAGTTAATTAGATTTGCTTTACTAAAAACTATTCTTTGAGATCTTTTAATCAAACTTTTTCTTCTTGTCTGCTTGAAGACAATTTAGGCCATATATAGCAGGTTTTGTCATAGAAATTTGTTATTCAGTGTAGTGTATTTGTGTGTGTGCTGCTTTTTAAAGACATCGCTTTGGTGTGTGTGTGTGTGTGTGTGTGTTGTGTGTGTCTGTGTGTGTGTGTGTGTGTGTGTGTGTGTGTGTGTGTGTGTGTGTGTGTGTGTGTGTATGTGTGTGTGGTGGACTGTGGTTGTTTTAGGAGGGATGTATGTAGGTTGCCTGGTGATTTGGGTCAAAAGCATCCAGAGATTAACCTCTACCCCCTTGTCTCCTCAGCCTCACACAGATCTACTATATGTGTGCATGTCAGTGGAGCAGGTGGCACTTTGCAGAGAGCTACTACCAGTGCTTAATGTGTTGAATCGCTCTGTCTGAATTGATGACCTATGATGATGGCAGATACGGCATCTTGAAGGAGAAACCAAAGGTGAAAGAGATGTTTAAAAAGTGACAGAGGTAAAGACAAAAAGAAGAGGATAAGACGGAGAGGGAGAGATGCAAGGCAAAGAGACAGATGAAGGGAAACAGAGAAGAGTGCCACTATAGCGACTGCATTGTAAATAGGGACTAAAAATAGAAAGGAACAGACAGAGCTCCTCTGACCAGCTGACAGTGGAGGCGAAGAAAGAAGGAAGAGTCTCCTTGCTGTTAAAGTGAATGGAGATGATGCTGAGGGAATAAAAGGCAGATGCTGACAGAGGTAGGCTTTTGCAACCAGCCGGGGAAATTGGCACTCCGATGGCGAATTGCATCGGCCTGAACTGGACTAGATGGAATTTTGGTTTTTTTCGTGGGTGTCAGGGTCAGCTCTTACATAACTGCCCCACTGTTCCCTCCCCAATCAGACACCTTATTTACACTTTTAAAATGCATCTTGGGTGATTGCAGAGGTGGTCTGGAACATATTTGACCACTTATCTTTTGTAATGGAAACGCTAATGCTTCAACAAAGAGATTCAAAATGATCACAAGGAGACGCAAAATAACTACACAAACACACACAACCACAAGGACTCAAAGCAAAAGACATGCAAAACAACTATAAATAGTTGCAAAATGACCACAAAGAGACACAAAAAGTCAACAAAGAGACAGAAATTTACTGCAAGGACACATAAAACGGGTACAAAGAGAATGAAAATGACTACAAAGACACAAAAATGACTACAGAGAGCCACAAAACAACCATAAAGACACACAAAGTGACTACAGAGAGATAGAAAATGACTACAAAGACACATAGAATGATTAGGGAGACACAAAACAACCACAAAGACATCCAAAACGACTAAGAGACAGAAATTGATCACAACAACACACAAAATGACTACAGAGAGGCAGAGAACAACCACAAAGATACACAAAATGACTACAGAGAGACAGAAAATAGAAATATATTACAAGCCTTGGGTGACTGGGTTTGCCTGGAACACAACAAGCAATAGACTCTGTCTGTCTTGTTCAGATTTCTTCTCATTTCTGCCTCCAGTCAAAAACAACAACGCATTTGATCTTTGCAGATGAAAATGATGTACATGTTCATTTGCATATAAAGCGGGGAGGCGATCACAATTGGTCACTGGAGACGCACGTGGAGATGCATTCTGATGCCAGGTGTGAACTGACGTACTTCAAGCTGTCCACTTGAAGTTGGATCACCCAAGATGCATGTTAATGCCAGGTGTGAACAGGGCATTCTCTAATCTGGATGTGTTTGTCTATAAGTGTCTGCGTAGCCCCCACAATGTGAAAATGTGACTCAGAGCCAGGGGTAGGACCAGAGCGATGGGTGGCAGAGGTCCTTGCTGGTATCTGATTGGCTACCTTTGCTGTCCAACCTTGAGTCTTAGGTAGTTGGCTTATTAGAATCATGGATGGATTACTGAAATGGCCTATCAAGTATAGGCTTGGGAATCGGAGGGTCACCGGTTCAAGTCCCGACATGGACTAAGAACTGAGTGTGAGCTGGTAGCTGGAGAGCTGCCAGTTTACCTCTTGGGCACTGCCGAGGTGCCCCTGAGCAAGGCACCAAACCCCCAACTGCTCAGGGCGCTTGTCAGGAGCAGCCCCCTCACTCTGACATCTCTCCATTGATGCAAGTATATGGGTCCTGTTAATCGGCTGGCCAATTAATCGGGCCGATTAGTTGATGTGTGATTTAGTCCGTTTTCAGACCCTTCTAGCAATTCTTTCCAAAAAAGCAACTACCAACAAATCTAGCGACATTTTCTGGTGTTATTGGAGACTTTTGGAGACTGACATGAAAGTACGAATCACTCTTTTTAAAGAGCAGTGGGTGCTACCGTGGACCCCTCCCCTGCCCCAAAGCACTCAGGTGGCCGCCACATGCTCGTCAAGCGGCTGGTCTGCCCCAGGGCCTAGTCGCACAGCAGTCTCTCCTAGCTGCAGTCAGAGCAGGAGATGTTCATCCTTCCATATCCAGACTGCAAATGAATCACATGCACAAACCCAGCTGGCTGGATGTAAATGTAAAATTTTCTTTGTCTTAAATAAGGTAAGATAAGATAAGATGAACTTTATTAATCCCCGGAGGGAAATTATCTTTCAGTAACATCCCATCCAAGAAACATAAATAAATGTAAATAAATCGCATGCACTAAAACCTGCACTGCATTTAACTCACACATCTGGTTTGACCCTCATAATGACCATTTCATGTCATTATAAATGTCATTTATATTTATTCTAGACAGAGACAGGTCAGGAAACATGCTCATTTGTAAATAGTAGTAATAATACACAATTAAAATCTCGTACTATAGTCATTCATGGAGCCCTGCAGGTTCCATGAATGACTATAGTCATGTATGCAACACTGTCTTGCACATATTTCAGAATAAAAGCCTTGTGTTAACAAACGAAGGAGTTCTGCCCACAAAAAATGCTTGAAGGGTTTTATTTTGTAAAGAAAGCAGGAAGTTTTGATTTAAAAATAGATCTTGACTTTTTTCATGTCTGTGACATTTTCTACAGATAGAGACAAGTGTAGTTATGTTACTGATATATGATGTCAATATACAGTCAGAAGATGACCTTCATTGACTGTGACATATTCTATAGCTGTCTTGACTTTGAATCTATAGTTATGTTGCTGACATGATGTCAATATACAGTCAGAAGATCACTTTCACTGTTGCTGCCATAAAACGCACACGGCTCATGTCAAAAATAGGCGAGACCTCGAAGCTCGCCCGTCCGTGTGAGACAAGTGAGGGCGGGTGTGTGGAAGCTCTAACCCCAACATGGATGCCTAAATGAAAAACAACAGGTAACGCAACCGTCACACACTCGTCAGGTGTACGGTTTGGCCCAGCCAAGTCACAAGTCACTTATTCACCTCGTCCACTGTGTGTGTGCTACTCTGTGACATAAGTACAGCATAACTGTGGATACCTTCAAGCAGTAAGCAGCATCCAGCTGGCTACTTCATCACGTCTCAGTCTAAACTGTAAACACAAAAATACAGAGGAGTGGGAATCAAGCCCTGAATTAAAAATAAAAACCTAAGTAACTCCTCTGCATCTGTGTTAAATGCACTAAAACTTTATTTAATTTGACAAAGTTCAGGTTTTTTTTTATTTGATTACCTGTTTCATATTTTTTTTAAATATATAAATGCACCACAGTGCAGGCACAAATGTAAATTGGACAGACAGACCATAGGTGTTCAATAAATGTTTACTGAAGTTGAGAAAGTTTGTGTATCATTTGTTATTAAGCTGTTAAAAAAACAAATTCACCAACATATATTCAACATAACAGCCCCAAAGATATCGGCATCATGTATCAGCCATTGGCTAGCCTCATTCTGTTTAAAAAATCGGCATCATCATTGCCCATAAAAAACCCATAACAGTCGACCTCTAGTTCTCACTACTGTATTCACTTTGCTGCATCAGTTCTTTTGTTTTCTCTGGGTCCTCCTCTCTTCACTGCTTCCCTCCAAATACAAAAACATGCCTATAGGCCTATAGTCTATTTGGAGGTTTCTAAAGCAACCCCTGCTCTGAGCCAGAAGTAAAAGACAGACATCTACCTTCCTTCAAACAGGGTCAGGTGAGGCCACAGGAACAGAGGGAGGAAGAGAAACAGAGAGACAGAGGAGGAAGAGGTGCAGAGGAGAAATGTAAGTTTTATGTAATATTCGTGGGTTCCTTATGGTCCAGTATTGAGGTGTGTGTGTGTGTGTTTGTGTGTGTGTGTGTGTGTGTGTGTGTGATGGAAGGCTGGAGGAGGACAGCACAAAGTGAAGTACACTTAAAATACATAGGTGATCGCATACTTACATGTATAGCCTAAATTATTAGTGTGACTTTTATATTCAAAGGAATTCATTTTCAAGTCAGTTTGATGCCCATCTTGTATTTTATGCTGGACACATTAATGCAACTTATGATTTTTAGATTGTAGCGGGCTGAGTTTTAAAGGTATGGGCATCAATTACAACTAGGAAACCAAGAATCCATTGATACCAACCATGTCATACTGGCTTGTTGAGAAGGAGGCTAAAAAATGCTCCAAACTTCAGCAAAATTTTGGCAAGGAAAAAGTATCATGGCTATTTTCAAATGGGTTCACTGACTTCTGACCTTAAGGTATATGAATGACGATAAGTTCTAGTGGTACCCAGGAGTCTCCCCTTTACAGACATGCCCACTTTATGATAGTCACGTGCAATCTGGGACAAGTCAAAGTCATTTTTTTTTGTTAAATACAGTACCTGTGAGGGTTTCTGTGCATTATTTGTCATTGTTTTGTGTTGTTAGTAGATTTCCAATAATAAATATACACATACACTTGACAAATCTCCCTTTAATGTACATTTTGAACAGATAAAAAATGTGTGATAAATTGGCGAGTAATAGTGATTAACTATGGGCAATACGATTAATCTATTATTATTATAATTCTATTATTATATTAAGGCTGTCAATCAATTAAATATTTTAATTGATTGACAGCCTTAATTTTATACGAAACGATTATTGCTGCAGAAAGGCCTGTAAATCTGTTACAATGTGTTGGCACAAACAGGCCCGGTGACAATTGTATAATGTGGCTAAAAGAGGTAGTCGCATCTCTTACCTCAGTGATGCGCCGGTGGAGGCTGTTGCTCTTCCCAAGTCTGACCGGTGCAGTTAAACCGGAGGGGGGCAGAGAAGACGGCTGGACCGGCACGCGGATATAGATAGATATTTGATTTCCAAGCGCTAAAACAAATAACAGCAGACTTTATGTCCATTCACTTTGTTGTTATCTCAGGGATGCACTCTCAGTTTCCACTGGAAGAGATCAAGGGTAAAATCCGCAGTCTCCGGAGAAAAACAGACGGTGACGACCGGGCTAAGGCTGTCTGGAGTCTCCCTTTACGCGGTAGTTAGCTCGGTATTCCGATGTATGACTGCTGCTGAAGCTGCCTGAGAACGAGGAGGGGGGAAATAGGAAGTTAACGAGCTGGTCCGGTGCGCGCTCCGCCGTTCACTGTTCGCCTCTCTGCTGGGAGCCTCCTATATCAGCACCCGCGCGTGTGCGCGCGGGAGAGAGAGCGCGCGCGAGAGAGAGCGAGTTCCCTGAGGTTGCGTTTAGAGAGTTGACCAGAGGAGGCGGAGGGAGGAAGGAGGAGCAGGAGGAGGAAGGGGTGTAGTAAGCAGGTATCACAGGGAAGGAAACAGTCCTCACTCTCCAGTGTGTGTGTGTGTGTGTGTGTGTGTGTGTGTGTGTGTGTGTGTGCGCGCGAGAGAGAGAGAGAGAAAGAGGGAATGCGTGCGTGTGAGCCCTAATTGTCCCCCATTGCCAGACACTGGATTTCTGCCCAAATATGGCTAATTCCAGCTCCATCCGCAAAAGGCAGATTTAGATTATCACTGCAAGGGGGGCAAAACATATTTGGCTTTGTTTTATTTCACATGGAGAAATATTGCATCCAAGACCACAGAAGAAGAGCTGGTGCTTGTTTGACTTTATATGTTGTGTCTACAGTTAAACAGCTGATTCAGTGTTTGCATAATTGTGTGCTAGTAACCAGTTTGTCTGTCTGTGTAACCTCTGGATTATATCAAGCCTTTAAAGCTTCAGTAGGCAATATGTTTTTGGCACCATTGGGTAAATATTCTATAATAATGTTTCAGCATATTGTAATTCCGGTGTACTGAGGGAAAACTAGAATTCTGTACCTCTTCATGGCTCTGTTTTCAGGCTTTAGAAAAATGTAACCTGTGATTGAAGCAACCACAGGTCATTTCAGAGAGAGAGTGTTCCTGTTGGCTGTGATCCGGCCATGTGGGCAGTACTTGGTATTTTCTCAAGAGATGCCAGGTCACAAACTTTCTCATTTTACAGCTAAAGTACTGCACTGTAAGATGTTTCTGAAAACAGCTGAGGCAAAAAATAGGCATGAACGTAAAAGAATATTGACTCATATTTGATCAGAGCTGCCTAGTTTGACCAGTTTGTTGGAGTTTGCAAGTGATTGACACATAGCTTTCATAGATGGAAGCTGGATGACATGCTCCAGCTTGGCTCTGAAGGAGTGCACTGCAGTTTTCAGAATAAGACATTCAAGTATAAGAACATTGGGAGGCCTGGGAGTTTGAGGGTTCTGCACAGTATCTTAGCTGTTCCTAGCACTGCGCTCTTCTGGATTGAGGCTTCAGATGTCGTTCCTGGAATCTGCTGGAGCCACTCTCCCAGTTTGGGGGTCACCGTCCTGAGTGCTCCTACTACCATGGGGACCGTGTTACCCTTGATCTTCCACATCTGTTCCAGCTGTTCTTTCAATCCTTGATATTTCTCAACCTTTTTATGCTCCTTCTTCCTGATGTTGGCATCAGCTGGTATCTCCACATCTATCACCACTGCACTCTTCTGCTCTTTGTCCACCACCACTACACTCCTGATCAAAATCTTAAGACCAGTTAAAAAATTGCAAGAATTTACGTTTTGCACTGTTGTATCTTAAGAAGGTTCTAAGTAGAGTTTCAAAATGCAAAAAGAAGAAATGAGAGGAAGAGACTAAATGTTTTGAGCAGGCAATTTATTGAAAAGAACAACTTAACTAAAATAGGCTGTTCATCAGCTGATCAAAAGTTTAAGACCATAGCTCAAAAAAAACCCTAAAACAGAAATTAAAGTCTCAAAAACAGACTCAGTAATGAGTAGCTCCACCATTATTGTTGATCACTTCAAAAATTCGTGTTGGCATGCTTGATGCGAGTGTTTCCAAAAGGCTTGTAGGAATGTTGCTCCAAGTGGTGAAGATGGCTTCACGAAGGGCATCCACTGTCTGGAACTGATGTCCATTTTTGTAAACTTCCCTTGCCAAACATCCCCAAATGTTCTCAATTGGATTTAGATCAGGGGAACATGCAGGATGATCCAAAAGAGTGATGTTATTCTCCTGAAAAAAATCCTTTGTCAGACGGGCATTGTGAATCGCAGCATTGTCCTGCTGAAAAACCCAGTCATCACCACACAGACGAGGGCCCTCAGTCATGAGGGATGTCCGCTGCAACATCTCCACGTAGCCAGCTGCTGTTTGACGCCCCTGCACAACCTGGAGCTCCATTGTTCCATTGAAGGAAAAAGCACCCCAGATCATGATGGCGCCCCCTCCGCTGTGCCGTGTTGAAAAAATCTCAGGTGGCATCTCCTTGTCATGCCAGTAGCGTTGGAAGCCATCAGGACCATCAAGGTTAAATTTTTTCTCATCAGAGAATAAAACTTTCTTCCAACTTTGAACGTCCCATGTTTGGTGCTCCCTTGCAAAGGCCAAACGGGCAATTTTGTGGCATTGAAGGAGACGTGGCCTTTGAAGACGTTTTTTGTTTTTGAAGCCGTTCCTTTGCAGATGCCGTCTGATGGTTATTGGGCTGCAGTCAACACCAGTAATGGCCTTAATTTGGGATGAGGATCGTCCCGTGTCTTGACGGACAGCCATTCGGATCCTCCGGCTCAGTGCCGGTGAGATTTTTTTGGGTCTACCACTTGATTTTTTTGTTCCATAAACCTCAGGATCTTTTAAGAAATGCAAAATGACTGTCTTACTGCGTCCAACCTCAGCAGCGATGGCACGCTGTGAGAGGCCTTGTCTATGCAGCTCAACAATCCTGCCACGTTCGAAGGCAGTGAGTTTTTTTGCTTTTCCCATCAAGAGGTCTTGACAGTGTGATTACTTGACAGAAAATGACATGGAATCCAAATTTTTGCACAGATTTGGGCTTTTAAAGGATGTGGTCTTAAACTTTTGATCAGCTGATGAACAGCCTATTTCAGTTAAATTGTTCTTTTCAATAAATTGCCTGCTCAAAACATTTGGTCTCTTGTTCCCATTTCTTCTTTTTGCATTTTGAAACTCTACTTAGAACCTTCTTAAGATACAACAGTGCAAAATGCAAATTCTTGCAATTTTTTAACTGGTCTTAAGATTTTGATCAGGAGTGTATGTCCGGTTGGTTAGCCAGCAGCTGTTTGTCAGTCTGGAAGCTGAAGTCCCACAGGATCTTAGCCCTGTTGTTCTCCACCACCTTCGTGGTATGTCCCATTGGGATTTGGGTACTTCTACTCCATACTGGGTGCAGATGTTCCTGTAAGCTATCCCAGCCACTTGGTTGTGCCTCTCCATGTATGCTGATCCTGCAAGCATCTTACAACCTGCTACTATGTGCGGGTCTGTCTCCGGGGCATCTTTTTACAGCCTGCATCTTGGATCAGATCTACGCTGATAGATTCTGGCCTCTATGGCCCTGGTAATTAGGGCTTCTTCTTGTGCTGCCATGATCAGTGCCTCTGTGTTGTCTGTCAGCCCAGCTTTGTCCAGCCATTGGTAGGTCTTTGTGATATCAGCCACTTCCTCTATCTGGCGGTGGTACATGCCATGTAGGGGCTTGTCCCTCCATGTGGTCTCCTCATCTTCCTCACTCCAACATCTCCGCCCTGTGGTGAGTCCATCCATGGACCCACTACAGTTTGCCTATCAACCTGGCATTGGGGTGGACGATGCCGTCATCTTCCTTGTGGACCGAGCTCTGTCTCACCTGGAGAAGCCTGGGAGCACTGTGAGGATCATGTTCTTTGATTTCTTCAGTGCATTCAACACCATCCAGCCGACACTTCTGAGGGACAAACTGGAGACTGCAGGGGTAGATCAACATCTAACATCCTGGGTACTGGACTACCTCACAAACCGCCCACAGTTTGTGAGGTCACAGGACTTCATCTCAGACACGGTGGTCTGCAGTGTGGGGGCCCCGCAGGGAACGGTCCTGGCTCCGTTCCTCTTCACGCTCTACACTGCAGACTTCTCTTACAACTCACCAACCTGTCACCTGCAGAAGTTCTCTGATGACTCTGCTATCGTCGGCCTCATCACTGATGGGGACGACGCGGAGTACAGAGAACTTTCCCAGGACTTTGTGAACTGGTGCCTGCGGAACCACCTCCAGATCAACGCGGGGAAAACTAAAGAGCTGGTGGTGGATTTCCGCAGGCAAACTCATCCCCCTCCAACACCGGTGAACATCCAGGGATCAGACATTGAGATGGTGACATCTTATAAATACCTGGGTGTTCACCTGAACAATAAACTGGACTGGACAACAAACTCCTCTGCACTCCATAAGAAAGGCCAGAGCAGGCTGTATCTGCTCAGGAGACTGAGGTCTTTTGGAGTGCAGGGGACACTATTGAAAACATTTTATGACACTGTTGTGGCATCAGCCATATTTTATGGAGTGGTTTGCTGGGGCAGCAGCATCACAGCTGCAGACAGGAAGAGGCTGGATAAGATTATCAAAAGGGCCAGCTCTGTCCTGGGATGCTCTCTGGACTCAGTGCAGGTGGTGGGAGAGAGGAGGATGACGGCTAAGCTGTCATCCATGATGGAGAAGGACTCCCACCCCATGAGAGACACCATCAGAGCTCTGGAGAGCTCCTTCAGTGACAGGCTGCTACACCCTAAGTGTACGAAGGAGCGTTACAGAAGGTCCTTCCTGCCTACAGCTGTTAGACTCCACAACCAGCACTGCTCCCAGTAAACCACAATCACAGTCACATTCACAACAAACTCACTGGAAACACAAGTGCAATAAGAACTTTATGTACAATTATATCATTGATATGATGGACACATTTTTTCTGTCTTTACTTTTTTCTATTTTCTATTATGTATATACTAATTTATTTTATTTGTATTGCTGCTGTAACGTGTAAATTTCCCCACTGTGGGACTAATAAAGGAATATCTTATCTTATCTTATCTTACTCTCCTGCCTGAGGTTTCTGCTGTCTGAGGCATTCACTGAGCAGTTCGTCTGTGGGGGCCATCTTCCTGAAGTGCTCTTGGAGTTTCGATGTTTCATCCTGGACAGTGGCTCTGATGCTCACTAGTCCTCGGCCTCCCTCTTTCAGCTTAGTGTACAGCCTCAGGGTGCTGAACCTGGGGTGAAACCCTCCGTGCATGGTGAGTAGCTTTCTTATCCTGATATCTGTTGCTTCTCTCTCCTCCCTTGGCCAGCTTATGATCCCAGTGGGGTATCTGATGACTGGTAGTGTGTATATGTTGATGGCTCGGACCTTGTTCTAACCATTCAGCTGACTTCTCAGGATTTGCCTTACTCTCTAGAGGTATTTGGCTGTGGTTGACTTCCTTGCAGCCTCCTCATGATTTCTTCAGTTCTGATCATCTATGTCGTCGCTGTAGATCCTGGTGGTGTGGATCAGTAAGTCAATTTCTCGTTCATTTCTGGCGTACAGCTTGATTTCATCCATGTAGAGCAGGTGGCTGATTGTTGCCCCACTTCGTAAACGGTCTCCATAAGCAGTGTTTGTGATTATCTGGCTGAGGGGGTTCAGGCCTATGCAGAACAGCAGTGGTGGTAGTGCATCCCCTTGGTATATGCCGCACTTGATGTTAACTTGGCGCAATTGGTTTGGAGTTGGCCTCTAGGGTTGTCTTCCAGCTTCCCATTAACTTCTTGATGAAGGCTCTTAGTGTCCGTTGATAAGATAAGATAAGATAAGATAAGATAAGATAAGATAAGATGAGGGCTGCACATTGGTGCAGTGGTTAGCGCTGTTGCCTCACAGCAAGAGGGTCGCAGGTTCAATTCCGGCTTGGGACTCTTCTTTGTGGAGTTTACATGTTCTCCCCGTGTAAGCGTGGGTTTTCTCTGGGTAATCCGGCTTCCTCCCACAGTCCAAAGACATGCTGTTTAGGTTAATTGATGACTTGAAATAGCCCGTAGGTGTGAATGTGAGCCTGAATGGTTGTCTGTCTATATGTTGTCTGTCTCTATGTGCCCTGCGATGGACCAGGGTGGTCCAGGGTGTACCCAGCCTTCGCCCAATGCCAGCTGGGATCAGCTCCAGTCCCCCCGCGACCCTCAACGGGATAAGCGGTTGACGATGGATGGATGAAGATAAGATGAACCTTTATTAATCCCCGTAGGGAAATTCAGTTTTTACACTCTGTTGTTAATTTCACACAGTAGACATACATGCATTAATGGAGAGATGTCAGAGTGAGGGGGCTGCTCCTGACAAGCACCCCGAGCAGTTGGGGGTTTGATGCCTTACTCAGGGGCACCTCGGCAGTGCCCAAGAGGTAAACTGGCCCCTCTCCAGCAACCAGTTGGTCTTGGTCCATGTTGGGACTTGAACTGGTCACCCTCCGATTCCTAAACCAAGTCCCTACGGACTGAGCTACTGCCGTCCCCAATGTTGTATAGTTCCAGACACTCCAGTATCCATGTGTGTGGCATTGAGTCATAGGCTTTCTGGTAGTCAATCCACGCAGTGCACAGGTTGGTCTGCCTGTTCTTACAGTCTCTGTGGACTGCTCTGTCAACCAGTAGCTGGTGCTTCGCTCGTGTTACTGCCAATTCCTTGCTGTGCTTTGCTCATGTATTGGGGCGGCAGTAGCTCAGTCTGTAAGGACTTGGGTTAGGATGTGGAGGACCCGGGTTCAAATCCCCCATGGACCAAGACCAACTGGTTGCTGGAGAGGTGCCAGTTTACCTCTTGGGCACTGCCGAGGTGCCCCTGAGCAAGGCACCAAACCCCCAACTGCTCTGGGCGCTTGTCAGGAGCAGTCCCCTCACTCTGACATCTCTCCATTGACATGTATATGTACTGTGTGAACAACAGAGTGTAAAACTGAATTTCCCCACTGTGGGACTAATAAAGGAATATCTCTCTCTCTCTTCTTCTTTCTATTGAACCATATGCCTACTCATCTTAGCTGCCATGATGCCTGACAAGAGCTTCCATGTTGTACAGAGACAGGTTATCGGTTGGTAGTTGGATGGGATATATATATATATATATATATATATATATATCCCATCCAACTACTATATATATATATATATATCCCATATAAATTATATATATATCCCATATAAAATTTCTTTTAGATTTAGATGTCCAGTCACAGTAAAGATGTTCTTGCTAGCTAGTTTTGTTGTTGTTTGTTAACAAAACTGAATACTGCCATCAACATTTCCTTATTATTAGCTGTTGCCAAAACAGTAAAACTGATGTTTTCCCATTCTATGTGCTGTAGTTTTTGAAATGACAGTATATTTTTTCTTGGTTAGGTTTAGGAAAAGATCAAATTGGTTAGGTTTAGGCAACAAAACTGCTAATTTAGGTTTAGGAAAAGATTTAAAATAACTCCGGAAGTGATGTAACTTATCAGCATCGACCTCTGGTTTCATTCGGGATAAGAACAGCGGTCTCCTGGGCGAAAGTTCTGTATTTTATGACCCACTCATCAATCCAGACCTCCTTAGTGGCGTTTGTTGCTCCTGGTTCATGATTACATTGATTACATACAAGCTGATATTGTTGAATGTATACAAAATTGCAGCGCATTACTTTACATAGATACAGCTATAAACAGTGTAGAATCTCAAGGATTAGACTGGAAAAGGGATTGATTGGATAAGACAAATTGTCTATTCTAATGGTGAAAACCAGTCAAAAGTGAGACTATAGTGGCAGCTACATGTATCCTGTCTTCAGGCTGTGCATTCAGAGCCAAGCAGCTGTTCATCCTGGTGATATTTACTCCTGGGGATCAGCACAGTATTCTTCAGATAGGAGTCTGGTCCAGACAGCTTTCCTGAGCAGTGCTTCATTCCTGCTGTGATAAAATCACAATAAATTACTTTCAGCCTGGTGTTGAGCCCAAACTGGTCATCTCAAAATCTGGTCTGTGCTGAACCAGGAGATTTGAATGAATTGGCACCATCTGTCAGGAGAATTTTTGTAATATGAGACAGGACTCTGGGCTCAAATTTAAGGAAGTCAAAATAAGATGATGACTTGTCCTAAATTCAATGGAACAGCTGCTTAAAGGGCAGGTCCATTATTTGAGAGGTTTGGGGTTTTTATATCATTTTGTAGCTTCTCAGTAGTGTTCCTTATATATTCAAATCAAAATCTGATGTAGGTTTGGTTAGGTTGCATGATGATGCTGCAGCATACAATATACATTATACAGTATATAAATCCTCATGGCCAGAGATGCAGTAAGAATAGAAGGCAGCATACTCCCAGTTTGGAGAAGCAGACGGGAGTACTGGCACAGAAGCTAAGCAATGTACTGCTGTTTGGACACCATGTTAGTTCACATTCGAAAGTCACACAATAACACAAAATAACTGATCAAAGCAGTTGTAGCCCAGCAACTGCTTTTATGAATCCAGTCTGGTGGCTTTGAAAACAGATATAACAGCTTTGGTTTCCCACAGGAAAGGGCTTTCTGATGGCACGGTAAAGTGGATATGGGTGGGAGCAGCAGAAAAACAAATTTTAGCCTCCTAAAACAATTAATATCAGTTTAAGTGTATGCTATATTTAGAATATGTTCAACATTTTACTTTCTTCATAAGATAGGTCTTTCTGATGGGGGACTGACATGTTATATTGCTGTCTTCAAAGCTATTAGGAATAGCGTGTCTTAGTGTTCTGTGTTTCATGTTGCATGCTCTTTCTGTTTTTCACTTCCTGTTTTATTTTGGCAGGTTAACCTCTCCTCTCGTTTCAGATCACCTCACTTCCTGCCCTGCATGCTTCCCGCCTTCACATTTGAGCACCTCCTTCTGACCTAGTTACTACACCATTCACCTGCGTCCTATTGCCATCTCCCTGCCCTGATTGTTTCCAACTGTGCAGCGTCTATCACTCCCTCACTAGTATTTAATGTGTGCTCCCCATTCCCTCTGTGCCAGTTCGTCTTGTTCCCTGCGTCAAGAGTTCCAGCGTTTTCTAGTGAGTGATTTTGACTACCGGTTTATTGAATTTCTGCCTGCCTTTTTGACCTAGCCCTAGCCTGCCGTTTTTGATGTGTCTGCCTTTCCTATTGCCTTCTGTGTACCGAACCATTGCTGAAATTAAAGAAGCCGTTTTTTGCCCAAGCCCTGCTGTGACCTGTGTTGCATTTGAGTCCTCAGTTGCCGGAGTAATAACACAAAGCCACAAAACTACATCCACAGAAACATTATTTATCTCACAGAACATGGGAGCATACATGCAACTCCACTTCAAATAATCTGAACTAATCTTTTTAGTTATTTCCAAACTTAGTGCAGCCAACTTTGACTCAGCTAGTGATAGTGTTAACACTATTCATAACCTTATTGAAGAGCATACTTTGGCAACCTATGTCACTGCTTTTTGCAAATGGCTGAGTGGTGTTTCCATATGAAAAAAAAAATGGAAATGACAGGAGATGAACACGCCCTTTAAGATTTATACGAGGGCATGTAAGGGAAATAGAGTTATTCACATTCTTGTTAGACAGGAACATTAATACCACTGTCATGCCTGTACGGTTCATTTGCTGCTGCAGCCAGTGACCTTAGCTTAGCATAATGACAAAAGGCAAAAGTAGGGAGCCCAGTAACCTTTCCATCACAGTCACCGCCGCATCACACTCACATTCACACCCAGTGATGTTGGAAGTCTTCCCAAGACACAGATCTGGTTTCAGTACATCAGTGTCTTACCCCAGTAAAACCTGACCAGACCAGATGTGTGAAGAGCACATAGTTGCTGCATTACCTCACAGCTGCACGAGTCACACATCCCTTGTTCACACCAGCTGTAGGTAAGTGGTGTTTCTGCAGAATTTCTGCTGCTGCTCTTTGTACATAGAGTTTGACTTTCACAATGGCCATTTCATTTCATAACAATAATCATTTATATTCATTTTAGACAGAGAAAGGTCAAGAAACAGGTCAGCTGCCATGCACTCCTCATGTGTCTAGTCTGACCCAGGCTTAAGGAGTTAAGGAGACCTCCTTCTTCCCTATTATGGTGTCCATTCTGCTAAAGCTGACCCTTACCTTTAACCTTACAGCAGTAAAAATACAAAATTAGATAGAAGCCTCACATACAGCACTGAGAGAGATGAACAGAGGAGCAATTTATATAGGAGAGATGGAAACTTGTTATTACTCTCACTCTCCTCCCCTCACTATAGGAGATATGACACTTTATAGGCTCCATTAAGAGCTATGACCATCTTAGAGAGTACAGATACCAGGATGCTGGCTAAATTAGTCTCCTTCACCTGCTTGGGTCATAGTCCACCACTCTAAAGTTCCCCCGGAAAAAAAAAAAATCCATTTCAATTCAACGGCAGGAGATTTCTTGTACCTTCCTTCATTGTGCAGAGCCAGTGCACACTGAGAGCAGAAGCGGTCAACCACTTACACAGAAGGTGTGAAAAACCAATAAATTGTCTGTCTCACTGTCCTAGATAACAATGGAGGATTTTTTTTTTTCTGTGACACTCCCAAGGACACAAGGCAGGAGGTCAGATTGAGAGCTGTGCTGCATAGCTTCAAATATACTGATGCTACCTTCATGCCATGTCTTGTGCTCCGATGGGTCACTTACCAAACATCAGTATTTGGGGGTGAGAAGGAGCTGGAACTCCAAGTTGCTCCCCAGTCCAGAGTGACCATATTTTCAAACCCCCAGTCCAGGACCCTTAAATGTACTGCACACACATGCATGTGCTAATACGCATGCACCAAAGGTGTTTTCATCAGGATGGCTAACTTGATGCACTTGTGGCACATTTGAGCATGTAGTGGAATCAAAACGAAGGCATTATTATAGGTGGGTGCGTTAGAGGCTGTGACAATCGTGACTTTCACCTCGTTTAATCACAGGGCTATCCCCGTCATTATGTACTGACAGTTTGGGGGTGCTGTAGAGAGTTATCCTCAGGAGAAAATGACAGAACATTAATTTCTTTACATCATTTCTCATTGATTGTTTTAAACATTTTCCTTCCAAAATACCCAGGCCAGTGTTGCCAATTCTTTTCCAATGTGTATGTGTGTGTTTGTGTCATAGTGTAAAGGTCCTAAACACCAATGTGTTGTGAACTGGTCTTACCAAATCAGCAGACTTTCTCTAATGGAGCATCAGTAATCTGTTGAAGGACATTTAATCCCAACTCCCCAAACACAAACACACACACACACACTCACACACATTCACACAGAAGCAATCTCACAGCAGTGTGCACATTTACACAAAGAGCTGCGATCTAATCTAATCCAGACCTTCTTTACTGGCTCTGAACATTCATCAAATATGTCACATCAGATATAACATCAGATTAATGGGAGCGGGTGAAAGCGCACCTGACACTTCCTGAATTAGAAGCCAGAAGGTGTTTCCATAGCCTTCTTTATGGAAATTGCAGGGTGGGGGTGTTTCAGAGTCATCATTGATCTGCTATTTTGTCATATGTTCAAACTGTTTTAACTGAATCAAGGGTGAATTAGTCAATCACGACAACCAAGAGGTATGGCCAGTGCAGACAAACCTTAAAGCTATTCCGCTTTGGTCTGCACTGAAATGGCTCAAGAACTATTCAATGGATTTCCATGAAATTCTGCATTCATGATACCCAGACAATAAATCCTACTACTGTTGGTGATTCCCTGACTTTTCTTCTAGTGCCGCCAGCAGGTTGGCATTTGCAGCCTGCATGGTATCACCATATGGTGTAGAAGAAGAAGATATTCCTTTATTAGTCCCACAATGGGGAAATTCAATTTTTTACACTCTGTTGTTTTACACAGTACATGCTGATCTGAAACACACATATGCACAAACAGGACCCATATACATGCATCAAATGGAGACATGTCAGAGTGAGGAGGCTGCTCCTGACAAGCGCCCCGAGCAGTTGGGGGTTTGGTGCCTTGCTCAGGGGCACCTCGGCAGTGCCCAAGAGGTAAACTGGCACCTCTCCAGCTACCAGTTCACACTCAGTTCTCGTATGAATAACATGGCAATTTCTTAAAGGTGCTCTTGATAACATTGATAACATTCAGCCTCTAGATGTCACATTCTCCCATTTCCATTGTATTTACTTCACAACAAGTCACCAGGCATGTCCTACCAACATTAGCCATTTATCTATTTTTTCCACACTAACTAATGACCCAGAGATACCACGTGACACCAATATCGTTTTACTATTGGCTCACAAGCCTTAATAGATGTGAGAATCAAATGTCAGATGTCTTCCATAGAGATAAACAAAAAAATAATTTTAGTCCTGCTAAAGTTTTTAAAAGGATTATTCACAATCAACCTTTTTTTTCTGGAAGTCATACTTATTTGTTACCTTTCTGAAGGCTCTGTGGATATATTATTCTAAAAGATATATTTGTCTCCATAAAAATCTTAACAATAAAATCTTTAAGTCATTGTGTGTTGTCACTATGCATTTTTTTGCATATTGCATATCATTTCACATTACAGAAATATTAGACGCTCAGAGTAAATGCTCGATAAGTAAGGTTACGTTAGTTTTGTTTGAATTCACAATATTAACCAAAACTGCTACTGTGCATCTGAATGTTACAAGTTTGGAAATCTTAAAATGCATTGACATGACATGCAAAAAAATGTCCTTAAATGTGCTATGCTATTTATGCATCTTGAACAGAGCCAAACTCTCTGTTTCAGCCTCTTTTGTGTCTGGTGGTTGCTTTATATTTAAGTTTTACCTTTTGTATTTTCCAAAATGTGAAACTGTGCCTTTAAGCAACTGAGAAATACTGTAATATTACATTCCCTAAGGCCAAATGTGTCACTACACCTCACAATGTTTGTTTACTTTGGGGAGCATTTCTTTAATTTCTCTTCAAATTAAATTAATCATTATTGTGTAAATCTGCAGAATCGTCAGTAGGAAAAGTGAATTGCTTTGATCGAATCTTCAATATTGTTCACTAGAATTTCCCAATAATAGTGCACTTTTAATCATCTAGACTCATTCACAAAGAAACACTTTTTGTTGAGCATCACTCTTTCACTTTCTCTCTTGCTAATGTGACTTGAATGTTGAACTAGTATCAAGTCTCTGTGTGTGAAGGGTTAACCATCTCAAGTCGTGTGCAGAGAGACGGAACACATTTAAAGCTGGGAAACAGACACACACACAGAGGTGAGAGCAGTAGTGATGTGAGCATCAGCAGTACGTAGAGACAGGGTCTTACTTAGTTCTGATCATTAATTAATTATGTACAGTACATCTCAGATGGAATCTCCTATCAGAAACTTCAGCCTTACATTACTGAAAAAAATGTCAAACTGAACAGGACTATACAGTATATGAATGTTTCATGAGAAAGGTTCTTATGACCGAAACACTGACTCTTAAAACAAATCAATGCAAAGTAGATAAGCACCGGATTTAACTGTTGTCAGGCCATTAACTGTAACTGGAGCAAACCTGATTAAAACAAGTTATTTATATAAAACAGTCACTAAATCCTGACAGTAGTGCATGAGACACGTAATCTGAAAAAAATCATGTTTGCCTCTAATGGCATCTGCAAGATCTCACAGACCAGAGAAGAACAACCAATCAGAGCCGAGCTGTAGCCTTGCCGTCTCTGAGCAGCTGTCAATCACTCGCAAATGGTCAAACTAGGCAGCACTAATCACATATGAATCAATATTCTGTTACTGTGATGCCTATTTTTCATGTAAATTTTTTTCAGAAACATATTTTAATGTAACTGTAAAATGAGAAAGTTAGTGACCTGGCCATCATGCTGATATCAGTTGAGGAAATACCAAGCACCACCCACCAGCAACCTTAACAGTAATTACAAAATGTTTCTGAAAAATCTGAGGTGCGAAACAGGCATTGCAGAAATGGAATATTAATTAATATTTGATCAGCAATGCCTGGTTAGACCATTTGATTTGAGTTTAGAAGTAATTGATAGCTACCTTCTTTACATGAACAGCCAATAGGAACACTCTCTGAAATGACCTGTGATTGGCCAGTCTCTAGATTTCTGAAAACAGAGCCATGATTAGGTGCAGAAGTCTAGCTTTCTCTCAGAACATTTTAAATACAATATGCTGAAAGGTTATTATGGAATTTTTGACCAATGATGCCAATGACTAGACTTCTGCACCACATGTATTTTTTAATCATATTTGTTCCAATCCTACCTACAGTCAACTAGCCAGGATGCAAACTGTGTTGGCTTCTGGGGGCGGCAGTAGCTCAGTCTGTAAGGACTTGGGTTAGGACGCGGGTCATGGGTTCAAGACCCCCATGGACCTAGACCAACTGGTTGCTGGAGAGGTGCCAGTTTACCTCTTGGGCACTGCCGAGGTGCCCCTGAGCAAGGCACCAAACCCCCAACTGCTCTGGGCGCTTGTGGGTGCTTGTGGGCGCTTGGGCCCATCACTCTGACATCTCTCCATTGATGCATGTATATGTACTGTGTGTGAAAAACAGAGTGTAAAACCGAATTTCCCCACTGTGGGACTAATAAAGGAATATCTTTCTTTCTTTCTATATACACTCCTGTCATAATACAATACAATTGCAAGAGGTTGCTATTCTTTTATGCCTCCTTTTGGGGATCTACCATCTGAATAGACGATAAAACCTACTATTGGGTGTAGTATGCCCCTACTGACCCACATTTATGGTGTTTACAGTTACTGGTAACGGCTATATAAAAGCTTGACAATCAGCTATGATAAGTGGGTGCAGGAACGGACGCTGAACAAGAATTCCATTCATAGATATATAAACATGAAAAATGGGATGGGGTTGGTACAGGGTGAGAAAAAGAGAAGAGAGAAGAGTTCATTCAGACCAGTCAATGAATGTCTAAAAGAGGAGCGCTTGTGTGTTTCCTCTGTTTCTAAAAACATCCACTCTTCCACACCATGCCTCATAAAGAGAATATTCTATTCAAGTTTTAGGTCTTTCTCATCTTTCCTCTCTACACTCAAATTCTGACCTCATATCTGCCAACACTCAAAAAAAAAAAAAAGTTTTAATCTCAACAAATCCACAATAGAATATTTTACTTTGATGAGCTGCACAGAGGTAATATTTCAGCTCCATCTGTTTGTTAATTTGTTAGATCAGTATGAATCGATTGAGTGAACAATCAGTTGACTTAAATGACATTTTGTAGTCAAGCACACTTGAGTTTACAATGTAAAAAATGGAACATTTATGAAAATAGATTGAATCCTGCTTTCTCTTCCCTCATGCCCATCCCTTTCTCTCTCCCTCTGCTTCCATCATCCTGCTCCTCTCGTCTGACCCCACCACCTCCATCCCCCACCCTTCCTCTATTGTGCGTCTGGTGGCTCACTCTCTCTTTCTCTGTAATCCAGCGTGTCTCTTTGTGGCAGTACAGCATGTGGCTCAGCTGCACTTTGGCCCCTAATGGATCCAGTCAGTGGGGAGAATGCCACCCTGTTGTCTGTATCAAGGTCAAGCATGTGCATATAAGTGTGTGTGTTTGTTTGTGGAGCGGGCATGGCCTTGTGGTTTGTGTGTGTTCTTTGTTTGCATGTGCTCTTGCTGGCAGAGTCACATGTGTAGAACAATATACAGTGCAACTAATATGAGAATATGAGATGTAGTTAATAGTCAGCTCTCTCAACTTTGTGATTTTATTTACTTACATTATTGTGTGTGGGTGTGTGTGTGTGTGTGTGTGTGTGTGTGTGTGTGTGTGTGTGTGTGTGCATAAGTCTGTACTGAAACATTTTGAGTGTGTGCACATTAGAGTGTGTGCAGTGCTTTTGACCTGGTTCCTTGCTCTCCATTTTCAAAGAGAAACAAGACTAGACACAAGAGTCTACAGCCATGCTAGTATCATTGTGATACTGTAGTGGCGCTTTGAAATGCTAACATCAACATGCTAACACGTCACAATGGTAAATGTTAATAGAGTGAAAACAGTGATATTTAACAGGTATAATGTTTGCCATATTTGCTAGCCTCCAGCTGCAACTAGTTCACTCAGAGGAGCTCTCAATCACAGCTATCACTGTTACATCTCACACCCTTTTTACGGCATCAAATAACTAATTAAAACCAAACTTATTAAAAAAAAAATAACACTTGATCCTACATCAGCATGTTAAGAACTACCTAGAATGACAAACCATCTTTGGGAAAATTATATTTGATGTGTACTTTGACTTTTTAGTTTGGCCCATGTCCCATCCACAAACATGGAGGGAGCAGGATTTATGACCTCTACTGCAGCCAGCCACAGGAAGCGATTGAGATGTTTTTGCTTCACTTTTGGGGAGCTGTCGTGTCCTCCACCTTTATATATGATTTATCACGGTGAATAGGATTTTACATTAATCACTTTAAATTATTCTGGCATGTTTTAATCCTGGGCTTTTGAGAATCAAAATTGCAAGTAGGAAAGGAAGAGAAAAAACATATGCACACTCATAACTCAGAATCTTTTCTTTCAGATTCTAAAGATGATCTTTAGTTGCACTTTTTGCCTTCTTCAGACAAACACTTACAAAGTGCCCAGTTTTCTCCTAAAACTAGCATGTTAGCATATACAGTACAAGAACTGAGGATACATTAAAACATTTTACAATTACATTCACTCATTGGCTCATTTGTTTATGTGTGTGATGAGACAGATTGCATGCCGTCTAGCTGTTACTTATAAAATCAGACTGTATTCTATAGACAGAAGACAGTTACAGCTACACACATTTTTAATGTCACATAAGATAATATAAGATAAGATATTCCTTTATTGGTCCCACAGTGGGGAAATTCACAATTCACACATCCAAAGCATGTTTTATGTGTGAGAGGGAGGAAGAATCTAGAGCTTTGTGCTCACTGTCAGCTGTTACAGGCATGGTTATCTGCACAGATGGAGACAAGTGTTTTGTGAATGAAGACCGAACCGATGTGAGACATTTTGTAATTGCACATTCAGAGGCACTGGCAAAGATATTCTGCACACACTGTCAGCTGTTTGAGTCATCTTATCAACATGAAAGGAGAGACAGGCTTTTGAAAATGAAGCAGAATCACTTTCTATGAAGAGCCTGCTCTGTTGCGACCACCATTTAAACTGTGTAGTAACCCATCCAATATGTCTGCATCACCTGCATCACACAGGCTGGCTGTGTGTTGATGTGTGATTAAGGGTGTGGGCTGAGAGGGAGGGGTGAAAAGGGGAGTCTTGTCAGTTCTGTCCCACACAAAGAAGATAAAACTACTAATGGCCTGGGTTTCCTCTAATGGAACGCTGAGCTGTGTGTGTGTGTGTGTGTGTGTGTGTGTGTGTGTGTGTGTGTGTGTGTGTGTGTGTGTGTGCGTGCGTGCACCAACAAAGCTACATTCAGAACATCTCTTATTCATGGCTGCATCATGGCATTCAGGCCTGGTCTTTTTCCCTGTCTATTTACAGCTCCCTCTCTCTCCCTGCCTGTACATGTGGGCATCTATTCACATGCATCTACTGTTTCCAGGCTGCAGAGCTGCACGTATTGGCTTGTGTGGTGATTCTTCAGCATCCAACAGCGTCTCTCTTCTCTGTAACTCATCCCACATACATCACATCATATCACACTGCAGTGGAAGCGAACACAGGTTCCTTTTTCTGTTGATGCCCTGGAATTTTTGACAGCATCAATATGTAATGCTGTCCCAGGCCAAGGTCATGAAACATCTTGTATGATGATGGACAGATTTTACTGTATAAAACAACAATGTATTATTTTAGTCGGTATATTTACTTTACCAAGTACTATGCTTTGGTACAGTTGTGAGGGATTTTCAATTTAGTTGAGTATTTACATTTTATGCTACTTCATACTTTATGGTCTACTCCATGATCTCATGGGAAGGCGGTTAAATAGCACACCACTTTTAAGGACGCTTTCCTTGTCATATTTACACATGTAAAGCTTGCTGACTCTTGCTGATAAGACCTCTGTTGTGCCTCAATTTGGACACCTCCATTAGTACACTCACACTTAGTACACTGTGTACACTATGCACTTACTTGCATAGTGCATGAATTTCCAACCCTGTTGCAGTTTTAAACAGATTTAAACATGTGGTTAATGTAAATTGAAATAAAATACAACATTTAATTTTACCCATTTAAGGTTCAGTAAAAAAACATCATGGTTTGGCTTAAAATGACTACATTTGGTTTCACTTGGGACACGAACAGCAGTCTCCTAGGTGAATGCCCTGTGTTTGTTGGACTCATCCACCCCAACCTCCTCCCTACATGGACTTGTGCAGACTATGATTAGAAAAATATTTGTGATATATCAAAGGCAAACAAAATCCCCAACAAAATAGGTTTCCCTTGAAACGTAATTCACAATGCATATTTAGTTGTATGAGAGACGGGGCTGAAATCAAACATAGCTGTTGCATGTTCACTGCACTTCCCGGAAATTATGATTGTATCATTTGACCACTTCTTCTTCTTTTTAATGGCAAATTGCAACTGCACACTGACAGAGCATTATTGCCAACATTTGATCGTTATTGTCACAAAATAACTGCCGGCTTGTTTGCTTGATGCTACACTTGACAATCGTATTAAAAGGGAATAAAAATGTACATGATTTTTCTTTTACTCACCTCTTGTGTGTGCCCCAACTCAATTTTTTGACCTTTTGACTGGTACAAGTTCATGGAACTCCATGTAAACAGGAGGTTGGGGTGGTGGATAGGTCAACAAACAGAGACCTTTTGCCCAAGAGACAGGTTTTCATGTCCCGTGTAAAACTGAAAGTCAGCGTTCACTTATTTTTATCACAACGTTTTATTTACCAAACCTAGCTAAGTGATTTTGTTGCCTTTTTGTTGTGTTTTATTTCAATTTACAACATTAATTAACCACATGGTTAAATCTATTTAAAAGTCTGACCTGGGAGAAAATATGCTTTCCTCGAAAAGTAATGGACAATGCAGTTTAGTTGTATGTGTGACGTCTGTCAAGTCTAGGTGATGGGTTTCCTTTGTTTTCATGTTCAATGTGAGCACTTCCTGTTTGATTGTGAAATCCTAATCCTCCCTTTCGTTTCAGTGCACTTCACTTCCTGCCTGCATGCCCCCGCCCCTCGGAATGAATGGATTCACTGACCCACTTTTAGTCTCCACTCACCTGCGTCTGATCGTCTTCTCCCCGCCCTGATTGTGTTCACCTGTTGATAGTTAATCACTCCCCTCACGGGTATTTAAGCTGTGTTCCCCTGCCCTTCTGTGCCAGTTCGTTTTGATCACTCGTGACAGACCTACCAGCGTACCTTCCAGTGTTTTGCTACTCCCGTGTACCGATCGTTCTGCTTGCCTTTCTGTCCCTGAGATTTTGCCTGCCGATCTGGATTTGTTTGCCCTGCCCTGTCTGACTGCCTACATGTCTGACTGCCTACGTGTACCGACCACTTTCTGGTAATAAAGACCCTGCATTATTTCTAACTGCCTGTTGCCTGAGTCGTGCATTTGAGTTCAGTTCTGCCTGCCCTGATCGGCGTCACAGTACGAACTGGCCAAATATGAACTCAGCCGACTCGGAACAGGTCCAGTCAGCGATTCGCTCTCATGGAGAGCGTCTCCACCATCATGAGGAGCAGCTCACCGCCGTCCGTCAGGGCGTTCAACAACTTACGGCGCATCAGGAAAACTTCAGAACAGCCATGGGTGAGCAAGTAAATCAACTGGGTAATCAAATGAAAGAACTGTTATCCCTGATTGAAAACCGCCCGACTCCCCAAGCTGATATAACCCCAGCATCGGGGTTTTTACCAGCTGAGTTAGCGGCTACGCCACCTACTCCTGTGTCTCCCTCTCCGGTGGCGTTTTCCGGCTCTCCTCACCTTGCTAAGCCAGAGCGTTTTACTGGGGACTCTGATAACTGTCGTGCATTTTTGGTACAATGTGGTCTACACTTTGAGTTGCAGGCAGCCCACTTCCCGACAGAACGGTCCAAGATTGCCTTTATGATTACTCACCTCTCCGGCAGGGCGGAAGCCTGGGCGACAGCAGAATGGTCACGGGACTCCCCGGTATGTTTTTCGCTTCAACTTTTCACTGACACACTCCGGAAAATTTTTGATTTTACCACTCCAGGTCGGGAGGCGGCACGCGCTCTGGTGGGTCTCCGTCAGGGGAAGAGACGCGTAGCCGATTACGCTATCGAGTTCCGCACTCTGGCAATCGACAGCGGCTGGAATGACGCGTCTCTACTCGACACCTTCCTGCATGGCCTCGCCGATCCCATCAAGGATCAGATGGCGCCGTTGGACCTCCCGTCCGACCCGGACTCGGTCATAGCCTTGGCCATCCGGATCGATAATCGGCTTCGGGACAGAGAAAAGGAGCGAGAGAGAGAGAGAGAAAGAGAAAGGAGGAGACCTGCACTACCACCTCCCGTCCAGATGAGGCAACAGGGCGCCTCCCGTCCGCTGTGGCGCTCTTCTTCGCCAGCTTCCGCCGAGGGCTCTCCATCGCCTCCTGCTGCCACGGAGGAGCCCATGCAGGTGGGAAACACCCGGTTGTCTCCTGAAGAGCGACAGCGCCGACTACTGGAGGGACGGTGCATCTACTGCGGACATCATGGACACTTCCTGGCTAGATGTCCATTAAAAGGGCCAGGCTCACCAGTGACCGAGAGGACTCTGGTGAGCCACACTACTTCTACTAACCTCTCCTCTCGCCCTCTTATACAGGCCCAGATCATTACACCATCGCAGACCAGACAGCAACCTGTTCTAGTGGACTCCGGCTCTGATGAGAGTTTCATTGATAGACAGCTGCTGGAGGCTCTAGGTCTGAAAGGGATACCACTGGCCGAACCACTTAAGGCTAGTGCATTAGATGGACGCCTGTTATGCAGAATTACCCACCGTTCTCAACCAGTAACTCTCATCATTCAGGGTAATCACACTGAGACTATGAGTTTTCACATTTTTGACTCATCTGTGCAACCCCTAATCCTGGGCCTCCCCTGGTTAAAGACACACACACCTCACATTGACTGGTCTACAGGGAGGGTGTTAAGTTGGGGAGAGGGGTGCAACCTAACCTGTGTTAAATCTGTTTCTGCTCCGGTGAGGAAAACGGACTCTTCGCTTCCCCCAGTGTTGGGTAGGGGAACTACCTCCGCCCCAGAAGATCCGGACCTGACTGGAGTTCCCCGTTGTTATCACGACCTCAAGGAGGTGTTTAATAAGAGCCGGGCCACCTCACTACCTCCGCACCGTGAGTACGATTGTGCAATAGACCTTCTGCCAGGCACCACGCCCCCCAAAGGGAGATTATTCTCTCTTTCAGCACCTGAACGAGCGGCCATGCATGAGTACATTGAGGCCTCTCTAGCTGCTGGGATCATGCGGCCGTCCTCCTCTCCTGCAGGAACTGGGTTTTTCTTCGTTGAAAAAAAGGACAAGTCTCTCCGCCCATGTATCGATTACAGTGGCTTGAACAATAGCACCATAAAGAACAGGTACCCCCTCCCTTTAATATCCTCAGCTTTTGAACTATTAAAGGGAGCTTCTGTATTCACTAAGCTGGACCTGCGCAACGCATACCACCTGGTCAGGATAAGGGAGGGGGACGAATGGAAGACCGCCTTCAACACCCCCACAGGACACTACGAATACTTGGTAATGCCTTTCGGGCTAACTAACGCCCCGGCTGTTTTCCAAGCCCTTGTGAATGATGTCTTCCGAGATATGTTGAACGTCTTTGTATTTGTATATCTTGACGACATCCTGATTTTCTCCCCAGATGAGCGCACCCACGTCCACCATGTCCGCCAGGTCCTCCAGAGGCTGCTAGAGAACCAACTCTTTGTGAAAGCCGAAAAATGTGAGTTTCACGTGCCAACAGTTTCCTTCCTGGGCTTCGTGATTTCTCGAGACACCATTCTGATGGACCCCGAAAAGGTCAGGGCGGTAGCAGATTGGCCAACCCCAAATAGCCGAAAGCTGGTTCAGAGGTTTTTGGGGTTTGCTAACTTCTACCGCCGTTTCATTCGCAATTTCAGCAGCATTGCCGCCCCTCTACATGCCCTCACCTCTCCCCAAGTCAGGTTCATCTGGTCCCCCGAGGCCAATGAAGCCTTTAAAAGACTAAAACACTCCTTTACGTCGGCACCCATCCTCACACTCCCTGATCCCCAGCGACAGTTCGTAGTTGAGGTGGATGCTTCTGATTCGGGCCTAGGGGCGGTCCTTTCTCAACATTCGGCCAAAGACAATAAACTACACCCATGTGCCTTTCTGTCTCGAAAACTGTCCCCAGCGGAGAGAAATTACGATGTGGGGAATAGGGAACTGTTGGCCGTGAAGGCAGCCCTGGAGGAATGGCGACATTGGTTGGAGGGGTCTGAACAGCCGTTTCTTGTTTGGACTGATCACAAGAACTTAGAGTACATCAAGACGGCTAAGCGACTTAATGCTAGACAGGCCCGCTGGGCATTATTTTTCAACCGTTTCAATTTTACCCTGTCTTACCGGCCAGGGTCTAAAAATGGAAAACCAGACGCATTGTCTAGGTTATTTGACTCAGGTGAAGGGACTAAGAGCCCGTCCACCATTTTGCCACCCTCCTGTGTAGTCGGTTCAGTTACATGGGGAATTGTTAAAACTGTTAAAAAGGCTTTGGAGAATGAGGAGACACCTCCAGGGTGCCCCAATGATAAGCTGTTTGTTCCCAGGTCTGTACGTTCCCAGGTGATTCACTGGGGCCACACCTCCAAACTCGCCTGCCACCCGGGAACACGGCGCACCCTGTTCCTCCTCCGACGAAGATTCTGGTGGCCGGCGATGGAGAAGGACGTCCATGAATACGTCTCTGCCTGTACTATCTGCGCCCAGAACAAGCCCTCAAATCAGTCTCCAGCGGGGCTCCTGCAACCTCTGCCCATACCTCAACGCCCCTGGTCCGACATCTCTTTGGACTTTGTCACCGGGTTACCCTTATCAGAAGGTAACACAACCATACTTACTGTTGTTGACAGATTCTCTAAGATGGTGCATTTCATTGCTCTCCCCAAGTTACCCTCCGCCAAGGAAACGGCGGAGGTGATGTTATCTCATGTTTTCCGTCTCCATGGCTTCCCTAGAGATATAGTGTCGGACCGGGGGCCCCAATTCGTTTCTAAGTTCTGGAGAGAGTTCTGCACGTTGCTAGGGGCCTCGGTGAGCCTCTCCTCGGGTCACCATCCCGAGTCTAATGGTCAGACGGAGAGGCTCAACCAGGAGCTGGAGACTGGTCTGAGGTGTTTGGTGGCGCAGAACCCTACCTCATGGAGCAAGAACTTGATCTGGATCGAGTACGCTCACAACACTCTTCCGTCGGCGGCATCTGGCTTGTCTCCCCTCCAGTGCGCCTATGGTTATCAGCCTCCTCTTTTTCCAGTAGAGGAGGCTGAATCCAGTGTCCCATCGGCTCAGGCCCTCATCCGCCGCTGTAGGCGTATCTGGAGGGGAGCTCGCCAGATGTTGCAGAGGAGCGCCGCCAGATATAAGAGGTCAGCCGACCGTCACCGGAGACCCGCACCGACCTACAAGCCTGGGCAAAAAGTGTGGCTTTCCACCAGGGACCTTCCCCTTCGGGTGGAGTCCCGCAAGCTGGCGCCCAGGTTTGTAGGTCCATTTCCTATAACTCGCATTATCAACCCTGTTGCTGTGAAACTTCAGCTCCCCAGGTCTATGAAGATTCATCCTACATTCCACGTCGGCCGACTGAAACCTGCCAGGGAGAGTCCTTTGGTCCCTGCCTCCAGACCCCCTCCACCCCCCCGGGTCATCGATGGGGGCCCAGTATACACTGTCAGGCGATTACTGGATGTCAGACGACGGGGGCGCGGCAACCAATACCTTGTTGACTGGGAGGGCTACGGGCCTGAGGAGAGGTCTTGGGTCCCCTCGAGACACATCATGGACCCAGACCTCATCCGGGACTTCCACCGGAATCGCCCTAGCCCTCCTGGGACTTCTGGAGCCGTCCCTAGAGGGGGGGGTCCTGTGACGTCTGTCAAGTCTAGGTGATGGGTTTCCTTTGTTTTCATGTTCAATGTGAGCACTTCCTGTTTGATTGTGAAATCCGAATCCTCCCTTTCGTTTCAGTGCACTTCACTTCCTGCCTGCATGCCCCCGCCCCTCGGAATGAATGGATTCACTGACCCACTTTTAGTCTCCACTCACCTGCGTCTGATCGTCTTCTCCCCGCCCTGATTGTGTTCACCTGTTGATAGTTAATCACTCCCCTCACGGGTATTTAAGCTGTGTTCCCCTGCCCTTCTGTGCCAGTTCGTTTTGATCACTCGTGACAGACCTACCAGCGTACCTTCCAGTGTTTTGCTACTCCCGTGTACCGATCGTTCTGCTTGCCTTTCTGTCCCTGAGATTTTGCCTGCCGATCTGGATTTGTTTGCCCTGTCTGACTGCCTACACGTGTACCGACCACTTTCTGGTAATAAAGACCCTGCATTATTTCTAACTGCCTGTTGCCTGAGTCGTGCATTTGAGTTCAGTTCTGCCTGCCCTGATCGGCGTCACAGTATGAGAACATAGTTTTGCAAGAGAAAGGGTTCATTTTGCCATACTTCTCAGTCAAGACACACTTGTGGACATGGATGTTTTTCTAAACCCATCCAATTTGTCTGCTTATTTAGCATTAACTACAGTGACAATTTGAAATATGTTCCCTGAAAATGTTATCTATTAGTTGTGATAACAGACAGTCAATATGTGGTTGAATTTTAAGCCAATATGGATGATTTTTTTTTTCAACTAGGTAACCAGCACCCTCTCGTGGTAAAAAAAAAAAAAAAAGAAAGAAAAAAAAAACACTACGACGTGCAGTTTATATACTGTACTTTACTCCTATATATTTTATTCTTTTCTTCTAAGTAAAGTGCTCTGTGTCAAAGCTGTTTGTTAAAAGCACTTCAGAAATACATTTATCTTAACTAGATGAAGTGCCACCTTCCCCACAGAAAGTTGACAGTATGGGGTAATAAATCAAATCAAAGACAAACTGACTGCATTTGCTAAAGTGCAATAAGTGCATGTATTTATCTACTGTAGATGGCACTGGTATAGAAATGTCAGCAATTAATAAATATTATTCTTAATACTTGTGCACAAAGACAAATATGAAAAAAGATGTCCACAAAACTGGAAACAAAATACAGTAAATCTTCCCATTTTCCTTAAACGACCAGCGTGTACCATTTAGGGGGATCTATTGGCAGAAACTAAATATAATAATAAGATAAGATAAGATAAGATATTCCTTTATTAGTCCCACAGTATTAAATATTAATATTAATTAATTAAAATTAATAATATTATTATTAATAATTAATATTAATAATACTATTAAAAGGGTTGCCAGTCGATTCACATAATTAATCACAATTTAATGGTATGATTGTCCATAGTTAATTGCAGTTAAATCAAATTAATATATTCTTTATCTGCTCGAAATGTACCTTTAAAAAATGGCCATGCCAGTTTTTCCTCACCAAAGTTTGTACATTTGTAGTGTTATTTAGCCTCCTTCGCGACAAGCTAATATGACATGATTGGTACCAATGGATTAGGTTTTCTTTGTTGTTTTTTTAGGTTTTCAAGTTTCATATGATCACTCTAACCTGTATTATATATGTATGTATATGTAGTATTACAACCTGTTGGGGGCGGCAGTAGCTCAGTCTGTAGGGAGTTGGCTTGGGAACCGGAGGGTCACCGGTTCAAGTCCCGACATGGACCAAGAACTGAGTGTGAACTGGTAGCTGGAGAGGTGCCAGTTTACCTCTTGGGCACTGCCAAGGTGCCCCTGAGCAAGGCACCAAACCCCCAACTGCTCGGGGCGCTTGTCAGGAGCAGCCCCCTCACTCTGACATCTCTCCATTGTTGCATGTTTGTGCATGTGTGTGTTCGGGTCTGCATGTACCGTGTATAAGTTAACAACAGAGTGTAAAAAATTGAATTTCCCCTCGTGGGACTAATAAAGGAATATCTTCTTCTTAACCTCCCACTCATTTGCTTATAGATTTCCATACATTACCAAGAAAAATATTACATTCAAAGTCTTGCACTTTTAATTCATTCAGTGTTTGTTTGAAGTAGGTTATGCACGTAATATTTACCCAATTACATTATTATTAGGGCTGTCAAAGTTAACATGAAAATAACCAATTTACATGAATTTTAACACCACACAACGTATGATTTTTAGGTTGTCACGGACCCAGTTTTAAAGCTAGATGCTATAGATACTGGCCATGTCATATTAGCTCCAAGCTAAACCCTTTCTATTATGTATATATTATTTTATTTGTATTAATACTGTTTTAAAATCTATGCTTCTTGTTTATTGCACAATCCACTTTGCTGCTGTAATGTGTGAATTTCTCCACTGTAGGACCAATAAAGGAATATCTTATCTTATCTTATCTAACCCAAAATTTGGCAATGAAAAACTGGCATGGTCAAAATTCAAAGGGTTCCCTTGACCTCTGACCTCAAGATATGAGAATTAAAATGGTTTCTATGCTGTTGTTGCCTGTTTGGCTTTAGTTTGCCATGTTATGATTTGAGCATATTCTTTACGCTAAATGCAGTACCTGTGAGGGTTTGTGGACAATATTTGTTATTGTCTTGTGTGGTTAACTTATTTCCAAAAATACTGTATATACTATACATAAAGTACAGTTGAATAAAGCAGCATATTTGCCCACTCCAGTGTTGATAAGAGTATTAAATATCTGAGAAATCCCATTTTAAAGTACAAAAAAAGAACTGATAAAAATGTGAATTGATTTAAAAGTGGGGAAATTCAGTTTTACACTCTGTTGTTCACTCAGTACATATACATGCGTCAATGGAAAGATGTCAGAGTGAGGGGGCTGCTCCTGACAAGCGCCCAGAGCAGTTGGGGGTTTGGTGCCTTGCTCCTTGCACCTTGGCAGTGCCCAAGAGGTAAACTGGCACCTCTCCAGGAACCAGTTGGTCTTGGTCCATGGGGGACTTGAACCGGTGACCTCCGCGTCCTAACCCAAGTCCTTGTGGGGACGGCAGTAGCTCAGTCTGTAGGGAGTTGGCTTGGGAACCGGAGGGTCACCGGTTCAAGTCCCGACATGGACCAAAAACTGAGTGTGAACTGGTAGCTGGAGAGGTGTCAGTTTACCTCTTGGGCACTGCCGAGGTGCCCCTGAGCAAGGCACCAAACCCCCAACTGCTCGGGGCGCTTGTCAGGAGCAGCCCCCTCACTCTGACATCTCTCCATTAATGCATGTATGTTTGTTTCAGGTCTGCATGTACCATGTACGAGTTTAACAGAGTGTAAATTGAATTTCCCCAATGTGGGACTAATAAAGGTAGATCTTCTTCTTCTTCTTCTTCTTCTTCCGAACTGAGCTACTGCCGCCCCCTCATTTGCGATTAATCCAGATATGGACAATCATGACGATTAAATATCTTAATAGATAGGCAGCCCTATTATTAATATTATATTCAACTATTAAATACTTGACAAAGGTCCCTTAGGATACATTTTGAACAGATAACGTGTGATTAAGTTGCAATTAGTGGCAATTAAATATTTTAATTGATTGACAGTCAATTAATTACTTATTATATAGTATCATTTCTAATGTGCACTTATATGTGATTATATTACAGTGTAATTTGTACATGTAAGCCTACACAGTTCTTGTATTGTGTTTTATCTTAGGGGCAACGGTGTATTTACAGTGAAAGTGGCAACATAGATAACATAATAGTTGGTTTATTTTATGCACTACGACTTACTGAAGTTGAATTACTATCAACTTGCTATATTGAATCATAGTGTACCATTTTCATGGATTCCCTTTTCTCTATTTGTATAATAATGATATCCTTTAACCATGCATGCAGCTGCATGGTAGTTTTAGTTTCTCTGTGATGTTGCTCAGTATCTTTCCGCATCACACCACCGTACGGTGCACGTGCGTTCACCATAAAACGTGATGGTGGCTGTCGCATGATTGCTCGCTCTCAGCAGGATCCAATAACGGCGCAGAACCGGAGAAAATGTGGATATATTTGGGAACGGAGCGCTTTGCAGTTGGTTTGCAGAATTTACAGACAGCGCCGAATCCAATAGCACCTCAGCATAGTGGATTGTGGTAGGTGTAGTCAGACAGCGGAGAAAAGACCACTCATAAAGAGACAGGGGTACGCCTTTTACTACATATCCCACAACACACTGCGGCATTTCATTTTCGTGTATGTGTGACGGGGGGAGATTTAGGAATTCGTCTGCAGATTTAGTGCTGCGCTGTTACAGAAAAATGGTAAGTCTACAAATTAAAACAGCCATGTTGTTAAATAATTGTGTCACTAACGCAGTAAAAGATGAAATAACGCAAATTTCACGTTAGTTGTCAGCAGAGTTCGTCAAAGACTGTCAGCAGCAATGAATGCTAATAGAAAATGTAACGAGCTAGCTTACTTAAGCTAGCAAATGAGCCACATTAGTTAGCTAATTATAGCAGTTTTAAATGGCTATTGGCAATATGACGGTTCATAAGAAAGTGCACTATGGGCTGCCGTTTGTGGTGGCTACCTCTGGTAAAACTGTTATCTTCTTTACTATACTAATATATTTGGTGTTTGAACATTTAGCCAGCTAGCCGTCAGCATTCAACTTTGGTCCGGTGTGTTCCGCCCCCCTTCTCCGTGTCGACGCTCCTCTTTACAGGAATCTACTGGCTTGAAAAGAGACAGTGACGCTGGTTGGAACGGATTAGATAGAGGTCCTGTCTGGACAGTTTCACTGGCAAATTCTGCAACCTATTACCATATGAGCTGACAGTTCGCATACCTCTCTGTTTACATCAGTATCTGGCTGTCGGGGTCACTGGCTTTTGGCTGTCACTCTTCTCTCTTCCCTTTGTCTGTGTGTTGCTCACTCCCTCTCTGCCTCTGTCTTCCCTTGTGTTTTAGAGGGTTTGCAGATGCTGGTCACTTTTTGCAGTTTCCATCATTAAATTTTTGATAAGGCTCAGGGTCAGTGGTGCCCTCAGTCATGCAGCTGTTTTGTGTTTTCCCGTATGTCTCAGGAGGAGGGTCACTAACTTCAATAAGGAAGCAAAAATCACCAATATATAATGTAGTGCATAGAACAGTTTATGCGCTACATTACGTACTGTACATTGTAAATACAATGTACAATTCAAATAGAAAACCAGTTACTTCTGCAAATCTGAACTTGCTCTGTGCAGCTTTTTGTTGCGGAATTTGTACATTGAGTTTTGCTTGTATTTGTTTTGTATTTAAGTATGTAAATATGTACACCAATCGGCCATAACATTAGGACAGCATGGGCACCCTGATCAGTCTGTGGCTATGTAGCCCCATATGCAACAAACTGTGATGCACTGTGAGTTCTGACACTTTTCTATCAGAACCAACACTGACCTTCTCAGCAATGTGAGCTACAATAGCTCTTCTATTGGTTTGGACTACACGGGCCAGCCTTTGCCCCCCCTTCCTTGGACCAGTGTTGATAGTTCCTTACTGCTACAGACTGGGAACATCGCACAAGAGCTGCAGTTTTGGAGTTTTGGAGCGCTGTTAATTTTATGTATGGCTGATCTGTGTATATCACCTTTAGTAACTGTAGGAAACGGTCAAGTTGAGCAAAACTAAAACCACACCAAAAGCAGTGTTATGAGATTCTATCATACTTGGAGCTCTTTTGGAAATAATGAATGCAGCTTTAAGAACACAGATGTGACGTTGATAAGAAAATATCCATTGACAAAATACTTCCTGGACAGCAACATGTACTGTACTTTTTGCACTATAAGGCGCACCGGATTATAAGGTGCACTATCCATGCACATGTCTATTTTCATATATAAGGCGCTCTCGTGATAGTGGAGTAACTCACCCGGCGTTGCCTCCCTGTTCTGGTGAATGTGTGTTTGCCTTCTGTCATCCAACGCTCCCACGCAGCTCGCAATTTAACTTTGAACGATCTGTTGACACTTATATCTAGCGGTTGGAGTTCTTTAGTTAATCCACCCGGAATGATGGCAAGCTCCGAATTAGTTTTCTTCACATTCGTTTTGACAGTGTCGATGAGTGCCGTAATGCTCCGGCAGTCCATCCAGCGGTGTGGCTTCGTAGCTTACCAAAGTCGTAATGAAACATTTTGACAGATTTTTGAGGGCCCTGCACCACATAAAATTGGTTCGAGGTCAGTAAGCACAACCAGAATTGATACATAAGGCACGCCGGATTATAAGGCACACTGTCAATTTTTGAGAAATTTAAAGGATTTTAAGTGCACCTTATAGTGCGAAAAATAAGTGTTTGAAGAATATATTACCCAATACTTATAAATATATTAGTTTCTAACCTGTAATTTACTAACTGACTGATGGAACTTTTGAACTTCCTGTATTCAGCCATTGCAGACTAAATATGTGCTTGGAGTCTTATTTTCTTCAATACTTCTACAAACTATGAAAAAAAACCAATCTAGTCTAGTCTAATCTAATCTAAACCATCTTTCTTGATAGACTGAAGGTGAATCATTATGTGTGACTGTGTTGTTGTACTTAAGGCCAGTAAAGTAGGTCAAACATCTATACAACAGTAACTCCACTGTATAAGTTCCATGATGCACTTATTTCTCAATACCTCTCTTCTTAAACAGCTTTAAGCTGTGCTGTAGCCACTGGCAGTTGCCAACACTTCTTTGGCCAAGTGTGGGTGTGTGTTTTTTCTCTGCCTCTTATAAAACATAGAACCAACTTGGCAAGCATTATGTTTCCATCCTAATGGTAATCAGCCTCCTGCAGTGCTGCTCATAAATCTCCAGACTTATTATTTTTGTACAATGTCACAACATATTTCTTCCACTCATCTCCTCTCTAATGTCTCCTATTTCTTTTCACCTCTCTGCACACCTCCTTGTCTCCTTTCCTCTTCCTAGGCCTAGCAGTCCAGCTAACTGCTTACTGTGTATTAGTGTAGGCTTTGGGTTATGAGCAGTGGTAAGACGCCTCACTACAATCAATACTCCACAGCAGCCACCCCCAGCAGTCCGCCACCCCCCAGCAGATTTCAGCAAGAGGGTAAGAGACAGTAATGTGACATGGAGAGAGATTTTAATTAATTACCCAGATTATACTCATGTTATGTCATGTGTTACTGCTATAATTACTCTTTTTATTTAAAAAGTCTATAGTTTAAAGGGACTCTATGTAAGAATCAGGAACAGTGACACCTAGCATCCTGTAACTCAGGTTTGTGCTTGCACAACATAGACACAAGCGAGCATTGGTCAAAACAGTGAGGTGACAAACAGAAAACTGAACATGATTGACAGATAAAACTACAATATCACTATATACAGTCTGCTCCAAAAGTACTGAAACAGTGAGACTAATTCCTTTATTTCTGCTGTACACTGACAACATTTGGGTTTGGCATCAACAGATGAATACAAGATAAGAAATCAGTATTTCAGCTTCTATGTCCAGATATTTACATCTAGATCTGAGACACTGTAGCGCGGGCCTCCGTAGACGATATGCACACTGCAAGCATGTACAGAGGCATTATGCTCTGCAGTTGTTCTTTGCTATATACTTTGAAATGCCAGGAGACGTACAAACAAAATATTCAGCACTCTTATCCCAAATTGAGTGACTTTATTCGGAAATTACATGGAAACCCAATGCCTTAAACCAAGTTTTTACACAAGTTGAAACGAAACAGGTCTAGTTGTATTAACATTGAACCTTAATCTTTTTTGAGATTACATTAAGTACATTGCTTTAGGAAAAACTGAGAAGACATTAAACAACACATTTAAGTGTTTTAATGTTTTTTATTGTTGACAAATTAGAGCAAGGTAACACTTGTTTCATTACAGCAATAAAAAACAGGCATTAAAACAGCTTGTTAACAATTACAATTTGTTTGCAGAAGGAATATGAATGCACAGCATTTAACAATATCTGATATATCCTTGTGAACACCTTGACACATGTAGACAATAGTTAAGGAGCAGCGCATATAGTCCAAACAGAAGGCACATAGCTTTTGACAGGTCTTAAATGTTGTCCATCACAACTTCTCTCTCAATGATGATCTTCAGTGATGCTGGATTGAGATGCAGCTTCAGATGTGGAGAAGATTAGAGCACAGCACCTTCATACTCAACGAGGAGGATCCCAATGTCAATGTGACGGAATGAGCCATCTTCATCACAGTCCTTAATTAACAATAACGAATAAGAGCACAATCATGACATTGCCCATACAACAACATCAGTGCTGTTAAGCAATGTATCACAGTCACAGGACAATCAGACACATTGGAAAAGGTGTGAGTTTGTTGCTATTAAGGTTTCGTAATGTAAATCTTTAATGGTTAGAGCTTCACAAAAGAGCACCTATTCAGCCTCATTGTATTGGAGTGCAGAGACATAGGGACATTGTGGTGTACTAGAAACCACCAAATTACACAAAAACTAACTGGATGGACAGATTGTACTAATGATAAGATTCTTTAATTGTGTAAAACTATGTTAACAGGGTTTATCAAAAAGTGAAAATTCAAGATCACACAGCCATGGTCCTTTTAGATAAATGAGACAGTAAGAGGTTACTTAAAAAGCCTGCTTTGTAGATGTCTGTGAGGTCACCACAAAAAATAGGAAGCCCTCTGAGCACCAATTTGACCAGTCAGGATATTTCTTGGTTTTGTAGTCTTCACTGCATCTTCACAAGAACATTTAAAAATGGAACATAAGAAAATGTTTACCTCTAATAGTCTTTCACAGCATCTTCTTTCCGCAGTATTTTATGACATTTGACTTCCCAGTGGTCTCTCAGTGAACATTTGTAGAGATGTATGTACAGGTGAAACTGCTTGGCCAGTCTTCCCTCAAAGATGTCCATGTTGAAACAAAAAGCATGGCGGGGAGTCGGGATGTAGTTACAAAATTTCAGAGGTGCGCGATAAATGTGAAAACTGTAATGACATAATTTTCACACCCAGCGCAGGCTTCACTACGGCGACCATAAACCATGCTTGAAGGCATCTGCGAACACATGACATCACATCTGTTGGATTTTCCCAGAAAAAAACAGCCATGGTTCTTCACATTAAAAGCTGTCTACAGACTGATAAAGGAAACCCAGAAAGTCGCAGGTCTAATTTTTTTTAGGTTATGTTACAACCTGTTCACAAATTGTCAATAAAAAACGATTAAAAAAGGTTTACACGTTTAAAAATGTGTATACAATCTAAGGATGGGAATGGTTTGGTTTGCTAGTCATGGTTTGGGTCATGTATGTATTGTTCCGTTCATTTGAAATAGGTTATAAGGCCTTGTGTATTTTTTTCATTGCGTTTATTGTCGCTGTATTTACACAACCATAGTGCGTTAGCTTGGCAATGTATGTAAGCTCACCGGCTAACAGCAAATAGTAAACATACAAGTTGTATAGTTGAGTTGTGAATGTCTTTAGTTCCCTCCAGTAAGCAGTGTTCCAGTGTGTGCAAGGAATTTATTGTGAAGGGTGGAACAGTAACGGTGCAGCAGTGATGCACTGTTATTGACAACGGTCCAGACAATGGAGGCTGTGTTATTAATTTATCTTCATAAAGTTTAGGAGCAACTAAAGTTAGCAGTAGGCACTGTAGTCTAACTGTTTAGGTTAGTTTATGTGTCTTAGTAGTAAACCCATCAGCTGGCTGAAACAAAGCAGCCCCATGTCCTTTGTACCTGTATGGTTCACATCAGCAGACAGAGGACAGGAGGAAGGACTGATAATGACTGATGTTTGTGTTCTTCAGTCTTTATAAACACTCAGGAGTATGATTTATTTTATTAACATGTTAGATAGTTGATAATATGCGCACTTCAGTGTTTGTTTAATCACAAGTCATTTCATCATTGCAATACTGAACAATGTTATCATACATAGGCCTAGTATATGTTACAGTTGTTTAAAAAATTTCTATTGCTGGCTAACCCGATGCTGCACTTTTTGGTGATGGCCTGAGGCTATAATTTGTTTTTATTTATTTATTTTTTAAAATAACACAGTGGTACTTTTCTTTAGATAAGAAGCCCAGCCATAAGATTTGACAATGAAAAAGTGTTTTGCTCCTTATGATAGCTTAATGTTGTAAAGATAACCAGTTGTTGACTTATTTTGCCAAATAAATGAAAAGCATATTCAAATTGAAATTATAAGTTGGCCTCCTTGCTGTACCATAAATGTACCGAATTGAACTGAAAACCATGACCCCAGACCGTGATTATGAACCGAACCATGAATTTTATGAACCGTCCCGCACCCAATACAGTCCCTTCAACACTGTACTGTCTCTGCCAGTCATCTATCCATCCAACCCTCCTTTCTTCTCTGCAGAGCAGGATGGAGGCTTCATTTGGCCCTACCTTTTCAGCTGTGGCTGCTGGAGCTAAAGGTGATACAAAAATAATATTCCCTCTGTACAATAAATGCTCATGCAAATTCTCTCCATTACTCTAGCATTACTTTTTGAGAATTTGCCCTTGTGTTTTCAGCAGAAGGGGCCACCACTTACAAGCAGCATAGAAGAACTCCGTCCTCCTCCAGCACTCTAACCTACTCTCCCAGGGATGACGACGATGGAATGGTACATCCTCACACATATAACTTTTTACATTTTATGTTTTTCTGAGCCAGTCTAATGGATTCAAAAGCTCAAAGACATCAACGTTTATTATAAAGCTGCTCATTTTTGAAGAGCCTTGGGTTAAAAATACACCTGTAATGGGTGGGTAAAAGTGACAATTTTCAGTGTTTCACACAGAATTGGATTCTATCCGTGGTGTGACTTCTTTTCTCCACTGCTTCTCATACTTCCCAGCCTCCTATCACTCCTCGGAGGTCAGATTCAGCCATCTCAGTCCGATCTCTCCATTCCGAGTCCAACATGTCTCTGCGCTCCACTTTCTCTCTGCATGAAGAGGAGGAGGACACGGTATGACACCTACCACTAACATATGCTACATATGTCAGCAAACATAAACAGATGCTCACAAACACTTAAAGGGCCGGTCCGTTATTCTTTTCAGTTCTGTAGTTTCCCAGTAGTGTTTTAGCATCAAAATGCGATTTTCCAAGCCCTTCTAAAAACTTTTCCCCATGTGACCTGACATACTGTAGGTTTCTGCATGATGACGTTGCTACATGTAGTGTATACATCCTTATAGTAACTGTATTGCAAACGATAACTTAGATGGCAGTGGTTACATTCCAAGAAGCAGACAGGAGTACTGGCATGGAAGCTAAGCAATGTACTGCTGTGTGTACATCCTGTTGGTTCAGATCTGAAAGTCACACAATAACACAATAACACAAACAAATTACCCAACTGAGGCAGCAGTAGACCAAGAACTCCCACATAAAATGACTGTTTTTGCAACGAGTAGGCATTCTGTGGGAAAAAAAAAAAACAGAACGGAAAGCAGATGGACCCACCCTTTAAACATGATGTAATATATGTAAAATAATATGTAAAATGTAAAAACCCAGTGACCAGGTAATTTTGAAACTGTAACCACACTACAAACCAAGCAAATAAACAAATAAGTATGTGTTTGTGTACAGGAGCCCCAGGTGTTTGCTGAACAGCCATCAGTCAAACTGTGCTGCCAGCTATGCTGTAACGTCTTTAAGGACCCTGTCATCACCACGTGTGGAGTGAGTTTACTTATTTTTTTTTCCAGCCAAACTCTGCTTACCCTTCCTGTACAAACTAGGGCTTTCAATCAATTAAAATATTTAATTGCACGATTGTCCATAGTAAATCGCTATTACTCACAAAGTAATCACACACTTTTTATCTATTCAGAATATACCTTAAAGAAAGATTTGTCAAGTATCTAGTACTCTTATCAACATGGGACAGCAACAGCAAATATGCTGCTTTATTCAAATATATGTATACAGTCCCCTCTAAAACTATTGGAACAACGAGGCCAATTCCAGTTTTAGCGGCACCACCGGCGGATTTACCTGCCGAATTACGGAGACGGGGAACCAGAGCCTGCGCTCTGGTGAGGGCAAAGAAGGAGAGACGGAGGACCTTTAAACCCGTCCTGCCCTCGGTCATCATGGGGAATGTCCGCTCACTCGCCAACAAAACGGACGAACTAACAGCCCTAGTGAGGAGCCAGAGGGAATATAGGGAGGCCAGTTTGCTGTGTTTTACGGAGACTTGGCTGAACGGGACGACACCGGACTGCTTAGTGGAGCCGACCGGCTTCACTTTAGTGAGAGCGGACAGGGACAAGCGGAGCGGTAAGAGGAAAGGAGGGGGGCTCGCTGTCCTTGTTAACTCTCGATGGTGTAATCCCAATCACATCTCCGTTAAACACTGCATCTGCACTCCCAACATTGAGCTGCTGGCTGTGTGTCTGAGGCCTTATTATTTGCCATGGGAGTTCTCACACGCCATCACAGTCATTGTGTATATTCCCCTGGGCGCCGTGGCTGCACAGGGAGTGACGTCATCAGCTCCACCGCCGCTTTACAGACCAAACACCCGGACTCATTCATCATCATCAATGGAGACTTTAACCACGTTAAAGTCTCCAAAACACTAACCAACTTCACCCAGTATGTAACCTGTAACACTAGAGAAAACAGGACCCTGGACCTGCTGTATGCCAACACTAAGGAGGCATAGCTCCACTGCCCTGCCCCCCCTCGGAGGATCAGACCACAACCTCATCAGGCTGGTTCCCAAATACAAGCCTGTTGTTAGGAGACAGCCCGCCACCATCAGGACTGTACAGCAGTGGTCTGCAGACGTTGAGGAGGAGCTGAGGGAGTGTTACAGGACTACAGACTGGGGGATGTTTGAGAGGGTCCACGGTGAGGACATCGAGGGACTCGCACCATAACAGATTACATCCGGTTCTGTGAGGAGAGCATCGTACCCGCCAAAAAGGTACGTTACTTTCCCAACAACAAGCCCTGGATCACAGGGCACATCAAAACCCTGTTGAACAGGAAGAAGAGGGCTTTCATGGCCAGGGACACAGAGGGGACCAAGGCTGTCCAGAAGGACCTGAAGAAGGAGCTTCAGCTGGCTAAGGACACCTACAAAGACAAACTGGAGGGGAAATTACAAGCCAGCAGCTCCAGGGAGGTGTGAGGAGGCTTCAGGAGGATAACGGGCTACAAACAGCCGGGCCCTGCAGTGGAGGGGACGCTGGAACAGGCAAACCAGTTAAACCTGTTCTTCAACAGGTTTGACCATCTGGCCCCCAACAGCCCAGCAGGACATCCTGAGCCTCCAACCACCAACTCTGGAGCCCCCCTCACCCCTCTCCCCCCTCCCCCTCTTCTTCCTCTCCTTCCCATCCTAACCTCTCCATCCCCTCCTCCCACTACACCCTCCCTGCCCCCTCCTCTCCCTTCAACCCCAGCACCCCTCCCCCCACTTCCTCCACTCTCCTGCCCTCACCTCTCCCACCCCTCATCTCTCTCCCCCTTCCCTCTCAGCACTTCAACACCAGCACCATCCCTGATGAAACAACTCTCCAGGGTCAACACCAACAAGGCCAGGGGGCCTGACAACATCAACCCCAGGGTGCTCAAGGCGTGTTCAGGGCAGCTGGCAGGAGCGTTCCAGCACCTCTTCAACCTCTCTCTCAGGCTGAAGAAGGTACCACAGCTCTGGAAGACCTCCTGCATCGTCCCCGTGTCCAAGAAAGGACTCCCTAGCACCCTCAACGACCACAGGCCAGTCGCTCTGACGTCACGCGTCATGAAGATCCTGGAGAGACTGGTCCTGCAGCACCTCAGGCCCCTGGTGAGTGACTCCCTGGAGTGACTCCCTACAGTTTGCATACCAGGCAAACATTGGCGTGGACGACGCCATCATCTACATGCTCCACAGAGCCTACACGCACCTGGAGAAGCCGCAGAGCACAGTGAGAGTGTTCATGTTCTTCGACTTCTCCAGTGCATTCAATACAGTCCAACCACACCGGCTAGCTGAGAAGCTCTCAGCTATGCAGGTGGACCACGACCTGGTGGACTGGATTACGGACTACCTCACCAGCAGACCACAGTATGTCAGACTGCAGGGCAGCCTGTCTGACGTGCTGGTGAGCAACACTGGTGCTCCCCAGGGAACTGTGCTGTCACCGTTCCTATTCACCATCTACACCTCCGACTTCTGCTTCAACTCCGGAACATGCCACCTGCAGAAGTTCTCCGATGACTCCTCCATCGTCGGCTGCATCACAGATGACAACGAGGAGGAGTACAGGACCCTTGTGGAGAACTTCGTGAGGTGGTGCGACACCAACCACCTCCAGCTCAATATTGGCAAGACCAAAGAGCTGGTGGTGGATTTCCAGAGGAGGAGGAAGAGCTCCCCTACTCCCATCACCACCCGTGGAGAGGAGGTGGAGGTGGTGGACAACTACAAGTTCTTGGGAGTTCACTTAAACAATAAACTGGACTGGTCCAACAACTCCGAGGCCCTCTAGAGGAAGGGACAGAGCAAACTATTCTTCCTGAGGAGGCTGAGGACCTTCAACGTGTGCACCAGGCTACTTCAGATGTTTTACCAGTCTGTAGTAGCCAGCTTTCTGTTCTTCGCCGTGGCATGTTGGGAGGGTGGCATCAGCACCATGGATGCCACCAAACTTAACAAACTGGTGAGGAGGGCTGGGTCTGTGGTTGGATGTGAGCTGGACAGTCTGGAGGTGGTGGCAGAGGGGAGGACCAAGAGGAAGCTGGAGTCTATTCTGAAGAACCCCTCCCACCCCCTCTATGACCAACTGGTCCAGATGAGGAGTACATTCAGCCAGAGACTGATCCCCCCTCGGCACACTACAAACCGTCTGGGTTCTTTTGGTGGCCATCAGGCTCCATAACCAAGGTCTGACCCCTATGTGACTCTGACCATCTGCTCCGTATTTATTCCAAATGTGTATAATTACATATAATTATATAATTACATATATGTGTATATATATATATATGCTATGCATATACAATACTCACCACCACCGCTGCACTTAAGTTATTACTGTTACTTACTTACTTATTTTATTGTTTATTCTCTTCATTGCACCTTCTTTCCTTCATTGCACCTTCTCTTTTAATTTTTACTATACTGTATTTATCTGTACTGTGTTGATGCTGCTATGACACCCGAATTTCCCTCCGGGGATTAATAAAGGTTCATCTTATATTATCTTATCTTATCTTCTAGGACAAAGTCTTACAGACTGAGACAAAGATAAACCTTTAACAAAATGATGGAAAGGCTAATGTGAGGAGAATGAAATGATCCGCTCATGATCCCAAACGCGCAAGCTCACACAAACAAATTAGCTTATGTTTGGAGTGTTACGTCGCCTCATTCACCACAAGCTAGATGGATTTCTAAGGTTTTCTAGTTTCATATGATACCAGTGACTAGCTTTAAAACTAAGCCTCCTACAAACTAAAAAATGAAAGTTGCCTTCATGCGTTTAAAGAACTAATGGTGCTAAAAAAAAAATAGATTTAATGCGTTATTATCACATCAAATCCTACTAGATCATTAGAAAAATTATAAAATTAACTGTCAAGGGAGGTGGAGCTTAATGAATGGTTAGTTGTATTCAAAGTTATTCTGATAAAAAGAATAAGAACACATAAACATTTCACCTTGCCCGTTCCCTCTTCCTCAGCACACCTTCTGCAGACGATGTGCCTTGACATCAGGTGAGACTGAAAAATGTGTTTCTTTCAAACATGCCAGCACTTCTGCTGTAGTTGAAACTTAATGAATTCTAACCTTACATTCATGTTCGTCCTCATCGCAGACAAGTGCCCAGTGGATGCAGCTAAGTTAACAGTCGTGGTGAACAACATTGCAGTAGCCGAGCAGATCGGTGAGCTGTTCATTCACTGTAAATACGGCTGCAGGGCCACAGCCAGCGCTGCAGGTGGGGCCACGGCCTCCGCCGCCACAGTGGCTGCAAAACCTGGAATGTACGAGGTAGACCCACTGGGCTGCCCGTTCACCATCAAACTGTCCACACGCAAGTAAGGACTACAGAATGGGTTTTAATAGGATGTTGTTTTACTACTGCCTCTCTATGAATGCAGTGTGACATACAGTAAAACACATAGCAAAGCTGTTACTGTTTCCTTTCTCATATCTGCAGAGAACATGAGGCCAGTTGTGATTACCGGCCAGTCCGCTGTCCCAACAACCCTTCCTGCCCCCCGCTGCTCACCATGAACCTTGAGGCTCACCTCAAAGAATGTGAACACATCAAGTGTCCACACTCCAAATACGGGTGAATCCTAAAAACACACTTTAACGATTTATTTTACCGCATCTCCATTTCTTACACAGTACATCAGATATAATAATACAAGTGTGCATTCCATCTCTTGCTCAAATTCTCACTCTTTATATTTGTCTCATTTTGTTTCATTCAAACTGCTAAAGGGTAACTTGGGCATTTTTCAACCTGAACCACATTTTTCCATGTGTTTATGTCTAAGGGACTAAACGAGGGGAAATTCAATTTTTACACTTTGTTGTTAACTTATGCACAGTACATGCAGACCCGAAATACGCACATGCACAAACAGGACCCATATACATGCATCAATGGAGAGATGTCAGAGTGAGGGGGCTGCTCCTGACAAGTGCCCCGAGCAGTTGGGGGTTTGGTGCCTTGCTCAGGGGCACCTCAGCAGTGCCCAAGAGGTAAACTGGCACCTCTCCAGCTATCAGTTCACACTCAGTTCTTGGTTCATGTCGGGACTTGAAACGGTGACCCTCCGATTCCCAAGCCAACTCCCTACAGACTGAGCTACTGCCGCCCCCACAGCAATATCGGCAAATTGGTCCAGTATTGGGGATAACATTGTAACCGGCTGCAAGGGCAAGTAGCATCAATTTAACATTACATCCACTTAAGTGCTTAAGTGTACATACACAAACATGGGAAAATAAAGTTCAGGTTGGAATCAGAATTAACCTTTAATGAACTATGCCTTGCCTCTGCCTCTTCTCTTCTCATTGACAGCTGTACGTTCATTGGTAACCAGGACACGTATGAAACACACCTGGAGGTGTGTAAATTTGAGGGTCTGAAGGAGTTTCTGCAGCAGACTGATGATAGGTGAGCAGACATACTCATACACATCACAAGTGGCGCTATTGTTCAAGACTTCATCAAATTCAAATTCAAATTCAAGACTTGATATTGTCTCATCTGAAGAACTTGGTCTTCAGACATCCAAATATTGGGTTCTGTTTCTTTGTGTGTGTGTGTGTGTGTGTGTGTGTGTGTGTGTGTGTGTGTGTGTGTGTGTGTGTGTGTGTGTGTGTGTGTGTGTGTGTGTGTGTGTGTGTGTATATGTATTACTATGCTGTGGGGACATGAATCTGTTGACACAGTCACATTGTGGAGACTTGCCTTCCTGTTGGGGACAAAATGCATGTCCCCATAACGTATGTGTGTGCGTGTGTGTGTTTATGTGTGTGCGTGGGTGCGTGCACACACCGGGCACGGTTCAGGTAAAAATCAGAACCGTTTGGTTCGCTAGTCACTGTTCAGTTCATGTATGTATCGTTCAGTTCGTTTGAAATAGGGTATGAGGCCGATTATGGCTGGGACACGGGCGGACAAGAATGTGAGGTAGCACACTTGCACAGTGTAACTGAATCTGTGGTTGTGTGTTGTTATTGGCTCAATTTCTGGCGAGGGCTGACCAGATTTTACTGCCCATGCGTCGTACCACCAAAGATACAAAGCATTGATGACTCGTGACCCAGCCGCCTTCCTTCTCAAACTTCTCAGTTGGCAGAGACATTGATTAAGTGCAGAGTACAGCTGTCATTCCGAAATGACATCATAGGAAATGGTGAGTGGACACAATAAAGACCACCAGCGTTGTTTCACTCTGTTGTTTGGGAGCATTACAGATTTGGTGTTATGTATGATAGTGTCGGGGAAAAAAGTGGTGGATAAAATGTCAACTGTGTGTAAGCACTGTGCAACACATGTGGCTTATGCTACCGACAATACTTCCAATATGATGATCCCAGCAGCATTTGAACAGCCTCTATATGCAGACTCAGAACAAAAAACAGAACTAAAGCAGTTGTGGAGGACACTGGATTTCAGTATATGATTAGGGTACTTAAGCCATAATAGAGCTATAATATGCTGTCTTGCAGACACATAAGCTGCACAGTAATCCCCGAACTATATGAACAGACACAACGATGAATTGTAAAAGAACTGTCGAACACAGACCATGTAGTTCTGATCACAGACGGATGGACATCCAGGGCTGCCGAGAATGTGGACAAACTCATCTTCTTGCAGCAGAACATGAAAACAGAATGAACAGAGCAGTGTGGTTTGAAACTGTGTGTTTGGTTTATGCTGCACTTTATGTTGATGGCCTTAGCCTCTTTTTATTATTATTTTTTTTAAATATCAAGGAATAGAGAGACATACTCACCAGCTACATAATTAGGTACACTTATTCAACTGCTTGTTAACACAGTTAATCAGCCAATCACATGGCTGCAACTCAGTACATTTAGGCATATAGACATGGTCAAGATAACTTGATGAAGTTCAAACAAGGATCAGAATGGGGAAGAAAGGGGATTTAAGTGACTTCAAACGTGGAATGGTTGTTGGTGCCAGATGGGCTGGTTTGAGTATTTCAGAAACTGCTAATCTACTGGGATTTTCATGCACAGAGAATGCTCCGAAAAAGAAAAAATATCTTGTGAGCAGCAGTTGTGTGGACGACAATGCCTTGTTGATGTGAGAGGTCAGAGGAGAATGGGCAGACTGGTTTGAGATGATAGAAAGGCAACAGTTGACCAACAAATGACCACTCCTTACAACAAAGGAATGCAGAATACCATCTCTGAACCCACAACACCTGGACCCTTGAAGAAGATGGGCTACAGCAGCGGAAGACCACACCAGGTGCCACTCCTGTCAGCTAAGAACAGGAAACTGAGACTACAGTTCACACAGGCTCACCAAAAGTGGACAATAAAAAAATTGGAAAATCTCTGTCTGGTCTGACAAGTCTCGATTTCAGTTGCAACATTCAGATGGCAGGGTCAGAATTTGGCGTATTTGGCCGTGAAGAATTAAGGCAGCTCTGAAGGCGTGTGTGAAAGTGTGTCCAACCTTTTACTAGCAAGGTGTACCTAATTATGTGGCCGATGAGAGTAGGTTACTATTGTTTAAAAAAGATCAAGTGCTGGCTGCCCTAACACACTTTTTGTTGATGACCCGAGCCTATATTTTGTTTTTTTTTAATTATTTTTAATAACACAGTGGCACTTGTTCCTTATGCTGGCCTTAGTCTACTGTTAACAGTTGACTTATTTTGGCTGCTTCTGTTCAAATTGAAATTGGCCTCCTTGCTGTACCATAAATACTGTTTACTGCAGCAGCAAGCCGAAAACCGTGACCCCAAACCATGACTTGAACCGAACCATGAATTTTATGAACTGTCCCACCCCTAGTCATTATACATGAAACAGTACCTTTAAAATTACAAGTCGTTAGACATTTAGTAGTATTTGGGTGGAATGTTGTCTCCACATGTACCTGTACCAGAAATAGCGTTTACCACTATACCAAACTACCTACCTCAGACATGAGCGAGCACAAAAATGACAGATGGACATTGCCCGCGTCAGGTGGAAACAGGGCAATCTGATGAAAAATGGGCTACTGGAACAAGACATATGGATATGGATGCTTCGAAACCCACAATCAAGGCTAACAAAGAAACAGCTGTTAGACCAGTGTTGCAACATCCGCAACCAAAAACTGCTATCACATGAAATACTGCTGATGAAATACTATAACAAAGCTACAGGAAGGGGAAGCCAGGACGACAGGTCAGCAGGGAGATTCCACCATCTCCCAACAATCCGAGACTGGGTACCAAGCCCCAAGAGATACTAACAGCCTCAATAGAAGAGCTTCTGACTTGAGAAGGAAGATTGTGAACTAACTAGGAACCCGGAGCTACCGACAAATACCGAAGCTGAGTTGTCAAGTACCTTCAGAAGATCTGAAGATGTGAATTCTGCGATAACAACCATCCCTACAGGGACCATCACTGAGACCAACAAGCTGATTCACACCAACAAGCTGATTCACAGTACAGCAAGAGTAATCCTTGAAATACTGGGATATAAGATCGGTACAGGGCATAAGAAGCAATACTCTCCGTGGAAGAGACGGTAAGATAAAGGCGACACGGAGAGAAGTCAGTCAGCTAGCTGAGCTGCAGAAAGGAAATACAACAAGCTATCCATACCTGAAGCACTGGAAACTGCCAAACAGATTAACAGGCCACCCGGCTGAAGAGATACACCAAGGAGGTAGAGGCCAAGAGAATAAACAAGATGTTCTCCACTCAACCAGCCAAGGTGTACTCTCAGTGGCCCAGTGGCTAGTGAACAAGAATGAGAACCAGTAACCATCTCATTTGGCAGACATTCAAGAAAGAGTGTCAAAGATGAAGACCTGGACAGCACCAGGACAGTCCTAATTATGAAGGACCCTCATGATAACCGATAACCTGTCTCTGTACCACATGGAAGCTCCTGTCAGGCATCATGGCGGCTAAGATGAGTAGACATGTGGTTCAATATCATATGCACAATCTCCACAGAGACTGTAAGAACAAGCAGACCAACCTGTGCAATTTCCTACCAGAAAACCTATGACTCAATGCTCAATACTCAATGAACAACCAAGGTGTTCATCAAGGGGAAAGAAGGGGAAGGTTTTAGGCTGGCCAAGTCAGCCTCCTGACTTAAACCCTATTGAGCAACATTTTACCTGCTAAAGAGGAGACTGCAGGGTGAAACCCCCCGAAACAAGCAACAACTGAAAGAGGCTGTGGTGAAAGACTGGAAAAGCATCACAAAAGAAGAATGTAAATGTTTGGTGATGTCAGTAGGTTGCAGACTTGATGTAGTTATTACAGCTAAATATTCTCTTCCAATCTATTTTAAGTCTGTTCCTATACTTTTGCTCATCTAAAAATTTGGTGTTCTGTTACAGAAGGTGCTATTGTATAACAGATCTAGATGTAAATACCTTGAAATAAAAACTGAAATCCTGATCTCTGGTCTCATAGTCATCTTTGAATGTCAAACCCAAATGTTTTCCGCGAACAGCAAAAATAAAGGAATTGGCCTCGCTGTTCCTATCGTTTTAGAGGGGACTGTATGTATATTTTATAATAAAGTTTTCATTGTCTCTGTGTCTGATCTATCTTTTAGGTTTCATGAGATGCAGCTGACTCTTGCCCAGAAGGACCAAGATATTGCTTTCCTGCGCTCTATGTTGGGCAAACTATCTGAGAAGTTAGACCAGCTAGAGAAGAACCTGGAGCTCAAATTTGGTAAGAAACAGTGGAGAAAAAGTTCTTCAGTTCTACCCGCATTAGTTACTGTTGATACTTTGAGACTTCCTGCCTATGCAATAACAGTCAGACTACAGACCCTATTGCCAGCTTTAGGTTCAGCTTGTGTAGCCGAGGGGTTACGATGCTCGTAAAGATTATGAGGATAATATATTAATAACACAGAGGCTCTGTAATTCAGACCCTTGTCAATAATAGCATCGCCGCTTCATTGCTACTGTTCCATCCTTCACAATAAACTCCCTGAAGACAATTACTGAACACTGCTGACTAGATGGAACTAAAGTCATTTACTTACATGTGTTTACTATTTGCTGTTAGCCAACAAGCCAACATGCGGTGGCGAGTTAATAGCTGTGGTAATGTGAACATAGTGGTGGTTGAGAGACATGTATCATAAAATTTGGTCCGTCCTCGCTGAAATTGAGCCAATCACAATGCACAACCTCAGTTTCAGTTACACTGCATGTATGCCCCATACTCTGTCCGCCTGTGTCCCAGCCTCTTTCCATAGGCCTTGATTTCTAATGTGACAATAAATGCGATGAAAAAAATACACTATCAGCCACATAACCTATTTCAAATTAACCGTTACACATACAACCCGAAGAACTGTGACTAGTGAACCGGATGGTTCGGTGTAATGACACGGCGGCCGCAGGTGAAGATTTCTAAACTCAGGATGCACCATCCTGTTTCACGTCGGAACTGTGTTTGCATTTTGGCTTCCCTAAGTCAAAAAATGAAATAGATGAGAAGATAACAGACACGAAAAAGTATGCAAATATTCAATTTAATCTTTTGTTATTTAAGACAATATATATTTTTAGTTTCACTTTTACAAAGTAAAGGAAATTTGCCTTTACCTTGCATAGCAGCTGGATTCTTGCAATATCACCAGATTATGTGATAATTGCAGTAATCACATATCATAAAATCATCTGGTCAGGCTTCAAGTAATACATTTTTATCTGGACCAAAGTGCAAGTATCCCCTCCTGTGAAGGGATGCTTGCAGCTACAGGTGTGGTTTAGGAGTGTGAGACAACACGGAGAGGTGACTGTTCTAAACAACAATGGCAGCTCCTGACAAGGTTAGCATAGCTACAATAGCATCAGTTATATCAGAACTTGAAAGTATTTCTTCTTTGAAAGAAGAGCACAGAATGGGACTGAAGGCTTTTCTCAGTGGAAAAGATGTTTTTTGCTCTTCTCCCGACTGGCTTCGGTTCTTCCAATCACCTGGCAAGTATTTTCTTAAAGTGCCTGCCCTTTTCCAAACAGTTTCCAATGAAGGCTTCTCAGATAGTAATGTGTAACAAACCATCTAGTGGGGTCAGGTTAATGGTTTATACTTTCTTAAAAAAAAAAAGTATTATTTAATTTGATAAAGAAAAGATTAAAAAAAGAAAAGAGAGAATATACTTCATTAGACTTTTGTCTGAAAAATCAAGGAATCTTTTTCAATCATAATTTTCTTCACTCACATTTTGTTTAAAAAAAGTCATGAGAAATTCATCTTGCAAACCCACCCTTGTATTGAATTACGAGTTGAGTGTTTCATTATATCCTTAGCAAGTAGGTTTTGGTCTGGGGGAAAGTGACTGAGCCATGCACAGGTGAAGTGATAAAGAGATGTAGAATCAAGATATGGGAAGCTTTTTCTTTATGGAAGCACAGAGGACAGTGAGTGAAGCATGGACACTGAACACTGCTTATCACAGCAACTTTGTGTGCTTGTCTGGCTTAAAGCACAAGCTGTGTGTTATATGTGTAGTAGACAAGAGCATGGTGTTTTTTAAACTCCATAAACGTTCCAAACAATATAGATTTTAATTTATAAAACCCTCAAAGCATTTTAATGTATGAATGTCTCCACCTGACGTGATTTGCAGTTATAGTCTTACTGTATGTTAACTTAAACCTGATGATTTGACTGATTGGCACTGAGAGGTCTACAGATTCATTATTTTTAAGAAGGAAAGAGCACTGGTATTGGATCAGTGCTCAGGATGTGATTGCTCAGTACCTGAGTTTGGGTTTGGGAATCAGAGGAGAGAAAGCTTGGTCTGTGCATCCCTACTTGCCTGTTTTCATCAGATCATTTCTCACTCAGTGCTCACTGCAGTGCATCACCCTTAAAACATGAATTTAAGACCTCCTAGCTGCTGATGGATAAATATTGATTGGAAATATTGACTGTAGAAAGTTTTATTACTCTAATGAACCCCCTTGTCTGAGCACAGTGTCCTTACTGATTTTTTTCCTCAAAGTTCTTGTACCTGTGTGTTTATTTCAGATGTGCTGGATGAGAACCAGAGTAAACTGAGCGAGGACCTGATGGAATTTCGTAGAGATGCTTCCATGCTTAACGTAAGTGTGTGTACCTTGCAAAGAGAAACGTGTGTGTGTGTGTGTGTGTGTGTGTGTGTGTGTGTGTGTGTGTGTGTGTGTGTGTGTGTGTGTGTGTGTGTGTGTGTGTGTGTGTGTGTGTGTGTGTGTGTGTGTGTGTGTGTGTGTGTGTGTGTGTGTGTGTGTGTGAGAGAGAGAAAATGAAATTTTGGATTAGGTAGCCAGAATCAAAGGACTGGAGTGGGTGCGTTCGTGTACCATTAAAAGAAATCCCACAAGCTATCATCTGTCTGCAGGATGAGTTGTCCCACATCAACGCCAGGCTCAATATGGGAATCTTGGGCTGTAAGTATTTGCCTGTTTGTCCTCCTTTTTAAAATCCTTTGTCTCTTCATTTTTATTAATTTCTCTCTGTAGAGGAAAACTTTTACTTGCTGAGACCTAAAACAAGTTTTGAGAAACTTAGGCCCCATTCAGATGGAGCATACTTTGCAGGTGGAAAATGCAAGATGTGCCACAGTGATATTTTGTTGTCTGATCTGAGTCTTTTTATTTTATATGTTGCTAGGCAATCACAAAATGAGTGCTAACTAGAGCTGTTCAATTAAAATATTTAATTGAATGTCCATGTAAATCATGAATGTCCATAGTTATTCATGAATAATTGCACATTTTTTATCTGTTCAAAATGTTTCAAAATTTTTCTCGCCAACATTTAGTGCAAGTTGGAGCATTATTTAGCCTTCTTTGCAACTAGTATGACATGGTTGGTACCAATGGATTCCTTAGGTTTTGTGGTTTCATATGATTATATCAGTCTTTTCACTCTAGCTTTAAAACTGAGCATGCTACAACCTAAAAATTGTAAGTTGCATGAATGCACAAAAGAAATTTTTGGTGTTTAAACAAATTTGCGTTAATGCTTTATTATCATATTAACTTTGACAACCCTAGAAAAAAACAAAATGATGAGTTTTTTTCATCTTGAGGCGTTCGAGGGTGTCCTGTAAAAACATGAGGCATTCATCAATGCAAATCAATAATGCAAAAGCAGCATGCAAAATGCTTAAGTTTCATTGAAAACTATTACAAAAAGCTGCCCCAGGCTGCTAAAACACACTCTGTCTTATTGGGGCCTAAGTCATTGAAGTTGTATTGACTTGAAATGTAAAATCTAGCTCTGTCTTCTCTGGTCGTTCCTTCCTCCTCCTTCCTCATGCTCACCTTTCTTCATCGATCGCTGTCCATCTCTTTCTTCTTTTCCTCATCTACCTCTCTGACCCATTTTAATCAGTTACACTCCCTTGTTTAGCTTGAAAAATTCATATCCAGTCTTACCCTTCTCTGTGCCTGTGTGTAGCATACGACCCGCAGCAGATCTTCAAGTGTAAGGGGACATTCGTTGGCCACCAGGGTCCTGTTTGGTGTCTGTGTGTCTACTCCACTGGTGACCTACTCTTTTCTGGCTCCTCGGATAAGACTATCAAGGTAACATCAACACACACAAGGAAAATGAAAGGTATTAGCACTGTTTTTAAAAAAAATGTTTCATTTTCTTGATGCCTACTGTTCATGTAGTAGAGGGCCTTCATGTATTACTCAAACTTCTCCAGAGTGACTGTAGCAACACGCCCACACCAGTGCAACCCTATATTGTCTGTTTGTTTGTTTTTTTGATGCAGTGCTATTTTTGATGTGAATGTGGCCTTCACCCACCTACTTCCAGAGAGACTCTGATAACTTCCACCCACAACCTTGTTTTCTATTGGAAATCTTGAATTATAGATTTTCTTTTAATGCTAATTCACTTACTCAAGACATAGATCAATTTTATTATTATTTAATGGATCTAATGACACCAGCTAATCTTCCTGGGGTCAGAAGTCTAGTACATCATGTTCATCATATACATACTTTTTAAAGCACTACTTTTAGTGGACATGAGCTGAAAAAGGCCTGAAAGGGATAATTGGGATTTTTTTTTTAAATAGGATTGTATGATACTTATCCATAGTGTTTGTATTACCTACAATAGATGACGGCCTGCAGTAGGAAGACATATGTACATATTTTAGCCATCTAAAAGATAGGCCCACCTAAAAACATCAATATCAGTTTAAGTGTATGGTATATTTAGAATATTTTCACCACTTTGCTTTGCTGCCAGACAGCCCTTTCTGAAGGAGAACTGAAGTCATTGTGTCCATCTCTTCACTCTCTCTCTCTTGAGAAAAACAGTAATTTTACTTTACAGAACATGCGAAACACCAAAGGCAAACAAACAAACTAACTGACTGAAGCACAGATGAACCAGCTACTCGTGTTCTGCAAGATAAAATTACTGTTCTAGGTAACAGATTGAGTTGCCCATTGGAAAGGGCTGTCTGACAGCAAGGTAAAGCCTTGAAAATGTTTTAAATATAGCAACTTAAATTGATTTTTTTTAGGTGGGACTTTATTTTAGGCTTCATAAGTTTGTTTTGCTGCTGCCCCATCCACATCAGTGCATAGCTTTGCTCTCATGCTGGTACTCCTGTCTATTTCTCCAAACTGGGGGTGTGCTGATCGTCATCTACTGTAGGTAATACACCGACTACGGTACATCACACAGTCCTGCTTCAAAAAAGTTAGAGCTATCCCTTTAAGAGACCTAAAAGTAATTTGTTTATCCTTTCAGCAATATGTCAGTCTGTCTCCTCTGTTGCCCTCAGGTATGGGACACATGCACTACCTACAAGTGTCAGAAAACCCTCGAGGGGCATGATGGCATCGTACTGGCCCTGTGTATCCAAGGGTAATAATATGCAACACATGCATATAAACAACACACGGTGTGATATATGAAAATATATGTCATTTGGTAATGATCAGCTCTCCCCCCAAAGCATGACTTGTTGATATTTGTCTCCATAGAAACCGGCTATACAGTGGCTCTGCAGATTGCACCATCATTGTAAGTAACATTCACCTCACTGCTCATTTAAGGGGAAACTTGCACTCCACTCTTTGAATTGTTTTCAGATACTATAGAAGTTGTGTGTTGGTCTTTCTGTTATGTGTCTTGCTGTTGTGCATCTTGCATAGGTATGGGACATCCAGACCTTGCAGAAAGTCAATACTATCCGTGCCCATGACAACCCTGTATGTACACTGGTCTCCTCCCACAACATGTTGTTCAGTGGTTCCCTCAAGGCCATTAAGGTACAGTTATGTGCATCATGTGTTATTCAGTGTATGTTGTGTCGTTTCATCATTTTAAAACTTTCTGTACGGGTTTATTTAAAGTGCATTATATGATAGTGCCAAGGGGTCTAATGATTAACCAACATGTGTTGAAAAATCAATACTCGATAGTCTTAAAAATGGCTACATTGATACAAAACTTCGAATCTGATTCACATTTTGAGGAGAATTGGGAAATCTACATGGCCAGGCACAAACCAATACAAATTGCTCCACTTGTGCCACTTTTTACATGTTATGTGTGTTTATGACATGGATGTGGTGAGAGCAGAAAGAGTGAAGTGTCTGTGTGTGTGTATGTAGCATTACGAGGATAGAGACAGGCAGCATGAACCGACACCACATCTCCACTGCATACAGAGAGGGGGAGCGGAGTGCAGCAGTCTAGCCGTCATGCATGCAAGCAGGCAATCATCAGCAGGGAACTTGCGGTGGAAGACTCCCAAAAATTGGACTGAAATATGTTAGGAGACCGTCGTGTAGGTGATAGGCAAAGCTGTATTCAACAACAGCACACAAGACTTTTTTGGTAACAGAAAAGAGGTTACACCAGGAGATGCAAACCACTCATTAGCAATAATAGGAAGGCTAGATTAGAATTTGCCAAAAAGCACAGAGATGAGGCTCAAAAGTTCTGGGACAAAGTTTTATGGACCTATGATACACAGATTAACCTTTACCAAAGTGATGGAAAGGCTAATGTGTGGCAAAAGAAAGGATCTGTTCATGATCTCAAGCACAAGCTCATTTGTAATGAATGAGAAAATGCATTTTCTGCTGAAAATGAAATAAATGAATAAGCCTTTAAAACTACAAGTCTAGAGAGAGCTCCATCAGGCTTATCCCATTGTGCATTGACATTTTAAAGTCTAAGCTAAGCCAATGCCTTTGTGCATGCGTGCGTGCATTAGGAGACAATGAACTGCATTGTTAAACACGGAGAGACAGACGGACAGAGTAGTATTTAAGTGAAATAAACCTTTAAAACTACAGGTTTAGGGGGACTTCCGGGTTAGCGCCGAGCAAGATGGCAGCATAAGCAAGAGCTTCTACCAGTCAAATACGACATTCCCTTCTACACTTGTTAAAACAAGACAAATATCACACCAATCAAGGTATGTCAGGGGGGAACAGAGAGAAAAGTCGAAGAACCCAAGAAAAGCGAACAAAAAAGCAAGAAAAACTCGAAATTCGAAAACTCGGAAGTTAACTCCGGGCACGAGGAGAATGGCGAGAAGGAAGGAACCTGCGCAGAGGTGCTAAATATACGCCAAGCCCTGGCGGATATTACTAAAGAAATCCGCGAACTTAAACAAGACATGAAAAACGACAACACAGCACTAAAGAACAAACTTAGAGCAAACTTCATTCAGGAGTTCACTACCCTTAAAGAGGACATAAACAACAAGCTGAAGATGATCAACAACGAACTACAAGACCAGAGTAAAGACATCAGCGAAGCGCAAACATGCATTGAAGAGCTTGAAACATGGAACATGGAAGCTAGCAATGTTTTGCTAACAACACTCCGCAAACAGAAAAACTACAGGAAAAGCTAACGGACTTAGAGGGGCGCTCAAGGAGAAACAACATGAGGATATTCAGTGTCCCAGAGGGAAAGGAGGGGGACTCGGTCCCTAGATATGTGGAGGACTTGCTCCGGAAAGAGCTAGCATTGCCAGAGGAGACCGAACTACTAATTCAGTATGCACACAGAGCGGCAGCAAGGAGACCTGAAGCCGGGGAGACACCACGATCCATAGTCGACACTAAGGAGATGGTGTTAAAGAAGGCATGGCAAAAACGGGTCAAATTGGATGGCAGACCCCTATTTTTCGACCACGACTACGCAGCCGAAGTGGTGCAAAAGGAGAAAGCCTACACCGAAATCAAGAGGGCATTAAAAGAGAAGGGCATTCAATTTCAGACGCCTTTGACAAGGATTAGGATTCACTGGACCGACGGACCTCAGCTCTGTGACACCGCAGCGGAGGCAGCGAGAGAGGCGAGGAGGAGAGGGCTGGATGTCAGGCTCAGAGAGGCGGAAGAGGGACCCACGCTGGAAGAGAGGATACAAGGAGCCACGCCATGGAAACATGTTGGAGAACAGAGAGGGAACAACGAGCTGTTCCATCGTGTGAAGGAAAAGCTGCAGGAGTTCAGGAGATAAATCAACATTCAGAAGAAAGGGAGGTAACAGAGAGTATGGTCCCATGTTAGAAGGAATATGAAACACGAATGAAACTGAAGTATAAGACTGAATAATAAGTTATTTACTTTAGTACTGGATGGACAGAACCTGGAGGGGGAGTAGGACTTGGGAGAAATGCGTCAGTTCAGAGGGCCATACACTCTGTGTATTAATAACTCAGAAACAAATCTAAAATACCCTTCCTTGTACTAAGACTTTTAACAATATATAATTCGACTGGTAGAGTTAATAAGCAGAGATATGTTGGACATTACTAGAAAGTTTAAACATCTAACAACCTCTAGTGAGGGCCTCCAACACTACAGGAGGATTTCCCCCTCTCCTACCAACAGGGACTTGGGCCTAGTTAAAGGAGCCCGTGGTTACCGGAGGTACAGGTTTAAGCGTTCAAATGTTATTGTAATAAATGTTGTTGAAAGAGGAGGAGGATCTGCAGAAAGGAAAAATGCAATCTAATCATATAAAAGTGCTGTCTTTAAATGTGAATGGGATTAGTAATCCAAAGAAAAGGGGGAAAATTATAACAAAGTTAAAAAAGGAAAAAACAGATCAGTTATCTGCAAGAAACACACCTCACAGAGGAAGAGCATGTAAAATTTAAAAAGATGGGCTTTAAAAATTCATTCTACAGTTCATATAAAGGGGGCAGTAAAAGGGGGGTAGCGATTGTAATAGCAAATATAAAATTTGAGACTCTGAAAGACATAAGAGACAAAGAAGGAAGATATCCATCCATCGTCAACCGCTTGTCCCGTTAAGGGTCGCGGGGGGGCTGGAGCCGATCCCAGCTGGCATAGGGCGAAGGCGGGGTTCACCCTGGACAGGTCGCCAGTCCATCGCAGGGCACATAGAGCCAGACAACATATAGACAGACAACCATTCACGCTCACATCCACACCTATAGGCAATTTAGAGTCATCAATTAACCTAAACAGCATGTCTTTGGACGGTGGGAGGAAGCCGGAGTACCTGGAGAGAACCCACGCGTATACGGGGAGAACATGCAAACTCCACACAGAAGAGTCCGAAGCCGGAATCGTGCTGCGTACCTGCGACCTTCTTGCTGTGAGGCGAGAGTGCTAACCACTGCACCACCGTGCAGCCCAAGAAGGAAGATATATTTTGGTAAAAGGAAAACTAGAGGACCAGGTGGTTACACTAATTAATGTTTATGCACCCAATATTCTTTGGGATGCCATGAAGGCAGTTATGGGAAAACTAGGTAAACTACTATCTCGAACAGCAAATGTTAAAAAAGCAGGATACAGTTATATCAGGAAAAGATAAGTGTACTAAAAAATTTGGAACAGAAACATAAGGATACAAGGGAACCAGGACTACTCCACCAAATTAAAGAAGCAAAGAAAATAGTAAATGAGATTCTAGGAAATGAAATAAAAAAAAAAAGCCAGATATATGAAACAAACATTCTATGAAGTGGGCCCTAAAGCAACAAAACTACTGGCTAGACAAATAAGGAAGAAACAGGCACAGAATGCAATACATAAAATGAGAGATCCTACAACTAATACCTTAGAATTTGAACCAGGAAAAATAGAAACAATATTTGAAAATTATTACCGAAGGTTATATTCACAACCAGCTTCAGCAGACGAGGGGACGATAAGTAATTTTCTAGAAACACTTGATTTGCCAGCAATCGGGAAAAATCAAAACATGAAATTAACGGCAAATATCACTGCAAAAGAACTTGAGGAGGCAATTAAGAAATTAAAAACTAGCAAGGCTCCAGGCAGTGATGGTTTCCCACCTGAATGGTACAAAACCTACAAGAACGAATTAAGCCCAATGTTAATGAATGTAAAAAAATTAAAATACTGGGAAGATATATGGGTAGAGGTAAAAGAAATCATAGGCTATGAATTACCCAGGACATTAGAAGTACTATACTTGGGAAACCTTACGAATGAAACTGTCCGACACGAGGACCAATACCCGGTCAAGATTTTGCTAGCAGCAGCCAAGAAGGCAATCACTAGGAAACAGCGCTGAACGGTCCCTCGCACCTTCCCGCTTGTCGGCTGAACTGGTTTGGTGCCGGTCGACACACCCCTCATTACACTGACCATCAGACACTGCACAAGTCAGACATTATTTCATGGATTGCCTGGCACAGGAAATGATGTATCCTGTGGGCCCACCCCCCACAGGAGGAACCGCTGGGGTCCCCCGGTGGACGAGAGGGTCGCCTCCCTGCACCTTCGGGTTGTGGGGGGAAAACTCTGACTGTTGCCTGTGCATATACGCCCAACAGCAGCTCAGAGTATTGTGCGTGCGTGCGTGCGTGCGTGCATGCATGCATGCATGCGCGCAAACTTGTGTGTGTAATCAATAATAATAATAATAATAATAATAAGCAATAACAACATCCTCTCCCTAAACCTTATTTGTGTGTGTGTCTGTGTGTGTGCATGCGCACGCATGCGCGCAAACTTGTGTGTGTGTGTGTGTGTGTGTGTGTGTGTGTGTGTGTGTGTGTGTGTGTGTGTGTGTGTGTGTGTGTGTGTGTGTGTGTGTGTGGAGTGTGGGACATCGTGGGTACGGAGCTGAAGCTGAAGAAGGAGCTGACTGGTCTGAATCACTGGGTTAGAGCACTAGTGGCCTCCCAGAACCACCTGTACAGTGGCTCATATCAGACCATCAAGGTAGGTGGGCAGCGGGGAAATAGTAGTATACACACACAGTTAGAATTCCTGTTTTGATTGTCCAGTCATAGCTTAGCAACTGTAACTTGGCATGGCAGGCCTGTGGAGCTTTTTTTTTTTTTCAAATGCTGAAGCAGTGTGCAAGGGCCTGTTGTAAGGGCAATACTCCATCTATAGTTTGTGCCATTTTAATAAGAGCAAAATTGTAAGGAATGGATTAAACAGTCTTTATTTGCTTTAAAGGTGGGTTTTGTAGTGTGCAAAAACTTGTTAAACTACTTACTGTAGTTGTTGAAATTATTTTTACTTACAACAGTAATCAGTTAATCAAATGCTTATCAATTCTTCCGCTAGTTGTACTAACAAAAGCCATGTTTTTTTGTTAACATTCATAATGATAGTTTTAGGGGAGTGCTTTGGATGGAGGCCTGTCAGTGTTGCTGACTTGGTGACTTTTTTTTTCAAGATTTAGGGACTTTTTGAACAAGTGCTGCTATTTTTTTTTCATTGGAATTCATTCAGTGGCAACACTGGGCTCATATTTTAGGTTGGATAATTTTTAAAATCTACTGTACTCTTGCTAGTTTCCCAGCATTACCAACCCTACCTTTAAAGAAACTACAAGAAACTTTCATTTGTGTTGATTTTGGCAGCTGACGTGGACAAAAGTGGTATCGTTTTCAATAAATACATGTCTTCATGACTGGACGCTCATCAAACGTGTGAAATTTGGTAAAGATCTGACCATCTGGAGTGGAATTACAGTAGTTTATATTTTAATGGTGACTCATTGAAATTCAGCATGCCACCACGGCACTGCCTTTCGACGAAACCTTACAGTCTTCATAAGAAAGCTTCATCAACATCTTAAGGCTTTCTGACCTAATTTGAGGTGGATCTGATTAATCTGTGAGGCAGGTTACATCAACATGTAAAACACGACATTTCATGTTGCCAGAAGGTGGCACTATGACTGCGAGCCAAAATTTGCATGTGGATGTCATGGACTTTTATGATGCATGAGAAAATTAGAGATGGGATAATGTACGACAAAGTTACAGCAACTTCCTTTTTTTTTTTTTTTTTTTTTTTTTTTGGCGAAAAGCGCTTTTTTGCCGCCACGCCATGCAAAGTTTGACCAGGTTTTGAGCATGTTTACACCCTCAGAAAGGCAATTTAGCAGCGATAATAATAATAATAATTTCAGTAGGGCCTTGCTGACCTCCGGTCGGTGCTTGGGCCCTAATAATAATTATTATTCTTTCAGTATCAATAGGGCCCTCGCAGCCTGACGTGGTCAGTGCTTGGGCCCTAAACAGGCATTGCAACAGTAACTAAGGGAGGCGGGGCATAGGGAATGGTCAGTTGCGAAAATGGCCTGTAGTGGTTTTTTTTTTTTTGTTGTTGTTGTTTTTTGTTTTTTTTGCCATAACTGTCAATTTTAGTTGTGTTATGAGGTGCAGCAGAACTAAGATTTGGAAGTGCTGTGTTTGGCAGGTGCTCCAGTGACAGATTTGAGTGCGATTTGGAAGATGACTGGTGTTAATTTTAGTCTGAGCAAAAAAAATTAATAAAAAGCCAGAGGAAGGTAGGAAGTTTTTACTGGCCCTGTGGTTATGTAGAGTTGTCCAAGAGACCAAAAATAAAGTTCTGCATGGTTTTATGGGAATGGTCAGCACAGTTACAGGTCCTCTGTACCAATTAGTATGTTTAAATACATACTATGGTGTGTGTGAGAGTGTGCATTACTATGTAGAGCTGGTCAAGACCTTCATGTTGTTGATAACCTACATTTTTAGCTTTTTAGCAGTAACCTAACTGTTGAATTTTGTTTGTGTGTCATGCAGTGAAAGCTGTTCCGATATACAGTAGTGGTGTAAGAAAATATTGTGTCTTGTGCAAGTAGAAAACTTAAGCAATCCATTGGTACTAGGGATGTTAATAATTAATCAAATTAACCAACATTAAGAATCGGTTAAATGGTTAAAAGAAATATGAATAATACATTAAAAACCTGAGCGAAACTGAGAGGAGCAGCTTGTCAGTTTAAGGAGTAAAGCTTTGGTCTACTTTAAGAGCCCATCATAATAGAATCTGAGTCGGAGTTACAAATACAGGAAGTTGGCTCTGATCTTGATAAACCCCCAGGAAGTGAACCAGTCGTTGACCCCAACATGGTCGTAATGGCCAACAGTAGTATTGCAACTTCTGTGACTTATGTGTCATTTGTACTGGATGCATAAAACATGCAATTTTATGCATGCAGTACAAAAGTTATTTTCACCTATTCTAAAATGGTGTATTTGAATATTTCTGCATACTTTGGTCCATAAATGGTCTTGGAATTATATAATTGGGCATCACTGTAAAGCTGAGACTCTTATGGATCCAGTGAGTTCAATTTTATTCATGATGTGTAATGATGTTGCTCCCCTTAGTAGCCATTTCATATAATGACGTTTTTAGTGTGTCTTTACACACTATGACAGTTTATTTAAACTTAGAAACTTAACTAACTAACTAACTAAACTAAACTGCAATATATGCCCCTGAGATGTGATACGTATGCTATCGCCAGATTCTTCCAACACACAGCCCTAATATACTGTTACTAATCAGTAATTAGATCATGTCCTCTCTATGTAAAAAACACTTCATCTTCATCATTCATTGCTTGTGTTGAAAGTTTTGTGTGTGTGTGTGTGTGTGTGTGTGCTGTGTGTCCATGTGTGTGTGTGTGTGTGTGTGTGTGTGTGTGTCCATGTGTGTCCATGTGTGTCCCACCCTAAGATACTCATGTCTTCTTCACCATCCTCCTATTTCAGATTTGGGACATCCGCTCTCTGGAGTGTGTTCACGTCTTGCAGACCAGTGGGGGCAGCGTCTACTCCATCGCTGTCACCAACCACCACATCGTCTGTGGCACCTATGAAAACCTCATCCATGTAAAGGAGACGCACACATGCATTCCTGCACATACATTAGGCTTAGGCGATAACAAGATTATTATTTGACACAATATTGATTGGCCTCAGTAATGGTCCTCATATGTCCACAATAACAATGATATTCTGTTATGTTGAATACAGGGATTCCGCCAACATGTTATTATATAACTCCCTGCTAGGGCAAATTAAGTATTTTTAAAATGTTGTATGAACTATAAATGTGTTATACAAGTAGTGATATCCTTTAAGCAATAACTCACGTTGTGTATTCAATATTAGCAAGTGTCTGTGTTGGAAGTCAAGAGAGACAGAGAGAGGGGAAGCGTGTGTGTGATGGAATAATGGTGAGAGGAAGTTCGTTGAAACGAGTAGTTAGTGTAACAGAGCCCCCTGAACCAACACAAACTATGCCTGTGAGCTGTACTGTGTGTATAGTTAAGGCTGTCAGCGAATAATGCTACAACTTCTCAAGACATGTTCATGTGTCTTGTAGGATTTTTTTCCATACATGACTTGACAGGGATTTACCTCTCCATTACAGCAGTTACTCAAAGCAGTGGCTGGCATTTCATTGCCTATATTCTTAACAATAAAAGTCCCCCATTATTTTCTCATTTAAAAGCTTTTATTATCAAGCAGCAAAACATGGAAATGTTGGGTTTTCATCAGCAAAAAAAAACATGACTACTATATGTGCTGCTGAAAGTGGAAAAGTAAATTAAAATTTCAGGTATTAGCTACAAAAGTACTGAAAGCTAAACACACAACATTTTCTTTCTAGTCTCCTGCTTGCTTGTTTGAGTGGGAGAAGGGGGGTCATTGGTGATTCTTTGGTTCAATTCTTTGGCAAACGAAAAAGGTGAGCCAGACAGCAATCTTTGCTCCCGTTTTTTAAACTCATCATCCAGAATATGCTAGTCTGCCACTGACTCCCTCCATAGAGAGCAGCCAGACCAAAACTACTCCCACATTGAGCAATCAGCCCTCAAGCAAAGGTAACAAAACATAAACAGTGGTGAGGCTGTGTGAGGGCAGTTACTAGTCACCACCTGATTGATCTGATTTATAGATCTCAGCAAGTCAATGTGTAAAATAGTGCTAATTGTCTATTCATTGTGGCCACTTGTGCACTGCAATGTTTGCCTCTCCAGAGATAGATATTTATGTCTATGTGTGTCTCTTCAGCCTTTTTGGATGATATTATATATCATCTTGTTTCTTAAAGTAATATTGTCAATAAGGAAATTTCAATATTGCCCAACCCTAACATACACAGAAATTTGTTTGTTCTTTATTTTGATTTTACTTTCTGTCATTCCTGCCTCATGAGCAAAACTAGAATGGGTCTTGCCCTCTCACAAGGCATGGGGTCGTTTTTGGCTCCAAGTATACTTAGCTGTAATGTTTTTTTCTCTCTTTTTTGCCCCTCTGAGTATTCAAATTATACTCACACAGGGCTTATAAAGAGAGTTAGATGCACTCAAGACACATCTCCACAGACTAAAGCCAGGTTTCCACTTTTTAGTCCTTGGAACTACTCTACCCTCTGCTTGTCTCCCCTCATCCAAAAATGGTCCTAAATTGATACTAGAGTCCTTCCTTGTTTATGAATGAAGTGGTTGACGAGTTGAAGCCATTGACGCACCAGCGCTGTGTCTGTTTTACCAGTCAGCGATGGTCATTTCTGCAAACTCTACCCCAAAAGTTCAAATACTTTCAGAAAGTACTACCCCAGACCAGGGTCTTTTTGAAGGTAAATGTCCCCAGAAATTAATTTCTCTAGTCCCTGCCGTCAAAATGCAGTGTGTTCCTCAAAATGTTAATGGCTCCGGGGAAAGGTGGGTTGAAACAAGGCTAAAGATTTGATAAGGACCAGAATGTGCACCAATAGGGTTTCTTGGACTCAGACAAACTTCTGTGATGCTGGTTTAATGATGGTGATGGTGTCTGTGTCTCCTCTCTAGGTGTGGGACATTGAGTCTAAAGAGCAGGTGCGGACCCTGACAGGTCATGTGGGAACAGTTTATGCTCTTGCTGTCATCTCCACCCCTGACCAGACCAAAGTTTTCAGCGCTTCCTACGACCGCTCACTCAGGGTGAGGACGGACAGTGTGTCCATTTCTGTGTGTTTCTCTTGTGAGTGTGCAAAGACGGGGTACACTTCTTTCATATACATTATGCTATATGTGTGTTTAAAGGCACCACAGTTTTTCACAATTGTTTAAACATGAATACAGGTACCAATTTTGCTAAAATATAAGCACATTTACCCTTGTAAATGTGTTTGCTAGTCAAAACCATACTTTTTTTTAAACACTACACATCTTTCTCTACATTTGACACAATTAACATGAATAAAATATCTTGTGACATGAAACAGTCTTTCATTCAAAATGCCCTACTGTACACTTTGAATCCTCATATGGGCAAACACATGTTACACAGTTGTTGAATTACAATTACCAGAGCTTTAGCATTAAAAAGACCATAGGTGCGCTCCTCGATTTGGGAGCAAGGGATGCTAACCTAGCAATTAGGGTAAGAAGAAGAGGAGGAGGAGGTAGGGGACAGCCATAACCTCTGATGACATTCGGGCCGCTTTGGTTGACCATGGTCCAATTACATCATATTTCATGAAAGAAAGAAAACTATGAGGCATATACAGTACACTTATGCGCACAGCCATGCAGGCACACGGACACACAGACATATGCCATTACATCCACAAAAACACAGGTTAGAAATAGAGGTCAACGTACATGGGTTTTTCATGGCCAATGTCTATTTATTGGAGAATCAGGACAGCTGATGGCTGATATATGATGCCGATTTTTTTGAAGGGGGGGGCAATATGTTTGGGTGATTTTCTCTTTTTCCTCCATCTCATAATAATAACAAATGATACACAAAATTTCTCAGCTTCAGTAAACCTTTATTGAACACCACCTATGGTCTGTCTCTCTAATCTACATTTTGTGTCTGCACTGCAGTGCACTTATATATTTTAAATAAAAATAATGTATTATCTAAATATTGAATACATGAAACAGGTAATCAGTTTTTAGTTTTAGTTTTAGTGCACTTAAAACCATTTTTGCACCTGCTTGATAATCGGCTTAATATGGTCAGACATTGGCCGTTGCCGATTATGAGGAAAAAGTCACATAATCAGCCAATTAATTGGTCGACCTCTAGTTATAAACTGAGATGCACAGCAGGAAATCTGGTATAATGTTTTGCATTTAATAAGCCTGCTGTATACATTCACCTCATTACATTATTATGTGCCATTAAACAAATAAACCATGGCAGAGAGGCACACATACACAGTTACAGTTGTTATGCACACAAGCGTGCACACATGTCATACGTCCACAAAACCAGAGGTTATAAACTCGTATACAGTGGGAAAATTGTTAGGTGTTTTGCATTCATAAACATATGACATTTGGCCATTTTCAATGGTTCGACAACTAATTAAAAGATAAATAACATCTCTAAGCCACAAAAAGAACTGGTATGCAGTTACAGTCATAAGCGTGCTCATCCAGAGACATAGCCACCATTACAAATGTGCATATAATACCACTCACAGTGTAGCCTACCACAAAGCAGGATAGATATTTTATCAAGGTGCATGAGTTGATTTATGAACTCACCACTGCAACAGCTAGAGCTCTGACTGGGAGTGCAGAATATCCTCAACATAACTTCATTCCATTCGGGTATTTTTCAAGTGAGATTATGCCCATTGGATGGTCATACAATGTGTATATCATAGGCTAGTTATTTTTAATTGGCTAGGGCGGGAGTGTTTTATAGGCTAGTACAATAATAAATTACTTCCATTACCAAACTGAACTAATTTCACATATAGCTGTTAAAGTATTTCAGTTTGTTTTTTTTCATGAGAGAATTCAGCTGAAGGGACAAAGTGACCTTTTTTGGACAGGCCTGGACCCCCAAGGCACGCTCCTAACGGTGTTTACACATCCAGCTTTACATTTGTTGGGATGTACACAGTAATTTGGGAAAAAACTAAAACATGTTTTTGTTTAAATTACAGTATACTATATCTCTGTGTATTAAATTTTAGTATGAAAATATTATCCAAAAATATTTTACTTTGCGATTACAACATCACTTACACAACACTATATTATTTTTTTTATTTTACAGGAGTAACATGCACTGAACATGCAAAAGGCATGTCTCTGATAACTAATTCATACCAGTGTTTTCCATTCATAGTAGTGTTTTATATTGAGCACATCAGTGTTCAACTGGTTCTTAGAAATATATGTTCTATAATAATAATAATAATAATCATAAAATACCATTTTGAGATGATATAACATTGTGTTGAAGGCAGAGTTTCATTTTTTATTTTTGCCTTTCGTGTGTGTTTTTGGAGGCATGCTTTCCGAAAATATGTGCAAACAACTGAGTCCGAATCCTAATATCATGGACGAAAGTATGTATTAACAAAACCTTTAGAGTTGAGTTTGTGTATAAAATAATCGTTGCTTACAAGGGAAAAAAAAAGTAAATGGTGTTTACGTGTTCTCTAGGTATGGAGCATGGACAACATGATCTGTACCCAGACCCTGCTGAGACACCAGGGCAGCGTAACAGCTCTAGCTGTCTCCAGAGGGCGCCTCTTCTCTGGAGCTGTTGACAGCACCGTCAAGGTACTGCACATCAACAACATTTTTTTTTGTCATTATGGTGTATTGAGTGTAGATTGATGAGGGGAAAAAAAGATTTAAACATTAGCAAACTTTAACATAAGGCTGCAACATAGCAAAATGTGAAAAAGTGAAGGGGTCTGAATACTTTCTGGATGCACTGTATACATGCATGAGACAATCATCAAACTGAACTTTATAGGAGTTGTAGACCAGCATCATAAGAATCAGAATAAATGTCAGAATAAATGCACTGTGAAATAAGTTCATATCACAAAAATGTGCTTTTTTTCTGCCACCATATCCCATTACAATTCCCTCTTGATCTTTTCTTACTGTTCCTTTTATGATTAATTGTAACTTTAATTTATAAGTGCTGTCAATCAATTAAAATATTTAATCACGATTGTCCATAGTTAATCGCAAATTAATTGCACATTTTTTTCTGTTCAAAATGTACCTTAAATGGAGATTTGGCAAGTATTTAATATGCTTATCATGACAGTGTGCAAATATTATTGCTATGTGCAAATGTATGTATATATTTATTATTTGAAATCAATTTAAGACACAACAATGACAAACCTACAGAAATCCTCACAGGTACTGCATTTAGCATAAAAATAAAATGCTAGAAATAAATAAGCTTCATGACGAGCTCAAGCCAAACAGGCAACAACAGCTGTCAGTGTGCTGACTTGACTATCACTTTCCCCAAATCTGCAATGTAATTATATTCATAGAAATTCATTTTCATTAACATACTTTATCGTGAGGTTGGAGGTCAAGGGACCCCTTTGAAAATGGCCATGCCAGTTTTTCCTCACCAAAATTTAGCGTAACTTTAGAGAATTTTTTTTTTTGCCTCCCCTGAGCTAGTATGATATGGTTGGTACCAGTTGATGAATGGATGAATGTGATGTCAGTATTTTCACTGTAGCTTTAAAATTGAGCCCAATACAACCTAAAAATCGCAAGTTGTGTTAATGTCTTAAAGAAATTAGTGGCATTAAAATGACTTTGCGTTAACGTTAACAGGACTGTGACTTTGACAGCCCTATTTATAATATATTGTAACTGATGGATTTCCTAAATTGATTTTTCTCTCTCTCTCTCTCTCTCAGGTGTGGACATGCTAAACAGTTTGTTCTGCAGGAGTCCAGTCAACGTCACGTCTTAAAGGATGGTAGCCTTTCATGTGATTTCCTGCTCCATACCGATGGTGATTTAATGGCCGCAGACTAATAACGACCACTTCACAATCAAGTTGTATCAGAACCATTTTACCAAGTGTTGCTTTAAGCGAACCCTCAGACGCCTTGACCAGATTGTCAGGATCAAGGGTAATCTCGGGAGTCATGCTCCTTAGTGACATCCTCATCAGTGCTTTACAGAGCAAAATAAGTCAAGCTGCCTTACAGTTGCACCACACTGCGCCAAAACCACAATGGAGTGTATGGCCCACACTTGAGTATTCAAATTCTAGAGCTGCCTGTTTCCTGCGGACACACCTGTCGTTTAAGAACTGTATTGATGATACCTAATGCTTAATGCTGTTCAAACAAGTCAAAAGGCTGGTTTCACAAACATGGAGTGACAACGCACTAGGGTTGGACAGTTGAACAAATAGCAATTGGCTGACAGACGATATATTTTTTTTGGCCAGTTTGTCATTTTATTTAGCTAATTTAACGGCCTGCCTCCAAACAACAAGAGCTGCTCAGTGGGCAGAGAGAGAGAAAGCGGGTAAAACTGTGTAGAGTCTCCATGATTTCACACCATCTCTGTGAAATAATGTAAGTTTATTTCAACCAAACCAGAGAAAGTCTTCAGCCCCCTTCACTTTTTTACATTTTATATGTTGCAACCTTATGCTAAAATTGTTTACATTATTTTTCCCCTCATCAACCTCCATTAAATACACCATATTGACAAAGTGGAGACAGAATTTTAGAAATTTTTGCAAATTCATTTTAAAAAACTGAATACTGAAGTGACTGTGATATTTCAGACTCTTTACCCAGGACTTAGTTCAAGCATCTTTGACAATGATTTCAGCATAGAGTCTTTTTGGGTATGATGTGACAAGCTTTGCGCACCTGATTTTGTGATTTTCTGCCATTCTTTGCAGATCTTCTCAAAATTAGTCAAGTTGGATGGGGACCATCGGTGGACAGACATTTTCAGGTCTCAAATCAGGGCACTGTTTGGGCCACTCAAGGGCATTCACTCCCCTCTTATTCCTCAGTGTGGCCGGGTGGCTAGCTCTAGAGAGAGTCCAGGTTATTCCAAACTTCTTCCATTTAAGAATTATGGAGGCCACTGTGCTCTTGGGGAGCTTCAGTGTAGCAGAGTTTTTTTTCGCAGCTCAGTGCTTTGACACAATCCTGACGCTGAGCAATGCAGGCAGTTCCTCCAACCCCATGCTTGGTTTTGGCTGTGATATGCATTGTCAGCTGTGAGACCTTATATAGTCCAATCAATTGAATTTACCACAGGTGGACTCCAGTCAAGGTGGAAAAATTTGTCAATTTGTCATTATGGTGTATTGAGTTTAGATTGATGCAGAGAAAAAATAATATAAACGACTCTAGCATAAGGCCGCAACACAACATGTGAAAAAGTTAAGTGGTCTGAAGACTTTCTGAATGCACTCTATCTAGTGTAGGTAGATGATAGTTGATGACGCCCCCAGTTTTGAGAAACAGGCAGAAGTGCCAGCTAGAGTCGGGCTGGTGTAAAAAAATTTCAAAGTTTGATATTAAGCCACACCACCAGACCACACCGGTATACCAGATTTTACCAGGTGCCACACTTGATTCAGCAGCAGCTGCTTGTCACAACATGAGAATAGCTGGTCCACCTCAGCAGTGCAACTTTTGTGAGCCTGGGCCAATGTTGTCACTAACTTCTGAGCTAACCTCCTTCACTTTAATCAGCAGGTGACAAAAGCAGAACACAGGAACTTGGCCCGGGTGTTGAGGAGTTGTAGCATTTATTGATGACAGTCTAAACTGTACACACACTACAGCTCACATGTGCAGTATGCGTTGGTTCATGAACCCCCTTGAAATGCATCTATAGTTTTTATGATGAAGCAGAACTAATAATTTATTGTAATGATGAATAATATTGACCTTATTGTTGATAGATATACTGCAGACACTGACTATGGATAAATACCTCATACAACCATCTAACTAACCATCTTGTTTAGTCTTTCCAACAAGCACCATCTCTGGTTTGGTCGAAATAAACATTTCACAGAATTAAATGTGAAAGTATGGAGACTCACACATTGTTTTCCCCCACTGTCTTATTCTTATTGACAAAATGAGAAACAAACAAGATAGAAGATAGATTTGTGGTCTGTTTATTCACTTATAGCCTACTAATATGGGACAATCTCTGATCACATACTGTTAAATATGTACTTCTGTTACATGTACATCATGTAATAAATTATATGCATGTCAGCTGTGCAGTCAAGATCAGACAGGAGACATGAAGATATCCCATATAATATGGGTGAGTATTAATTGCTATCTTCTGATATTTGTGGTTTTTAAAGGTTTTTATACTGCAATATTTACTGAAAATGACAACAGCTAAGTGTAGCCAAAGTAAGCTTTCTGGTGATCTCCAGTCTTCCTCCAGCCAGATGCCAGGTTGTTTGTTGTGAATCACTTGAATCAGCTGTTCCTTGTCTGTTATGGTGCTTTTAAAGTGAGCAACAAGAATAAATAGAAAGAGGGCATCTGAAAAATGCTCAGCTCAAAACGATGTGATGCACAGTGCTTCACCACTCGTAGCCAGTTAGGACATTCCAGTAGAAAACAGTGCAGCCAAACTGATTGTGTTACTGATGCTTGTTCATTCTGTTTTGAGGGTGAATAATAGGCTAACCAGATTCTCAATACATCAGACCTCTCTGTATTGTACACATTACATTTCCGCTACATTATTTTTGGTGAACCTTTCAGTTCAGTACTGTGACACTGCTACTGCTGTGCTCACTGATAAAGGGTTATTGCATCATTATCATACCTTGCTTGCGCCCCCTCTCTCTTTGACCACATATTGGCCAATGTTACAGACCTGACATTAGCGCTTGCAATGTGCTGTCTGCTGATGTCGGCTACTTCCTATTTTGCCAGAACGTGTCATAATTTCTAATGGTGGTGTAGCTGACTGTCAGCTGACATATGGTTTTGTCCAAGGTTTCTTACCACTGTCAAACCAAGTGCATGATCATGAGGGAGCTCTCACAGTTAGTATGGTCTAGACCTGATCTACATGAAATGCGTCTTGAGATAACTTCTGTTATGATTTGAGGCTATGTTAAAAGAAACTGAATAGAATTGATGATGGAACAGGCAAAACCAGAAATTGACCCAATTCTAGTACCAAGACAGAAACAAAGCAATGTACTGCTGTGGGCAGGGAGAGCAGCAAAACGTATTTTAGCTACCTAAAATAATCAATATCGTCATGTACATTATATTTAGAATAATGTCTCTGCTTTACCTTGCTGTCAGACAGCCCTTTCTGATGGGGAATTAAAGCCATTATATCCATCTACTCTTCTCAAAGCCACCAACTCCAAAAAAAACAGGCATTTTATCTTACAGAATATGGGAGTTAGTGTTCTAAAGTCTCAGATAATATTATTCATAATAATTTTTTGTGTGAGCTTTTTGTGTCAACAGAGGTCATCGATACACAAACGAAGCATCAAACATGGTTACATGGTCTATATGCAGTCATCACAATTTGATTTCAAAATGATTTAATGATACAGAATGAGTTACCTGACAGACCGATTAAATTTTCCTGCACTAAAAAGCTAGTGTATATTATACACTAACATAATAATGTTGGCTGAGCAACACTAAGAATGAATTCAAGACTTTTCCAGTTCTTAGCAGACAATGTCAAGAGCAAAAGTGTTTGTGTCGTAACCCTCCATTTTAGGACGCACATTTCCATCCTCCTTGATCATCTTGGTCGTCACCCAGAACTCTGTGAAACCAGCCTTTATAAAACATCTTTTAATAAGAGAATGCTCTCGAGATTTACTGAGTTTTATATTAGTGCCATAATAGAGCTGTATTCAGAGCAATTAACAGTGGTATATTGTAAAAATAAGATTGTGATAGCCTGGACATGTGCCCATGAGGATGACACACACTGGCTAACATAACAGAGAGGGATAGAGAGGGGCAGACAGTCTGTGTGCATGTATGTGTCTGCTATTGTGTGTGTTTCAATGAGTGCCATATGTCTGGATGAAAGGTAAGGAAAGACTCTAACTTTAACTGTTAGAACAAACATAACTAAAGATTAACACTGATTGTTGTTTCATGACTGTAACACTCAATCAACTGACGGTGAAGGCAAGCAGGTCATTGTGTATAATCAACTTTAAACTCCCACAGGCAATGCATAGAAGTGCTAAAATCCTCCTTTCCTAAATTATGTTTCAGAAGGCAGACCCATATTGGGTTGAAAATATGAAAATGAACAAAATACTGGGAGGGTAGTTTTTAAGGTTATGAAATTGTGTACATCCACACCAAATTTAGACATGGGCTAAATTAGGTTTTTACAGAATCATGTTGCCTTCAGTGCAGAACTGTGGGGAAAGGAGGAAGTGTCTTGGTCACAGTTTGATTCCTTGTATACTTGTAATCATGTAAGCCCCAGCAGTTTTATTGCTCAATAAAACTGTTGTACACATTGAGAGCTGTTGATATGATTTATTTCAACAATGAAACATGTTGCTATCTTATGGAATCAAAATACGGTAAGGTAGCACCATATCTGAATTTGTGAAAACATTTTGTACAAATACATTAAAATTTATGAATATATTAAAATGTTCTGAACAAATTAATTCAAATGTTTGAATTTCTAAAAATTTGAATTGAAAAGGGAGCTGTAGCTGTGCATGACACCTTCATTGAAAAAATGAAAAAGATTTGCACAACGGTTTTCAGTTACAAAAAATATTTGCAGTTCCAAAAGGTCAGCAGATACAGAAAGCATTTGCAGTTACTCACCTATAGAGCACCACAAGAGTCACAAAATAAAGCATTTCATTAATTCAAAAACAATTACAAAGTAATGTAATAAAGCATTTGATTGAATCAAATACAATTACAATAAAAAACAGCCATTAATAATAATTTTTAAGTTTGTTTACAAATGTATTAATCTATGAATATATGGACTATGAATCGCAAAGTAATAATTATAATTACTTGACATTTTAATGGCAATAAAAATAATTCTGAAATAATTTACAAATAAATGTATTTTTTTATTTATTCTTTAACTATTTATTTTTTTTGTTTTTATTATCTCCGCCAAGGAGGTTATGTTTTTGCCGGTGTTTGTTTGTTTGTTTGTTTGTTTGTCTGTGTTCAAGATAACTCAAAAACTTTTGGACGGATTTTGATGAAATTTTCAGGGTGTGTCGAAAATGTGAAAAGGAAGAACTGATTCTGGATCACTTTGAAATTTTCGTTAACATTGGGGTAAATGGGACCCAAAAAATTGTTTCTCAATATCTCTGGTAATTGTTGCCCAAAGCTCATGAAATTTGACTCAGGGATTTACAATGTGTACTTCTATCAAATCCCAAAGGCTGATCCAGATCTGATCCAGATGGCGGATTTTATAGCAATTTATATAAAACAAATGGGGGTACTCTTACATTTTGGCCTACTGTGCATTTAATATTAGAGGTAGAGATTTCTAACAGTCTCATCGTGTAGCTGAGACAATTCCGCATCTGAAGTATGTCAACGAATTTGATCTAGCTTTAATAGATTAGAAAATAATCAATTAGATAATTGGGGGCGGCAGTAGCTCAGTCTGTAGGGAGTTGGCTTGGGAATCGGAGGGTCACCAGTTCAAGTCCCAACATGGACCAAGAACTGAGTGTGAACTGGTAGCTGGAGAGGTGCCAGTTTACCTCTTGGGCACTGCCGAGGTGCCCCTGAGCAAGGCACCAAACCCCCAACTGCTCGGGGCGCTTGTCAGGAGCAGCCCCCTCACTCTGACATCTCTCCATTAATGCAGGTATATAGGTCCTGTTTGTGCATGTATGTATTTCAGGTCTGTATGTACTGTGTATAAGTTAACAACAGAGTGAAAAAATTGAATTTCCCACTGGGTATTAATATAGGTTCATCTTATCTTATCTTATCTTAATACTTGAGGAGATAGATCCAGAAGAAACCGACAGGGGGGAAACTATGGTGCTTGGCGGAGGTCTGCACTCTCCGAGTGCTTTTCTAGTTGTCTTCTTTTATTATTCAATTTTTTATTGCCCATTAAAATGTCAAGTAATGACTGACTTTGTAATTTAGTCCAGTTTAGCCCAGTGCCAGGGGGCTGTGTGACTGTGCTGTGTGACTGCCACCAGGTGCAACCAATCTCAAGCTTGATATCTGCAGTGTTGTTTTTATTCAGAGTTTGGCTACACTGAAAGACAGAGGACAGACAGTAATGTTATGTGCATTTTCAGTGAACTGAGGAAGCCAGACAAGCCCCATAGTCTGAAGGATGAAGATAGTAGTGCCATGCCCACCCCAGTCTGACCTAGAGGAGCCTGCAGATATCATCCGGGCATTGTGGACCATGAGTGCTGTGTTCCAGTGCAGCTGTGGACCTATGGCAGTATGCTATGGGAGACTGAACTACCAGCCCTCTGTTTACAAGACCCCTGTGAGTTGCAGCAGTTGGCTGGATCACCAGAAGACATTTGATTTATCACCAAACTACAGACAAATGAAGCTAATGCGTAAGTTCATTCAGGAAGACCTTCCACTCTCAATCATTCATCCATCTGAGTCCCTTCTCATAGGCCCTCACTCTATCAGCTGATTATGGGTTTCCACTCTGCTTTGCCAATCATACCTTGCCACCACCTTCTCTCTAAACCAATCACACAGTGCGTCAAGGTTTTAAAACCACTCTCCTCTCCGCCGCTTTCAGCTGTCATTTCAGCATAACCGACACAGCGATACGAAGAAGAAAAAAAAAATTATTCCTTACCTTTCGTGAAAGTTCATCGTAATTTCACCATATCTGATTCAGACTTAGATCCGTGGCTGGAAGAGCCAGATCCTGGTCCAGATGCCCAATTCGTGATCACGTCCTCTCCACCGGGTGGAAAACGGAGAAGCAGTCGGTTAGTTCAGCGCGCCAGCTCCCTTCCTGACGAAACAGGAGCCCTGACCAAGATTCTACTCAACAACGGCATTGCTCCAGCTCCAGGCCTGCTGGTCTCTCAGCTTCACAAGCTCGTGGCGCAGGTGGTAAGTGACAATTCTGCTGAGCATCCTCCATCTCCTGCGCTCGAACCTTCGGCGCCGCTCACAAACCCTCCCGAAGCTCTGGCCCTCGGGTGCAAAAGAAAAAAGAAAGCAGCTCCACTTCAAGCCCCCCAGCCAAAAAGATCTAGGTTAAAGCAGAATCTCAACTCATCTCATGCCTCCAACCTGGGTCCCCCCCACAGGCAGTGCCCTCATATCCACCCTGCAGTCCCTGGCTAGTTCCATCCGCAGCATTGATTCTCGCCTCCAGTCTCTCGAGACCGCTTCAGCTCCCTCACCACAACCAGCAGTCTTCGCCGCCATTCAAGCCTCCACGCTGCAGCCCGCAATGCCATCAAGTCAGCCCTCCACTTCCGCAGCTGTAGAGGCCGTTCAACACTCCCTGGCCTCTGCCATCCCAGCTCCGCCGCTAGGTAGGCAGTACGTTTCTCTGGCATCAAACATCTCCCCTCGCCTCAGGTCCAAAATCCTGCAAGGTAAGGACATCAATCTGATCTCCATTCTGCTGCCGTCTCCGGAGTGCAATAAATCCTTAGCCTCTGGACCCGACAGTACGGCCGTCTTTAAATCTTCAGACCCCCGACTAAACAGAGACCTGTCTATCGGATAGTTTCTTGTTGCATTTAGCGTTTACCGTGACGTTATCTGCTCGGTCTACCCCGAGAGGAGACCTGAACTGGACACTTATATGATCGTCATCGGCGACCTCCACCTTAAATACGGAAAAAATACTTTTTATCAGCATCATAAAGCTTTCGCTACCAAAGCCGCTCTTTATATCACCCAGTACAATCTACGCCTGGACTGGTCCGTGATTGACACCGAGATTCTGCTCCTGATAGCAGGTGGTGCCCAAGCACTCTCATGCTCCACGTGTGGGAATTCAGGTCACACCACCTCCCTATGCCCATCCGTGCCTTTCCAAATCTCAAAACCCGGGGCAGTCCCATCCTCAGGGTGAACGTATTCTTTTTGATGCTGCCGGGCGGAAGGTGCATTTTTCAAACAACATTCAAATATGCAATAACTTCAATAAAAGTGTCTGTACACACGCTTCTTGTCGTTTCCTCCACATCTGCAGCAGTTGCACCCGCTCGGTCTGCCCACGGCGAATCCAGTCCAAACTGCCTCCTCTACAGAGGAACCAACGTGGCTCAAAAACATTTTGAACAAGCATCCTTCTACTCCAATAAACTTAGAATCACTAGCATATGAGCTGTCTTCTCACCCTGATTCAGTGTTTGTCGACCATCTTCTCACAGGCTTGTCCCAAGGTTTTTGGGTCGGGGTCCTCTCTCTTCCCTCAACAACTTACGTAGCAAAAAATCTCCAGTCCGCCTTAAACAATCCACAAACTGAATTTCTCCACTGTAGGACTAATAAAGGAATATCTTATCTTATCTTAAACAGTCTCTCAGCTCCTGGAGGAGTTAAATAAAAAATTCATAATCGGCCCCTCTCCATTTCAAGTGTTCCAAGTGAATCCCATAGGCATTGCTACTAGAAAATATTCAGGCAAAAAGAGACTAATATTCGATCTTTCTGCACCACGCTCTGGCTCTTTTGCAAGCGTAAATAGCCTTATCCCTCTCGAACCATTTTCTCTTTATTATGCATCGGTCGACAACGCCATAAAGTTAATTAAACTGGCCGGCAAGGTGCCTGGCTATCCAAAGCCGACATAATAGACGCAGACCTCTCAGCACAGGTGACCGAGACCTCCATCCGCACGGGTCGCCGAGACCTGTCTTCACGCAGGTCGCGCTGACCTCGCACTTCTCAGGTCACCGAGACCTCTATCCTCACGGGTCGCACTGACCCTCACTGCACAGGTCACCGAGACCTTTATCTTCATGGGTCGCGCAGACCCTCACTGCAGGTCGCTGAGACCTCCATCCTCACGGGTCGCGCTGACCCTCACTACACAGGTCGCCAAGACCTCTATCCTCACGGGTCGCGCAGACCCCACTGCTCAGGTCACCGAGACCTCTCTTCATGCAGGTTGTGCTGACCTCTCACTGTGCAAGTCGCCGAGACCTCTATTCTCACGGGTCACGCTGACCCCACTGCTCAGGTCGCCGAGACCACACCAGATTTCGGAGATGCAGAGAAGGTACGTGTTCATTTCTTTGCTTATCACATGCTCTGAATTCCATTCTCATTTATTTCTGTACTTTGGGGGAATTAAAAAACATTTTGTTATGGCATGATCATTCCCCACTAAGCTACGGCGGGTCTAGTACGCCAAAAGATGTTTCTTATCATAATGTTGTCTTGTTCTTTAATAAACAGCCATTCACTCATTGAGTCTCTCCTGATTGAAATAACAAACGGTGCAGATAACAAAATGGCTTATGTGTGTCAGTCATCACTTTTTTCCCTCAATAATATATTGGGTTTTGATTATAAAGTGTCCCTTCCAAAACTATTGGAACAGTGAGGCCAATTCCTTTATTTTTTGTACACTGAGAACTGTTGGGTTTGACATCAAAAGATGAATATGAGACAAGAGATCAGCCTTTCAGCTTCTGTTTCCAACTATTTACATCTAGATCTGTTACACAACAGTCTGTTTCTACCTTAAGTGAACAGAAATGAGTTTCTACACAAGAAACCCACAAAACCGGGGAATTTCAGGATTTCATTCTGAGCTCATTCTGATAGAAAGCTCAAGTTCTAATCATTTCAAGCTTAAGTCTGTTTCTGTCCAAAGTGAACAGAAACGAGTTTCTAAACAAGCAACCCTCAAAACAGTCTGTTTCTACCAAAAGTGAACAGAAACAGGCTTTTACGCAATAGATCATCAAAACAGGAAAGTATGAATTTTGATTGATAACTGATTTGTTGATGATTGATCACTATACAAGTGATGTACGGTACAGTCTGTTTCCACCAGAATTGTACAGAAACAAGTTTCTACACCAAAAAACATCCAAATTAAGTAAGTATAGATATCTACCGCAGATTTTCAATGAAGTTTTAATCACTGTACAAGCATAGTCTGTTTCTACAAAAGAAATCGTCAAAATAAGTATGAATAAGCTGTCATACAACTGTCATACAACAGATTTTCATTCTGAGCTAAATAATAATAATAAATACAAAAAGGTATTGAGCCAGTACAAATGGTTCCTGAGCCTCTAAGCAGGACATAGTGCACAGTATAAATATAGACCACAGGCTGTTATTCTTATGCAGTAATCTGATGTTCCCTGCACTTTTTGTCCCCTGTACTTTTCCATTTTATTCAAATTTATATTTCTACTCCTCTCCACTACATCTCAGGAGTAAATATTGTGCTTTTTACTCCACTACATTTGAAAGTGATAGGTACTCTACAGATTACAGTTTATCATCCCCTTCCTGTCCAGTGAAAACCATGATGAGAAATTTCTCCTCTTTAAATTAAATAAACTATTTCAAACCTCTTAGATCAGCTGGTAACAAAGCTGAAAGCAGGCTGGTCTTTTTTTAATGAAAAGTTTACTTTTTAGAGATATGTGGTTCTCACAGGACAGCCACGCTACAAACATAATTTATGATCTCATAGAATATGAAGCATTACTGTAGATCAAAATACCCAACAGTATACAGTATAAAGAACTTACAATTCGCCTGATCATGAACATCTACAGCTCTAAAATGCTATATTAATGTAGCAGTAATATTAATCAATAACATATAATAGGACAACTCTGATTGGGAACATCTTACTTTGGATACTTTAAGCACATTGTACTGATAATACATACAAAACAACCTCATTGTTTATCTGATGGATGTCAAAACAGCATATTTACATGCTCCAATAGATGAAGGCTCCTTCAGCAATGGTGTGTGAAGGAGAGAGTTTTCAGGTCCTTCTGCTGCTGGAACACTTTACCATCAACATAGTCTGTTTGTTGTTCACTCCTACAATTATCTCATATTTCAACTACATGGTGAATCAGAAGACAACTGAAATATAAAACTTTTAGTCTGTTATCTATCTTCACTCTGGTATGAAAGTGATGTTGAGACAAATCGGCTCAATCTGATCGGCAGCAGCGTCCAAGTCAGTAACTGTTATCTGGTTGACAGAGTCAAGAGAGTTTTCTGCTTCATATTGCAAAACACTCACACCATATATGTGTTTTTGTTTGTTTATTTTCTCTCTCTTCTTCACAACACTGGTTATGACATGGGTTATTCTTGCTCACATTCATCTATGCCGCAAAAGTGCGTTAACGTAACACATGCCGTTAAACAGAAGCAATCACAGTTACACAGGAAATTACAGCACATAAAACAGGACCTATAATTCACAATAAAATTGCTCACCAAAATTAGTGATGAACTGTAAACAAACAAATACAGCAGGATATGAAGAATAAATGAAATAATATTTAATGTAACTACCTTTACAGATGAGAAGAACAACTTCACACTCCCACTTGTTCTCATCAGCTCAAATCACATACTTAATTTCCAAAGAACCACCTTTTGAGTTTGACAAGATTTGCCTTTACTGCAGGTTTTGTCAATATATCTGCAACCATGTTATCTGATGGGCAGTAGACAACATCTATTTTACCTTCACTGAGTGCTTCATGAATGAAATGATATTTTACATCAATGTGTTTGGCCTCTGTTTATTCACTGGATTCTTAGTCAGTGCAATGGCCCCTGATTGTCACCATGAATCTTTGTAAAGGTGAAGTCTGTTATTCATGCAATTTAACAGTTGGGTTAGGCACATCCTGTCTTGAGTAGTGGTTGTTGGACCAGTGTATTCAGCCTCACATTTCTTTAATTTCCATGAAATTAACATTGATGTACGCCTGACCTAAATCCAATTCAGCACCTATGGGAAAATTACGCATTGGTGCATCTGACACTGCCAAGTGCTGCCACAGACTGTCCAGGAGCTCAGTGAAGCCCTTATCCAGGTCTGGGAGGAGATCCCACACGACACCATCCGCTGACTCATCAGGAGCATGCCCAGACGTTGTCGGGAGTGCATACATGCATACATTATGAGTTGCCATGATGAACTTCATGTTCAAGTTGGTCAAGTTGGATGAGCCTGTGATTTCAATTTTTTACTTTGATTTTTGGTATGATTTTGTATCCAGCCCTCAGTGGGTTAATGATTTTGATTTCCACTGACTGTGGTTACATCTTTTTGTTCTCAACAAATGTTACAATGTACATCAGTAAAGATTTTCAACTTGAATTTGTTCATTTTGATCTGTGTGATTTAAGTATTCCCTTATTTTTTGGAGCAGTGTACTTAGTTATTTTTTACAGTACAGTATAGTACATCTAGTTTATTTCTCATCACAGCCAGCAACAGATGGCGTCAGCTGTCCCATTTCTGGTTTAATCAACAGGGTGCAGTTATTTCATGCTGTTATTCCATGCTGCTTGGTGGGATGAACAAATGGCTGATAGGCTAGATGACTGCTCACTCAATCTAACTTGATGTAACTGAGTAGCATGGACAAACCTTAAGTATCTGCAGTCAGAACCCAGACTTCAAGCTAATGAGGCTGCTGGTACCTGTGATGAGAAATTATATATATATATATATATATATATATATATATATAAACATAAATCATACAAAACATAAATCCTCTGTATGAAATGGCTGTTGACACAGAAACATCTTCAGTAAATTTGTCTTAATATGTAATGTCTCAGCTATGTCACTTACAACACAGTGTTACGACATGGAACTTTTGACTTTTGACCAGTGGTTATTAGTCTCAATGTAATTAATGCTAATCCTGCATGCTGCCAGGAAATAGTTTACGGTATCGCTCCATGTAAGGCTATTGGTCAAGTTAGACTGATTGAACTGTTATCTAGCCACTACCATTTGTCCAACCCACCTAGCATCACGGAATAAAGCTTTGAAGCACCTTCAAACAGAACAGGAGCTTCGAGCTGATGCACCTGTAGCTGGCACTGATGACTGCGATCAAGCCAACTTTTTTCTTTCGTTTTTTTCGTGGTCAAACCAAACTCCTGTGTTAAGAATGCATGAACGATCTAATGTTTATGGCAGTCAGAAAGAAGCACTGGAGAGCTGTTGGAAGTGACTCTTGTGTCCCAAGTAACTGAATGGACATTTGAATACAATTAAATTTCACTGAAATACTTAAATACTTCCCAGTAATGGACTGAATTAACACTGAATCAATAACAACATTCGGATGTGCAGTATAATATAGTCAGCGAACTTTAAAGTTACCGCAAATCAAAGAAAGGAGTACTTCCGGTTCAGATTTCAACTTAAAGGGTGACGTGTGTGGTTTCAGATCCATAATGTGGAGGGTTATTTAAAGGTCATTTAAAATTTGGACATTGTACTTCTTAAGCTGCTTGTTCAAATGCTGCAAACTTATTAAACTAATACTTGTTAGACTACTAACAAAAATTATGAAATCATCAAGATAAAAAATCATCAACTTTTATTGTGTACTTTTTGAGTGATCCAATATCAAAATCTCTTCCAGAGACCAAGAATAAGCATTTTTTTCTAAGTTTGTTCTTGAATAAAAATAAATTCTTCCATAAGTAGTTTGTGAGTCTGATAATTTATACTTAATACTTCTTAAACTATTAGCACACACATGATGGAGTACTTTCATTGTCTACTTTTTGAGTAATCCTGTGTTTAAGTCTTCCAGAGACCAAGAGTAAGCATTTTGTCTAGATCTGACCTTTAATAAAAACAATTCCATTAATAGTTTATTGGTCTGATATCTTTGGACTTAGTACTTCTACTAGTACAAGTGCTATTAAGTAGAAGAAGAAGAAGATCTGCCTTTATTAGTCCCACAGTGGGGAAATTCAATTTACACTCTGTTTAACTTATACATGGTACGTGCACACAAACACACACACACATGCAGTAATGGAGAGATGTCAGAGTGAGGGGGCTGCTCCTGACAAGCGCCCCGAGCAGTTGGGGGTTTGGTGCCTTGCTCAGGGGCACCTCGGCAGTGCCCAAGAGGTAAACTGGCACCTCTCCAGCTACCAGTTCACACTCAGTTCTTGGTCCATGTCGGGACTTGAACCGGTGACCCTCCGGTTCCCAAGCCAACTCCCTACAGACTGAGCTACTGCCGCCCCACTTTTACCGCCCCACTTTTTACGTGTACTTTTACCGTGTACCTTTTGAATAATACAATGTCAAAGTCCCATCCAGATGCCAAGAATAAACATTTTATTCAGGTCAAATTTAGACACAAATGCTTATTCTTGGTCTCTGGAAGGGACTTTGACACTGGATTACTCCAAAAGTACACAGTAAAAGTACTCCATAGTGCTCGTGCTAGTAGCTAAATAAGTACTAAGTACAAATATATCAGACCCATAAACTAATTATGGAAGAGTTTACTTTTAGTCAGGGTGAAGTTTAGATAAAAATGTTTATTCCAGGCCTCTGGAACGGACTTTGACACAGATTACTCAAAAAGTGCATAGTAAAAGTATTTTATAGTACTTGTTTTAGTCGTTTACGAAATACTAAGTCTAAATATTAAGTGAACTTTGTCTTTAATCACAAATAATGGATCTGAAACCACACACGCCACCCTTTATTTTGAAATCTGGATCGGAAGTAGTCCTTCGTTGGGTTTGCGGTGTTTTTAAAGTTCGCTAAATATATTATACTGCACATACGGGAATTGTTTTTGATTCGATGTTAATTCAGTTCATTACCGGGAACAATGTAAGCATTTCTTTGACTTTTAATTTTGAGAGACTGTATGCAAAAGTTCGCTCGATCACTGTGATGATTTGATTATAAAGAGAGCAACGAGAGTCACCTCCAGCATCCAGGTCCCTTGCGATTATTAACATTAGATCGTTTGCGCATTCTAATCACGGGAGCGGCTGTGACAAGAAATACATAAATCAGAGGTATGAAACGGCTGTTGAGTAGTTGGTGATGTAGAAATGTCTTCAGTATCTTTGTCTTGTTACAGTATGTTATGCCTCAGCTAAACATTAATCAGTCAACATAAAGTGCAATATATTGTTGTTGAGCTAGCTAGCTTAATGTTCCCTGGGCACTAACATTAGCTGGGTTGTTGCTAGATTAAAGTTAGCTGGGCACTAGTGAAAAAAAGATCCAGATACAGACCTAACAGATCTACTAGAGACTTTTAACTGGTTATTACGCTGTCTTAATGTAATTAATTCCAGTGGAGAACTTAATTTCATCACCAAACAAAAGGATCCAGATACAGAACTAATACCACTTGTAAGTGGTTATTACAATAAGACCGTGTATATATGTGTGTGTATATATATTTCACATTATGTCGACTGACTGTTAGCTGAAACATCACATAAAACAAAGTTGCTGAAGTCATTTTTACATTACTAACTTCTAAACGTACATACTAACTACTTTGTGGTTTATTTCTCATCTCAGCCTCATCACTGTATTTTAATCTCCAGCAATTCATCATGTTTATGAGATCACATGGCTGAGAAACGCATATCTCTGAAAAGTCAACTTTTCATGAGAAAAGCAGCTTGTTTTCAGCTTTGTTACAAGGCATTTTCCTGTTGATATCAGAGGGTTTGAAATAGTTTGTGTAATTTAGCAAGAGAAATTTCTCATCAAGGTTTTCACTTGACAGGAAAGGGATGAAAAACTGTAATCTGTAAAGTAACTTAAGGAGTAGAAATATATTATTATTTTTACTATTATTATTATTATTTAATTCAGCTCCAGCAATGCATCATGTTCTGAGATGCAGTCAACAAGTCAACTACTCATGTCAGAGGAGTTGAAGTAACTTGGCTTGCTAAGTCTTTGTTTTGGAAAGAAACAGAATTGCAATCTGTGATACCAATCATTAAATTTTATATTTTACATTAATTGTGTTCTTGCATTAATGCTAGGTATTCATGTAATTGAAAGCTGTTTGTTTGAGCTTAACAATTATTTAAAAAAAATCTGTATCAATTCATTCTTTTTACTGCTGTGTTCTGCTTGTCATAGAAAGGCAATCACACCCGCTCAACGAGATGGGACAGCATAAATGTTGCACTGGTGAGTATTCAAATAAATTAATTCTAAGTTTTGTCCTTATGTCATAGTTAGAGATAATGACATTTTAGCATGTTTTTCAACAACTTATTGGATTAGGACGCTCAGGAATTATCAGCCTCACGTGTGACAGAATGGAAATGATGCGACATTTGTTCTCATGTTTTATGAAGCTATTTCAGTAAAAGGCTCTTTCAGCTGTGGTGGGTGAATAAGAGAGGTCCGTCTTCTGCTGGAACACTTTACAATTAGCTTGATCGGTTTGCTGTTCAAAATGACAATGCAGAATTTAACTAGATAGTGAATCAGAAGTACACTAGAAAATTGTTAATCTGTGCTCTCTTCACTCTGGTATAAAACACTGGGGTTTTATACTGATCAGTCTGGTTGGCAGCAGCATCCAATCAGTAAGTGATGTTCAGTAAGGGTGTGTGTCAGTCGGTGAAAAACTTCTATGAAGGATGCACTGGAGAATCCTTGATCATCGCTCCTCTGGCAAGCCTCCTCGCACCTAAAGATGCATTTTAGGAATCCACTTTTGAGTGCTTCTTGAGGAGAAATGTGTTTATGGGTGGTTTTGGGAGAAAATGCAGTTTAAGCTGGTTTAGTGGTGAAAATGAGAGTTTTACATCAAATTGAGTTCAGAATAAAGATGTGGTGCTTGAAGGTCAAATCTTATGTGACATCTGATAAAACTGTCTTTCAAATTCTTCCTGTTTTGATTGTTTCCAATACAGTAGGTGTGTTTCTGTGTTGAAATATGTTTTTCAAAGAAATACACTTGTGTGTTTCTTGTAGAAATGTGTGTTTCTGTGTGGTATTGGTAGAGAAATACAGTTTAAGGTCATTTAGTAAAACAGTTTATTTCCAGTTGGTTTCCAGTTGGTGTATTTCCAGTTGGTGAGCTGGAAACTGCAGGTTTACCTGTTTAGTGATCATAGAATGTAGATTTCATTGGAGAAGGCCAGTGTACTCCTGGAAACCTAAGTTTTACATGAAAGTGACCACAGAGTGTGGATTTCATCAAGGAAGGCATATGATGTACTGAAAGAAATTGCAGGTTTACATGTTGGTGAGCACAAACTGTAGATTTCCTCACAGGTGGCCATGTTAGTTTTGGAAATCGCAGTTTTACATGAGTGTGAGCAGAGAGTGTGGATTTCATGAGGGGAAAACAGTTGGAAGTTACTGTTGGAAATTGCAGGTTTACGTGTTTATGAGCACAGAATGCAGATTTCAGAACAGGAGGCCAGCTTACTGCTTTGAAGCTACAGTTTTATATGAATGTGAGCAGAGAGTGTGGATTTCATCATGGGAGCCAAGTGTACTGAAGGAAATTGCAGGTTTACATGTTGGTGAGCACAGAATGTAGATTTCCTCACAGGTGGCCACGTTACTGTTGGAAATCGCAGTTTTACATGACACTGAGCACAGAGTGTGGTTATCATTACGGAAGGTCAGTTTAATGCTGGAAACTGCAGGTTTACCTGAATCTGAGCAGAGAGTGTGGATTTCATTAGGGAAAACAGTTTCTTGCTGGAAACCTCAGTTTTACATGTCAGTAAGGACATAATGTAGATTTAATCACAGGAGGCCAGTGTATTGCTGGACACCGCAGTTTTACATGAAAGTGACCACCGAGTGTGGATTTCATTAAGGGAGCACAGTTTCCAGCCAGAAACTGCAGGTTTATGTTTAGTGATCATAGAAGGTAGATTTCATTGGTGAAGGCCAGTGTACTGCTGGAAACCTCAGTTTTACATGAAAGTGACCACAGAGTATGGATTTCATCACAGGAGGCCAGTGTACAGTTTATTGCTGGAAACCTCAGTTTTACATGTCAGTATGCACATAATGTAGATTTCATCACAGGAGGCCAGTGTATTGCTGGACACCGCAGTTTTACATGAAAGTGACCACAGAGTATGGATTTCATCATAGGAGGCCAGTGTACTGCAGGAAATTGCAGGTTTTTACATGTTAGTAAGCACATAATGTAGATTTCATCACAGGAGGCCGGTGTATTGCTGGAACCTGCAATTTTACACGACAGTAAGTACAGAGTATAGATTTCATCATGGGAGGCAAGTGTACTGAAGGAAATTGCAGGTTTACATGTTGGTGAGCGCAGAATGTATATTTCAGAACAGGAGGCCAGTTTACTGCTTGAAGCTACAGTTTTATATGAATGTGAGCAGTGAATGTGGATTTCATTAGGGGTAAACAGTTCATTGCGTGACAATGAAGTTTTACATGTTCGTGATTACAGATGTAGATTTCATCACCAGACGCCAGTTTACTGCTGGAAGCTACAGTTTTACATTTATGTGAGCACAGGGTGTGAATTTCATCACAGGAGGCCAGTTTACGTTTAAGCTGCAGTTTTACTTGACACTGAGCACAGAGTGTGGTTATCATTACGGGAGGTCAGTTTAATGCTGGAAACTGCAGGTTTACCTGAATCTGAGCAGAGAGTGTGGATTTCATTAGGGAAAACAGTTTCTTGCTGGAAACCTCAGTTTTACATGTCAGTAAGCACATAATATGTAGATTTAATCACAGGAGGCCAGTGTATTGCTGGACACCACAGTTTTACATGAAAGTGACCACAGAGTATGGATTTCACCACAGGAGGCCAGTGTGCAGTTTATTTCTGGAAACCTCAGTGATGCACATAATGTAGATTTAATCACAGGAGGCCAGTGTATTGCTGGACACCGCAGTTTTACATGAAAGTGACCACCGAGTGTGGATTTCATTAAGGGAGCACAATTTCCAGCCAGAAACTGCAGGTTTATGTTTAGTGATCATAGAATGTAGATTTCATTGGTGAAGGCCAGTGTACTGCTGGAAACCTCAGTTTTACATGAAAGTGACCACAGAGTATGGATTTCATCACAGGAGGCCAGTGTACAGTTTATTGCTGGAAACCTCAGTTTTACATGTCAGTATGCACATAATGTAGATTTCATCACAGGAGGCCAGTGTATTGCTGGACACCGCAGTTTTACATGAAAGTGACCACAGAGTATGGATTTCATCATAGGAGGCCAGTGTACTGAAGGAAATTGCAGGTTTTTACATGCTAGTGAGCACATAATGTAGATTTCATCACAGGAGGCCAGTTTGTTGCTGGAAACTGCAGTATCACGTGTTATTGACAACAGAATGTAGATTTCAGGAAGGGAGGCCAGTTTATGCTGGAAAAGTTAGTTTTACATGAAAGTCAATACAGAAAGTAGATTTCATCACAGGAGGACAGTGTACTGCTGGAAAGCACAGTTTTACATGAAATGCAGTTAGGAATGCTGATTTCATTACAGGAGGCCTGTTTACTACTGTACACTGCAGTTTCATGTGTTAGTGATTACAGATTGTAGATATCATAACGGGAGGACTGTTTACTGTTGGAAACCATAGTTTTACATGAAATGCAGTTAGGAATGTTGATTTCATCACAGGAGGCCTGTTTACTGCTGTACACCGCAGTTGCATGTGTTAGTGATCAATGATTGTACATTTCATAACGGGAGGACTGGTTACTGTTGGATTCCATAGGTTTACATGTTAGTGATCCCAGAATGTAGATTTTATCACAGGAAACCAGTTTAGTAGTGGAATCTGCTGTTTCACATTTTTGTGATCTCAGAATGTTGATTTCTACACAGGAGGCCTGTTTACTGCTGTACACCGCAGTTTCATGTGTTAGTGATCAATGATTGTACATTTCATAACGGGAAGACTGTTTACTGCTGGAAAGCAGAGTTTTACATGAAATGCAGTTAGGAATGTTGATTTCATCACAGGAGGCCTGTTTACTACTATACACTGCAGTTTCATGTGTTAGTGATTACAGATTGTAGATATCATAACGGGAGGACTGTTTACTGTTGGAAACCAGAGTTTTACATGAAATGCAGTTAGGAATGTTGATTTCATCACAGGAGGCCTGTTTACTGCTGTACACCGCAGTTTCATGTGTTAGTGACCACGGATTGTACATTTCAGGAAGGGAAGCCTGTTTATGCTGGGAAAGTTAATTTTACATGAAAGTCAATACAGAAAGTACATTTCATCACAGAAGGACAGTGTACTTCTGGAAAGCACAGTTTTACATGAAATGCAGTTAGGAATGTTCATTTCATCACAGGAGGCGTGTTTACTGCTGTAGACTGCAGTTTCATGTGTTAGTGATAAATGATTGTAGATATCATAACGGGAGGACTGTTTACTGTTGGAAACCATAGTTTTACATGAAATGCAGTTAGGAATGTTGATTTCATCACAGAAGGCCTGTTTACTGCTGTACACTGCAGTTTCATGTGTTAGTAATCAATGATTGTACATTTCATAACGGGAAGACTGTTTACTGTTGGATTCCATAGTTTTACATGAAATGCAGTTAGGAATGTTGATTTCATCACAGGAGGCCTGTTTACTGCTGTACACTGCAGTTTAATGTGTTAGTGATTACAGATTGTAGATATCATAACGGGAGGACTGTTTACTGTTGGAAACCATAGTTTTACATGAAATGCAGTTAGGAATGTTGATTTCATCACAGGAGGCCTGTTTACTGCTCTACACCGCAGTTTCATGTGTTAGTGATCAATGATTGTACATTTCACAACGGGAGGACTGTTTACTGTTGGAATCCATAGGTTTAATATGTTAGTGATCTCAGAATGTAGATTTTGTCTCAGGAAACCAGTTTAGTACTGGAATCTGCTGTTTCACATGTTTGTGATCTCAGAATGTTGATTTCTACACAGGAGGCCTGTTTACTGCTGTACACCGCAGTTTCATGTGTTAGTGATCAATGATTTTACATTTCATAACGGAAGGACTGTTTACTGTTGGAAACCATAGTTTTACATGAAATGCATTTAGGAATGTTGATTTCATCACAGGAGGCCTGTTTACTGCTGTACACCGCAGTTTCATGTGTTAGTGATCAATGATTGTACATTTCTTTACAGGAGGACTGTTTACTGTTGGTATCCATAGTTTTACATGAGTTTCAGCTAAAAATGTAGATTTCATCACAGGAGGCCAGTTTGTTGCTGGAAACTGCAGTTTCATGTGTTATTGACAACAGAATGTAGATTTGAGGAAGGGAGGCCTGTTTATGCTGGAAAAGTTAGTTTTACATGAAAGTCAATACAGAAAGTAGATTTCATCACAGGAGGACAGTGTACTGCTGGAAAGCACAGTTTTACATGAAATGCAGTTAGGAATGTTGATTTCATCACAGGAGGCCTGTTTACTGCTATACACTGCAGTTTCATGTGTTAGTGATTACAGATTGTAGATATCATAACGGGAGGACTGTTTACTGTTGGAAACCATAGTTTTACATGAAATGCAGTTCGGAATGTTAATTTCATCACAGGAGGCCTGTTTACTGCTGTACACTGCAGTTTCATGTGTTAGTGATTACAGATTGTAGATATCATAACAGGAGGACTGTTTACTGTTGGAAACCATAGTTTTACATGAAATGCAGTTAGGAATGTTGATTTCATCACTGGAGGCCTGTTTACTGCTGTACACCGCAGTTTCATGTGTTAGTGATCAATGATTGTACATTTCATAACGGGAAGACTGTTTACTGTTGGAAAGCAGAGTTTTACATGAAATGCAGTTAGGAATGTTGATTTCATCACAGGAGGCCTGTTTACTGCTGTACACCTCAGTTTCATGTGTTAGTGACCACGGATTGTACATTTCAGGAAGGGAGGCCTGTTTATGCTGGGAAAGTTAATTTTACATGAAAGTCAATACAGAAAGTACATTTCATCACAGGAGGACAGTGTACTTCTGGAAAGCACAGTTTTACATGAAATGCAGTTAGGAATGTTCATTTCATCACAGGAGGCGTGTTTACTGCTGTAGACTGCAGTTTCATGTGTTAGTGATAAATGATTGTAGATATCATAACGGGAGGACTGTTTACTGTTGGAAACCATAGTTTTACATGAAATGCAGTTAGGAATGTTGATTTCATCACAGGAGGCCTGTTTTACTGCTGTACACCGCAGTTTCATGTGTTAGTGATCAATGATTGTACATTTCACAACGGGAGGACTGTTTACTGTTGGAATCCATAGGTTTATATGTTAGTGATCTCAGAATGTAGATTTTGTCTCAGGAAACCAGTTTAGTACTGGAATCTACTGTTTCACATGTTTGTGATCTCAGAATGTTGATTTCTACGCAGGAGGCCTGTTTATTGTTGTACACCGCAGTTTCATGTGTTAGTGATCAATGATTGTACATTTCATCACAGGAGGCCTGTTTACTGCTGTACACCGCAGTTTCATGTGTTAGTGACCAAGGATTGTACATTTCATTACAGGAGGACTGTTTACTGTTGGTATCCTTAGTTTTACATGAGTTTAAGCTAAAAATGTAGATTTCATTACAGGAGGCCTGTTTACTGCTGTACACTGCAGTTTCATGTGTTAATGACCACAGATTGTAGATTTCATAAGGGGAGGACTGTTTATTGTTGGAATCCATAGTTTTACATGTCAGCTCAGAATGTAGATTTCACCACAGGAGGATAGTGTACTGCTGGAAAGCAGAATTTTACATGAAATGCAGTTAGGTATGTTGATTTCATTAGAGGAGGCCGGTTTACTGCTGAACACTGCAATTTCATGTGTTAGTGATCACAGATTGTAGATTTCATAACGGGAGGAGTGTTTTCTGTTGGAATCCATAGTTTTACATGTTAGTGATATCAGAATGTTGATTTCTACGCAGGAGGCCTGTTTATTGTTGTACACCGCAGTTTCATGTGTTAGTGATCAATGATTGTACATTTCATAACAGGAGGACTATTTACTGTTGGAAACCATAGTTTTAAATGAAATGCACTTAGGAATGTTGATTTCATCACAGGAGGCCTGTTTACTGCTGTACACCGCAGTTTCATGTGTTAGTGATCAATGATTGTACATTTCATTACAGGAGGACTGTTTACTGTTGGTATCTATAGTTTTACATGAGTTTCAGCTAAAAATGTAGATTTCATCACAGGAGGCCAGTTTGTTGCTGGAAACTGCAGTTTCACGTGTTATTGACAACAGAATGTAGATTTCAGGAAGGGAGGCCTGTTTATGCTGGAAAAGTTAGTTTTACATGAAAGTCAATACAGAAAGTAGATTTCATCACAGGAGGACAGTGTACTGCTGGAAAGCACAGTTTTACATGAAATACAGTTAGGAATGTTGATTTCGTTACAGGAGGCCTGTTTACTGCTGTACACTGCAGTTTCATGTGTTAGTGATTACAGATTGTAGATATCATAACGGGAGGACTGTTTACTGTTGGAAACCATAGTTTTACATGTTAGTGATCTCAAAATGTAGATTTTATCACAGGAAACCAGTTTAGTACTGGAATCTGATGTTTCACATGTTTGTGATCTCAGAATGTTGATTTCCACACAGGAGGCCTGTTTACTGCTGTACACCACAGTTTCATGTGTTATTGACAACGGATTGTACATTTCAGGAAGGGAGGCCTTTTTATGCTGGGAAAGTTAGTTTTACATGAAAGTCAAAATAGAAAGTAGATTTCACCACAGGAGGACAGTGTACTGCTGGAAAGCAGAGTTTTACATGAAATGCAGTTAGGAATGTTGATTTCATTACAGGAGGCCTGTTTACTGCTGTACACTGCAGTTTCATTTGTTAATGACCACAGATTGTAGATTTCATAAGGGGAGGACTGTTTATTGTTGGAATCCATAGTTTCACATGCGTGTCAGCTCAGAATGTAGATTTCACCACAGGAGGATAGTGTACTGCTGGAAAGCAGAATTTTACATGAAATGCAGTTAGGTATGTTTATTTCATTACAGGAGGCCGGTTTACTGCTGAACAGTGCAATTTCATGTGTTAGTGATCACAGATTGTAGATTTCATAACGGGAGGAGTGTTTACTGTTGGAATCCATAGTTTTACATGTTAGTGATATCAGAATGTAGATTTTATCACAGGACACCAGTTTAGTATTGGAATCTGTTGTTTCACATGTTTGTGATATCAGAATGTTGATTTCTACGCAGGAGGCCTGTTTATTGTTGTACACCGCAGTTTCATATGTTAGTGATCAATGATTGTACATTTCATAACGGGAGGACTATTTACTGTTGGAAACCATAGTTTTAAATGAAATGCAGTTAGGAATGTTGATTTCATCACAGGAGGCCTGTTTACTGCTGTACACCGCAGTTTCATGTGTTAGTGATCAATGATTGTACATTTCATTACAGGAGGACTGTTTACTGTTGGTATCCATAGTTTTACATGTTAGTGATCTCAAAATGTAGATTTTATCACAGGAAACCAGTTTAGTACTGGAATCTGATGTTTCACATTGTGATCTCAGAATGTTGATTTCCAAACAGGAGGCCTGTTTACTGCTCTACACCGCAGTTTCATGTGTCAGTGACAACGGATTGTACATTTCAGGAAGGGAGGCCTTTTTATGCTGGGAAAGTTAGTTTTACATGAAAGTCAATATAGAAAGTAGATTTCACCACAGGAGGACAGTGTACTGCTGGAAAGCAGAGTTTTACATGAAATGCTGTTAGGAATGTTGACTTCATTACAGGAGGCCTGTTTACTGCTGTACACTGCAGTTTCATGTGTTAATGACCACAGATTGTAGATTTCATAAGGGGAGGACTGTTTATTGTTGGAATTCATAGTTTTACATGTCAGCTCAGAATGTAGATTTCACCACAGGAGGATAGTGTACTGCTGGAAAGCAGAATTTTACATGAAATGCAGTTAGGTATGTTGATTTCATTACCGGAGGCCGGTTTACTGCTGAACACTGCAATTTCATGTGTTAGTGATCACAGATTGTAGATTCCATAACGGGAGGAGTGTTTTCTGTTGGAATCCATAGTTTTACATGTTAGTGATATCAGAATGTAGATTTTATCACAGGACACCAGTTTAGTATTGGAATCTGTTGTTTCACATGTTTGTGATATCAGAATGTTGATTTCTACGCAGGAGGCCTGTTTACTGCAGTACACCGCAGTTTCATGTGTTAGTGACCACAGAGTGTAGATTTCATAACGGTAGAAGTGTTTACTGTTGGAATCCATAGGTTTACATGAAATGCAGTTAGGAATGTTGATTTCATCACAGGAGGCCTGTTCACTGCTGTACACCGCAGTTTCATGTGTTAGTGATCAATGATTGTACATTTCATTACAGGAGGACTGTTTACTGTTGGATTCCATAGGTTTACATGTGAGTGATCACAGAATGTAGATTTTATTACAGGAAACCAGTTCAGTACTAGAATCTGCTGTTTCACATGTTTGTGATCTCAGAATGTTGATTTCTACACAGGAGGCCTGTTTACTGCAGTACACCGCAGTTTCATGTGTTAGTGACCACAGAGTGTAGATTTCATAACGGGAGGAGTGTTTACTGTTGGAATCCATAGTTTTACATGTTAGTGATATCAGAATGTAGATTTTATCACAGGACACCAGATTAGTATTGGAATCTGTTGTTTCACATGTTTGTGATATCAGATTGTTGATTTCATCACTGGAGGCCTGTTTATTGTTGTACACCGCAGTTTCATGCGTTAGTGATCAATGATTGTACATTTCATAACGGGAGGACTATTTACTGTTGGAAACCATAGTTTTAAATGAAATGCAGTTAGGAATGTTGATTTCATCACAGGAGGCCTGTTTACTGCTGTACACTGCAGTTTCATGTGTTAGTGATCAATGATTGTACATTTCATTACAGGACGACTGTTTACTGTTGGTATCCATAGTTTTACATGAGTTTCAGCTAAAAATATAGATTTCATCACAGGAGGCCAGTTTACTGCTGTACACCACAGTTTCATGAGTTATTGACAACAGAATGTAGATTTCAGGAAGGGAGGCCTGTTTATGCTGGAAAAGTTAGTTTTACATGAAAGTCAATATAGAAAGTAGATTTCATCACAGGAGGACAGTGTACTGCTAGAAAGCACAGTTTTACATAAAATGCAGTTAGGAATCTTGATTTCATTACAGGAGGCCTGTTTAGTGCTGTACACTGCAGTTTAAGGTATTAGTGATTACAGATTGTAGATATCATAACGGGAGGACTGATACTGTTGGAAACCATAGTTTTACATGAAATGCAGTTCGGAATGTTGATTTCATCACAGGAGGCCTGTTTACTGCTGTACACCGCAGTTTCATGTGTTAGTGATCAATGATTGTACATTTCATAATGGGAGGATTATTTACTGTTGGATTCCATAGGTTTACATGTTAGTGATACCAGAATGTAGATTTTATCACAGGACACCAGTTTAGTATTGGAATCTGTTGTTTCACATGTTTGTGATATCAGAATGTTGATTTCAACGCAGGAGGCCTGTTTATTGTTGTACACCGCAGTTTCATATGTTAGTGATCAATGATTGTACATTTCATAACGGGAGGACTATTTACTGTTGGAAACCATAGTTTTAAATGAAATGCAGTTAGGAATGTTGATTTCATCACAGGAGGCCTGTTTACTGCTGTACACCGCAGTTTCATGTGTTAGTGATCAATGTTTGTACATTTCATTACAGGAGGACTGTTTACTGTTGGTATCCATAGTTTTACATGTTAGTGATCTCAAAATGTAGATTTTATCACAGGAAACCAGTTTAGTACTGGAATCTGATGTTTCACATTGTGATCTCAGAATGTTGATTTCCAAACAGGAGGCCTGTTTACTGCTGTACACCGCAGTTTCATGTGTCAGTGACAACGGATTGTACATTTCAGGAAGGGAGGCCTTTTTATGCTGGGAAAGTTAGTTTTACATGAAAGTCAATATAGAAAGTAGATTTCACCACAGGAGGACAGTGTACTGCTGGAAAGCAGAGTTTTACATGAAATGCAGTTAGGAATGTTGACTTCATTACAGGAGGACTGTTTACTGCTGTACACTGCAGTTTCATGTGTTAATGACCACAGATTGTAGATTTCATAAGGGGAGGACTGTTTATTGTTGGAATCCATAGTTTTACATGTCAGCTCAGAATGTAGATTTCACCACAGGAGGATAGTGTACTGCTGGAAAGCAGAATTTTACATGAAATGCAGTTTGGTATGTTGATTTCATTACAGGAGGCCGGTTTACTGCTGAACACTGCAATTTCATGTGTTAGTGATCACAGATTGTAGATTTCATAACGGGAGGAGTGTTTTCTGTTGGAATCCATAGTTTTACATGTTAGTGATATCAGAATGTAGATTTCTACGCAGGAGGCCTTTTTGTTGTTGTACACCGCAGTTTCATGTGTTAGTGATCAATGATTGTACATTTCATTACAGGAGGACTGTTTACTGTTGGTATCCATAGTTTTACATGAGTTTCAGCTAAAAATGTAGATTTCATCCGAGGAGGCCAGTTTGTTGCTGGAAACTGCAGTTTCACGTGTTATTGACAACAGAATGTAGATTTGAGGAAGGGAGGCCTGTTTATGCTTGAAAAGTTAGTTTTACATGAAAGTCAATACAGAAAGTAGATTTCATCACAGGAGGACAGTGTACTGCTGGAAAGCACAGTTTTACATGAAATGCAGTTAGGAATGTTAATTTCGTTACAGGAGGCCTGTTTACTGCTGTACACTGCAGTTTCATGTGTTAGTGATTACAGATTGTAGATATCATAACGGGAGGACTGTTTACTGTTGGAAACCATAGTTTTACATGAAATGCAGTTAGGAATGTTGATTTCATCCCAGGAGGCCTGTTTACTGCTGTACACTGCAGTTTCATGTGTTAGTGATTACAGATTGTAGATATCATAACGGGAGGACTGTTTACTGTTGGAAACCATAGTTTTACATGTTAGTGATCTCAAAATGTAGATTTTATCACAGGAAACCAGTTTAGTACTGGAATCTGCTGTTTCACATGTTTGTGATATCAGAATGTTGATTTCTACGCAGGAGGCCTGTTTATTGTTGTACACCGCAGTTTCATGTTAGTGATCAATGATTGTACATTTCATAACGGGAGGACTATTTACAGTTGGAAACCATAGTTTTAAATGAAATGCAGTTAGGAATGTTGATTTCATCACAGGAGGCCTGTTTACTGCTGTACACCGCAGTTTCATGTGTTAGTGATCAATGATTGTACATTTCATTACAGGAGGACTGTTTACTGTTGGTATCCATAGTTTTACATGAGTTTCAGCTAAAAATGTAGATGTCATCACAGGAGGCCAGTTTGTTTCTGGAAACTGCAGTTTCACGTGTTATTGACAACAGAATGTAGATTTCAGGAAGGGAGGCCTGTTTATGCTGGAAAAGTTAGTTTTACATGAAAGTCAATACAGAAAGTAGATTTCATCACAGGAGGACAGTGTACTGCTGGAAAGCACAGTTTTACATGAAATACAGTTAGGAATGTTGATTTCGTTACAGGAGGCCTGTTTACTGCTGTACACTGCAGTTTCATGTCTTAGTGATCAATGATTGTACATTTCATTACAGGAGGACTGTTTACTGTTGGTATCCATAGTTTTAGATGTTAGTGATCTCAAAATGTAGATTTTATCACAGGAAACCAGTTTAGTACTGGAATCTGATGTTTCACATGTTTGTGATCTCAGAATGTTGATTTCCAAACAGGAGGCCTGTTTACTGCTGTACACCGCAGTTTCATGTGTCAGTGACAACGGATTGTACATTTCAGGAAGGGAGGCCTTTTTATGCTGGGAAAGTTAGTTTTACATGAAAGTCAATATAGAAAGTAGATTTCACCACAGGAGGACAGTGTACTGCTGGAAAGCAGAGTTTTACATGAAATGCAGTTAGGAATGTTGATTTCATTACAGGAGGCCTGTTTACTGCTGTACACTGCAGTTTCATGTGTTAATGACCACAGATTGTAGATTTCATAAGGGGAGGACTGTTTATTGTTGGAATCCATAGTTTTACATGTCAGCTCAGAATGTAGATTTCACCACAGGAGGATAGTGTACTGCTGGAAAGCAGAATTTTACATGAAATGCAGTTAGGTATGTTGATTTCATTACAGGAGGCCGGTTTACTGCTGAACACTGCAATTTCATGTGTTAGTGATCACAGATTGTAGATTTCATAACGGGAGGAGTGTTTTCTGTTGGAATCCATAGTTTTACATGTTAGTGATATCATAATGTAGATTTCTACGCAGGAGGCCTTTTTGTTGTTGTACACCGCAGTTTCATGTGTTAGTGATCAATGATTGTACATTTCATAAGGGGAGGACTGTTTACTGTTGGAAACCATAGTTTTACATGAAATGCAGTTAGGAATGTTGATTTCATCACAGGAGGCCTGTTCACTGCTGTACACCGCAGTTTCATGTGTTAGTGATCAATGATTGTACATTTCATTACAGGAGGACTGTTTACTGTTGGTATCCATAGTTTTACATGAGTTTCAGCTAAAAATGTAGATTTCATCCGAGGAGTCCAGTTTTTGCTGGAAACTGCAGTTTCACGTGTTATTGACAACAGAATGTAGATTTGAGGAAGGGAGGCCTGTTTATGCTGGAAAAGTTAGTTTTACATGAAAGTCAATACAGAAAGTAGATTTCATCACAGGAGGACAGTGTACTGCTGGAAAGCACAGTTTTACATGAAATACAGTTAGGAATGTTAATTTCGTTACAGGAGGCCTGTTTACTGCTGTACACTGCAGTTTCATGTGTTAGTGATTACAGATTGTAGATATCATAACGGGAGGACTGTTTACTGTTGGAAACCATAGTTTTACATGAAATGCAGTTAGGAATGTTGATTTCATCCCAGGAGGCCTGTTTACTGCTGTACACTGCAGTTTCATGTGTTAGTGATTACAGATTGTAGATATCATAACGGGAGGACTGTTTACTGTTGGAAACCATAGTTTTACATGTTAGTGATCTCAAAATGTAGATTTTATCACAGGAAACCAGTTTAGTACTGGAATCTGATGTTTCACATGTTTGTGATCTCAGAATGTTGATTTCCACACAGGAGGCCTGTTTACTGCTGTACACCGCAGTTTCATGTGTTATTGACAACGGATTGTACATTTCAGGAAGGAAGGCCTTTTTATGCTGGGAAAGTTAGTTTTACATGAAAGTCAAAATAGAAAGTAGATTTCACCACAGGAGGACAGTGTACTGCTGGAAAGCAGAATTTTACATGAAATGCAGTTAGGAATGTTGATTTCATTACAGGAGGCCGGTTTACTGCTGAACAGTGCAATTTCATGTGTTAGTGATCACAGATTGTAGATTTCATAACGGGAGGAGTGTTTACTGTTGGAATCCATAGTTTTACATGTTAGTGATATCAGAATGTTGATTTTATCACAGGACACCAGTTTAGTATTTGAATCTGTTGTTTCACATGTTTGTGATATCAGAATGTTGATTTCTACGCAGGAGGCCTTTTTATTGTTGTACACCCAGTTTCATATGTTAGTGATCAATGATTGTACATTTCATAACGGGAGGACTATTTACTGTTGGAAACCATAGTTTTAAATGAAATGCAGTTAGGAATGTTGATTTCATCACAGGAGGCCTGTTTACTGCTGTACACCGCAGTTTCATGTGTTAGTGATCAATGATTGTACATTTCATTACAGGAGGACTGTTTACTGTTGGTATCCATAGTTTTACATGTTAGTGATCCCAAAATTTAGATTTTATCACAGGAAACCAGTTTAGTACTGGAATCTGATGTTTCACATGTTTGTGATCTCAGAATGTTGATTTCCAAACAGGAGGCCTGTTTACTGCTGTACACCGCAGTTTCATGTGTCAGTGACAACGGATTGTACATTTCAGGAAGGTAGGCCTTTTTATGCTGGGAAAGTTAGTTTTACATGAAAGTCAAAATAGAAAGTAGATTTCACCACAGGAGGACAGTGTACTGCTGGAAAGCAGAATTTTACATGAAATGCAGTTAGGAATGTTGATTTCATTACAGGAGGCCGGTTTACTGCTGAACAGTGCAATTTCATGTGTTAGTGATCACAGATTGTAGATTTCATAACGGGAGGAGTGTTTACTGTTGGAATCCATAGTTTTACATGTTAGTGATATCAGAATGTTGATTTTATCACAGGACACCAGTTTAGTATTTGAATCTGTTGTTTCACATGTTTGTGATATCAGAATGTTGATTTCTACGCAGGAGGCCTTTTTATTGTTGTACACCCAGTTTCATATGTTAGTGATCAATGATTGTACATTTCATAACGGGAGGACTATTTACTGTTGGAAACCATAGTTTTAAATGAAATGCAGTTAGGAATGTTGATTTCATCACAGGAGGCCTGTTTACTGCTGTACACCGCAGTTTCATGTGTTAGTGATCAATGATTGTACATTTCATTACAGGAGGACTGTTTACTGTTGGTATCCATAGTTTTACATGTTAGTGATCCCAAAATTTAGATTTTATCACAGGAAACCAGTTTAGTACTGGAATCTGATGTTTCACATGTTTGTGATCTCAGAATGTTGATTTCCAAACAGGAGGCCTGTTTACTGCTGTACACCGCAGTTTCATGTGTCAGTGACAACGGATTGTACATTTCAGGAAGGTAGGCCTTTTTATGCTGGGAAAGTTAGTTTTACATGAAAGTCAATATAGAAAGTAGATTTCACCACAGGAGGACAGTGTACTGCTGGAAAGCAGAGTTTTACATGAAATGCAGTTAGGAATGTTGATTTCATTACAGGAGGCCTGTTTACTGCTGTACACTGCAGTTTCATGTGTTAATGACCACAGATTGTAGATTTCATAAGGGGAGGACTGTTTATTGTTGGAATCCATAGTTTTACATGTCAGCTCAGAATGTAGATTTCACCACAGGAGGATAGTGTACTGCTGGAAAGCAGAATTTTACATGAAATGCAGTTAGGTATGTTGATTTCATTACAGGAGGCCGGTTTACTGCTGAACACTGCAATTTCATGTGTTAGTGATCACAGATTGTAGATTTCATAACGGGAGGAGTGTTTTCTGTTGGAATCCATAGTTTTACATGTTAGTGATATCAGAATGTAGATTTTATCACAGGACACCAGTTTAGTATTGGAATCTGTTGTTTCACATGTTTGTGATATCAGAATGTTGATTTCTACGCAGGAAGCCTGTTTATTGTTGTACACCGCAGTTTCATGTGTTAGTGATCAATGATTGTACATTTCATAGCGGGAGGACTATTTACTGTTGGAAACCATAGTTTTAAATGAAATGCAGTTAGGAATGTTGATTTCATCACAGGAGGCCTGTTTACTGCTGTACACCGCAGTTTCATGTGTTAGTGATCAATGATTGTACATTTCATTCCAGGAGGACTGTTTAGCGCCTCAAGCGCCCCGAGCAGTTGGGGGTTTGGTGCCTTGCTCAGGGGCACCTCGGCAGTGCCCAAGAGGTAAACTGGCACCTCTCCAGCTACCAGTTTACACTCAGTTCTTGGTCCATGTCGGGACTTGAACCGGTGACCCTCCGGTTCCCAAGCCAACTCCCTACAGACTGAGCTACTGCCGCCCCAAAAGAAGAAGAAGAAAAAGAAAGTAGATTTCACCACAGGAGGACAGTGTACTGCTGGAAAGCAGAATTTTACATGAAATGCAGTTAGGTATGTTGATTTCATCCCAGGAGGCCTGTTTACTGCTGTACACTGCAGTTTCATGTGTTAGTGATTACAGATTGTAGATATCATAACGGGAGGACTGTTTACTGTTGGGAACCATAGTTTTACATGTTAGTGATCTCAAAATGTAGATTTTATCACAGGAAACCAGTTTAGTACTGGAATCTGATGTTTCACATGTTTGTGATCTCAGAATGTTGATTTCCAAACAGGAGGCCTGTTTACTGTTGGTATCCATAATTTTACATGTTAGTGATTTCAAAATGTAGATTTTATCACAGGTAACCAGTTTAGTACTGTAATCTGTTGTTTCACATGTTTGTGATATCAGAATGTTGATTTCTACGCAGGAGGCCTTTTTGTTGTTGTACACCGCAGTTTCATGTGTTAGTGATCAATGATTGTACATTTCATAACGGGAGGACTATTTGCTGTTGGAAACCATAGTTTTACATGAAATGCAGTTAGGAATGTTGATTTCATCACAGGAGACCTGTTTACTGCTGTACAGCGCAGTTTCATGTGTTAGTGATCAATGATTGTATATTTCATAACGGGAGGACTGTTTACTGTAAGAATCCATAGGTTTACATGTTAGTGATCCCAGAATGTTATTAATTATAACGTAATTTTATCACAGGAAACCAGTTTAGTACTGGAATCTGCTGTTTCACATGTTTGTGATCTCAAAATGTTGATTTCACTACAGGAGGCCTGTTTATTGCTGTACACTGTAGTTTCATGTGTTAGTGACCACAGAGTGTAGATTTCATAACGGGAGGACTATTTACTGTTGGAAACCATAGTTTTAAATGAAATGCAGTTAGGAATGTTGATTTCATCACAGGAGACCTGTTTACTGCTGTACACCGCAGTTTCATGTGTTAGTGATCAATGATTGTACATTTCATTACAGGAGGACTGTTTACTGTTGGTATCCATAGTTTTACATGTTAGTGATTTCAAAATGTAGATTTTATCACAGGTAACCAGTTCAGTACTGGAATCTGATGTTTCACATGTTTGTGATCTCAGAATGTTGATTTCCACACAGGAGGCCTGTTTACTGCTGTACACCGCAGTTTCATGTGTTAGTGATCAATGATTGTACATTTCATTACAGGAGGACTGTTTACTGTTGGTATCCTTAGTTTTACATGAGTTTAAGCTAAAAATGTAGATTTCATGACAGGAGGCCAGTTTGTTGCTGGAAACTGCAGTTTCACGTGTTATTGACAACAGAATGTAGATTTCAGGAAGGGAGGCCTGTTTCTGCTGGAAAAGTTAGTTTTACATGAAAGTCAATACAGAAAGTAGATTTCATCACAGGAGGACAGTGTACTGCTGGAAAGCACAGTTTTGAAATGCAGTGAGGAATGTTGATTTCGTTACAGGAGGCCTGATTACTGCTGTACACTGCAGTTTCATGTGTTAGTGATTACAGATTGTAGATATCATAACGGGAGGACTATTTACTGTTGGATTCCATAGGTTTACATGTTAGTGATCACAGAATGTAGATTTTATTACAGGAAACCAGTTCAGCACTAGAATCTGCTGTTTCACATGTTTGTGATCTTAGAATGTTGATTTCATTACAGGAGGCCTGTTTATTGCTGTACACTGCAGTTTCATGTGTTAGTGATTACAGATTGTAGATATCATAACGGGAGGACTATTTACAGTTGGAAACCATAGTTTTAAATGAAATGCAGTTAGGAATGTTGATTTCATCACAGGAGGCCTGTTTACTGCTGTACACCGCAGTTTCATGTGTTAGTGATCAATGATTGTACATTTCATTACAGGAGGACTGTTTACTGTTGGTATCCATAGTTTTACATGAGTTTCAGCTAAAAATGTAGATGTCATCACAGGAGGCCAGTTTGTTTCTGGAAACTGCAGTTTCACGTGTTATTGACAACAGAATGTAGATTTCAGGAAGGGAGGCCTGTTTATGCTGGAAAAGTTAGTTTTACATGAAAGTCAATACAGAAAGTAGATTTCATCACATGAGGACAGTGTACTGCTGGAAAGCACAGTTTTACATGAAATGCAGTTAGGAATGTTGATTTCGTTACAGGAGGCCTGTTTACTGCTGTACACTGCAGTTTCATGTCTTAGTGATCAATGATTGTACATTTCATTACAGGAGTACTGTTTACTGTTGGTATCCATAGTTTTACATGTTAGTGATCTCAAAATGTAGATTTTATCACAGGAAACCAGTTTAGTACTGGAATCTGATGTTTCACATGTTTGTGATCTCAGAATGTTGATTTCCAAACAGGAGGCCTGTTTACTGCTGTACACCGCAGTTTCATGTGTCAGTGACAACGGATTGTACATTTCAGGAAGGGAGGCCTTTTTATGCTGGGAAAGTTAGTTTTACATGAAAGTCAATATAGAAAGTAGATTTCACCACAGGAGGACAGTGTACTGCTGGAAAGCAGAGTTTTACATGAAATGCAGTTAGGAATGTTGATTTCATTACAGGAGGCCTGTTTACTGCTGTACACTGCAGTTTCATGTGTTAATGACCACAGATTGTAGATTTCATAAGGGGAGGACTGTTTATTGTTGGAATCCATAGTTTTACATGTTAGTGATATCATAATGTAGATTTCTACGCAGGAGGCCTTTTTGTTGTTGTACACCGCAGTTTCATGTGTTAGTGATCAATGATTGTACATTTCATAAGGGGAGGACTGTTTACTGTTGGAAACCATAGTTTTACATGAAATGCAGTTAGGAATGTTGATTTCATCACAGGAGGCCTGTTCACTGCTGTACACCGCAGTTTCATGTGTTAGTGATCAATGATTGTACATTTCATTACAGGAGGACTGTTTACTGTTGGTATCCATAGTTTTACATGAGTTTCAGCTAAAAATATAGATTTCATCCGAGGAGTCCAGTTTTTGCTGGAAACTGCAGTTTCACGTGTTATTGACAACAGAATGTAGATTTGAGGAAGGGAGGCCTGTTTATGCTGGAAAAGTTAGTTTTACATGAAAGTCAATACAGAAAGTAGATTTCATCACAGGAGGACAGTGTACTGCTGGAAAGCACAGTTTTACATGAAATACAGTTAGGAATGTTAATTTCGTTACAGGAGGCCTGTTTACTGCTGTACACTGCAGTTTCATGTGTTAGTGATTACAGATTGTAGATATCATAACGGGAGGACTGTTTACTGTTGGAAACCATAGTTTTACATGAAATGCAGTTAGGAATGTTGATTTCATCCCAGGAGGCCTGTTTACTGCTGTACACTGCAGTTTCATGTGTTAGTGATTACAGATTGTAGATATCATAACGGGAGGACTGTTTACTGTTGGAAACCATAGTTTTACATGTTAGTGATCTCAAAATGTAGATTTTATCACAGGAAACCAGTTTAGTACTGGAATCTGATGTTTCACATGTTTGTGATCTCAGAATGTTGATTTCCACACAGGAGGCCTGTTTACTGCTGTACACCGCAGTTTCATGTGTTATTGACAACGGATTGTACATTTCAGGAAGGAAGGCCTTTTTATGCTGGGAAAGTTAGTTTTACATGAAAGTCAAAATAGAAAGTAGATTTCACCACAGGAGGACAGTGTACTGCTGGAAAGCAGAGTTTTACATGAAATGCAGTTAGGAATGTTGATTTCATTACAGGAGGCCTGTTTACTGCTGTACACTGCAGTTTCATTTGTTAATGACCACAGATTGTAGATTTCATAAGGGGAGGACTGTTTATTGTTGGAATCCATAGTTTCACATGAGTGTCAGCTCAGAATGTAGATTTCACCACAGGAGGATAGTGTACTGCTGGAAAGCAGAATTTTACATGAAATGCAGTTAGGTATGTTGATTTCATTACAGGAGGCCGGTTTACTGCTGAACAGTGCAATTTCATGTGTTAGTGATCACAGATTGTAGATTTCATAACGGGAGGAGTGTTTACTGTTGGAATCCATAGTTTTACATGTTAGAGATATCAGAATGTTGATTTTATCACAGGACACCAGTTTAGTATTTGAATCTGTTGTTTCACATGTTTGTGATATCAGAATGTTGATTTCTACGCAGGAGGCCTTTTTATTGTTGTACACCCAGTTTCATATGTTAGTGATCAATGATTGTACATTTCATAACGGGAGGACTATTTACTGTTGGAAACCATAGTTTTAAATGAAATGCAGTTAGGAATGTTGATTTCATCACAGGAGGCCTGTTTACTGCTGTACACCGCAGTTTCATGTGTTAGTGATCAATGATTGTACATTTCATTACAGGAGGACTGTTTACTGTTGGTATCCATAGTTTTACATGTTAGTGATCCCAAAATGTAGATTTTATCACAGGAAACCAGTTTAGTACTGGAATCTGATGTTTCACATGTTTGTGATCTCAGAATGTTGATTTCCAAACAGGAGGCCTGTTTACTGCTGTACACCGCAGTTTCATGTGTCAGTGACAACGGATTGTACATTTCAGGAAGGGAGGCCTTTTTATGCTGGGAAAGTTAGTTTTACATGAAAGTCAATATAGAAAGTAGATTTCACCACAGGAGGACAGTGTACTGCTGGAAAGCAGAGTTTTACATGAAATGCAGTTAGGAATGTTGATTTCATTACAGGAGGCCTGTTTACTGCTGTACACTGCAGTTTCATGTGTTAATGACCACAGATTGTAGATTTCATAAGGGGAGGACTGTTTATTGTTGGAATCCATAGTTTTACATGTCAGCTCAGAATGTAGATTTCACCACAGGAGGATAGTGTACTGCTGGAAAGCAGAATTTTACATGAAATGCAGTTAGGTATGTTGATTTCATTACAGGAGGCCGGTTTACTGCTGAACACTGCAATTTCATGTGTTAGTGATCACAGATTGTAGATTTCATAACGGGAGGAGTGTTTTCTGTTGGAATCCATAGTTTTACATGTTAGTGATATCAGAATGTAGATTTTATCACAGGACACCAGTTTAGTATTGGAATCTGTTGTTTCACATGTTTGTGATATCAGAATGTTGATTTCTACGCAGGAAGCCTGTTTATTGTTGTACACCGCAGTTTCATGTGTTAGTGATCAATGATTGTACATTTCATAGCGGGAGGACTATTTACTGTTGGAAACCATAGTTTTAAATGAAATGCAGTTAGGAATGTTGATTTCATCACAGGAGGCCTGTTTACTGCTGTACACCGCAGTTTCATGTGTTAGTGATCAATGATTGTACATTTCATTCCAGGAGGACTGTTTAGCGCCTCAAGCGCCCCGAGCAGTTGGGGGTTTGGTGCCTTGCTCAGGGGCACCTCGGCAGTGCCCAAGAGGTAAACTGGCACCTCTCCAGCTACCAGTTTACACTCAGTTCTTGGTCCATGTCGGGACTTGAACCGGTGACCCTCCGGTTCCCAAGCCAACTCCCTACAGACTGAGCTACTGCCGCCCCAAAAGAAGAAGAAGAAAAAGAAAGTAGATTTCACCACAGGAGGACAGTGTACTGCTGGAAAGCAGAATTTTACATGAAATGCAGTTAGGTATGTTGATTTCATCCCAGGAGGCCTGTTTACTGCTGTACACTGCAGTTTCATGTGTTAGTGATTACAGATTGTAGATATCATAACGGGAGGACTGTTTACTGTTGGGAACCATAGTTTTACATGTTAGTGATCTCAAAATGTAGATTTTATCACAGGAAACCAGTTTAGTACTGGAATCTGATGTTTCACATGTTTGTGATCTCAGAATGTTGATTTCCAAACAGGAGGCCTGTTTACTGTTGGTATCCATAATTTTACATGTTAGTGATTTCAAAATGTAGATTTTATCACAGGTAACCAGTTTAGTACTGTAATCTGTTGTTTCACATGTTTGTGATATCAGAATGTTGATTTCTACGCAGGAGGCCTTTTTGTTGTTGTACACCGCAGTTTCATGTGTTAGTGATCAATGATTGTACATTTCATAACGGGAGGACTATTTGCTGTTGGAAACCATAGTTTTACATGAAATGCAGTTAGGAATGTTGATTTCATCACAGGAGACCTGTTTACTGCTGTACAGCGCAGTTTCATGTGTTAGTGATCAATGATTGTATATTTCATAACGGGAGGACTGTTTACTGTAAGAATCCATAGGTTTACATGTTAGTGATCCCAGAATGTTATTAATTATAACGTAATTTTATCACAGGAAACCAGTTTAGTACTGGAATCTGCTGTTTCACATGTTTGTGATCTCAAAATGTTGATTTCACTACAGGAGGCCTGTTTATTGCTGTACACTGTAGTTTCATGTGTTAGTGACCACAGAGTGTAGATTTCATAACGGGAGGACTATTTACTGTTGGAAACCATAGTTTTAAATGAAATGCAGTTAGGAATGTTGATTTCATCACAGGAGACCTGTTTACTGCTGTACACCGCAGTTTCATGTGTTAGTGATCAATGATTGTACATTTCATTACAGGAGGACTGTTTACTGTTGGTATCCATAGTTTTACATGTTAGTGATTTCAAAATGTAGATTTTATCACAGGTAACCAGTTCAGTACTGGAATCTGATGTTTCACATGTTTGTGATCTCAGAATGTTGATTTCCACACAGGAGGCCTGTTTACTGCTGTACACCGCAGTTTCATGTGTTAGTGATCAATGATTGTACATTTCATTACAGGAGGACTGTTTACTGTTGGTATCCTTAGTTTTACATGAGTTTAAGCTAAAAATGTAGATTTCATGACAGGAGGCCAGTTTGTTGCTGGAAACTGCAGTTTCACGTGTTATTGACAACAGAATGTAGATTTCAGGAAGGGAGGCCTGTTTCTGCTGGAAAAGTTAGTTTTACATGAAAGTCAATACAGAAAGTAGATTTCATCACAGGAGGACAGTGTACTGCTGGAAAGCACAGTTTTGAAATGCAGTGAGGAATGTTGATTTCGTTACAGGAGGCCTGATTACTGCTGTACACTGCAGTTTCATGTGTTAGTGATTACAGATTGTAGATATCATAACGGGAGGACTATTTACTGTTGGATTCCATAGGTTTACATGTTAGTGATCACAGAATGTAGATTTTATTACAGGAAACCAGTTCAGCACTAGAATCTGCTGTTTCACATGTTTGTGATCTTAGAATGTTGATTTCATTACAGGAGGCCTGTTTATTGCTGTACACTGCAGTTTCATGTGTTAGTGATTACAGATTGTAGATATCATAACGGGAGGACTATTTACAGTTGGAAACCATAGTTTTAAATGAAATGCAGTTAGGAATGTTGATTTCATCACAGGAGGCCTGTTTACTGCTGTACACCGCAGTTTCATGTGTTAGTGATCAATGATTGTACATTTCATTACAGGAGGACTGTTTACTGTTGGTATCCATAGTTTTACATGAGTTTCAGCTAAAAATGTAGATGTCATCACAGGAGGCCAGTTTGTTTCTGGAAACTGCAGTTTCACGTGTTATTGACAACAGAATGTAGATTTCAGGAAGGGAGGCCTGTTTATGCTGGAAAAGTTAGTTTTACATGAAAGTCAATACAGAAAGTAGATTTCATCACATGAGGACAGTGTACTGCTGGAAAGCACAGTTTTACATGAAATGCAGTTAGGAATGTTGATTTCGTTACAGGAGGCCTGTTTACTGCTGTACACTGCAGTTTCATGTCTTAGTGATCAATGATTGTACATTTCATTACAGGAGTACTGTTTACTGTTGGTATCCATAGTTTTACATGTTAGTGATCTCAAAATGTAGATTTTATCACAGGAAACCAGTTTAGTACTGGAATCTGATGTTTCACATGTTTGTGATCTCAGAATGTTGATTTCCAAACAGGAGGCCTGTTTACTGCTGTACACCGCAGTTTCATGTGTCAGTGACAACGGATTGTACATTTCAGGAAGGGAGGCCTTTTTATGCTGGGAAAGTTAGTTTTACATGAAAGTCAATATAGAAAGTAGATTTCACCACAGGAGGACAGTGTACTGCTGGAAAGCAGAGTTTTACATGAAATGCAGTTAGGAATGTTGATTTCATTACAGGAGGCCTGTTTACTGCTGTACACTGCAGTTTCATGTGTTAATGACCACAGATTGTAGATTTCATAAGGGGAGGACTGTTTATTGTTGGAATCCATAGTTTTACATGTTAGTGATATCATAATGTAGATTTCTACGCAGGAGGCCTTTTTGTTGTTGTACACCGCAGTTTCATGTGTTAGTGATCAATGATTGTACATTTCATAAGGGGAGGACTGTTTACTGTTGGAAACCATAGTTTTACATGAAATGCAGTTAGGAATGTTGATTTCATCACAGGAGGCCTGTTCACTGCTGTACACCGCAGTTTCATGTGTTAGTGATCAATGATTGTACATTTCATTACAGGAGGACTGTTTACTGTTGGTATCCATAGTTTTACATGAGTTTCAGCTAAAAATATAGATTTCATCCGAGGAGTCCAGTTTTTGCTGGAAACTGCAGTTTCACGTGTTATTGACAACAGAATGTAGATTTGAGGAAGGGAGGCCTGTTTATGCTGGAAAAGTTAGTTTTACATGAAAGTCAATACAGAAAGTAGATTTCATCACAGGAGGACAGTGTACTGCTGGAAAGCACAGTTTTACATGAAATACAGTTAGGAATGTTAATTTCGTTACAGGAGGCCTGTTTACTGCTGTACACTGCAGTTTCATGTGTTAGTGATTACAGATTGTAGATATCATAACGGGAGGACTGTTTACTGTTGGAAACCATAGTTTTACATGAAATGCAGTTAGGAATGTTGATTTCATCCCAGGAGGCCTGTTTACTGCTGTACACTGCAGTTTCATGTGTTAGTGATTACAGATTGTAGATATCATAACGGGAGGACTGTTTACTGTTGGAAACCATAGTTTTACATGTTAGTGATCTCAAAATGTAGATTTTATCACAGGAAACCAGTTTAGTACTGGAATCTGATGTTTCACATGTTTGTGATCTCAGAATGTTGATTTCCACACAGGAGGCCTGTTTACTGCTGTACACCGCAGTTTCATGTGTTATTGACAACGGATTGTACATTTCAGGAAGGAAGGCCTTTTTATGCTGGGAAAGTTAGTTTTACATGAAAGTCAAAATAGAAAGTAGATTTCACCACAGGAGGACAGTGTACTGCTGGAAAGCAGAGTTTTACATGAAATGCAGTTAGGAATGTTGATTTCATTACAGGAGGCCTGTTTACTGCTGTACACTGCAGTTTCATTTGTTAATGACCACAGATTGTAGATTTCATAAGGGGAGGACTGTTTATTGTTGGAATCCATAGTTTCACATGAGTGTCAGCTCAGAATGTAGATTTCACCACAGGAGGATAGTGTACTGCTGGAAAGCAGAATTTTACATGAAATGCAGTTAGGTATGTTGATTTCATTACAGGAGGCCGGTTTACTGCTGAACAGTGCAATTTCATGTGTTAGTGATCACAGATTGTAGATTTCATAACGGGAGGAGTGTTTACTGTTGGAATCCATAGTTTTACATGTTAGAGATATCAGAATGTTGATTTTATCACAGGACACCAGTTTAGTATTTGAATCTGTTGTTTCACATGTTTGTGATATCAGAATGTTGATTTCTACGCAGGAGGCCTTTTTATTGTTGTACACCCAGTTTCATATGTTAGTGATCAATGATTGTACATTTCATAACGGGAGGACTATTTACTGTTGGAAACCATAGTTTTAAATGAAATGCAGTTAGGAATGTTGATTTCATCACAGGAGGCCTGTTTACTGCTGTACACCGCAGTTTCATGTGTTAGTGATCAATGATTGTACATTTCATTACAGGAGGACTGTTTACTGTTGGTATCCATAGTTTTACATGTTAGTGATCCCAAAATGTAGATTTTATCACAGGAAACCAGTTTAGTACTGGAATCTGATGTTTCACATGTTTGTGATCTCAGAATGTTGATTTCCAAACAGGAGGCCTGTTTACTGCTGTACACCGCAGTTTCATGTGTCAGTGACAACGGATTGTACATTTCAGGAAGGGAGGCCTTTTTATGCTGGGAAAGTTAGTTTTACATGAAAGTCAATATAGAAAGTAGATTTCACCACAGGAGGACAGTGTACTGCTGGAAAGCAGAGTTTTACATGAAATGCAGTTAGGAATGTTGATTTCATTACAGGAGGCCTGTTTACTGCTGTACACTGCAGTTTCATGTGTTAATGACCACAGATTGTAGATTTCATAAGGGGAGGACTGTTTATTGTTGGAATCCATAGTTTTACATGTCAGCTCAGAATGTAGATTTCACCACAGGAGGATAGTGTACTGCTGGAAAGCAGAATTTTACATGAAATGCAGTTAGGTATGTTGATTTCATTACAGGAGGCCGGTTTACTGCTGAACACTGCAATTTCATGTGTTAGTGATCACAGATTGTAGATTTCATAACGGGAGGAGTGTTTTCTGTTGGAATCCATAGTTTTACATGTCAGCTCAGAATGTAGATTTCACCACAGGAGGATAGTGTACTGCTGGAAAGCAGAATTTTACATGAAATGCAGTTAGGTATGTTGATTTCATTACAGGAGGCCGGTTTACTGCTGAACACTGCAATTTCATGTGTTAGTGATCACAGATTGTAGATTTCATAACGGGAGGAGTGTTTTCTGTTGGAATCCATAGTTTTACATGTTAGTGATATCAGAATGTAGATTTTATCACAGGACACCAGTTTAGTATTGGAATCTGTTGTTTCACATGTTTGTGATATCAGAATGTTGATTTCTACGCAGGAAGCCTGTTTATTGTTGTACACCGCAGTTTCATGTGTTAGTGATCAATGATTGTACATTTCATAGCGGGAGGACTATTTACTGTTGGAAACCATAGTTTTAAATGAAATGCAGTTAGGAATGTTGATTTCATCACAGGAGGCCTGTTTACTGCTGTACACCGCAGTTTCATGTGTTAGTGATCAATGATTGTACATTTCATTCCAGGAGGACTGTTTAGCGCCTCAGGCGCCCCGAGCAGTTGGGGGTTTGGTGCCTTGCTCAGGGGCACCTCGGCAGTGCCCAAGAGGTAAACTGGCACCTCTCCAGCTACCAGTTTACACTCAGTTCTTGGTCCATGTCGGGACTTGAACCGGTGACCCTCCGGTTCCCAAGCCAACTCCCTACAGACTGAGCGACTGCCGCCCCAAAAGAAGAAGAAGAAAAAGAAAGTAGATTTCACCACAGGAGGACAGTGTACTGCTGGAAAGCAGAATTTTACATGAAATGCAGTTAGGTATGTTGATTTCATCCCAGGAGGCCTGTTTACTGCTGTACACTGCAGTTTCATGTGTTAGTGATTACAGATTGTAGATATCATAACGGGAGGACTGTTTACTGTTGGGAACCATAGTTTTACATGTTAGTGATCTCAAAATGTAGATTTTATCACAGGAAACCAGTTTAGTACTGGAATCTGATGTTTCACATGTTTGTGATCTCAGAATGTTGATTTCCAAACAGGAGGCCTGTTTACTGTTGGTATCCATAGTTTTACATGTTAGTGATCTCAAAATGTAGATTTTATCACAGGAAACCAGTTTAGTACTGGAATCTGATGTTTCACATGTTTGTGATCTCAGAATGTTGATTTCCAAACAGGAGGCCTGTTTACTGTTGGTATCCATAATTTTACATGTTAGTGATTTCAAAATGTAGATTTTATCACAGGTAACCAGTTTAGTACTGTAATCTGTTGTTTCACATGTTTGTGATATCAGAATGTTGATTTCTACGCAGGAGGCCTTTTTGTTGTTGTACACCGCAGTTTCATGTGTTAGTGATCAATGATTGTACATTTCATAACGGGAGGACTATTTGCTGTTGGAAACCATAGTTTTACATGAAATGCAGTTAGGAATGTTGATTTCATCACAGGAGACCTGTTTACTGCTGTACAGCGCAGTTTCATGTGTTAGTGATCAATGATTGTATATTTCATAACGGGAGGACTGTTTACTGTAAGAATCCATAGGTTTACATGTTAGTGATCCCAGAATGTTATTAATTATAACGTAATTTTATCACAGGAAACCAGTTTAGTACTGGAATCTGCTGTTTCACATGTTTGTGATCTCAAAATGTTGATTTCACTACAGGAGGCCTGTTTATTGCTGTACACTGTAGTTTCATGTGTTAGTGACCACAGAGTGTAGATTTCATAACGGGAGGACTATTTACTGTTGGAAACCATAGTTTTAAATGAAATGCAGTTAGGAATGTTGATTTCATCACAGGAGACCTGTTTACTGCTGTACACCGCAGTTTCATGTGTTAGTGATCAATGATTGTACATTTCATTACAGGAGGACTGTTTACTGTTGGTATCCTTAGTTTTACATGAGTTTAAGCTAAAAATGTAGATTTCATGACAGGAGGCCAGTTTGTTGCTGGAAACTGCAGTTTCACGTGTTATTGACAACAGAATGTAGATTTCAGGAAGGGAGGCCTGTTTCTGCTGGAAAAGTTAGTTTTACATGAAAGTCAATACAGAAAGTAGATTTCATCACAGGAGGACAGTGTACTGCTGGAAAGCACAGTTTTGAAATGCAGTGAGGAATGTTGATTTCATCACAGGAGGCCTGTTTACTGCTGTACACCGCAGTTTCATGTGTTAGTGATCAATGATTGTACATTTCATTACAGGAGGACTGTTTACTGTTGGTATCCATAGTTTTACATGAGTTTCAGCTAAAAATGTAGATGTCATCACAGGAGGCCAGTTTGTTTCTGGAAACTGCAGTTTCACGTGTTATTGACAACAGAATGTAGATTTCAGGAAGGGAGGCCTGTTTATGCTGGAAAAGTTAGTTTTACATGAAAGTCAATACAGAAAGTAGATTTCATCACATGAGGACAGTGTACTGCTGGAAAGCACAGTTTTACATGAAATGCAGTTAGGAATGTTGATTTCGTTACAGGAGGCCTGTTTACTGCTGTACACTGCAGTTTCATGTCTTAGTGATCAATGATTGTACATTTCATTACAGGAGGACTGTTTACTGTTGGTATCCATAGTTTTACATGTTAGTGATCTCAAAATGTAGATTTTATCACAGGAAACCAGTTTAGTACTGGAATCTGATGTTTCACATGTTTGTGATCTCAGAATGTTGATTTCCAAACAGGAGGCCTGTTTACTGCTGTACACCGCAGTTTCATGTGTCAGTGACAACGGATTGTACATTTCAGGAAGGGAGGCCTTTTTATGCTGGGAAAGTTAGTTTTACATGAAAGTCAATATAGAAAGTAGATTTCACCACAGGAGGACAGTGTACTGCTGGAAAGCAGAGTTTTACATGAAATGCAGTTAGGAATGTTGACTTCATTACAGGAGGACTGTTTACTGCTGTACACTGCAGTTTCATGTGTTAATGACCACAGATTGTAGATTTCATAAGGGGAGGACTGTTTATTGTTGGAATCCATAGTTTTACATGTCAGCTCAGAATGTAGATTTCACCACAGGAGGATAGTGTACTGCTGGAAAGCAGAATTTTACATGAAATGCAGTTAGGTATGTTGATTTCATTACAGGAGGCCGGTTTACTGCTGAACACTGCAATTTCATGTGTTAGTGATCACAGATTGTAGATTTCATAACGGGAGGAGTGTTTTCTGTTGGAATCCATAGTTTTACATGTTAGTGATATCATAATGTAGATTTCTACGCAGGAGGCCTTTTTGTTGTTGTACACCGCAGTTTCATGTGTTAGTGATCAATGATTGTACATTTCATAAGGGGAGGACTGTTTACTGTTGGAAACCATAGTTTTACATGAAATGCAGTTAGGAATGTTGATTTCATCACAGGAGGCCTGTTCACTGCTGTACACCGCAGTTTCATGTGTTAGTGATCAATGATTGTACATTTCATTACAGGAGGACTGTTTACTGTTGGTATCCATAGTTTTACATGAGTTTCAGCTAAAAATGTAGATTTCATCCGAGGAGTCCAGTTTTTGCTGGAAACTGCAGTTTCACGTGTTATTGACAACAGAATGTAGATTTGAGGAAGGGAGGCCTGTTTATGCTGGAAAAGTTAGTTTTACATGAAAGTCAATACAGAAAGTAGATTTCATCACAGGAGGACAGTGTACTGCTGGAAAGCACAGTTTTACATGAAATACAGTTAGGAATGTTAATTTCGTTACAGGAGGCCTGTTTACTGCTGTACACTGCAGTTTCATGTGTTAGTGATTACAGATTGTAGATATCATAACGGGAGGACTGTTTACTGTTGGAAACCATAGTTTTACATGTTAGTGATCTCAAAATGTAGATTTTATCACAGGAAACCAGTTTAGTACTGGAATCTGATGTTTCACATGTTTGTGATCTCAGAATGTTGATTTCCACACAGGAGGCCTGTTTACTGCTGTACACCGCAGTTTCATGTGTTATTGACAACGGATTGTACATTTCAGGAAGGAAGGCCTTTTTATGCTGGGAAAGTTAGTTTTACATGAAAGTCAAAATAGAAAGTAGATTTCACCACAGGAGGACAGTGTACTGCTGGAAAGCAGAGTTTTACATGAAATGCAGTTAGGAATGTTGATTTCATTACAGGAGGCCTGTTTACTGCTGTACACTGCAGTTTCATTTGTTAATGACCACAGATTGTAGATTTCATAAGGGGAGGACTGTTTATTGTTGGAATCCATAGTTTCACATGAGTGTCAGCTCAGAATGTAGATTTCACCACAGGAGGATAGTGTACTGCTGGAAAGCAGAATTTTACATGAAATGCAGTTAGGTATGTTGATTTCATTACAGGAGGCCGGTTTACTGCTGAACAGTGCAATTTCATGTGTTAGTGATCACAGATTGTAGATTTCATAACGGGAGGAGTGTTTACTGTTGGAATCCATAGTTTTACATGTTAGTGATATCAGAATGTTGATTTTATCACAGGACACCAGTTTAGTATTTGAATCTGTTGTTTCACATGTTTGTGATATCAGAATGTTGATTTCTACGCAGGAGGCCTTTTTATTGTTGTACACCCAGTTTCATATGTTAGTGATCAATGATTGTACATTTCATAACGGGAGGACTATTTACTGTTGGAAACCATAGTTTTAAATGAAATGCAGTTAGGAATGTTGATTTCATCACAGGAGGCCTGTTTACTGCTGTACACCGCAGTTTCATGTGTTAGTGATCAATGATTGTACATTTCATTACAGGAGGACTGTTTACTGTTGGTATCCATAGTTTTACATGTTAGTGATCCCAAAATGTAGATTTTATCACAGGAAACCAGTTTAGTACTGGAATCTGATGTTTCACATGTTTGTGATCTCAGAATGTTGATTTCCAAACAGGAGGCCTGTTTACTGCTGTACACCGCAGTTTCATGTGTCAGTGACAACGGATTGTACATTTCAGGAAGGGAGGCCTTTTTATGCTGGGAAAGTCAGTTTTACATGAAAGTCAATATAGAAAGTAGATTTCACCACAGGAGGACAGTGTACTGCTGGAAAGCAGAGTTTTACATGAAATGCAGTTAGGAATGTTGATTTCATTACAGGAGGCCTGTTTACTGCTGTACACTGCAGTTTCATGTGTTAATGACCACAGATTGTAGATTTCATAAGGGGAGGACTGTTTATTGTTGGAATCCATAGTTTTACATGTCAGCTCAGAATGTAGATTTCACCACAGGAGGATAGTGTACTGCTGGAAAGCAGAATTTTACATGAAATGCAGTTAGGTATGTTGATTTCATTACAGGAGGCCGGTTTACTGCTGAACACTGCAATTTCATGTGTTAGTGATCACAGATTGTAGATTTCATAACGGGAGGAGTGTTTTCTGTTGGAATCCATAGTTTTACATGTCAGCTCAGAATGTAGATTTCACCACAGGAGGATAGTGTACTGCTGGAAAGCAGAATTTTACATGAAATGCAGTTAGGTATGTTGATTTCATTACAGGAGGCCGGTTTACTGCTGAACACTGCAATTTCATGTGTTAGTGATCACAGATTGTAGATTTCATAACGGGAGGAGTGTTTTCTGTTGGAATCCATAGTTTTACATGTTAGTGATATCAGAATGTAGATTTTATCACAGGACACCAGTTTAGTATTGGAATCTGTTGTTTCACATGTTTGTGATATCAGAATGTTGATTTCTACGCAGGAAGCCTGTTTATTGTTGTACACCGCAGTTTCATGTGTTAGTGATCAATGATATTACATTTCATAGCGGGAGGACTATTTACTGTTGGAAACCATAGTTTTAAATGAAATGCAGTTAGGAATGTTGATTTCATCACAGGAGGCCTGTTTACTGCTGTACACCGCAGTTTCATGTGTTAGTGATCAATGATTGTACATTTCATTCCAGGAGGACTGTTTAGCGCCTCAAGCGCCCCGAGCAGTTGGGGGTTTGGTGCCTTGCTCAGGGGCACCTCGGCAGTGCCCAAGAGGTAAACTGGCACCTCTCCAGCTACCAGTTTACACTCAGTTCTTGGTCCATGTCGGGACTTGAACCGGTGACCCTCCGGTTCCCAAGCCAACTCCCTACAGACTGAGCTACTGCCGCCCCAAAAGAAGAAGAAGAAAAAGAAAGTAGATTTCACCACAGGAGGACAGTGTACTGCTGGAAAGCAGAATTTTACATGAAATGCAGTTAGGTATGTTGATTTCATCCCAGGAGGCCTGTTTACTGCTGTACACTGCAGTTTCATGTGTTAGTGATTACAGATTGTAGATATCATAACGGGAGGACTGTTTACTGTTGGGAACCATAGTTTTACATGTTAGTGATCTCAAAATGTAGATTTTATCACAGGAAACCAGTTTAGTACTGGAATCTGATGTTTCACATGTTTGTGATCTCAGAATGTTGATTTCCAAACAGGAGGCCTGTTTACTGTTGGTATCCATAATTTTACATGTTAGTGATTTCAAAATGTAGATTTTATCACAGGTAACCAGTTTAGTACTGTAATCTGTTGTTTCACATGTTTGTGATATCAGAATGTTGATTTCTACGCAGGAGGCCTTTTTGTTGTTGTACACCGCAGTTTCATGTGTTAGTGATCAATGATTGTACATTTAATAACGGGAGGACTATTTGCTGTTGGAAACCATAGTTTTACATGAAATGCAGTTAGGAATGTTGATTTCATCACAGGAGACCTGTTTACTGCTGTACAGCGCAGTTTCATGTGTTAGTGATCAATGATTGTATATTTCATAACGGGAGGACTGTTTACTGTAAGAATCCATAGGTTTACATGTTAGTGATCCCAGAATGTTATTAATTATAACGTAATTTTATCACAGGAAACCAGTTTAGTACTGGAATCTGCTGTTTCACATGTTTGTGATCTCAAAATGTTGATTTCACTACAGGAGGCCTGTTTATTGCTGTACACTGTAGTTTCATGTGTTAGTGACCACAGAGTGTAGATTTCATAACGGGAGGACTATTTACTGTTGGAAACCATAGTTTTAAATGAAATGCAGTTAGGAATGTTGATTTCATCACAGGAGACCTGTTTACTGCTGTACACCGCAGTTTCATGTGTTAGTGATCAATGATTGTACATTTCATTACAGGAGGACTGTTTACTGTTGGTATCCATAGTTTTACATGTTAGTGATTTCAAAATGTAGATTTTATCACAGGTAACCAGTTCAGTACTGGAATCTGATGTTTCACATGTTTGTGATCTCAGAATGTTGATTTCCACACAGGAGGCCTGTTTACTGCTGTACACCGCAGTTTCATGTGTTAGTGATCAATGATTGTACATTTCATTACAGGAGGACTGTTTACTGTTGGTATCCTTAGTTTTACATGAGTTTAAGCTAAAAATGTAGATTTCATGACAGGAGGCCAGTTTGTTGCTGGAAACTGCAGTTTCACGTGTTATTGACAACAGAATGTAGATTTCAGGAAGGGAGGCCTGTTTCTGCTGGAAAAGTTAGTTTTACATGAAAGTCAATACAGAAAGTAGATTTCATCACAGGAGGACAGTGTACTGCTGGAAAGCACAGTTTTGAAATGCAGTGAGGAATGTTGATTTCGTTACAGGAGGCCTGATTACTGCTGTACACTGCAGTTTCATGTGTTAGTGATTACAGATTGTAGATATCATAACGGGAGGACTATTTACTGTTGGATTCCATAGGTTTACATGTTAGTGATCACAGAATGTAGATTTTATTACAGGAAACCAGTTCAGTACTAGAATCTGCTGTTTCACATGTTTGTGATCTTAGAATGTTGATTTCATTACAGGAGGCCTGTTTATTGCTGTACACTGCAGTTTCATGTGTTAGTGATTACAGATTGTAGATATCATAACGGGAGGACTATTTACAGTTGGAAACCATAGTTTTAAATGAAATGCAGTTAGGAATGTTGATTTCATCACAGGAGGCCTGTTTACTGCTGTACACCGCAGTTTCATGTGTTAGTGATCAATGATTGTACATTTCATTACAGGAGGACTGTTTACTGTTGGTATCCATAGTTTTACATGAGTTTCAGCTAAAAATGTAGATGTCATCACAGGAGGCCAGTTTGTTTCTGGAAACTGCAGTTTCACGTGTTATTGACAACAGAATGTAGATTTCAGGAAGGGAGGCCTGTTTATGCTGGAAAAGTTAGTTTTACATGAAAGTCAATACAGAAAGTAGATTTCATCACATGAGGACAGTGTACTGCTGGAAAGCACAGTTTTACATGAAATGCAGTTAGGAATGTTGATTTCGTTACAGGAGGCCTGTTTACTGCTGTACACTGCAGTTTCATGTCTTAGTGATCAATGATTGTACATTTCATTACAGGAGGACTGTTTACTGTTGGTATCCATAGTTTTACATGTTAGTGATCTCAAAATGTAGATTTTATCACAGGAAACCAGTTTAGTACTGGAATCTGATGTTTCACATGTTTGTGATCTCAGAATGTTGATTTCCAAACAGGAGGCCTGTTTACTGCTGTACACCGCAGTTTCATGTGTCAGTGACAACGGATTGTACATTTCAGGAAGGGAGGCCTTTTTATGCTGGGAAAGTTAGTTTTACATGAAAGTCAATATAGAAAGTAGATTTCACCACAGGAGGACAGTGTACTGCTGGAAAGCAGAGTTTTACATGAAATGCAGTTAGGAATGTTGATTTCATTACAGGAGGCCTGTTTACTGCTGTACACTGCAGTTTCATGTGTTAATGACCACAGATTGTAGATTTCATAAGGGGAGGACTGTTTATTGTTGGAATCCATAGTTTTACATGTCAGCTCAGAATGTAGATTTCACCACAGGAGGATAGTGTACTGCTGGAAAGCAGAATTTTACATGAAATGCAGTTAGGTATGTTGATTTCATTACAGGAGGCCGGTTTACTGCTGAACACTGCAATTTCATGTGTTAGTGATCACAGATTGTAGATTTCATAACGGGAGGAGTGTTTTCTGTTGGAATCCATAGTTTTACATGTTAGTGATATCATAATGTAGATTTCTACGCAGGAGGCCTTTTTGTTGTTGTACACCGCAGTTTCATGTGTTAGTGATCAATGATTGTACATTTCATAAGGGGAGGACTGTTTACTGTTGGAAACCATAGTTTTACATGAAATGCAGTTAGGAATGTTGATTTCATCACAGGAGGCCTGTTCACTGCTGTACACCGCAGTTTCATGTGTTAGTGATCAATGATTGTACATTTCATTACAGGAGGACTGTTTACTGTTGGTATCCATAGTTTTACATGAGTTTCAGCTAAAAATGTAGATTTCATCCGAGGAGTCCAGTTTTTGCTGGAAACTGCAGTTTCACGTGTTATTGACAACAGAATGTAGATTTGAGGAAGGGAGGCCTGTTTATGCTGGGAAAGTTAGTTTTACATGAAAGTCAAAATAGAAAGTAGATTTCACCACAGGAGGACAGTGTACTGCTGGAAAGCAGAGTTTTACATGAAATGCAGTTAGGAATGTTGATTTCATTACAGGAGGCCTGTTTACTGCTGTACACTGCAGTTTCATTTGTTAATGACCACAGATTGTAGATTTCATAAGGGGAGGACTGTTTATTGTTGGAATCCATAGTTTCACATGAGTGTCAGCTCAGAATGTAGATTTCACCACAGGAGGATAGTGTACTGCTGGAAAGCAGAATTTTACATGAAATGCAGTTAGGTATGTTGATTTCATTACAGGAGGCCGGTTTACTGCTGAACAGTGCAATTTCATGTGTTAGTGATCACAGATTGTAGATTTCATAACGGGAGGAGTGTTTACTGTTGGAATCCATAGTTTTACATGTTAGTGATATCAGAATGTTGATTTTATCACAGGACACCAGTTTAGTATTTGAATCTGTTGTTTCACATGTTTGTGATATCAGAATGTTGATTTCTACGCAGGAGGCCTTTTTATTGTTGTACACCCAGTTTCATATGTTAGTGATCAATGATTGTACATTTCATAACGGGAGGACTATTTACTGTTGGAAACCATAGTTTTAAATGAAATGCAGTTAGGAATGTTGATTTCATCACAGGAGGCCTGTTTACTGCTGTACACCGCAGTTTCATGTGTTAGTGATCAATGATTGTACATTTCATTACAGGAGGACTGTTTACTGTTGGTATCCATAGTTTTACATGTTAGTGATCCCAAAATGTAGATTTTATCACAGGAAACCAGTTTAGTACTGGAATCTGATGTTTCACATGTTTGTGATCTCAGAATGTTGATTTCCAAACAGGAGGCCTGTTTACTGCTGTACACCGCAGTTTCATGTGTCAGTGACAACGGATTGTACATTTCAGGAAGGTAGGCCTTTTTATGCTGGGAAAGTTAGTTTTACATGAAAGTCAATATAGAAAGTAGATTTCACCACAGGAGGACAGTGTACTGCTGGAAAGCAGAGTTTTACATGAAATGCAGTTAGGAATGTTGATTTCATTACAGGAGGCCTGTTTACTGCTGTACACTGCAGTTTCATGTGTTAATGACCACAGATTGTAGATTTCATAAGGGGAGGACTGTTTATTGTTGGAATCCATAGTTTTACATGTCAGCTCAGAATGTAGATTTCACCACAGGAGGATAGTGTACTGCTGGAAAGCAGAATTTTACATGAAATGCAGTTAGGTATGTTGATTTCATTACAGGAGGCCGGTTTACTGCTGAACACTGCAATTTCATGTGTTAGTGATCACAGATTGTAGATTTCATAACGGGAGGAGTGTTTTCTGTTGGAATCCATAGTTTTACATGTCAGCTCAGAATGTAGATTTCACCACAGGAGGATAGTGTACTGCTGGAAAGCAGAATTTTACATGAAATGCAGTTAGGTATGTTGATTTCATTACAGGAGGCCGGTTTACTGCTGAACACTGCAATTTCATGTGTTAGTGATCACAGATTGTAGATTTCATAACGGGAGGAGTGTTTTCTGTTGGAATCCATAGTTTTACATGTTAGTGATATCAGAATGTAGATTTTATCACAGGACACCAGTTTAGTATTGGAATCTGTTGTTTCACATGTTTGTGATATCAGAATGTTGATTTCTACGCAGGAAGCCTGTTTATTGTTGTACACCGCAGTTTCATGTGTTAGTGATCAATGATTGTACATTTCATAGCGGGAGGACTATTTACTGTTGGAAACCATAGTTTTAAATGAAATGCAGTTAGGAATGTTGATTTCATCACAGGAGGCCTGTTTACTGCTGTACACCGCAGTTTCATGTGTTAGTGATCAATGATTGTACATTTCATTCCAGGAGGACTGTTTAGCGCCTCAAGCGCCCCGAGCAGTTGGGGGTTTGGTGCCTTGCTCAGGGGCACCTCGGCAGTGCCCAAGAGGTAAACTGGCACCTCTCCAGCTACCAGTTTACACTCAGTTCTTGGTCCATGTCGGGACTTGAACCGGTGACCCTCCGGTTCCCAAGCCAACTCCCTACAGACTGAGCTACTGCCGCCCCAAAAGAAGAAGAAGAAAAAGAAAGTAGATTTCACCACAGGAGGACAGTGTACTGCTGGAAAGCAGAATTTTACATGAAATGCAGTTAGGTATGTTGATTTCATCCCAGGAGGCCTGTTTACTGCTGTACACTGCAGTTTCATGTGTTAGTGATTACAGATTGTAGATATCATAACGGGAGGACTGTTTACTGTTGGGAACCATAGTTTTACATGTTAGTGATCTCAAAATGTAGATTTTATCACAGGAAACCAGTTTAGTACTGGAATCTGATGTTTCACATGTTTGTGATCTCAGAATGTTGATTTCCAAACAGGAGGCCTGTTTACTGTTGGTATCCATAATTTTACATGTTAGTGATTTCAAAATGTAGATTTTATCACAGGTAACCAGTTTAGTACTGTAATCTGTTGTTTCACATGTTTGTGATATCAGAATGTTGATTTCTACGCAGGAGGCCTTTTTGTTGTTGTACACCGCAGTTTCATGTGTTAGTGATCAATGATTGTACATTTCATAACGGGAGGACTATTTGCTGTTGGAAACCATAGTTTTACATGAAATGCAGTTAGGAATGTTGATTTCATCACAGGAGACCTGTTTACTGCTGTACAGCGCAGTTTCATGTGTTAGTGATCAATGATTGTATATTTCATAACGGGAGGACTGTTTACTGTAAGAATCCATAGGTTTACATGTTAGTGATCCCAGAATGTTATTAATTATAACGTAATTTTATCACAGGAAACCAGTTTAGTACTGGAATCTGCTGTTTCACATGTTTGTGATCTCAAAATGTTGATTTCACTACAGGAGGCCTGTTTATTGCTGTACACTGTAGTTTCATGTGTTAGTGACCACAGAGTGTAGATTTCATAACGGGAGGACTATTTACTGTTGGAAACCATAGTTTTAAATGAAATGCAGTTAGGAATGTTGATTTCATCACAGGAGACCTGTTTACTGCTGTACACCGCAGTTTCATGTGTTAGTGATCAATGATTGTACATTTCATTACAGGAGGACTGTTTACTGTTGGTATCCATAGTTTTACATGTTAGTGATTTCAAAATGTAGATTTTATCACAGGTAACCAGTTCAGTACTGGAATCTGATGTTTCACATGTTTGTGATCTCAGAATGTTGATTTCCACACAGGAGGCCTGTTTACTGCTGTACACCGCAGTTTCATGTGTTAGTGATCAATGATTGTACATTTCATTACAGGAGGACTGTTTACTGTTGGTATCCTTAGTTTTACATGAGTTTAAGCTAAAAATGTAGATTTCATGACAGGAGGCCAGTTTGTTGCTGGAAACTGCAGTTTCACGTGTTATTGACAACAGAATGTAGATTTCAGGAAGGGAGGCCTGTTTCTGCTGGAAAAGTTAGTTTTACATGAAAGTCAATACAGAAAGTAGATTTCATCACAGGAGGACAGTGTACTGCTGGAAAGCACAGTTTTGAAATGCAGTGAGGAATGTTGATTTCGTTACAGGAGGCCTGATTACTGCTGTACACTGCAGTTTCATGTGTTAGTGATTACAGATTGTAGATATCATAACGGGAGGACTATTTACTGTTGGATTCCATAGGTTTACATGTTAGTGATCACAGAATGTAGATTTTATTACAGGAAACCAGTTCAGTACTAGAATCTGCTGTTTCACATGTTTGTGATCTTAGAATGTTGATTTCATTACAGGAGGCCTGTTTATTGCTGTACACTGCAGTTTCATGTGTTAGTGATTACAGATTGTAGATATCATAACGGGAGGACTATTTACAGTTGGAAACCATAGTTTTAAATGAAATGCAGTTAGGAATGTTGATTTCATCACAGGAGGCCTGTTTACTGCTGTACACCGCAGTTTCATGTGTTAGTGATCAATGATTGTACATTTCATTACAGGAGGACTGTTTACTGTTGGTATCCATAGTTTTACATGAGTTTCAGCTAAAAATGTAGATGTCATCACAGGAGGCCAGTTTGTTTCTGGAAACTGCAGTTTCACGTGTTATTGACAACAGAATGTAGATTTCACTACAGGAGGCCTGTTTATGCTGGAAAAGTTAGTTTTACATGAAAGTCAATACAGAAAGTAGATTTCATCACATGAGGACAGTGTACTGCTGGAAAGCACAGTTTTACATGAAATGCAGTTAGGAATGTTGATTTCGTTACAGGAGGCCTGTTTACTGCTGTACACTGCAGTTTCATGTCTTAGTGATCAATGATTGTACATTTCATTACAGGAGGACTGTTTACTGTTGGTATCCATAGTTTTACATGTTAGTGATCTCAAAATGTAGATTTTATCACAGGAAACCAGTTTAGTACTGGAATCTGATGTTTCACATGTTTGTGATCTCAGAATGTTGATTTCCAAACAGGAGGCCTGTTTACTGCTGTACACCGCAGTTTCATGTGTCAGTGACAACGGATTGTACATTTCAGGAAGGGAGGCCTTTTTATGCTGGGAAAGTTAGTTTTACATGAAAGTCAATATAGAAAGTAGATTTCACCACAGGAGGACAGTGTACTGCTGGAAAGCAGAGTTTTACATGAAATGCAGTTAGGAATGTTGATTTCATTACAGGAGGCCTGTTTACTGCTGTACACTGCAGTTTCATGTGTTAATGACCACAGATTGTAGATTTCATAAGGGGAGGACTGTTTATTGTTGGAATCCATAGTTTTACATGTCAGCTCAGAATGTAGATTTCACCACAGGAGGATAGTGTACTGCTGGAAAGCAGAATTTTACATGAAATGCAGTTAGGTATGTTGATTTCATTACAGGAGGCCGGTTTACTGCTGAACACTGCAATTTCATGTGTTAGTGATCACAGATTGTAGATTTCATAACGGGAGGAGTGTTTTCTGTTGGAATCCATAGTTTTACATGTTAGTGATATCATAATGTAGATTTCTACGCAGGAGGCCTTTTTGTTGTTGTACACCGCAGTTTCATGTGTTAGTGATCAATGATTGTACATTTCATAAGGGGAGGACTGTTTACTGTTGGAAACCATAGTTTTACATGAAATGCAGTTAGGAATGTTGATTTCATCACAGGAGGCCTGTTCACTGCTGTACACCGCAGTTTCATGTGTTAGTGATCAATGATTGTACATTTCATTACAGGAGGACTGTTTACTGTTGGTATCCATAGTTTTACATGAGTTTCAGCTAAAAATGTAGATTTCATCCGAGGAGTCCAGTTTTTGCTGGAAACTGCAGTTTCACGTGTTATTGACAACAGAATGTAGATTTGAGGAAGGGAGGCCTGTTTATGCTGGGAAAGTTAGTTTTACATGAAAGCCAATATAGATAGTAGATTTCACCACAGGAGGACAGTGTACTGCTGGAAAGCAGAGTTTTACATGAAATGCAGTTAGGAATGTTGATTTCATTACAGGAGGCCTGTTTACTGCTGTACACTGCAGTTTCATTTGTTAATGACCACAGATTGTAGATTTCATAAGGGGAGGACTGTTTATTGTTGGAATCCATAGTTTCACATGAGTGTCAGCTCAGAATGTAGATTTCACCACAGGAGGATAGTGTACTGCTGGAAAGCAGAATTTTACATGAAATGCAGTTAGGTATGTTGATTTCATTACAGGAGGCCGGTTTACTGCTGAACAGTGCAATTTCATGTGTTAGTGATCACAGATTGTAGATTTCATAACGGGAGGAGTGTTTACTGTTGGAATCCATAGTTTTACATGTTAGTGATATCAGAATGTTGATTTTATCACAGGACACCAGTTTAGTATTTGAATCTGTTGTTTCACATGTTTGTGATATCAGAATGTTGATTTCTACGCAGGAGGCCTTTTTATTGTTGTACACCCAGTTTCATATGTTAGTGATCAATGATTGTACATTTCATAACGGGAGGACTATTTACTGTTGGAAACCATAGTTTTAAATGAAATGCAGTTAGGAATGTTGATTTCATCACAGGAGGCCTGTTTACTGCTGTACACCGCAGTTTCATGTGTTAGTGATCAATGATTGTACATTTCATTACAGGAGGACTGTTTACTGTTGGTATCCATAGTTTTACATGTTAGTGATCCCAAAATGTAGATTTTATCACAGGAAACCAGTTTAGTACTGGAATCTGATGTTTCACATGTTTGTGATCTCAGAATGTTGATTTCCAAACAGGAGGCCTGTTTACTGCTGTACACCGCAGTTTCATGTGTCAGTGACAACGGATTGTACATTTCAGGAAGGTAGGCCTTTTTATGCTGGGAAAGTTAGTTTTACATGAAAGTCAATATAGAAAGTAGATTTCACCACAGGAGGACAGTGTACTGCTGGAAAGCAGAGTTTTACATGAAATGCAGTTAGGAATGTTGATTTCATTACAGGAGGCCTGTTTACTGCTGTACACTGCAGTTTCATGTGTTAATGACCACAGATTGTAGATTTCATAAGGGGAGGACTGTTTATTGTTGGAATCCATAGTTTTACATGTCAGCTCAGAATGTAGATTTCACCACAGGAGGATAGTGTACTGCTGGAAAGCAGAATTTTACATGAAATGCAGTTAGGTATGTTGATTTCATTACAGGAGGCCGGTTTACTGCTGAACACTGCAATTTCATGTGTTAGTGATCACAGATTGTAGATTTCATAACGGGAGGAGTGTTTTCTGTTGGAATCCATAGTTTTACATGTCAGCTCAGAATGTAGATTTCACCACAGGAGGATAGTGTACTGCTGGAAAGCAGAATTTTACATGAAATGCAGTTAGGTATGTTGATTTCATTACAGGAGGCCGGTTTACTGCTGAACACTGCAATTTCATGTGTTAGTGATCACAGATTGTAGATTTCATAACGGGAGGAGTGTTTTCTGTTGGAATCCATAGTTTTACATGTTAGTGATATCAGAATGTAGATTTTATCACAGGACACCAGTTTAGTATTGGAATCTGTTGTTTCACATGTTTGTGATATCAGAATGTTGATTTCTACGCAGGAAGCCTGTTTATTGTTGTACACCGCAGTTTCATGTGTTAGTGATCAATGATTGTACATTTCATAGCGGGAGGACTATTTACTGTTGGAAACCATAGTTTTAAATGAAATGCAGTTAGGAATGTTGATTTCATCACAGGAGGCCTGTTTACTGCTGTACACCGCAGTTTCATGTGTTAGTGATCAATGATTGTACATTTCATTCCAGGAGGACTGTTTAGCGCCTCAAGCGCCCCGAGCAGTTGGGGGTTTGGTGCCTTGCTCAGGGGCACCTCGGCAGTGCCCAAGAGGTAAACTGGCACCTCTCCAGCTACCAGTTTACACTCAGTTCTTGGTCCATGTCGGGACTTGAACCGGTGACCCTCCGGTTCCCAAGCCAACTCCCTACAGACTGAGCTACTGCCGCCCCAAAAGAAGAAGAAGAAAAAGAAAGTAGATTTCACCACAGGAGGACAGTGTACTGCTGGAAAGCAGAATTTTACATGAAATGCAGTTAGGTATGTTGATTTCATCCCAGGAGGCCTGTTTACTGCTGTACACTGCAGTTTCATGTGTTAGTGATTACAGATTGTAGATATCATAACGGGAGGACTGTTTACTGTTGGGAACCATAGTTTTACATGTTAGTGATCTCAAAATGTAGATTTTATCACAGGAAACCAGTTTAGTACTGGAATCTGATGTTTCACATGTTTGTGATCTCAGAATGTTGATTTCCAAACAGGAGGCCTGTTTACTGTTGGTATCCATAATTTTACATGTTAGTGATTTCAAAATGTAGATTTTATCACAGGTAACCAGTTTAGTACTGTAATCTGTTGTTTCACATGTTTGTGATATCAGAATGTTGATTTCTACGCAGGAGGCCTTTTTGTTGTTGTACACCGCAGTTTCATGTGTTAGTGATCAATGATTGTACATTTCATAACGGGAGGACTATTTGCTGTTGGAAACCATAGTTTTACATGAAATGCAGTTAGGAATGTTGATTTCATCACAGGAGACCTGTTTACTGCTGTACAGCGCAGTTTCATGTGTTAGTGATCAATGATTGTATATTTCATAACGGGAGGACTGTTTACTGTAAGAATCCATAGGTTTACATGTTAGTGATCCCAGAATGTTATTAATTATAACGTAATTTTATCACAGGAAACCAGTTTAGTACTGGAATCTGCTGTTTCACATGTTTGTGATCTCAAAATGTTGATTTCACTACAGGAGGCCTGTTTATTGCTGTACACTGTAGTTTCATGTGTTAGTGACCACAGAGTGTAGATTTCATAACGGGAGGACTATTTACTGTTGGAAACCATAGTTTTAAATGAAATGCAGTTAGGAATGTTGATTTCATCACAGGAGACCTGTTTACTGCTGTACACCGCAGTTTCATGTGTTAGTGATCAATGATTGTACATTTCATTACAGGAGGACTGTTTACTGTTGGTATCCATAGTTTTACATGTTAGTGATTTCAAAATGTAGATTTTATCACAGGTAACCAGTTCAGTACTGGAATCTGATGTTTCACATGTTTGTGATCTCAGAATGTTGATTTCCACACAGGAGGCCTGTTTACTGCTGTACACCGCAGTTTCATGTGTTAGTGATCAATGATTGTACATTTCATTACAGGAGGACTGTTTACTGTTGGTATCCTTAGTTTTACATGAGTTTAAGCTAAAAATGTAGATTTCATGACAGGAGGCCAGTTTGTTGCTGGAAACTGCAGTTTCACGTGTTATTGACAACAGAATGTAGATTTCAGGAAGGGAGGCCTGTTTCTGCTGGAAAAGTTAGTTTTACATGAAAGTCAATACAGAAAGTAGATTTCATCACAGGAGGACAGTGTACTGCTGGAAAGCACAGTTTTGAAATGCAGTGAGGAATGTTGATTTCGTTACAGGAGGCCTGATTACTGCTGTACACTGCAGTTTCATGTGTTAGTGATTACAGATTGTAGATATCATAACGGGAGGACTATTTACTGTTGGATTCCATAGGTTTACATGTTAGTGATCACAGAATGTAGATTTTATTACAGGAAACCAGTTCAGTACTAGAATCTGCTGTTTCACATGTTTGTGATCTTAGAATGTTGATTTCATTACAGGAGGCCTGTTTATTGCTGTACACTGCAGTTTCATGTGTTAGTGATTACAGATTGTAGATATCATAACGGGAGGACTATTTACAGTTGGAAACCATAGTTTTAAATGAAATGCAGTTAGGAATGTTGATTTCATCACAGGAGGCCTGTTTACTGCTGTACACCGCAGTTTCATGTGTTAGTGATCAATGATTGTACATTTCATTACAGGAGGACTGTTTACTGTTGGTATCCATAGTTTTACATGAGTTTCAGCTAAAAATGTAGATGTCATCACAGGAGGCCAGTTTGTTTCTGGAAACTGCAGTTTCACGTGTTATTGACAACAGAATGTAGATTTCACTACAGGAGGCCTGTTTATGCTGGAAAAGTTAGTTTTACATGAAAGTCAATACAGAAAGTAGATTTCATCACATGAGGACAGTGTACTGCTGGAAAGCACAGTTTTACATGAAATGCAGTTAGGAATGTTGATTTCGTTACAGGAGGCCTGTTTACTGCTGTACACTGCAGTTTCATGTCTTAGTGATCAATGATTGTACATTTCATTACAGGAGGACTGTTTACTGTTGGTATCCATAGTTTTACATGTTAGTGATCTCAAAATGTAGATTTTATCACAGGAAACCAGTTTAGTACTGGAATCTGATGTTTCACATGTTTGTGATCTCAGAATGTTGATTTCCAAACAGGAGGCCTGTTTACTGCTGTACACCGCAGTTTCATGTGTCAGTGACAACGGATTGTACATTTCAGGAAGGGAGGCCTTTTTATGCTGGGAAAGTTAGTTTTACATGAAAGTCAATATAGAAAGTAGATTTCACCACAGGAGGACAGTGTACTGCTGGAAAGCAGAGTTTTACATGAAATGCAGTTAGGAATGTTGATTTCATTACAGGAGGCCTGTTTACTGCTGTACACTGCAGTTTCATGTGTTAATGACCACAGATTGTAGATTTCATAAGGGGAGGACTGTTTATTGTTGGAATCCATAGTTTTACATGTCAGCTCAGAATGTAGATTTCACCACAGGAGGATAGTGTACTGCTGGAAAGCAGAATTTTACATGAAATGCAGTTAGGTATGTTGATTTCATTACAGGAGGCCGGTTTACTGCTGAACACTGCAATTTCATGTGTTAGTGATCACAGATTGTAGATTTCATAACGGGAGGAGTGTTTTCTGTTGGAATCCATAGTTTTACATGTTAGTGATATCATAATGTAGATTTCTACGCAGGAGGCCTTTTTGTTGTTGTACACCGCAGTTTCATGTGTTAGTGATCAATGATTGTACATTTCATAAGGGGAGGACTGTTTACTGTTGGAAACCATAGTTTTACATGAAATGCAGTTAGGAATGTTGATTTCATCACAGGAGGCCTGTTCACTGCTGTACACCGCAGTTTCATGTGTTAGTGATCAATGATTGTACATTTCATTACAGGAGGACTGTTTACTGTTGGTATCCATAGTTTTACATGAGTTTCAGCTAAAAATGTAGATTTCATCCGAGGAGTCCAGTTTTTGCTGGAAACTGCAGTTTCACGTGTTATTGACAACAGAATGTAGATTTGAGGAAGGGAGGCCTGTTTATGCTGGAAAAGTTAGTTTTACATGAAAGTCAATACAGAAAGTAGATTTCATCACAGGAGGACAGTGTACTGCTGGAAAGCACAGTTTTACATGAAATACAGTTAGGAATGTTAATTTCGTTACAGGAGGCCTGTTTACTGCTGTACACTGCAGTTTCATGTGTTAGTGATTACAGATTGTAGATATCATAACGGGAGGACTGTTTACTGTTGGAAACCATAGTTTTACATGAAATGCAGTTAGGAATGTTGATTTCATCCCAGGAGGCCTGTTTACTGCTGTACACTGCAGTTTCATGTGTTAGTGATTACAGATTGTAGATATCATAACGGGAGGACTGTTTACTGTTGGAAACCATAGTTTTACATGTTAGTGATCTCAAAATGTAGATTTTATCACAGGAAACCAGTTTAGTACTGGAATCTGATGTTTCACATGTTTGTGATCTCAGAATGTTGATTTCCACACAGGAGGCCTGTTTACTGCTGTACACCGCAGTTTCATGTGTTATTGACAACGGATTGTACATTTCAGGAAGGAAGGCCTTTTTATGCTGGGAAAGTTAGTTTTACATGAAAGTCAAAATAGAAAGTAGATTTCACCACAGGAGGACAGTGTACTGCTGGAAAGCAGAGTTTTACATGAAATGCAGTTAGGAATGTTGATTTCATTACAGGAGGCCTGTTTACTGCTGTACACTGCAGTTTCATTTGTTAATGACCACAGATTGTAGATTTCATAAGGGGAGGACTGTTTATTGTTGGAATCCATAGTTTCACATGAGTGTCAGCTCAGAATGTAGATTTCACCACAGGAGGATAGTGTACTGCTGGAAAGCAGAATTTTACATGAAATGCAGTTAGGTATGTTGATTTCATTACAGGAGGCCGGTTTACTGCTGAACAGTGCAATTTCATGTGTTAGTGATCACAGATTGTAGATTTCATAACGGGAGGAGTGTTTACTGTTGGAATCCATAGTTTTACATGTTAGTGATATCAGAATGTTGATTTTATCACAGGACACCAGTTTAGTATTTGAATCTGTTGTTTCACATGTTTGTGATATCAGAATGTTGATTTCTACGCAGGAGGCCTTTTTATTGTTGTACACCCAGTTTCATATGTTAGTGATCAATGATTGTACATTTCATAACGGGAGGACTATTTACTGTTGGAAACCATAGTTTTAAATGAAATGCAGTTAGGAATGTTGATTTCATCACAGGAGGCCTGTTTACTGCTGTACACCGCAGTTTCATGTGTTAGTGATCAATGATTGTACATTTCATTACAGGAGGACTGTTTACTGTTGGTATCCATAGTTTTACATGTTAGTGATCCCAAAATGTAGATTTTATCACAGGAAACCAGTTTAGTACTGGAATCTGATGTTTCACATGTTTGTGATCTCAGAATGTTGATTTCCAAACAGGAGGCCTGTTTACTGCTGTACACCGCAGTTTCATGTGTCAGTGACAACGGATTGTACATTTCAGGAAGGGAGGCCTTTTTATGCTGGGAAAGTTAGTTTTACATGAAAGTCAATATAGAAAGTAGATTTCACCACAGGAGGACAGTGTACTGCTGGAAAGCAGAGTTTTACATGAAATGCAGTTAGGAATGTTGATTTCATTACAGGAGGCCTGTTTACTGCTGTACACTGCAGTTTCATGTGTTAATGACCACAGATTGTAGATTTCATAAGGGGAGGACTGTTTATTGTTGGAATCCATAGTTTTACATGTCAGCTCAGAATGTAGATTTCACCACAGGAGGATAGTGTACTGCTGGAAAGCAGAATTTTACATGAAATGCAGTTAGGTATGTTGATTTCATTACAGGAGGCCGGTTTACTGCTGAACACTGCAATTTCATGTGTTAGTGGTCACAGATTGTAGATTTCATAACGGGAGGAGTGTTTTCTGTTGGAATCCATAGTTTTACATGTCAGCTCAGAATGTACATTTCACCACAGGAGGATAGTGTACTGCTGGAAAGCAGAATTTTACATGAAATGCAGTTAGGTATGTTGATTTCATTACAGGAGGCCGGTTTACTGCTGAACACTGCAATTTCATGTGTTAGTGATCACAGATTGTAGATTTCATAACGGGAGGAGTGTTTTCTGTTGGAATCCATAGTTTTACATGTTAGTGATATCAGAATGTAGATTTTATCACAGGACACCAGTTTAGTATTGGAATCTGTTGTTTCACATGTTTGTGATATCAGAATGTTGATTTCTACGCAGGAAGCCTGTTTACTGCTGTACACCGCAGTTTCATGTGTTAGTGATCAATGATTGTACATTTCATTACAGGAGGACTGTTTACTGTTGGTATCCTTAGTTTTACATGAGTTTAAGCTAAAAATGTAGATTTCATGACAGGAGGCCAGTTTGTTGCTGGAAACTGCAGTTTCACGTGTTATTGACAACAGAATGTAGATTTCAGGAAGGGAGGCCTGTTTCTGCTGGAAAAGTTAGTTTTACATGAAAGTCAATACAGAAAGTAGATTTCATCACAGGAGGACAGTGTACTGCTGGAAAGCACAGTTTTGAAATGCAGTGAGGAATGTTGATTTCGTTACAGGAGGCCTGATTACTGCTGTACACTGCAGTTTCATGTGTTAGTGATTACAGATTGTAGATATCATAACGGGAGGACTATTTACTGTTGGATTCCATAGGTTTACATGTTAGTGATCACAGAATGTAGATTTTATTACAGGAAACCAGTTCAGTACTAGAATCTGCTGTTTCACATGTTTGTGATCTTAGAATGTTGATTTTATTACAGGAGGCCTGTTTATTGCTGTACACTGCAGTTTCATGTGTTAGTGATTACAGATTGTAGATATCATAACGGGAGGACTATTTACAGTTGGAAACCATAGTTTTAAATGAAATGCAGTTAGGAATGTTGATTTCATCACAGGAGGCCTGTTTACTGCTGTACACCGCAGTTTCATGTGTTAGTGATCAATGATTGTACATTTCATTACAGGAGGACTGTTTACTGTTGGTATCCATAGTTTTACATGAGTTTCAGCTAAAAATGTAGATGTCATCACAGGAGGCCAGTTTGTTTCTGGAAACTGCAGTTTCACGTGTTATTGACAACAGAATGTAGATTTCAGGAAGGGAGGCCTGTTTATGCTGGAAAAGTTAGTTTTACATGAAAGTCAATGTCAATGATTGTACATTTCATTACAGGAGGACTGTTTACTGTTGGTATCCATAGTTTTACATGTTAGTGATCTCAAAATGTAGATTTTATCACAGGAAACCAGTTTAGTACTGGAATCTGATGTTTCACATGTTTGTGATCTCAGAATGTTGATTTCCAAACAGGAGGCCTGTTTACTGCTGTACAACGCAGTTTCATGTGTCAGTGACAACGGATTGTACATTTCAGGAAGGGAGGCCTTTTTATGCTGGGAAAGTTAGTTTTACATGAAAGTCAATATAGAAAGTAGATTTCACCACAGGAGGACAGTGTACTGCTGGAAAGCAGAGTTTTACATGAAATGCAGTTAGGAATGTTGATTTCATTACAGGAGGCCTGTTTACTGCTGTACACTGCAGTTTCATGTGTTAATGACCACAGATTGTAGATTTCATAAGGGGAGGACTGTTTATTGTTGGAATCCATAGTTTTACATGTCAGCTCAGAATGTAGATTTCACCACAGGAGGATAGTGTACTGCTGGAAAGCAGAATTTTACATGAAATGCAGTTAGGTATGTTGATTTCATTACAGGAGGCCGGTTTACTGCTGAACACTGCAATTTCATGTGTTAGTGATCACAGATTGTAGATTTCATAACGGGAGGAGTGTTTTCTGTTGGAATCCATAGTTTTACATGTTAGTGATATCATAATGTAGATTTCTACGCAGGAGGCCTTTTTGTTGTTGTACACCGCAGTTTCATGTGTTAGTGATCAATGATTGTACATTTCATAAGGGGAGGACTGTTTACTGTTGGAAACCATAGTTTTACATGAAATGCAGTTAGGAATGTTGATTTCATCACAGGAGGCCTGTTCACTGCTGTACACCGCAGTTTCATGTGTTAGTGATCAATGATTGTACATTTCATTACAGGAGGACTGTTTACTGTTGGTATCCATAGTTTTACATGAGTTTCAGCTAAAAATGTAGATTTCATCCGAGGAGTCCAGTTTTTGCTGGAAACTGCAGTTTCACGTGTTATTGACAACAGAATGTAGATTTGAGGAAGGGAGGCCTGTTTATGCTGGAAAAGTTAGTTTTACATGAAAGTCAATACAGAAAGTAGATTTCATCACAGGAGGACAGTGTACTGCTGGAAAGCACAGTTTTACATGAAATACAGTTAGGAATGTTGATTTCGTTACAGGAGGCCTGTTTACTGCTGTACACTGCAGTTTCATGTGTTAGTGATTACAGATTGTAGATATCATAACGGGAGGACTGTTTACTGTTGGAAACCATAGTTTTACATGAAATGCAGTTAGGAATGTTGATTTCATCCCAGGAGGCCTGTTTACTGCTGTACACTGCAGTTTCATGTGTTAGTGATTACAGATTGTAGATATCATAACGGGAGGACTGTTTACTGTTGGAAACCATAGTTTTACATGTTAGTGATCTCAAAATGTAGATTTTATCACAGGAAACCAGTTTAGTACTGGAATCTGATGTTTCACATGTTTGTGATCTCAGAATGTTGATTTCCACACAGGAGGCCTGTTTACTGCTGTACACCGCAGTTTCATGTGTTATTGACAACGGATTGTACATTTCAGGAAGGAAGGCCTTTTTATGCTGGGAAAGTTAGTTTTACATGAAAGTCAAAATAGAAAGTAGATTTCACCACAGGAGGACAGTGTACTGCTGGAAAGCAGAATTTTACATGAAATGCAGTTAGGTATGTTGATTTCATTACAGGAGGCCGGTTTACTGCTGAACAGTGCAATTTCATGTGTTAGTGATCACAGATTGTAGATTTCATAACGGGAGGAGTGTTTACTGTTGGAATCCATAGTTTTACATGTTAGTGATATCAGAATGTTGATTTTATCACAGGACACCAGTTTAGTATTTGAATCTGTTGTTTCACATGTTTGTGATATCAGAATGTTGATTTCTACGCAGGAGGCCTTTTTATTGTTGTACACCCAGTTTCATATGTTAGTGATCAATGATTGTACATTTCATAACGGGAGGACTATTTACTGTTGGAAACCATAGTTTTAAATGAAATGCAGTTAGGAATGTTGATTTCATCACAGGAGACCTGTTTACTGCTGTACACCGCAGTTTCATGTGTTAGTGATCAATGATTGTACATTTCATTACAGGAGGACTGTTTACTGTTGGTATCCATAGTTTTACATGTTAGTGATTTCAAAATGTAGATTTTATCACAGGTAACCAGTTCAGTACTGGAATCTGATGTTTCACATGTTTGTGATCTCAGAATGTTGATTTCCACACAGGAGGCCTGTTTACTGCTGTACACCGCAGTTTCATGTGTTAGTGATCAATGATTGTACATTTCATTACAGGAGGACTGTTTACTGTTGGTATCCTTAGTTTTACATGAGTTTAAGCTAAAAATGTAGATTTCATGACAGGAGGCCAGTTTGTTGCTGGAAACTGCAGTTTCACGTGTTATTGACAACAGAATGTAGATTTCAGGAAGGGAGGCCTGTTTCTGCTGGAAAAGTTAGTTTTACATGAAAGTCAATACAGAAAGTAGATTTCATCACAGGAGGACAGTGTACTGCTGGAAAGCACAGTTTTGAAATGCAGTGAGGAATGTTGATTTCGTTACAGGAGGCCTGATTACTGCTGTACACTGCAGTTTCATGTGTTAGTGATTACAGATTGTAGATATCATAACGGGAGGACTATTTACTGTTGGATTCCATAGGTTTACATGTTAGTGATCACAGAATGTAGATTTTATTACAGGAAACCAGTTCAGTACTGGAATCTGATGTTTCACATGTTTGTGATCTCAGAATGTTGATTTCCAAACAGGAGGCCTGTTTACTGCTGTACACCGCAGTTTCATGTGTCAGTGACAACGGATTGTACATTTCAGGAAGGGAGGCCTTTTTATGCTGGGAAAGTTAGTTTTACATGAAAGTCAATATAGAAAGTAGATTTCACCACAGGAGGACAGTGTACTGCTGGAAAGCAGAGTTTTACATGAAATGCAGTTAGGAATGTTGATTTCATTACAGGAGGCCTGTTTACTGCTGTACACTGCAGTTTCATGTGTTAATGACCACAGATTGTAGATTTCATAAGGGGAGGACTGTTTATTGTTGGAATCCATAGTTTTACATGTCAGCTCAGAATGTAGATTTCACCACAGGAGGATAGTGTACTGCTGGAAAGCAGAATTTTACATGAAATGCAGTTAGGTATGTTGATTTCATTACAGGAGGCCGGTTTACTGCTGAACACTGCAATTTCATGTGTTAGTGATCACAGATTGTAGATTTCATAACGGGAGGAGTGTTTTCTGTTGGAATCCATAGTTTTACATGTTAGTGATATCATAATGTAGATTTCTACGCAGGAGGCCTTTTTGTTGTTGTACACCGCAGTTTCATGTGTTAGTGATCAATGATTGTACATTTCATAAGGGGAGGACTGTTTACTGTTGGAAACCATAGTTTTACATGAAATGCAGTTAGGAATGTTGATTTCATCACAGGAGGCCTGTTCACTGCTGTACACCGCAGTTTCATGTGTTAGTGATCAATGATTGTACATTTCATTACAGGAGGACTGTTTACTGTTGGTATCCATAGTTTTACATGAGTTTCAGCTAAAAATGTAGATTTCATCCGAGGAGTCCAGTTTTTGCTGGAAACTGCAGTTTCACGTGTTATTGACAACAGAATGTAGATTTGAGGAAGGGAGGCCTGTTTATGCTGGAAAAGTTAGTTTTACATGAAAGTCAATACAGAAAGTAGATTTCATCACAGGAGGACAATGTACTGCTGGAAAGCACAGTTTTACATGAAATACAGTTAGGAATGTTAATTTCGTTACAGGAGGCCTGTTTACTGCTGTACACTGCAGTTTCATGTGTTAGTGATTACAGATTGTAGATATCATAACGGGAGGACTGTTTACTGTTGGAAACCATAGTTTTACATGAAATGCAGTTAGGAATGTTGATTTCATCCCAGGAGGCCTGTTTACTGCTGTACACTGCAGTTTCATGTGTTAGTGATTACAGATTGTAGATATCATAACGGGAGGACTGTTTACTGTTGGAAACCATAGTTTTACATGTTAGTGATCTCAAAATGTAGATATTATCACAGGAAACCAGTTTAGTACTGGAATCTGATGTTTCACATGTTTGTGATCTCAGAATGTTGATTTCCACACAGGAGGCCTGTTTACTGCTGTACACCGCAGTTTCATGTGTTATTGACAACGGATTGTACATTTCAGGAAGGAAGGCCTTTTTATGCTGGGAAAGTTAGTTTTACATGAAAGTCAAAATAGAAAGTAGATTTCACCACAGGAGGACAGTGTACTGCTGGAAAGCAGAGTTTTACATGAAATGCAGTTAGGAATGTTGATTTCATTACAGGAGGCCTGTTTACTGCTGTACACTGCAGTTTCATTTGTTAATGACCACAGATTGTAGATTTCATAAGGGGAGGACTGTTTATTGTTGGAATCCATAGTTTCACATGAGTGTCAGCTCAGAATGTAGATTTCACCACAGGAGGATAGTGTACTGCTGGAAAGCAGAATTTTACATGAAATGCAGTTAGGTATGTTGATTTCATTACAGGAGGCCGGTTTACTGCTGAACAGTGCAATTTCATGTGTTAGTGATTACAGATTGTAGATATCATAACGGGAGGACTGTTTACTGTTGGAAACCATAGTTTTACATGTTAGTGATATCAGAATGTTGATTTTATCACAGGACACCAGTTTAGTATTTGAATCTGTTGTTTCACATGTTTGTGATATCAGAATGTTGATTTCTACGCAGGAGGCCTTTTTATTGTTGTACACCCAGTTTCATATGTTAGTGATCAATGATTGTACATTTCATAACGGGAGGACTATTTACTGTTGGAAACCATAGTTTTAAATGAAATGCAGTTAGGAATGTTGATTTCATCACAGGAGGCCTGTTTACTGCTGTACACCGCAGTTTCATGTGTTAGTGATCAATGATTGTACATTTCATTACAGGAGGACTGTTTACTGTTGGTATCCATAGTTTTACATGTTAGTGATCCCAAAATGTAGATTTTATCACAGGAAACCAGTTTAGTACTGGAATCTGATGTTTCACATGTTTGTGATCTCAGAATGTTGATTTCCAAACAGGAGGCCTGTTTACTGCTGTACACCGCAGTTTCATGTGTCAGTGACAACGGATTGTACATTTCAGGAAGGGAGGCCTTTTTATGCTGGGAAAGTTAGTTTTACATGAAAGTCAATATAGAAAGTAGATTTCACCACAGGAGGACAGTGTACTGCTGGAAAGCAGAGTTTTACATGAAATGCAGTTAGGAATGTTGATTTCATTACAGGAGGCCTGTTTACTGCTGTACACTGCAGTTTCATGTGTTAATGACCACAGATTGTAGATTTCATAAGGGGAGGACTGTTTATTGTTGGAATCCATAGTTTTACATGTCAGCTCAGAATGTAGATTTCACCACAGGAGGATAGTGTACTGCTGGAAAGCAGAATTTTACATGAAATGCAATTAGATATGTTGATTTCATTACAGGAGGCCGGTTTACTGCTGAACACTGCAATTTCATGTGTTAGTGATCACAGATTGTAGATTTCATAACGGGAGGAGTGTTTTCTGTTGGAATCCATAGTTTTACATGTCAGCTCAGAATGTAGATTTCACCACAGGAGGATAGTGTACTGCTGGAAAGCAGAATTTTACATGAAATGCAGTTAGGTATGTTGATTTCATTACAGGAGGCCGGTTTACTGCTGAACACTGCAATTTCATGTGTTAGTGATCACAGATTGTAGATTTCATAACGGGAGGAGTGTTTTCTGTTGGAATCCATAGTTTTACATGTTAGTGATATCAGAATGTAGATTTTATCACAGGACACCAGTTTAGTATTGGAATCTGTTGTTTCACATGTTTGTGATATCAGAATGTTGATTTCTACGCAGGAAGCCTGTTTATTGTTGTACACCGCAGTTTCATGTGTTAGTGATCAATGATTGTACATTTCATAGCGGGAGGACTATTTACTGTTGGAAACCATAGTTTTAAATGAAATGCAGTTAGGAATGTTGATTTCATCACAGGAGGCCTGTTTACTGCTGTACACCGCAGTTTCATGTGTTAGTGATCAATGATTGTACATTTCAATCCAGGAGGACTGTTTAGCGCCTCAAGCGCCCCGAGCAGTTGGGGGTTTGGTGCCTTGCTCAGGGGCACCTCGGCAGTGCCCAAGAGGTAAACTGGCACCTCTCCAGCTACCAGTTTACACTCAGTTCTTGGTCCATGTCGGGACTTGAACCGGTGACCCTCCGGTTCCCAAGCCAACTCCCTACAGACTGAGCTACTGCCGCCCCAAAAGAAGAAGAAGAAAAAGAAAGTAGATTTCACCACAGGAGGACAGTGTACTGCTGGAAAGCAGAATTTTACATGAAATGCAGTTAGGTATGTTGATTTCATCCCAGGAGGCCTGTTTACTGCTGTACACTGCAGTTTCATGTGTTAGTGATTACAGATTGTAGATATCATAACGGGAGGACTGTTTACTGTTGGGAACCATAGTTTTACATGTTAGTGATCTCAAAATGTAGATTTTATCACAGGAAACCAGTTTAGTACTGGAATCTGATGTTTCACATGTTTGTGATCTCAGAATGTTGATTTCCAAACAGGTGGCCTGTTTACTGTTGGTATCCATAATTTTACATGTTAGTGATTTCAAAATGTAGATTTTATCACAGGTAACCAGTTTAGTACTGTAATCTGTTGTTTCACATGTTTGTGATATCAGAATGTTGATTTCTACGCAGGAGGCCTTTTTGTTGTTGTACACCGCAGTTTCATGTGTTAGTGATCAATGATTGTACATTTCATAACGGGAGGACTATTTGCTGTTGGAAACCATAGTTTTACATGAAATGCAGTTAGGAATGTTGATTTCATCACAGGAGACCTGTTTACTGCTGTACAGCGCAGTTTCATGTGTTAGTGATCAATGATTGTATATTTCATAACGGGAGGACTGTTTACTGTAAGAATCCATAGGTTTACATGTTAGTGATCCCAGAATGTTATTAATTATAACGTAATTTTATCACAGGAAACCAGTTTAGTACTGGAATCTGCTGTTTCACATGTTTGTGATCTCAAAATGTTGATTTCACTACAGGAGGCCTGTTTATTGCTGTACACTGTAGTTTCATGTGTTAGTGACCACAGAGTGTAGATTTCATAACGGGAGGACTATTTACTGTTGGAAACCATAGTTTTAAATGAAATGCAGTTAGGAATGTTGATTTCATCACAGGTGACCTGTTTACTGCTGTACACCGCAGTTTCATGTGTTAGTGATCAATGATTGTACATTTCATTACAGGAGGACTGTTTACTGTTGGTATCCATAGTTTTACATGTTAGTGATTTCAAAATGTAGATTTTATCACAGGTAACCAGTTCAGTACTGGAATCTGATGTTTCACATGTTTGTGATCTCAGAATGTTGATTTCCACACAGGAGGCCTGTTTACTGCTGTACACCGCAGTTTCATGTGTTAGTTATCAATGATTGTACATTTCATTACAGGAGGACTGTTTACTGTTGGTATCCTTAGTTTTACATGAGTTTAAGCTAAAAATGTAGATTTCATGACAGGAGGCCAGTTTGTTGCTGGAATCTGCAGTTTCACGTGTTATTGACAACAGAATGTAGATTTCAGGAAGGGAGGCCTGTTTATGCTGGAAAAGTTAGTTTTACATGAAAGTCAATACAGAAAGTAGATTTCATCACAGGAGGACAGTGTACTGCTGGAAAGCACAGTTTTACATGAAATGCAGTTAGGAATGTTGATTTCGTGACAGGAGGCCTGATTACTGCTGTACACTGCAGTTTTATGTGTTAGTGATTACAGATTGTAGATATCATAACGGGAGGACTATTTACTGTTGGATTCCATAGGTTTACATGTTAGTGATCACAGAATGTAGATTTTATTACAGGAAACCAGTTCAGTACTAGAATCTGCTGTTTCACATGTTTGTGATCTCAGAATGTGGATTTCATTACAGGAGGCCTGTTTATTTCTGTACACTGCAGTTTAATGTGTTAGTGACCACAGAGTGTAGATTTCATAACGGGAGGACTGTTTACTGTTGGAAACCATAGTTTTACATGAAATGCAGTTAGGAATGTTGATTTCATCCCAGGAGGCCTGTTTACTGCTGTACACTGCAGTTTCATGTGTTAGTGATCAATGATTGTACATTTCATTACAGGAGGACTGTTTACTGTTGGTATCCATAGTTTTACATGTTAATGATCTCAAAATGTAGATTTTATCACAGGAAACCAGTTTAGTACTGGAATCTGATGTTTCACATGTTTGTGATCTCAGAATGTTGATTTCCAAACAGGAGGCCTGTTTACTGCTGTACACCGCAGTTTCATGTGTTAGTGATCAATGATTGTACATTTCATTACAGGAGGACTGTTTACTGTTGGTATCCATAGTTTTACATGTTAGTGATCTCAAAATGTAGATTTTATCACAGGAAACCAGTTTAGTACTGGAATCTGATGTTTCACATGTTTGTGATCTCAGAATGTTGATTTCCAAACAGGAGGCCTGTTTACTGCTGTACACCGCAGTTTCATGTGTTAGTGATCAATGATTGTACATTTCATTACAGGAGGACTGTTTACTGTTGGTATCCTTAGTTTTACATGAGTTTAAGCTAAAAATGTAGATTTCATGACAGGAGGCCAGTTTGTTGCTGGAAACTGCAGTTTCACGTGTTATTGACAACAGAATGTAGATTTCAGGAAGGGAGGCCTGTTTATGCTGGAAAAGTTAATTTTACATGAAAGTCAATATAGAAAGTAGATTTCACCACAGGAGGACAGTGTACTGCTGGAAAGCAGAGTTTTACATGAAATGCAGTTAGGAATGTTGATTTCATTACAGGAGGCCTGTTTACTGCTGTACACTGCAGTTTCATGTGTTAATGACCACAGATTGTAGATTTCATAAGGGGAGGACTGTTTATTGTTGGAATCCATAGTTTTACATGTCAGCTCAGAATGTACATTTCACCACAGGAGGATAGTGTACTGCTGGAAAGCAGAATTTTACATGAAATGCAGTTAGGTATGATGATTTCAATACAGGAGGCCAGTTTACTGATGAACACTGCAATTTCATGTGTTAGTGATCACAGATTGTAGATATCATAACGGGAGGAGTGTTTACTGTTGGAATCCATAGTTTTACATGTTAGTGATATCAGAATGTAGATTTTATCACAGGACACCAGTTTAGTATTGGAATCTGTTGTTTCACATGTTTGTCATATCAGAATGTTGATTTCTACGCAGGAGGCGTTTTTGTTGTTGTACACCGCAGTTTCATGTGTTAGTGATCAATGATTGTACATTTCATTACAGCAGGACTGTTTACTGTTGGTATCCTTAGTTTTACATGAGTTTAAGCTAAAAATGTAGATTTCATGACAGGAGGCCAGTTTGTTGCTGGAAACTGCAGTTTCACGTGTTATTGACAACAGAATGTAGATTTCAGGAAGGGAGGCCTGTTTATGCTGGAAAAGTTAGTTTTACATGAAAGTCAATACAGAAAGTAGATTTCATCACAGGAGGACAGTGTACTGCTGGAAAGCACAGTTTTAAATGAAATGCAGTTAGGAATATTGATTTCGTTACAGGAGGCCTGATTACTGCTGTACACTGCAGTTTTATGTGTTAGTGATTACAGATTGTAGATATCATAACGGGAGGACTATTTACTGTTGGATTCCATAGGTTTACATGTTAGTGATCACAGAATGTAGATTTTATTACAGGAAACCAGTTCAGTACTAGAATCTGCTGTTTCACATGTTTGTGATCTCAGAATGTTGATTTCATTACAGGAGGCCTGTTTACTGCTGTACACTGCAGTTTCATGTGTTAGTGACCACAGAGTGTAGATTTCATAACAGGAGGAGTGTTTACTATTGGAATCCATAGTTTGACATGTTTGTGATATCAGAATGTTGATTTCGACGCAGGAGGCCTGTTTATTGTTGTACACCGCAGTTTAATGTGTTAGTGATCAATGATTGTACATTTCATAACGGGAGGACTATTTACTGTTGGAAACCATAGTTTTAAATGAAATGCAGTTAGGAATGTTCATTTCATCACAGGAGGCCTGTTTACTGCTGTACACTGCAGTTTCATGTGTTAGTGATCACAGATTGTAGATTTCATAACGGGAGGACTCTTTGCTGTTGGAATCTATAGTTTTACATGAAATGCAGTTAGAAATGTTGATTTCATCACTGGAGGCCTGTTTACTGCTGTACACTGCAGTTTCATGTGTTAGTGATTACAAATTGTAGATATCATAACGGGAGGACTGTTTACTGTTGGAAACCATAGTTTTACATGAAATGCAGTTAGGAATGTTGATTTCATCACAGGAGGCCTGTTTACAGCTGTACACCGCAGTTTTATGTGTTAGTGATCACAGATTGTAGATTTCATAATGGGAGGACTCTTTGCCGTTGGAATCTATAGTTTTAGTTTTAGTTTTAGTTTTAGTTTTAGTTTTTAGTTTTAGTGATCTCAGAATGTAGATTTTAGCACAGGACACCAGTTTAGTACTCGAATCTGCTGTTTCGCATGTTTGTGATCTCAGAATGTTGATTTCATTATTGGAGGCCAGTTTACTGCTGTACACCACAGTTTCATGTGTTAATGACCACAGATTGTAGATATCATAAGGGGAGGACTGTTTATTGTTGGAATCCATAGTTTTACATGAGTGTCAGCTCAGAATGTAGATTTCATCACAGGAGGCCTGTTTACTACTGTACACCGCAGTTTCATGTGTTAGTGATCAATGATTGTACATTTCATAACGGGAGGACTGTTTACTGTTGGAAACCATAGTTTCACATGAGTTTCAGCTAAAAATGTAGATTTCATCACAGGAGGCCAGTTTGTTGCTGGAAACTGCAGTTTCACGTGTTATTGACAACAGAATGTAGATTTCAGGAAGGGAGGCCTGTTTATGCTGGAAAAGTTAGTTTTACATGAAAGTCAATACAGAAAGTAGATTTCATCACAGGAGGACAGTGTACTGCTGGAAAGCACAGTTTTACATGAAATGCAGTTAGGAATGTTGATTTCATCACAGGAGGCCTGTTTACCGCTGTACACTGCAGTTTCATGTGTTAGTGATAAATGATTGTACATTTCATAACAGGAGGACTATTTACTGTTGGATTCCATAGGTTTACATGTTAGTGATCACAGAATGTAGATTTTATTACAGGAAACCAGTTCAGTACTAGAATCTGCTGTTTCACATGTTTGTGATCTCAGAATGTTGATTTCATTACAGGAGGCCTGTTTACTGCTGTACACTGCAGTTTCATGTGTTAGTGATTACAGATTGTAGATATCATAACGGGAGGACTGTTTACTGTTGGAAACCATAGTTTTACATGAAATGCAGTCAGGAATGTTGATTTCATCCCAGGAGGCTTGTTTACTGCTGTACACTGCAGTTTCATGTGTTAGTGATTACAGGTTGTAGATGTCATAACGGGAGGACTGTTTACTGTTGGAAACCATAGTTTTACATGTTAGTGATCTCAAAATGTAGATTTTATCACAGGAAACCAGTTTAGTACTGGAATCTGCTGTTTCACATGTTTGTGATCTCAGAATGTTGATTTCTACACAGGAGGCCTGTTTACTGCTGTACACTGCAGTTTCATGTGTTAGTGATCAATGATTGTACATTTCATTACAGGAGGACTGTTTACTGTTGGTACCCATAGTTTTACATGTTAGTGATTTCAAAATGTAGATTTTATCACAGGTAACCAGTTCAGGACTAGAATCTGCTGTTTCACATGTTTGTGATCTCAGAATGTTGATTTCTACACAGGAGGCCTGTTTACTGCTGTACACCGCAGTTTCATGTGTCAGTGACAACGGATTGTACATTTCAGGAAGGGAGGCCTTTTTATGCTGGGAAAGTTAGTTTTACATGAAAGTCAATATAGAAAGTAGATTTCACCACAGGAGGACAGTGTACTGCTGGAAAGCAGAGTTTTACATGAAATGCAGTTAGGAATGTTGATTTCATTACAGGAGGCCTGTTTACTGCTGTACACTGCAGTTTCATGTGTTAATGACCACAGATTGTAGATTTCATAAGGGGAGGACTGTTTATTGTTGGAATCCATAGTTTTACATGTCAGCTCAGAATGTAGATTTCACCACAGGAGGATAGTGTACTGCTGGAAAGCAGAATTTTACATGAAATGCAGTTAGGTATGTTGATTTCATTACAGGAGGCCGGTTTACTGCTGAACACTGCAGTTTCATGTGTTAGTGATCACAGATTGTAGATTTCATAACGGGAGGACTGTTTACTGTTGGAAACGATAGTTTTACATGAAATGCAGTTAGGAATGTTGATTTCATCACAGGAGGCCTGTTTACAGCTGTACACCGCAGTTTTATGTGTTAGTGATCAATGATTGTACATTTCAGGAAGGGAGGCTTGTTGATGCTGGAAACGTTAATTTTACATGAAAGTCAATACAGAAAGTAGATTTCATCACAGGAGGACAGTGTACTGCTGGAAAGCACAGTTTTACATGAAATGCAGTTAGGAATGTTGATTTCGTTACAGGAGGCCTGTTTACTACTGTACACTGCAGTTTCATGTGTTAGTGATTACAGATTGTAGATATCATAACGGGAGGACTGTTTACTGTTGGAAACCATAGTTTTACATGAAATGCAGTTAGGAATGTTGATTTCATCCCAGGAGGCCTGTTTACAGCTGTACACCGCAGTTTTATGTGTTAGTGATCAATGATTGTACATTTCATAACGGGAGGACTGTTTACTCTTGGAATCCATGGGTTTATATGTTAGTGATCCCAGAATGTAGATTTTGTCACAGGAAACCAGTTTAGTACTGGAATCTGCTGTTTCACATGTTTGTGATCTCAAAATGTTGATTTCATTACGGGAGGCCTTTTTATTGCTGTACACTGCAGTTTCATGTGTTAGTGACCACAGAGTGTAGATTTCATAACGGGAGGAGTGTTTACTGTTGGAATTAATGTTGATTTTTATCACAGGACACCAGTTTAGTATTGGAATCTGTTTTTTCACATGTTTGTGATATCAGAATGTTGATTTCATCACTGGAGGCCTGTTTACTGCTGTACACTGCAGTTTCATGTGTTAGTGATCAATGATTGTACATTTCATTACAGGACGACTGTTTACTGTTGGTATCCATAGTTTTACATGAGTTTCAGCTAAAAATATAGATTTCATCACAGGAGGCCAGTTTACTGCTGTACACCACAGTTTCATGAGTTATTGACAACAGAATGTAGATTTCAGGAAGGGAGGCCTGTTTATGCTGGAAAAGTTAGTTTTACATGAAAGTCAATATAGAAAGTAGATTTCATCACAGGAGGACAATGTACTGCTAGAAAGCACAGTTTTACATAAAATGCACTAAGGAATCTTGATTTCATTACAGGAGGCCTGTTTAATGCTGTACACTGCAGTTTAAGGTATTAGTGATTACAGATTGTAGATATCATAACGGGAGGACTGTTTACTGTTGGAAACCATAGTTTTACATGAAATGCAGTTAGGAATGTTGATTTCATCACAGGAGGCCTGTTTACTGCTGTACACCGCAGTTTCATGTGTTAGTGATCAATGATTGTACATTTCATAATGGGAGGACTATTTACTGTTGGATTCCATAGGTTTACATGTTAGTGATACCAGAATGTAGATTTTATCACAGGACACCAGTTTAGTATTGGAATCTGTTGTTTGACATGTTTGTGATGTCAGAATGTTGATTTCTACGCAGGAGGCCTGTTTATTGTTGTACACCGCAGTTTCATGTGTTAGTGATCAATGATTGTACATTTCATTACAGGAGGACTGTTTACTGTTGGTATCCTTAGTTTTACATGAGTTTAAGCTAAAAATGTAGATTTCATGACAGGAGGCCAGTTTGTTGCTGGAATCTGCAGTTTCACGTGTTATTGACAACAGAATGTAGATTTCAGGATGGGAGGCCTGTTTATGCTGGAAAAGTTAGTTTTACATGAAAGTCAATACAGAAAGTAGATTTCATCACAGGAGGACAGTGTACTGCTGGAAAGCACAGTTTTACATGAAATGCAGTTAGGAATGTTGATTTCGTGACAGGAGGCCTGATTACTGCTGTACACTGCAGTTTTATGTGTTAGTGATTACAGATTGTAGATATCATAACGGGAGGACTATTTACTGTTGGATTCCATAGGTTTACATGTTAGTGATCACAGAATGTAGATTTTATTACAGGAAACCAGTTCAGTACTAGAATCTGCTGTTTCACATGTTTGTGATCTCAGAATGTTGATTTCATTACAGGAGGCCTGTTTATTTCTGTACACTGCAGTTTCATGTGTTAGTGATCAATGATTGTACATTTCATTACAGGAGGACTGTTTACTGTTGGTATCCATAGTTTTACATGTTAGTGATCTCAAAATGTAGATTTTATCACAGGAAACCAGTTTAGTACTGGAATCTGATGTTTCACATGTTTGTGATCTCAGAATGTTGATTTCCACACAGGAGGCCTGTTTACTGCTGTACACCGCAGTTTCATGTGTTAGTGACAACGGATTGTACATTTCAGGAAGGGAGGCCTTTTTATGCTGGGAAAGTTAGTTTTACATGAAAGTCAATATAGAAAGTAGATTTCACCACAGGAGGACAGTGTACTGCTGGAAAGCAGAGTTTTACATGAAATGCAGTTAGGTATGTTGATTTCATTACAGGAGGCCGGTTTACTGCTGAACACTGCAATTTCATGTGTTAGTGATCACAGATTGTAGATTTCATAACGGGAGGAGTGTTTACTGTTGGAATCCATAGTTTTACATGTTAGTGATATCAGAATGTAGATTTTATCACAGGACACCAGTTTAGTATTGGAATCTGTTGTGTCACATGTTTGTCATATCAGAATGTTGATTTCTACGCAGGAGGCCTTTTTGTTGTTGTACACCGCAGTTTCATGTGTTAGTGATCAATGATTGTACATTTCATTACAGCAGGACTGTTTACTGTTGGAAACCATAGTTTTACATGAAATGCAGTTAGGAATGTTGATTTCATCACAGGAGGCCTGTTCACTGCTGTACACCGCAGTTTCATGTGTTAGTGATCAATGATTGTACATTTCATTACAGGAGGACTGTTTACTGTTGGTATCCTTAGTTTTACATGAGTTTAAGCTAAAAATGTAGATTTCATGACAGGAGGCCAGTTTGTTGCTGGAAACTGCAGTTTCACGTGTTATTGACAACAGAATGTAGATTTCAGGAAGGGAGGCCTGTTTATGCTGGAAAAGTTAGTTTTACATGAAAGTCAATATAGAAAGTAGATTTCACCACAGGAGGACAGTGTACTGCTGGAAAGCAGAGTTTTACATGAAATGCAGTTAGGAATGTTGATTTCATTACAGGAGGCCTGTTTACTGCTGTACACTGCAGTTTCATGTGTTAATGACCACAGATTGTAGATTTCATAAGGGGAGGACTGTTTATTGTTGGAATCCATAGTTTTACATGTCAGCTCAGAATGTACATTTCACCACAGGAGGATAGTGTACTGCTGGAAAGCAGAATTTTACATGAAATGCAGTTAGGTATGTTGATTTCATTACAGGAGGCCAGTTTACTGATGAACACTGCAATTTCATGTGTTAGTGATCACAGATTGTAGATATCATAACGGGAGGAGTGTTTACTGTTGGAATCCATAGTTTTACATGTTAGTGATATCAGAATGTAGATTTTATCACAGGACACCAGTTTAGTATTGGAATCTGTTGTTTCACATGTTTGTCATATCAGAATGTTGATTTCTACGCAGGAGGCGTTTTTGTTGTTGTACACCGCAGTTTCATGTGTTAGTGATCAATGATTGTACATTTCATTACAGCAGGACTGTTTACTGTTGGTATCCTTAGTTTTACATGAGTTTAAGCTAAAAATGTAGATTTCATGACAGGAGGCCAGTTTGTTGCTGGAATCTGCAGTTTCACGTGTTATTGACAACAGAATGTAGATTTCAGGAAGGGAGGCCTGTTTATGCTGGAAAAGTTAGTTTTACATGAAAGTCAATACAGAAAGTAGATTTCATCACAGGAGGACAGTGTACTGCTGGAAAGCACAGTTTTACATGAAATGCAGTTAGGAATATTGATTTCGTTACAGGAGGCCTGATTACTGCTGTACACTGCAGTTTTATGTGTTAGTGATTACAGATTGTAGATATCATAACGGGAGGACTATTTACTGTTGGATTCCATAGGTTTACATGTTAGTGATCACAGAATGTAGATTTTATTACAGGAAACCAGTTCAGTACTAGAATCTGCTGTTTCACATGTTTGTGATCTAAGAATGTTGATTTCATTACAGGAGGCCTGTTTACTGCTGTACACTGCAGTTTCATGTGTTAGTGACCACAGAGTGTAGATTTCATAACAGGAGGAGTGTTTACTATTGTAATCCATAGTTTGACATGTTTGTGATATCAGAATGTTGATTTCTACGCAGGAGGCCTGTTTATTGTTGTACACCGCAGTTTAATGTGTTAGTGATCAATGATTGTAAATTTATAACGGGAGGACTATTTACTGTTGGAAACCATAGTTTTAAATGAAATGCAGTTAGGAATGTTGATTTCATCACAGGAGGCCTGTTTACTGCTGTACACCGCAGTTTCATGTGTTAGTGATCACAGATTGTAGATTTCATAATGGGAGGACTCTTTGCCGTTGGAATCTATAGTTTTAGTTTTAGTTTTAGTTTTAGTTTTAGTTTTTAGTTTTAGTGATCTCAGAATGTAGATTTTAGCACAGGACACCAGTTTAGTACTCGAATCTGCTGTTTCGCATGTTTGTGATCTCAGAATGTTGATTTCATTATTGGAGGCCAGTTTACTGCTGTACACCACAGTTTCATGTGTTAATGACCACAGATTGTAGATATCATAAGGGGAGGACTGTTTATTGTTGGAATCCATAGTTTTACATGAGTGTCAGCTCAGAATGTAGATTTCATCACAGGAGGCCTGTTTACTACTGTACACCGTAGTTTCATGTGTTAGTGATCAATGATTGTACATTTCATAACGGGAGGACTGTTTACTGTTGGAAACCATAGTTTTACATGAGTTTCAGCTAAAAATGTAGATTTCATCACAGGAGGCCAGTTTGTTGCTGGAAACTGCAGTTTCATGTGTTATTGACAACAGAATGTAGATTTCAGGAAGGGAGGCCTGTTTATGCTGGAAAAGTTAGTTTTACATGAAAGTCAATACAGAAAGTAGATTTCATCACAGGAGGACAGTGTACTGCTGGAAAGCACAGTTTTACATGAAATGCAGTTAGGAATGTTGATTTCATCACAGGAGGCCTGTTTACTGCTGTACACCGCAGTTTCATGTGTTAGTGATCAATGATTGTACATTTCATTACAGGAGGACTGTTTACTGTTGGTATCCATAGTTTTACATGTTAGTGATCTCAAAATGTAGATTTTATCACAGGAAACCAGTTTAGTACTGGAATCTGATGTTTCACATGTTTTTGATCTCAGAATGTTTATTTCCAAACAGGAGGCCTGTTTACTGCTGTATACCGCAGTTTCATGTGTTAGTGATCAATGATTGTATATTTCATTACAGGAGGACTGTTTACTGTTGGTATCCATAGTTTTACATGTTAGTGATCTCAAAATGTAGATTTTATCACAGTAAACCAGTTTAGTACTGGAATCTGATGTTTCACATGTTTGTGATCTCAGAATGTTGATTTCCACACAGGAGGCCTGTTTACTGCTGTACAATGCAGTTTCATGTGTTAGTGACAACGGATTGTACATTTCAGGAAGGGAGGCCTTTTTATGCTGGGAAAGTTAGTTTTACATGAAAGTCAATATAGAAAGTAGATTTCACCACAGGAGGACAGTGTACTGCTGGAAAGCAGAGTTTTACATGAAATGCAGTTAGGAATGTTGATTTCATTACAGGAGGCCTGTTTACTGCTGTACACTGCAGTTTCATGTGTTAATGACCACAGATTGTAGATTTCATAAGGGGAGGACTGTTTATTGTTGGAATCCATAGTTTTACATGTCAGCTCAGAATGTAGATTTCATCACAGCAGGCCAGTTTACTGCTGTACACCACAGTTTCATGTGTTACTGACCACAGAATGTAGATTTCATAACGGGAGGACTGTTTACTGTTGGAAACCATGGTTGTACATGAGATTCAGCTAAAAATGTAGATTTCATCACAGGAAGCCAGTTTGTTGCTGGAAACTGCAGTTTCACGTGTTATTGACAACAGAATGTAGATTGCAGGAAGGGAGGCCTGTTTATGCTGGAAAAGTTAGTTTTACATGAAAGTCAATATAGAAAGTAAATTTCATCACAGGAGGACAGTGTACTGCTGGAAAGCACAGTTTTACATGAAATGCAGTTAGGAATGTTGATTTCATTACAGGAGGCCTGTTTACTGCTGTACACTGCAGTTTCATGTGTTAGTGATCACAGATTGTAGATTTCATAACGGGAGGACTCTTTGCTGTTGGAATCTATAGTTTTACATGTTAGTGATCTCAGAATGTATATTTTAGCACAGGACACCAGTTTACTACTCGAATCTGCTGTTTCACATGTTTGTGATCTCAGAATGTTGATTTCATCACTGGAGGCCAGTTTGCTGCTGTGCGCCACAGTTTCATGTGTTACTGACCACAGAATGTAGATTTCATAAGGGGAGGACTGTTTACTGTTGGAAACCATAGTTTTACATGAAATGCAGTTTGGAATGTTGATTTCATCACAGGAGGCCTGTTTACTGCTGTACACTGCACTTTCATGTGTTAGTGATTACAGATTGTAGATATCATAACGGGAGGACTGTTTACTGTTGGAAACCATAGTTTTACATGAAATGCAGTTAGGAATGTTGATTTCATCACAGGAGGCCTGTTTACAGCTGTACACCACAGTTTCATGTGTTATTGACAACAGAATGTAGATTTCAGGAAGGGAGGCCTGTTTCTGCTGGAAAAGTTAGTTTTACATGAAAGTCAATACAGAAAGTAGATTTCATCACAGGAGGACTGTTTACTGTTGGAAACCATAGTTTTACATGAAATGCAGTTAGGAATGTTGATTTCATCCCAGGAGGCCTGTTTACTGCTGTACACTGCAGTTTCATGTGTTAGTGATTACAGGTTGTAGATATCATAACGGGAGGACTGTTTACTGTTGGAAACCATAGTTGTACATGTTAGATTTTAGCACAGGACACCAGTTTAGTACTCGAATCTGCTGTTTTGCATGTTTTTGATCTCAGAATGTTGATTTCATCACTGGAGGCCAGTTTACTGCTATACACCACAGTTTCATGTGTTAATGACCACAGATTGTAGATTTCATAAGGGGAGGACTGTTTATTGTTGGAATCCATAGTTTTACATGAGTGTCAGCTCAGAATGTAGATTTCATCTCAGCAGGCCAGTTTACTGCTGTACACCACAGTTTCATGTGTTACTGACCACAGAATGTAGATTTCATAATGGGAGGACTGTTTACTGTTGGAAACCATAGTTTTGCATGAAATGCAGTTTGGAATGTTGATTTCATCACTGGAGGCCTGTTTACTGCTGTACACTGCAGTTTCATGTGCTAGTGATTACAGATTGTAGATATCATAACGGGAGGACTCTTTGCTGTTGGAATATAGTTATACATGTTAGTGATCTCAGAATGTATATTTTAGCACAGGACACCAGTTTACTACTCGAATCTGCTGTTTCACATGTTTGTGATCTCAGAATGTTGATTTCATCACTGGAGGCCAGTTTACTGCTGTACACCACAGTTTCATGTGTTAATGACCACAGATTGTAGATTTCATCAGGGGAGGACTGTTTATTGTTGGAATCCATAGTTTTACTTGAGTGTCAGCTCAGAATGTATATTTCATCACAGGAGGCCAGTTTACTGCTGTGCGCCACAGTTTCATGTGTTACTGACCACAGAATGTAGATTTCATAACGGGAGGACTGTTTACTGTTGGAAACCATAGTTTTACATGAAATGCAGTTTGGAATGTTGATTTCATCACAGGAGGCCTGTTTACTGCTGTACACTGCAGTTTCATGTGTTAGTGATTACAGATTGTAGATATCATAACGGGAGGACTGTTTACTGTTGGAATCCATATTTTTAAATGAAATGCAGTTAGGAATGTTGATTTCATCATAGGAGGCCTGTTTACTGCTGTACACCGCAGTTTCATGTGTTAGTGATCAATGATTGTACATTTCATTACAGGAGGACTGTTTACTGTTGGTATCCATAGTTTTACATGAGTTTCAGCTAAAAATGTAGATTTCATCACAGGAGGCCAGTTTGTTGCTGGAAACTGCAGTTTCACGTGTTATTGACAACAGAATGTAGATTTCAGGAAGGGAGGCCTGTTTATGCTGGAAAAGTTAGTTTTACATGAAAGTCAATACAGAAACTAGATTTCATCACAGGAGGACAGTGGCCTGCTGGAAAGCACAGTTTTACATGAAATGCAGTTAGGAATGTTGATTTCGTTACCGGAGGCCTGTTTACTGCTGTACACCGCAGTTTCATGTGTTAGTGATCAATGATTGTACATTTCATTACAGGAGGACTGTTTACTGTTGGTATCCATAGTTTTACATGTTAGTGATCTCAAAATGTAGATTTTATCACAGGAAACCAGTTTAATACTGGAATCTGATGTTTCACATGTTTGTGATCTCAGAATGTTGATTTCCACACAGGAGGCCTGTTTACTGCTGTACACCGCAGTTTCATTTGTTAGTGACAACGGATTGTACATTTCAGGAAGGGAGGCCTTTTTATGCTGGTAAAGTTAGTTTTACATGAAAGTCAATATAGAAAGTAGATTTCACCACAGGAGGACAGTGTACTGCTGGAAAGCAGAGTTTTACATGAAATGCAGTTAGGAACGTTGATTTCATTACAGGAGGCCTGTTTACTGCTGTACACTGCAGTTTCATGTGTTAATGACCACAGATTGTAGATTTCATAAGGGGAGGACTGTTTATTGTTGGAATCCATAGTTTTACATGAGTGTCAGCTCAGAATGTAGATTTCATCACAGCAGGCCAGTTTACTGCTGTACACCACAGTTTCATGTGTTACTGACCACAGAATGTAGATTTCATAATGGGAGGACTGTTTACTGTTGGAAACCATAGTTTTACATGAAATGCAGTTTGGAATGTTGATTTCATCACTGGAGGCCTGTTTACTGCTGTACACTGCAGTTCCATGTGCTAGTGATTACAGATTGTAGATATCATAACGGGAGGACTCTTTGCTGTTGGAATATAGGTTTACATGTTAGTGATCTCAGAATGTATATTTTAGCACAGGACACCAGTTTACTACTCGAATCTGCTGTTTCACATGTTTGTGATCTCAGAATGTTGATTTCATCACTGGAGGCCAGTTTACTGCTGTACACCACAGTTTCATGTGTTAATGACCACAGATTGTAGATTTCATCAGGGGAGGACTGTTTATTGTTGGAATCCATAGTTTTACTTGAGTGTCAGCTCAGAATGTATATTTCATCACAGGAGGCCAGTTTACTGCTGTGCGCCACAGTTTCATGTGTTACTGACCACAGAATGTAGATTTCATAACGGGAGGACTGTTTACTGTTGGAAACCATAGTTTTACATGAAATGCAGTTTGGAATGTTGATTTCATCACAGGAGGCCTGTTTACTGCTGTACACTGCAGTTTCATGTGTTAGTGATTACAGATTGTAGATATCATAACGGGAGGACTGTTTACTGTTGGAATCCATATTTTTAAATGAAATGCAGTTAGGAATGTTGATTTCATCACAGGAGGCCTGTTTACTGCTGTACACCGCAGTTTCATGTGTTAGTGAACAATGATTGTACATTTCATTACAGGAGGACTGTTTACTGTTGGTATCCATAGTTTTACATGAGTTTCAGCTAAAAATGTAGATTTCATCACAGGAGGCCAGTTTGTTGCTGGAAACTGCAGTTTCACGTGTTATTGACAACAGAATGTAGATTTCAGGAAGGGAGGCCTGTTTATGCTGGAAAAGTTAGTTTTACATGAAAGTCAATACAGAAACTAGATTTCATCACAGGAGGACAGTGGCCTGCTGGAAAGCACAGTTTTACATGAAATGCAGTTAGGAATGTTGATTTCGTTACAGGAGGCCTGTTTACTGCTGTACACCGCAGTTTCATGTGTTAGTGATCAATGATTGTACATTTCATTACAGGAGGACTGTTTACTGTTGGTATCCATAGTTTTACATGTTAGTGATCTCAAAATGTAGATTTTATCACAGGAAACCAGTTTAGTACTGGAATCTGATGTTTCACATGTTTGTGATCTCAGAATGTTGATTTCCACACAGGAGGCCTGTTTACTGCTATACACCGCAGTTTCATGTGTTAGTGACAAGGGATTGTACATTTCAGGAAGGGAGGCCTTTTTATGCTGGGAAAGTTAGTTTTACATGAAAGTCAATATAGAAAGTAGATTTCACCACAGGAGGACAGTGTACTGCTGGAAAGCAGAGTTTTACATGAAATGCAGTTAGGAATGTTGATTTCATTACAGGAGGCCTGTTTACTGCTGTACACTGCAGTTTCATGTGTTAATGACCACAGATTGTAGATTTCATAACGGGAGGACTCTTTGCTGTTGGAATCTATAGTTTTACATGTTAGTGATCTCAGAATGTATATTTTAGCACAGGACACCAGTTAACTACTCAAATCTGCTGTTTCACATGTTTGTGATCTCAGAATGTTGATTTCATGACAGGAGGCCTGTTTACTGCTGTACACTGCAGTTTCATGTGTTAGTGATTACAGATTGTAGATATCATAACGGGAGGACTGTTTACTGTTGGTATCCATAGTTTTACATGTTAGTGATCTCAAAATGTAGATTTTATCACAGTAAACCAGTTTAGTACTGGAATCTGATGTTTCACATGTTTGTGATCTCAGAATGTTGATTTCCACACAGGAGGCCTGTTTACTGCTGTACACCGCAGTTTCATGTGTTAGTGACAACTGATTGTACATTTCAGGAAGGGAGGCCTTTTTATGCTGGGAAAGTTAGTTTTACATGAAAGTCAATATAGAAAGTAGATTTCACCACAGGAGGACAGTGTACTGCTGGAAAGCAGAGTTTTACATGAAATGCAGTTAGGAATGTTGATTTCATTACAGGAGGCCTGTTTACTGCTGTACACTGCAGTTTCATGTGTTAATGACCACAGATTGTAGATTTCATAAGGGGAGGACTGTTTTTTGTTGGAATCCATAGTTTTACATGTCAGCTCAGAATGTAGATTTCATCACAGCAGGCCAGTTTACTGCTGTACACCACAGTTTCATGTGTTACTGACCACAGAATGTAGATTTCGTAACGGGTGGACTGTTTACTGTTGGAAACCATGGTTTTACATGAGATTCAGCTAAAAATGTAGATTTCATCACAGGAAGCCAGTTTGTTGCTGGAAACTGCAGTTTCACGTGTTATTGACAACAGAATGTAGATTGCAGGAAGGGAGGCCTGTTTATGCTGGAAAAGTTAGTTTTACATGAAAGTCAATATAGAAAGTAGATTTCATCACAGGAGGACAGTGTACTGCTGGAAAGCACAGTTTTACATGAAATGCAGTTAGGAATGTTGATTTCATTACAGGAGGCCTGTTTACTGCTGTACACTGCAGTTTCATGTGTTAGTGATCACAGATTGTAGATTTCATAACGGGAGGACTCTTTGCTGTTGGAATCTATAGTTTTACATGTTAGTGATCTCAGAATGTATATTTTATCACAGGACACCAGTTTAGTACCCGAATCTGCTGTTTCGCATGTTTGTGATCTCAGAATGTTGATTTCATCACTGGAGGCCAGTTTACTGCTGTACACCACAGTTTCATGTGTTAATTACCACAGATTGTAGATTTCATCAGGGGAGGACTGTTTATTGTTGGAATCCATAGTTTTACTTGAGTGTCAGCTCAGAATGTAGATTTTATCACAGGAGGCCAGTTTACTGCTGTGCGCCACAGTTTCATGTGTTACTGACCACAGAATGTAGATTTCATAACGGGAGGACTGTTTACTGTTGGAAACCATAGTTTTACATGAAATGCAGTTTGGAATGTTGATTTCATCACAGAAGGCCTGTTTACTGCTGTACACTGCAGTTTCATGTGTTAGTGATTACAGATTGTAGATATCATAACGGGAGTACTGTTTACTGTTGGAAACCATAGTTTTACATGAAATGCAGTTAGGAATGTTGATTTCATCACAGGAGGCCTGTTTACAGCTGTACACCGCAGTTTTATGTGTTAGTGATCACATATTGTAGATTTCATAACGGGAGGACTCTTTGCTGTTGGAATCTATAGTTTTACATGGTAGTCATCTCAGAATGTAGATTTTAGCACAGGACACCAGTTTAGTACTCGAATCTGCTGTTTTGCATGTTTGTGATCTCAGAATGTTGATTTCATCACTGGAGGCCAGTTTACTGCTATACACCACAGTTTCATGTGTTAATGACCACAGATTGTAGATTTCATAAGGGGAGGACTGTTTATTGTTGGAATCCATAGTTTTAAATGAAATGCAGTTAGGAATGTTGATTTCATCACAGAAGGCCTGTTTACTGCTGTACACCGCAGTTTCATGTGTTAGTGATCAATGATTGTACATTTCATTACAGGAGGACTGTTTACTGTTGGTATCCATAGTTTTACATGAGTTTCAGCTAAAAATGTAGATGTCATCACAGGAGGCCAGTTTGTTTCTGGAAACTGCAGTTTCACGTGTTATTGACAACAGAATGTAGATTTCAGGAAGGGAGGCCTGTTTATGCTGGAAAAGTTAGTTTTACATGAAAGTCAATACAGAAAGTAGATTTCATCACAGGAGGACTGTTTACTGTTGGAAACCATAGTTTTACATGAAATGCAGTTAGGAATGTTGATTTCATCCCAGGAGGCCTGTTTACTGCTGTACACTGCAGTTTCATGTGTTAGTGATTACAGGTTGTAGATATCATAACGGGAGGACTGTTTACTGTTGGTATCCATAGTTTTACATGTTAGTGATCTCAAAATGTAGATTTTATCACAGGAAACCAGTTTAGTACTGGAATCTGATGTTTCACATGTTTGTGATCTCAGAATGTTGATTTCCACACAGGAGGCCTTTTTACTGCTGTACACCGCAGTTTCATGTGTTAGTGACAACAGAATGTAGATTGCAGGAAGGGAGGCCTGTTTATGCTGGAAAAGTTAGTTTTACATGAAAGTCATTATAGAAAGTAATTTTCATCACAGGAGGACAGTGTACTGCTGGAAAGCACAGTTTTACATGAAATGCAGTTAGGAATGTTGATTTCATTACAGGAGGCCGGTTTACTGCTGTACACTGCAGTTTCATGTGTTAATGACCACAGATTGTAGATTTCATAAGGGGAGGACTGTTTATTGTTGGAATCCATAGTTTTACATGAGTGTCAGCTCAGAATGTAGATTTCATCACAGCAAGCCAGTTTACTGCTGTACACCACAGTTTCATGTGTTACTGACCACAGAATGTAGATTTCATAACGGGAGGACTGTTTACTGTTGGAAACCATGGTTTTACATGAGATTCAGCTAAAAATGTAGATTTCATCACAGGAAGCCAGTTTGTTGCTGGAAACTGCAGTTTCACGTGTTATTGACAACAGAATGTAGATTGCAGGAAGGGAGGCCTGTTTATGCTGGAAAAGTTAGTTTTACATGAAAGTCAATACAGAAAGTAGATTTCATCACAGGAGGACAGTGTACTGCTGGAAAGCACAGTTTTACATGAAATGCAGTTATGAATGTTGATTTCGTTACAGGAGGCCTGTTTACTGCTGTACACTGCAGTTTCATGTCTTAGTGATTACAGATTGTAGATATCATAACGGGAGGACTGTTTACTGTTCGAAACCATAGTTTTACATGAAATGCATTTAGGAATGTTGATTTCATCCCAGGAGGCCTGTTTACTGCTGTACACTGCAGTTTCATGTGTTAGTGATTACAGGTTGTACATTTCATTACAGGAGGACTGTTTACTGTTGGTATCCATAGTTTTACATGTTAGTGATCTCAAAATGTAGATTTTATCACAGGAAACCAGTTTAGTACTGGAATCTGATGTTTCACATGTTTGTGATCTCAGAATGTTGATTTCCAAACAGGAGGCCTGTTTACTGCTGTACACCGCAGTTTCATGTGTTAGTGACAACGGATTGTACATTTCAGGCCTTTTTATGCTGGGAAAGTTAGTTTTACATGAAAGTCAATATAGAAAGTAGATTTCACCACAGGAGGACAGTGTACTGCTGGAAAGCAGAGTTTTACATGAAATGCAGTTAGGAATGTTGATTTCGTTACAGGAGGCCTGTTTACTGCTGTACACTGCAGTTTCATGTGTTAATGACCACAGATTGTAGATTTCATAAGGGGAGGACTGTTTATTGTTGGAATCCATAGTTTTACATGAGTGTCAGCTCAGAATGTATATTTTAGCACAGGACACCAGTTTACTACTCGAATCTGCTGTTTCACATGTTTGTGATCTCAGAATGTTGATTTCATCACTGGAGGCCAGTTTGCTGCTGTGCGCCACAGTTTCATGTGTTACTGACCACAGAATGTAGATTTCATAACGGGAGGACTGTTTACTGTTGGAAACCATAGTTTTACATGAAATGCAGTTTGGAATGTTGATTTCATCACAGGAGGCCTGTTTACTGCTGTACACTGCAGTTTCATGTGTTAGTGATTACAGATTGTAGATATCATAACGGGAGGACTGTTTACTGTTGGAAACCATAGTTTTACATGAAATGCAGTTAGGAATGTTGATTTCATCACAGGAGGCCTGTTTACAGCTGTACACCGCAGTTTTATGTGTTAGTGATCACATATTGTAGATTTCATAACGGGAGGACTCTTTGCTGTTGGAATCTATAGTTTTACATGTTAGTGATCTCAGAATGTAGATTTTAGCACAGGACACCAGTTTAGTACTCGAATCTGCTGTTTTGCATGTTTGTGATCTCAGAATGTTGATTTTATCACTGGAGGCCAGTTTACTGCTATACACCACAGTTTCATGTGTTAATGACCACAGATTGTAGATTTCATAAGGGGAGGACTGTTTATTGTTGGAATCCATAGTTTTAAATGAAATGCAGTTAGGAATGTTGATTTCATCACAGGAGGCCTGTTTACTGCTGTACACCGCAGTTTCATGTGTTAGTGATCAATGATTGTACATTTCATTACAGGAGGACTGTTTACTGTTGGTATCCATAGTTTTACATGAGTTTAAGCTAAAAATGTAGATGTCATCACAGGAGGCCAGTTTGTTTCTGGAAACTGCAGTTTCACATGTTATTGACAACAGAATGTAGATTTCAGGAAGGGAGGCCTGTTTATGCTGGAAAAGTTAGTTTTACATGAAAGTCAATACAGAAAGTAGATTTCATCACAGGAGGACTGTTTACTGTTGGAAACCATAGTTTTACATGAAATGCAGTTAGGAATGTTGATTTCATCCCAGGAGGCCTGTTTACTGCTGTACACTGCAGTTTCATGTGTTAGTGATTACAGGTTGTAGATATCATAACGGGAGGACTGTTTACTGTTGGAAACCATAGTTTTACATGTTAGATTTTAGCACAGGACACCAGTTTAGTACTCGAATCTGCTGTTTTGCATGTTTTTGATCTCAGAATGTTGATTTCATCACTGGAGGCCAGTTTACTGCTATACACCACAGTTTCATGTGTTAATGACCACAGATTGTAGATTTCATAAGGGGAGGACTGTTTATTGTTGGAATCCATAGTTTTACATGTCAGCTCAGAATGTAGATTTCACCACAGGAGGATAGTGTACTGCTGGAAAGCAGAATTTTACATGAAATGCAGTTAGGTATGTTGATTTCATTACAAGAGGCCGGTTTACTGCTGAACACTGCAATTTCATGTGTTAGTGATCACAGATTGTACATTTCATTACAGGAGGACTGTGTTGGTATCCATAGTTTTACATGTTAATGATCTCAAAATGTAGATTTTATCACAGGAAACCAGTTTAGTACTGGAATCTGATGTTTCACATGTTTGTGATCTCAGAATGTTGATTTCCACACAGGAGGCCTGTTTACTGCTGTACACCGCAGTTTCATGTGTTAGTGACAACGGATTGTACATTTCAGGAAGGGAGGCCTTTTTATGCTGGGAAAGTTAGTTTTACATGAAAGTCAATATAGAAAGTAGATTTCACCACAGGAGGACAGTGTACTGCTGGAAAGCAGAGTTTTACATGAAATGCAGTTAGGTATGTTGATTTCATTACAGGAGGCCGGTTTACTGCTGAACACTGCAATTTCATGTGTTAGTGATCACAGATTGTAGATGTCATAACGGGAGGAGTGTTTACTGTTGGAATCCATAGTTTTACATGTTAGTGATATCAGAATGTAGATTTTATCACAGGACACCAGTTTAGTGTTGGAATCTGTTGTTTCACATGTTTGTCATATCAGAATGTTGATTTCTACGCAGGAGGCCTGTTTATTGTTGTACACCGCAGTTTCATGTGTTAGTGATCAATGATTGTACATTTCATAACGGGAGGACTATTTACTGTTGGAAACCATAGTTTTAAATGAAATGCAGTTAGAAATGTTGATTTCATCACAGGAGGCCTGTTTACTGCTGTACACCGCAGTTTCATGTGTTAGTGAACAATGATTGTACATTTCATTACAGGAGGACTGTTTACTGTTGGTATCCTTAGTTTTACATGAGTTTAAGCTAAAAATGTAGATTTCATGACAGGAGGCCAGTTTGTTGCTGGAAACTGCAGTTTCACGTGTTATTGACAACAGAATGTAGATTTCAGGAAGGGAGGCCTGTTTATGCTGGAAAAGTTAGTTTTACATGAAAGTCAATATAGAAAGTAGATTTCACCACAGGAGGACAGTGTACTGCTGGAAAGCAGAGTTTTACATGAAATGCAGTTAGGAATGTTGATTTCATTACAGGAGGCCTGTTTACTGCTGTACACTGCAGTTTCATGTGTTAATGACCACAGATTGTAGATTTCATAAGGGGAGGACTGTTTATTGTTGGAATCCATAGTTTTACATGTCAGCTCAGAATGTACATTTCACCACAGGAGGATAGTGTACTGCTGGAAAGCAGAATTTTACATGAAATGCAGTTAGGTATGTTGATTTCATTACAGGAGGCCAGTTTACTGCTGTACACTGCAGTTTCATGTGTTAGTGATTACAGGTTGTAGATATCATAACGGGAGGACTGTTTACTGTTGGAAACCATAGTTTTACATGTTAGTGATCTCAAAATGTAGATTTTATCACAGGAAACCAGTTTAGTACTGGAATCTGATGTTTCACATGTTTGTGATATCAGAATGTTGATCTCTACGCAGGAGGCCTTTTTGTTGTTGTACACCGCAGTGTCATGTGTTAGTGATCAATGATTGTACATTTCATTACAGGAGGACTGTTTACTGTTGGTATCCATAGTTTTACATGAGTTTCAGCTAAAAATGTAGATTTAATCACAGGAGGCCAGTTTGTTGCTGGAAACTGCAGTTTCACGTGTTATTGACAACAGAATGTAGATTTCAGGAAGGGAGGCCTGTTTATGCTGGAAAAGTTAGTTTTACATGAAAGTCAATACAGAAAGTAGATTTCATCACAGGAGGACAGTGTACTGCTGGAAAGCACAGTTTTACATGAAATGCAGTTAGGAATGTTGATTTCATCACAGGAGGCCTGTTTACTGCTGTACACTGCAGTTTCATGTGTTAGTGATCAATGATTGTACATTTCATAACAGGAGGACTATTTACTGTTGGATTCCATAGGTTTACATGTTAGTGATCACAGAATGTAGATTTCATTACAGGAAACCAGTTCAGTACTAGAATCTGCTGTTTCACATGTTTGTGATCTCAGAATGTTGATTTCATTACAGGAGGCCTGTTTATTGCTGTACACTGCAGTTTCATGTGTTAGTGACCACAGAGTGTAGATTTCATAACAGGAGGAGTGTTTACTATTGGAATCCATAGTTTTACATGTTAGTGATATCAGAATGTAGATTTTATCACAGGACACCAGTTTAGTATTGGAATCTGTTGGTTCACATGTTTGTGATATCAGAATGTTGATTTCTACGCAGGAGGCCTGTTTATTGTTGTACACCGCAGTTTCATGTGTTAGTGATCAATGATTGTACATTTCATAACGGGAGGACTATTTACTGTTGGAAACCATAGTTTTAAATGAAATGCAGTTAGGAATGTTGATTTCATCACAGGAGGCCTGTTTACTGCTGTACACCGCAGTTTCATGTGTTAGTGAACAATGATTGTACATTTCATTACAGGAGGACTGTTTACTGTTGATATCCATAGTTTTACATGAGTTTCAGCTAAAAATGTAGATATCATCACAGGAGGGCAGTTTGTTGCTGGAAACTGCAGTTTCACGTGTTATTGACAACAGAATGTAGATTTCAGGAAGGGAGGCCTGTTTATGCTGGAAAAGTTACATGAAAGTCAATATAGAAAGTAGATTTCACCACAGGAGGACAGTGTACTGCTGGAAAGCAGAGTTTTACATGAAATGCAGTTAGGAATGTTGATTTCATTACAGGAGGCCTGTTTACTGCTGTACACTGCAGTTTCTTGTGTTAGTGATTACAGATTGTAGATATCATCAGGGGAGGACTGTTTATTGTTGGAATCCATAGTTTTACTTGAGTGTCAGCTCAGAATGTAGATTTCATCACAGGAGGCCAGTTTACTGCTGTGCGCCACAGTTTCATGTGTTACTGACCACAGAATGTAGATTTCATAACGGGAGGACTGTTTACTGTTGGAAACCATAGTTTTACATGAAATGCAGTTAGGAATGTTGATTTCATCACAGGAGGCCTGTTTACAGCTGTACACCACAGTTTTATGTGTTAGTGATCACATACTGTAGATTTCATAACGGGAGGACTCTTTGCTGTTGGAATCTATAGTTTTACATGATAGTCATCTCAGAATGTAGATTTTAGCACAGGACACCAGTTTAGTACTCGAATCTGCTGTTTCGCATGTTTGTGATCTCAGAATGTTGATTTCATCACTGGAGGCCAGTTTACTGCTGTACACCACAGTTTCATGTGTTAATGACCACAGATTGTAGATTTCATCAGGGGAGGACTGTTTATTGTTGGAATCCATATTTTTAAATGAAATGCAGTTAGGAATGTTGATTTCATCACAGGAGGCCTGTTTACTGCTGTACACCGCAGTTTCATGTGTTAGTGATCAATGAAGAAGGAGTCCTTCCGGGATATGTTATCTCGGACTCCGGAGGCAGTTGCAAGGTACCGACGGGTCCGTGGGGCGGCAGCCGCTGCCGTAAAGGAGGCAAAGCAGCGGGTGTGGGAGGAGTTCGGAGCAGCGATGGAGAAGGACTTTCGGTCGGCACCAAGGTGCTTCTGGAAAACTGTCCGGCACCTCAGGAGGGGGAAACGGGGAACCATCCAAGCTGTGTACAGTAAGGATGGGACACTGTTGACCTCAACTGAGGAGGTAACCGGGCGGTGGAAGGAGCACTTTGAGGAACTCCTGAACCCGACTGATACGCCCTCTCTTGTAGAGGCAGAGCTGGAAGCTGATGGGGGATCGTCGTCAATTTCCCTAGGGGAAGTCACTGAGGTAGTTAAACAGCTCCGCAGTGGCAAGGCCCCGGGGATTGACGAGATTCGCCCAGAAATGCTGAAGGCTCTGGGTGTGGAGGGGCTGTCGTGGATGACACGCCTCTTCAACATTGCGTGGAAGTCGGGGACAGTGCCTAAAGAGTGGCAGACCGGGGTGGTGGTTCCCCTGTTCAAAAAGGGGGACCAGAGAGTGTGTGCCAATTACAGGGGTATCACACTACTCAGCCTCCCTGGTAAAGTCTACTCTAGGGTGCTGGATAGGAGGGTCCGGCCGATAGTCGAACCTCAGATTGAAGAGGAACAATGCGGATTTCGTCCTGGCCGTGGAACAACGGACCAGCTCTTCACTCTCACAAGAATCCTTGAGGGGGCCTGGGAGTATGCCCATCCAGTCTACATGTGTTTTGTAGACTTGGAGAAGGCGTACGATCGGGTCCCCCGGGGTATACTGTGGGAGGTGCTGCGGGAGTATGGGGTGAGGGGGTCACTTCTCAGGGCCATCCAATCCCTGTACTCCCAAAGCGAGAGCTGCGTCCGGGTTCTCGGCAGTAAGTCGGACTCGTTTCCGGTGGGCGTTGGCCTTCGCCAGGGTTGCGCCTTGTCTCCAATCCTGTTCGTGATATTCATGGACAGGATATCAAGGCGTAGTCGGGGGGAGGAGGGTTTGCAGATTGGTGTGCTGAGGATCTCATCGCTGCTTTTTGCAGATGATGTGGTTCTGCTGGCATCATCAGTCTGTGACCTCCAGCGCTCACTGGATCGGTTCGCAGCCGAGTGTGAAGCAGTTGGGATGAGGATCAGCACCTCTAAATCGGAGGCCATGGTTCTCAGCAGGAAACCGATGGATTGTCAACTCCAGGTAGGGAATGAGTCTTTACCCCAAGTGAAGGAGTTCAAGTACCTCGGGGCCTTGTTCACGAGTGAGGGAACAATGGAACGTGAGATTGGCCGGAGAATCGGAGCAGCGGGGGCGGTATTGCAGTCGCTGTACCGCACCGTTGTGACGAAGAGAGAGTTGAGCCGGAAGGCAAAGCTCTCTATCTACCGGTCAATCTTCGTGCCTACTCTCACCTATGGTCATGAGGGCTGGGTCATGACCGAAAGAACTAGATCGCGAGTACAAGCGGCCGAAATGGGTTTTCTCAGGAGGGTGGCTGGCCTCTCCCTTAGAGATAAGGTGAGAAGCTCGGTCATCCGTGAGGGACTCGGAGTAGAGCCGCTGCTTCTTTGCGTTGAAAGGAGCCAGTTGAGGTGGTTCGGGCATCTGGTAAGGATGCCTCCTGGGCGCCTCCCTAGGGAGGTGTTCCAGGCACGACCAGCTGGGAGGAGACCCCGGGGACGACCCAGGACTAGATGGAGAGATTATATCTCCACACTGGCCTGGGAACGCCTCGGGATCCCCCAGTCAGAGCTGGTTAATGTGGCCCGGGAAAGGGAAGTTTGGGGTCCCCTGCTGGATCTGTTGCCCCCGCGACCCGACCCCGGATAAGCGGTTGAAGATGAAGATGAAGAAGAAGATGAAGTGATCAATGATTGTACATTTCATTACAGGAGGACTGTTTACTGTTGGTATCCATAGTTTTACATGAGTGTCAGCTCAGAATGTAGATTTCATCACAGCAGGCCAGTTTACTGCTGTACACCACAGTTTCATGTGTTAGTGACAACGGATTGTACATTTCAGGAAGGGAGGCCTTTTTATGCTGGGAAAGTTAGTTTTACATGAAAGTCAATATAGAAAGTAGATTTCACCACAGGAGGACAGTGTACTGCTGGAAAGCACAGTTTTACATGAAATGCAGTTAGGAATGTTGATTTCATTACAGGAGGCCTGTTTACTGCTGTACACTGCAGTTTCATGTCTTAGTGATTACAGATTGTAGATCTCATAACGGGAGGACTATTTACTGTTGGAAACCATAGTTTTACATGAAATGCAGTTAGGAATGTTGATTTCATCCCAGGATGCCTGTTTACTGCTGTACACTGCAGTTTCATGTGTTAGTGATTACAGGTTGTAGATATCATAACGGGAGGACTGTTTACTGTTGGAAACCATAGTTTTACATGTTAGTGATCTCAAAATGTAGATTTTATCACAGGAAACCAGTTTAGTACTGGAATCTGATGTTTCACATGTTTGTGATCTCAGAATGTTGATTTCCACACAGGAGGCCTGTTTACTGCTGTACACCGCAGTTTCATGTGTTAGTGACAACGGATTGTACATTTCAGGAAGGGAGGCCTTTTTATGCTGGTAAAGTTAGTTTTACATGAAAGTCAATATAGAAAGTAGATTTCACCACAGGAGGACAGTGAACTGCTGGAAAGCAGAGTTTTACATGAAATGCAGTTAGGAATGTTGATTTCATTACAGGAGGCCTGTTTACTGCTGTACACTGCAGTTTCATGTGTTAATGACCACAGATTGTAGATTTCATAAGGGGAGGACTGTTTATTGTTGGAATCCATAGTTTTACATGAGTGTCAGCTCAGAATGTAGATTTCATCACAGCAGGCCAGTTTACTGCTGTACACCACAGTTTCATGTGTTACTGACCACAGAATGTAGATTTCATAACGGGAGGACTGTTTACTGTTGGAAACCATAGTTTTACATGAAATGCAGTTTGGAATGTTGATTTCATCACTGGAGGCCTGTTTACTGCTGTACACTGCAGTTTCATGTGCTAGTGATTACAGATTGTAGATATCATAACGGGAGGACTCTTTGCTGTTGGAATATAGTTTTACATGTTAGTGATCTCAGAATGTATATTTTAGCACAGGACACCAGTTTACTACTCGAATCTGCTGTTTCACATGTTTGTGATCTCAGAATGTTGATTTCATCACTGGAGGCCAGTTTACTGCTGTACACCACAGTTTCATGTGTTAATGACCACAGATTGTAGATTTCATCAGGGGAGGACTGTTTATTGTTGGAATCCATAGTTTTACTTGAGTGTCAGCTCATAATGTATATTTCATCACAGGAGGCCAGTTTACTGCTGTGCGCCACAGTTTCATGTGTTACTGACCACAGAATGTAGATTTCATAACGGGAGGACTGTTTACTGTTGGAAACCATAGTTTTACATGAAATGCAGTTTGGAATGTTGATTTCATCACAGGAGGCCTGTTTACTGCTGTACACTGCAGTTTCATGTGTTAGTGATTACAGATTGTAGATATCATAACGGGAGGACTGTTTACTGTTGGAATCCATATTTTTAAATGAAATGCAGTTAGGAATGTTGATTTCATCACAGGAGGCCTGTTTACTGCTGTACACCGCAGTTTCATGTGTTAGTGATCAATGATTGTACATTTCATTACAGGAGGACTGTTTACTGTTGGTATCCATAGTTTTACATGAGTTTCAGCTAAAAATGTAGATTTCATCACAGGAGGCCAGTTTGTTGCTGGAAACTGCAGTTTCACGTGTTATTGACAACAGAATGTAGATTTCAGGAAGGGAGGCCTGTTTATGCTGGAAAAGTTAGTTTTACATGAAAGTCAATACAGAAACTAGATTTCATCACAGGAGGACAGTGTACTGCTGGAAAGCACAGTTTTACATGAAATGCAGTTAGGAATGTTGATTTCATTACAGGAGGCCTGTTTACTGCTGTACACTGCAGTTTCATGTGTTAGTGATCACAGATTGTAGATTTCATAACGGGAGGACTGTTTACTGTTGGAATCTATAGTTTTACATGAAATGCAGTTAGAAATGTTGATTTCATCACTGGAGGCCTGTTTACTGCTGTACACTGCAGTTTCATGTGTTAGTGATTACAAATTGTAGATATCATAACGGGAGGACTGTTTACTGTTGGAAACCATACTTTTACATGAAATGCAGTTAGGAATGTTGATTTCATCACAGGAGGCCTGTTTACAGCTGTACACCGCAGTTTTATGTGTTAGTGATCACAGATTGTAGATTTCATAATGGGAGGACTCTTTGCCGTTGGAATCTATAGTTTTAGTTTTAGTTTTAGTTTTAGTTTTAGTTTTTAGTTTTAGTGATCTCAGAATGTAGATTTTAGCACAGGACACCAGTTTAGTACTCGAATCTGCTGTTTCGCATGTTTGTGATCTCAGAATGTTGATTTCATTATTGGAGGCCAGTTTACTGCTGTACACCACAGTTTCATGTGTTAATGACCACAGATTGTAGATATCATAAGGGGAGGACTGTTTATTGTTGGAATCCATAGTTTTACATGAGTGTCAGCTCAGAATGTAGATTTAATCACAGGAGGCCAGTTTGTTGCTGGAAACTGCAGTTTCACGTGTTATTGACAACAGAATGTAGATTTCAGGAAGGGAGGCCTGTTTATGCTGGAAAAGTTAGTTTTACATGAAAGTCAATACAGAAAGTAGATTTCATCACAGGAGGACAGTGTACTGCTGGAAAGCACAGTTTTACATGAAATGCAGTTAGGAATGTTGATTTCATCACAGGAGGCCTGTTTACTGCTGTACACTGCAGTTTCATGTGTTAGTGATCAATGATTGTACATTTCATAACAGGAGGACTATTTACTGTTGGATTCCATAGGTTTACATGTTAGTGATCACAGAATGTAGATTTCATTACAGGAAACCAGTTCAGTACTAGAATCTGCTGTTTCACATGTTTGTGATCTCAGAATGTTGATTTCATTACAGGAGGCCTGTTTATTGCTGTACACTGCAGTTTCATGTGTTAGTGACCACAGAGTGTAGATTTCATAACAGGAGGAGTGTTTACTATTGGAATCCATAGTTTTACATGTTAGTGATATCAGAATGTAGATTTTATCACAGGACACCAGTTTAGTATTGGAATCTGTTGGTTCACATGTTTGTGATATCAGAATGTTGATTTCTACGCAGGAGGCCTGTTTATTGTTGTACACCGCAGTTTCATGTGTTAGTGATCAATGATTGTACATTTCATAACGGGAGGACTATTTACTGTTGGAAACCATAGTTTTAAATGAAATGCAGTTAGGAATGTTGATTTCATCACAGGAGGCCTGTTTACTGCTGTACACCGCAGTTTCATGTGTTAGTGACCACAGAATGTAGATTTCATAACAGGAGGACTGTTTACTGTGGGTATCCATAGTTTTACATGTTAGTGATCTCAAAATGTAGATTTTATCACAGGAAACCAGTTTAGTACTGGAATCTGATGTTTCACATGTTTGTGATCTCAGAATGTTGATTTCCACACAGGAGGCCTGTTTACTGCTGTACACCGCAGTTTCATGTGTTAGTGACCACAGAATGTAGATTTCATAACAGGAGGACTGTTTACTGTGGGTATCCATAGTTTTACATGTTAGTGATCTCAAAATGTAGATTTTATCACAGTAAACCAGTTTAGTACTGGAATCTGATGTTTCACATGTTTGTGATCTCAGAATGTTGATTTCCACACAGGAGGCCTGTTTACTGCTGTACACCGCAGTTTCATGTGTTAGTGACAACGGATTGTACATTTCAGGAAGGGAGGCCTTTTTATGCTGGTAAAGTTAGTTTTACATGAAAGTCAATATAGAAAGTAGATTTCACCACAGGAGGACAGTGTACTGCTGGAAAGCAGAGTTTTACATGAAATGCAGTTAGGAATGTTGATTTCATTACAGGAGGCCTGTTTACTGCTGTACACTGCAGTTTTATGTGTTAATGACCACAGATTGTAGATTTCATAAGGGGAGGACTGTTTATTGTTGGAATCCATAGTTTTACATGAGTGTCAGCTCAGAATGTAGATTTCATCACAGCAGGCCAGTTTACTGCTGTACACCACAGTTTCATGTGTTACTGACCACAGAATGTAGATTTCATAACGGGAGGACTGTTTACTGTTGGAAACCATAGTTTTACATGAAATGCAGTTTGGAATGTTGATTTCATCACTGGAGGCCTGTTTACTGCTGTACACTGCAGTTTCATGTGCTAGTGATTACAGATTGTAGATATCATAACGGGAGGACTGTTTACTGTTGGAAACCATAGTTTTACATGAAATGCAGTTTGGAATGTTGATTTCATCACTGGAGGCCTGTTTACTGCTGTACACTGCAGTTACATGTGCTAGTGATTACAGATTGTAGATATCATAACGGGAGGACTCTTTGCTGTTGGAATATAGTTTTACATGTTAGTGATCTCAGAATGTATATTTTAGCACAGGACACCAGTTTACTACTCGAATCTGCTGTTTCACATGTTTGTGATCTCAGAATGTTGATTTCATCACTGGAGGCCAGTTTACTGCTGTACACCACAGTTTCATGTGTTAATGACCACAGATTGTAGATTTCATCAGGGGAGGACTGTTTATTGTTGGAATCCATAGTTTTACTTGAGTGTCAGCTCAGAATGTATATTTCATCACAGGAGGCCAGTTTACTGCTGTGCGCCACAGTTTCATGTGTTACTGACCACAGAATATAGATTTCATAACGGGAGGACTGTTTACTGTTGGAAACCATAGTTTTACATGTTTGTGATCTCAGAATGTATATTTTAGCACAGGACACCAGTTTACTACTCAAATCTGCTGTTTCACATGTTTGTGATCTCAGAATGTTGATTTCCAAACAGGAGGCCTGTTTACTGCTGTACACCGCAGTTTCATGTGTTAGTGATCAATGATTGTACATTTCATTACAGGAGGACTGTTTACTTTTGGTATCCATAGTTTTACATGTTAGTGATCTCAAAATGTAGATTTTATCACAGGAAACCAGTTTAGTACTGGAATCTGATGTTTCACATGTTTGTGATCTCAGAATGTTGATTTCCACACAGGAGGCCTGTTTACTGCTGTACACCGCAGTTTCATGTGTTAGTGACAACGGATTGTACATTTCAGGAAGGGAGGCCTTTTTATGCTGGGAAAGTTAGTTTTACATGAAAGTCAATATAGAAAGTAGATTTCACCACAGGAGGACAGTGTACTGCTGGAAAGCACAGTTCTACATGAAATGCAGTTAGGAATGTTGATTTCATTACAGGAGGCCTGTTTACTGCTGTACACTGCAGTTTCATGTGTTAATGACCACAGATTGTAGATTTCATAAGGGGAGGACTGTTTATTTTTAGAATCCATAGTTTTAAATGAAATGCAGTTAGGAATGTTGATTTCATCACAGCAGGCCAGTTTACTGCTGTACACCACAGTTTCATGTGTTACTGACCACAGAATGTAGATTTCGTAACGGGAGGACTGTTTACTGTTGGAAACCATGGTTTTACATGAGATTCAGCTAAAAATGTAGATTTCATCACAGGAAGCCAGTTTGTTGCTGGAAACTGCAGTTTCACGTGTTATTGACAACAGAATGTAGATTTCAGGAAGGGAGGCCTGTTTATGCTGGAAAAGTTAGTTTTACATGAAAGTCAATACAGAAAGTAGATTTCATCACAGGAGGACTGTTTACTGTTGGAAACCATAGTTTTACATGAAATGCAGTTAGGAATGTTGATTTCATCCCAGGAGGCCTGTTTACTGCTGTACACTGCAGTTTCATGTGTTAGTGATTACAGGTTGTAGATATCATAACGGGAGGACTGTTTACTGTTGGAAACCATAGTTTTACATGTTTAGTGATCTCAAAATGTAGATTTTATCACAGGAAACCAGTTTAGTACTGGAATCTGATGTTTCACATGTTTGTGATCTCAGAATGTTGATTTCCAAACAGGAGGCCTGTTTACTGCTGTACACCGCAGTTTCATGTGTTAGTGATCAATGATTGTACATTTCATTACAGGAGGACTGTTTACTGTTGGTATCCATAGTTTTACATGTTAGTGATCTCAAAATGTAGATTTTATCATAGGAAACCAGTTTAGTACTGGAATCTGATGTTTCACATGTTTGTGATCTCAGAATGTTGATTTCCACACAGGAGGCCTGTTTACTGCTGTACACCGCAGTTTCATGTGTTAGTGACAACGGATTGTACATTTCAGGAAGGGAGGCCTTTTTATGCTGGGAAAGTTAGTTTTACATGAAAGTCAAAATAGAAAGTAGATTTCACCACAGGAGGACAGTGTACTGCTGGAAAGCACAGTTCTACATGAAATGCAGTTAGGAATGTTGATTTCATTACAGGAGGCCTGTTTACTGCTGTACACTGCAGTTTCATGTGTTAATGAACACAGATTGTAGATTTCATAAGGGGAGGACTGTTATTGTTGGAATCCATAGTTTTACATGAGTGTCAGCTCAGAATGTAGATTTCATCACAGAAGGCCAGTTTACTGCTGTACACCACAGTTTCATGTGTTACTGACCACAGAATGTAGATTTCATAACGGGAGGACTGTTTACTGTTGGAAACCATAGTTTTACATGAAATGCAGTTTGGAATGTTGATTTCATCACAGGAGGCCTGTTTACTGCTGTACACTGCAGTTTCATGTGTTACTGACCACAGAATGTAGATTTCATAACGGGAGGACTGTTTACTGTTGGAAACCATAGTTTTACATGAAATGCAGTTTGGAATGTTGATTTCATCACAGGAGGCCTGTTTACTGCTGTACACTGCAGTTTCATGTGTTAGTGATTACAGATTGTAGATATCATAACGGAAGGACTGTTTACTGTTGGAAACCATAGTTTTACATGAAATGCAGTTAGGAATGTTGATTTCATCACAGGAGGCCTGTTTACAGCTGTACACCGCAGTTTTATGTGTTAGTGATCACATATTGTAGATTTCATAACGGGAGGACTCTTTGCTTTTGGAATCTATAGTTTTACATGGTAGTCATTTCAGAATGTAGATTTTAGTACAGGACACCAGTTTAGTACTCGAATCTGCTGTTTTGCATGTTTGTGATCTCAGAATGTTGATTTCATCACTGGAGGCCAGTTTACTGCTATACACCACAGTTTCATGTGTTAATGACCACAGATTGTAGATTTCATAAGGGGAGGACCGTTTATTTTTAGAATCCATAGTTTTAAATGAAATGCAGTTAGGAATGTTGATTTCATCACAGCAAGCCAGTTTACTGCTGTACACCACAGTTTCATGTGTTACTGACCACAGAATGTAGATTTTGTAACGGGAGGACTATTTACTGTTGGAAACCATGGTTTTACATGAGATTCAGCTAAAAATGTAGATTTCATCACAGGAAGCCAGTTTGTTGCTGGAAACTGCAGTTTCACGTGTTATTGACAACAGAATGTAGATTGCAGGAAGGGAGGCCTGTTTATGCTGGAAAGTTAGTTTTACATGAAAGTCATTATAGAAAGTAATTTTCATCACAGGAGGACAGTGTACTGCTGGAAAGCACAGTTTTACATGAAATGCAGTTAAGAATGTTGATTTCATTACAGGAGGCCTGTTTACTGCTGTACACTGCAGTTTCATGTGTTAGTGATCACAGATTGTAGATTTCATAACGGGAGGACTCTTTGCTGTTGGAATCTATAGTTTTACATGTTAGTGATCTCAGAATGTATATTTTAGCACAGGACACCAGTTTAGTACTCGAATCTGCTGTTTCACATGTTTGTGATCTCAGAATGTTGATTTCATCACTGGAGGCCAGTTTGCTGCTGTGCGCCACAGTTTCATGTCTTACTGACCACAGAATGTAGATTTCATAAGGGGAGGACTGTTTACTGTTGGAAACCATAGTTTTACATGAAATGCAGTTTGGAATGTTGATTTCATCACAGGAGGCCTGTTTACTGCTGTACACTGCAGTTTCATGTGTTAGTGATTACAGATTGTAGATATCATAACGGGAGGACTGTTTACTGTTGGAAACCATAGTTTTACATGAAATGCAGTTAGGAATGTTGATTTCATCACAGGAGGCCTGTTTACAGCTGTACACCACAGTTTCATGTGTTATTGACAACAGAATGTAGATTTCAGGAAGGGAGGCCTGTTTATGCTGGAAAAGTTAGTTTTACATGAAAGTCAATACAGAAAGTAGATTTCATCACAGGAGGACTGTTTACTGTTGGAAACCATAGTTTTACATGAAATGCAGTTAGGAATGTTGATTTCATCCCAGGAGGCCTGTTTACTGCTGTACACTGCAGTTTCATGTGTTAGTGATTACAGGTTGTAGATATCATAACGGGAGGACTGTTTACTGTTGGAAACCATAGTTGTACATGTTAGATTTTAGCACAGGACACCAGTTTACTACTCGAATCTGCTGTTTCACATGTTTGTGATCTCAGAATGTTGATTTCATCACTGGAGGCCAGTTTACTGCTGTACACCACAGTTTCATGTGTTAATGACCACAGATTGTAGATTTCATCAGGGGAGGACTGTTTATTGTTGGAATCCATAGTTTTACTTGAGTGTCAGCTCAGAATGTATATTTCATCACAGGAGGCCAGTTTACTGCTGTGCGCCACAGTTTCATGTGTTACTGACCACAGAATGTAGATTTCATAACGGGAGGACTGTTTACTGTTGGAAACCATAGTTTTACATGAAATGCAGTTTGGAATGTTGATTTCATCACAGGAGGCCTGTTTACTGCTGTACACTGCAGTTTCATGTGTTAGTGATTACAGATTGTAGATATCATAACGGGAGGACTGTTTACTGTTGGAATCCATATTTTTAAATGAAATGCAGTTAGGAATGTTGATTTCATCACAGGAGGCCTGTTTACTGCTGTACACCGCAGTTTCATGTGTTAGTGATCAATGATTGTACATTTCATTACAGGAGGACTGTTTACTGTTGGTATCCATAGTTTTACATGAGTTTCAGCTAAAAATGTAGATTTCATCACAGGAGGCCAGTTTGTTGCTGGAAACTGCAGTTTCACGTGTTATTGACAACAGAATGTAGATTTCAGGAAGGGAGGCCTGTTTATGCTGGAAAAGTTAGTTTTACATGAAAGTCAATACAGAAACTAGATTTCATCACAGGAGGACAGTGGCCTGCTGGAAAGCACAGTTTTACATGAAATGCAGTTAGGAATGTTGATTTCGTTACAGGAGGCCTGTTTACTGCTGTACACCGCAGTTTCATGTGTTAGTGATCAATGATTGTACATTTCATTACAGGAGGACTGTTTACTGTTGGTATCCATAGTTTTACATGTTAGTGATCTCAAAATGTAGATTTTATCACAGGAAACCAGTTTAGTACTGGAATCTGCTGTTTCACATGTTTGTGATCTCAGAATGTTGATTTCATCACTGGAGGCCAGTTTACTGCTGTACACCACAGTTTCATGTGTTAATGACCACAGATTGTAGATTTCATCAGGGGAGGACTGTTTATTGTTGGAATCCATAGTTTTACTTGAGTGTCAGCTCAGAATGTATATTTCATCACAGGAGGCCAGTTTACTGCTGTGCGCCACAGTTTCATGTGTTACTGACCACAGAATGTAGATTTCATAACGGGAGGACTGTTTACTGTTGGAAACCATAGTTTTACATGAAATGCAGTTTGGAATGTTGATTTCATCCCAGGAGGCCTGTTTACTGCTGTACACTGCAGTTTCATGTGTTAGTGACCACAGAGTGTAGATTTCATAACAGGAGGAGTGTTTACTATTGGAATCCATAGTTTTACATGTTAGTGATATCAGAATGTAGATTTTATCACAGGACACCAGTTTAGTATTGGAATCTGTTGGTTCACATGTTTGTGATATCAGAATGTTGATTTCTACGCAGGAGGCCTGTTTATTGTTGTACACCGCAGTTTCATGTGTTAGTGATCAATGATTGTACATTTCATAACGGGAGGACTATTTACTGTTGGAAACCATAGTTTTAAATGAAATGCAGTTAGGAATGTTGATTTCATCACAGGAGGCCTGTTTACTGCTGTACACCGCAGTTTCATGTGTTAGTGAACAATGATTGTACATTTCATTACAGGAGGACTGTTTACTGTTGATATCCATAGTTTTACATGAGTTTCAGCTAAAAATGTAGATTTCATCACAGGAGGGCAGTTTGTTGCTGGAAACTGCAGTTTCACGTGTTATTGACAACAGAATGTAGATTTCAGGAAGGGAGGCCTGTTTATGCTGGAAAAGTTAGTTTTACATGAAAGTCAATATAGAAAGTAGATTTCACCACAGGAGGACAGTGTACTGCTGGAAAGCAGAGTTTTACATGAAATGCAGTTAGGAATGTTGATTTCATTACAGGAGGCCTGTTTACTGCTGTACACTGCAGTTTCTTGTGTTAGTGATTACAGATTGTAGATATCATCAGGGGAGGACTGTTTATTGTTGGAATCCATAGTTTTACTTGAGTGTCAGCTCAGAATGTAGATTTCATCACAGGAGGCCAGTTTACTGCTGTGCGCCACAGTTTCATGTGTTACTGACCACAGAATGTAGATTTCATAACGGGAGGACTGTTTACTGTTGGAAACCATAGTTTTACATGAAATGCAGTTAGGAATGTTGATTTCATCACAGGAGGCCTGTTTACAGCTGTACACCACAGTTTTATGTGTTAGTGATCACATACTGTAGATTTCATAACGGGAGGACTCTTTGCTGTTGGAATCTATAGTTTTACATGATAGTCATCTCAGAATGTAGATTTTAGCACAGGACACCAGTTTAGTACTCGAATCTGCTGTTTCGCATGTTTGTGATCTCAGAATGTTGATTTCATCACTGGAGGCCAGTTTACTGCTATACACCACAGTTTCATGTGTTAATGACCACAGATTGTAGATTTCATAAGGGGAGGACTGTTTATTGTTGGAATCCATATTTTTAAATGAAATGCAGTTAGGAATGTTGATTTCATCACAGGAGGCCTGTTTACTGCTGTACACCGCAGTTTCATGTGTTAGTGATCAATGATTGTACATTTCATTACAGGAGGACTGTTTACTGTTGGTATCCATAGTTTTACATGAGTGTCAGCTCAGAATGTAGATTTCATCACAGCAGGCCAGTTTACTGCTGTACACCACAGTTTCATGTGTTAGTGACAACGGATTGTACATTTCAGGAAGGGAGGCCTTTTTATGCTGGGAAAGTTAGTTTTACATGAAAGTCAATATAGAAAGTAGATTTCACCACAGGAGGACAGTGTACTGCTGGAAAGCACAGTTTTACATGAAATGCAGTTAGGAATGTTGATTTCATTACAGGAGGCCTGTTTACTGCTGTACACTGCAGTTTCATGTCTTAGTGATTACAGATTGTAGATCTCATAACGGGAGGACTGTTTACTGTTGGAAACCATAGTTTTACATGAAATGCAGTTAGGAATGTTGATTTCATCCCAGGATGCCTGTTTACTGCTGTACACTGCAGTTTCATGTGTTAGTGATTACAGGTTGTAGATATCATAACGGGAGGACTGTTTACTGTTGGAAACCATAGTTTTACATGTTAGTGATCTCAAAATGTAGATTTTATCACAGGAAACCAGTTTAATACTGGAATCTGATGTTTCACATGTTTGTGATCTCAGAATGTTGATTTCCACACAGGAGGCCTGTTTATTGCTGTACACCGCAGTTTCATGTGTTAGTGACAACGGATTGTACATTTCAGGAAGGGAGGCCTTTTTATGCTGGTAAAGTTAGTTTTACATGAAAGTCAATATAGAAAGTAGATTTCACCACAGGAGGACAGTGTACTGCTGGAAAGCAGAGTTTTACATGAAATGCAGTTAGGAATGTTGATTTCATTACAGGAGGACTGTTTACTGTTGGAAACCATAGTTTTACATGTTAGTGATCTCAAAATGTAGATTTTATCACAGGAAACCAGTTTAATACTGGAATCTGATGTTTCACATGTTTGTGATCTCAGAATGTAGATTTCATCACAGCAGGCCAGTTTACTGCTGTACACCACAGTTTCATGTGTTACTGACCACAGAATGTAGATTTCATAATGGGAGGACTGTTTACTGTTGGAAACCATAGTTTTACATGAAATGCAGTTTGGAATGTTGATTTCATCACTGGAGGCCTGTTTACTGCTGTACACTGCAGTTCCATGTGCTAGTGATTACAGATTGTAGATATCATAACGGGAGGACTCTTTGCTGTTGGAATATAGGTTTACATGTTAGTGATCTCAGAATGTATATTTTAGCACAGGACACCAGTTTACTACTCGAATCTGCTGTTTCACATGTTTGTGATCTCAGAATGTTGATTTCATCACTGGAGGCCAGTTTACTGCTGTACACCACAGTTTCATGTGTTAATGACCACAGATTGTAGATTTCATCAGGGGAGGACTGTTTATTGTTGGAATCCATAGTTTTACTTGAGTGTCAGCTCAGAATGTATATTTCATCACAGGAGGCCAGTTTACTGCTGTGCGCCACAGTTTCATGTGTTACTGACCACAGAATGTAGATTTCATAACGGGAGGACTGTTTACTGTTGGAAACCATAGTTTTACATGAAATGCAGTTTGGAATGTTGATTTCATCACAGGAGGCCTGTTTACTGCTGTACACTGCAGTTTCATGTGTTAGTGATTACAGATTGTAGATATCATAACGGGAGGACTGTTTACTGTTGGAATCCATATTTTTAAATGAAATGCAGTTAGGAATGTTGATTTCATCACAGGAGGCCTGTTTACTGCTGTACACCGCAGTTTCATGTGTTAGTGATCAATGATTGTACATTTCATTACAGGAGGACTGTTTACTGTTGGTATCCATAGTTTTACATGAGTTTCAGCTAAAAATGTAGATTTCATCACAGGAGGCCAGTTTGTTGCTGGAAACTGCAGTTTCACGTGTTATTGACAACAGAATGTAGATTTCAGGAAGGGAGGCCTGTTTATGCTGGAAAAGTTAGTTTTACATGAAAGTCAATACAGAAACTAGATTTCATCACAGGAGGACAGTGGCCTGCTGGAAAGCACAGTTTTACATGAAATGCAGTTAGGAATGTTGATTTCGTTACAGGAGGCCTGTTTACTGCTGTACACCGCAGTTTCATGTGTTAGTGATCAATGATTGTACATTTCATTACAGGAGGACTGTTTACTGTTGGTATCCATAGTTTTACATGTTAGTGATCTCAAAATGTAGATTTTATCACAGGAAACCAGTTTAGTACTGGAATCTGCTGTTTCACATGTTTGTGATCTCAGAATGTTGATTTCATCACTGGAGGCCAGTTTACTGCTGTACACCACAGTTTCATGTGTTAATGACCACAGATTGTAGATTTCATCAGGGGAGGACTGTTTATTGTTGGAATCCATAGTTTTACTTGAGTGTCAGCTCAGAATGTATATTTCATCACAGGAGGCCAGTTTACTGCTGTGCGCCACAGTTTCATGTGTTACTGACCACAGAATGTAGATTTCATAACGGGAGGACTGTTTACTGTTGGAAACCATAGTTTTACATGAAATGCAGTTTGGAATGTTGATTTCATCCCAGGAGGCCTGTTTACTGCTGTACACTGCAGTTTCATGTGTTAATGACCACAGATTGTAGATTTCATAAGGGGAGGACTGTTTATTGTTGGAATCCATAGTTTTACATGAGTGTCAGCTCAGAATGTAGATTTCACCACAGGAGGATAGTGTACTGCTGGAAAGCAGAATTTTACATTAAATGCAGTTAGGTATGTTGATTTCATTACAGGAGGCCGGTGTACTGCTGAACACTGCAATTTCATGTGTTAGTGATTACAGATTGTAGATTTCATAACGGGAGGAGTATTTACTGTTGGAATCTGTTGTTTCACATGTTTGTGATATCAGAATGTTGATCTCTACGCAGGAGGCCTTTTTGTTGTTGTACACCGCAGTGTCATGTGTTAGTGATCAATGATTGTACATTTCATTACAGGAGGACTGTTTACTGTTGGTATCCATAGTTTTACATGAGTTTCAGCTAAAAATGTAGATTTAATCACAGGAGGCCAGTTTGTTGCTGGAAACTGCAGTTTCACGTGTTATTGACAACAGAATGTAGATTTCAGGAAGGGAGGCCTGTTTATGCTGGAAAAGTTAGTTTTACATGAAAGTCAATACAGAAAGTAGATTTCATCACAGGAGGACAGTGTACTGCTGGAAAGCACAGTTTTACATGAAATGCAGTTAGGAATGTTGATTTCATCCCAGGAGGCCTGTTTACTGCTGTACACTGCAGTTTCATGTGTTAGTGATCAATGATTGTACATTTCATAACAGGAGGACTATTTACTGTTGGATTCCATAGGTTTACATGTTAGTGATCACAGAATGTAGATTTTATTACAGGAAACCAGTTCAGTACTAGAATCTGCTGTTTCACATGTTTGTGATCTCAGAATGTTGATTTCATTACAGGAGGCCTGTTTATTGCTGTACACTGCAGTTTCATGTGTTAGTGACCACAGAGTGTAGATTTCATAACAGGAGGAGTGTTTACTATTGGAATCCATAGTTTTACATGTTAGTGATATCAGAATGTAGATTTTATCACAGGACACCAGTTTAGTATTGGAATCTGTTGTTTCACATGTTTGTGATATCAGAATGTTGATTTCTACGCAGGAGGCCTGTTTATTGTTGTACACCGCAGTTTCATGTGTTAGTGATCAATGATTGTACATTTCATAACGGGAGGACTATTTACTGTTGGAAACCATAGTTTTAAATGAAATGCAGTTAGGAATGTTGATTTCATCACAGGAGGCCTGTTTACTGCTGTACACCGCAGTTTCATGTGTTAGTGAACAATGATTGTACATTTCATTACAGGAGGACTGTTTACTGTTGGTATCCATAGTTTTACATGTTAGTGATCTCAAAATGTAGATTTTATCACAGGAAACCAGTTTAGTACTGGAATCTGATGTTTCACATGTTTGTGATCTCAGAATGTTGATTTCCACACAGGAGGCCTGTTTACTGCTGTACACCGCAGTTTCATGTGTTAGTGACAACGGATTGTACATTTCAGGAAGGGAGGCCTTTTTATGCTGGGAAAGTTAGTTTTACATGAAAGTCAATATAGAAAGTAGATTTCACCACAGGAGGACAGTGTACTGCTGGAAAGCACAGTTCTACATGAAATGCAGTTAGGAATGTTGATTTCATTACAGGAGGCCTGTTTACTGCTGTACACTGCAGTTTCATGTGTTAATGACCACAGATTGTAGATTTCATAAGGGGAGGACTGTTATTGTTGGAATCCATAGTTTTACATGAGTGTCAGCTCAGAATGTAGATTTCATCACAGAAGGCCAGTTTACTGCTGTACACCACAGTTTCATGTGTTACTGACCACAGAATGTAGATTTCATAACGGGAGGACTGTTTACTGTTGGAAACCATAGTTTTACATGAAATGCAGTTTGGAATGTTGATTTCATCACAGGAGGCCTGTTTACTGCTGTACACTGCAGTTTCATGTGTTACTGACCACAGAATGTAGATTTCATAACGGGAGGACTGTTTACTGTTGGAAACCATAGTTTTACATGAAATGCAGTTTGGAATGTTGATTTCATCACAGGAGGCCTGTTTACTGCTGTACACTGCAGTTTCATGTGTTAGTGATTACAGATTGTAGATATCATAACGGGAGGACTGTTTACTGTTGGAAACCATAGTTTTACATGAGATGCAGTTAGGAATGTTGATTTCATCACAGGAAGCCAGTTTGTTGCTGGAAACTGCAGTTTCACGTGTTATTGACAACAGAATGTAGATTGCAGGAAGGGAGGCCTGTTTATGCTGGAAAAGTTAGTTTTACATGAAAGTCAATATAGAAAGTAATTTTCATCACAGGAGGACAGTGTACTGCTGGAAAGCACAGTTTTACATGAAATGCAGTTAGGAATGTTGATTTCATTACAGGAGGCCTGTTTACTGCTGTACACTGCAGTTTCATGTGTTAGTGATCACAGATTGTAGATTTCATAACGGGAGGACTCTTTGCTGTTGGAATCTATAGTTTTACATGTTAGTGATCTCAGAATGTATATTTTAGCACAGGACACCAGTTTACTACTCAAATCTGCTGTTTCACATGTTTGTGATCTCAGAATGTTGATTTCATTACAGGAGGCCTGTTTACTGCTGTACACTGCAGTTTCATGTGTTAGTGATTACAGATTGTAGATATCATAACGGGAGGACTGTTTACTGTTGGAAACCATAGTTTTACATGAAATGCAGTTAGGAATGTTGATTTCATCCCAGGAGGCCTGTTTACTGCTGTACACCGCAGTTTCATGTGTTAGTGATCAATGATTGTGCATTTCATTACAGGAGGACTGTTTACTGTTGGTATCCATAGTTTTACATGTTAGTGATCTCAAAATGTAGATTTTATCACAGGAAACCAGTTTAGTACTGGAATCTGATGTTTCACATGTTTGTGATCTCAGAATGTTTATTTCCAAACAGGAGGCCTGTTTACTGCTGTACACCGCAGTTTCATGTGTTAGTGATCAATGATTGTATATTTCATTACAGGAGGACTGTTTACTGTTGGTATCCATAGTTTTACATGTTAGTGATCTCAAAATGTAGATTTTATCACAGTAAACCAGTTTAGTACTGGAATCTGATGTTTCACATGTTTGTGATCTCAGAATGTTGATTTCCACACAGGAGGCCTGTTTACTGCTGTACACCGCAGTTTCATGTGTTAGTGACAACGGATTGTACATTTCAGGAAGGGAGGCCTTTTTATGCTGGTAAAGTTAGTTTTACATGAAAGTCAATATAGAAAGTAGATTTCACCACAGGAGGACAGTGTACTGCTGGAAAGCAGAGTTTTACATGAAATGCAGTTAGGAATGTTGATTTCATTACAGGAGGCCTGTTTACTGCTGTACACTGCAGTTTCATGTGTTAATGACCACAGATTGTAGATTTCATAAGGGGAGGACTGTTTATTGTTGGAATCCATAGTTTTACATGAGTGTCAGCTCAGAATGTAGATTTCATCACAGCAGGCCAGTTTACTGCTGTACACCACAGTTTCATGTGTTACTGACCACAGAATGTAGATTTCATAACGGGAGGACTGTTTACTGTTGGAAACCATAGTTTTACATGAAATGCAGTTTGGAATGTTGATTTCATCACTGGAGGCCTGTTTACTGCTGTACACTGCAGTTTCATGTGCTAGTGATTACAGATTGTGATATCATAACGGGAGGACTGTTTACTGTTGGAAACCATAGTTTTACATGAAATGCAGTTTGGAATGTTGATTTCATCACTGGAGGCCTGTTTACTGCTGTACACTGCAGTTACATGTGCTAGTGATTACAGATTGTAGATATCATAACGGGAGGACTCTTTGCTGTTGGAATATAGTTTTACATGTTAGTGATCTCAGAATGTATATTTTAGCACAGGACACCAGTTTACTACTCGAATCTGCTGTTTCACATGTTTGTGATCTCAGAATGTTGATTTCATCACTGGAGGCCAGTTTACTGCTGTACACCACAGTTTCATGTGTTAATGACCACAGATTGTAGATTTCATCAGGGGAGGACTGTTTATTGTTGGAATCCATAGTTTTACTTGAGTGTCAGCTCAGAATGTATATTTCATCACAGTAGGCCAGTTTACTGCTGTGCGCCACAGTTTCATGTGTTACTGACCACAGGATGTAGATTTCATAACGGGAGGACTGTTTACTGTTGGAAACCATAGTTTTACATGAAATGCAGTTTGGAATGTTGATTTCATCCCAGGAGGCCTGTTTACTGCTGTACACTGCAGTTTCTTGTGTTAGTGATTACAGATTGTAGATATCATAACGGGAGGACTGTTTACTGTTGGAAACCATAGTTTTACATGTTAGTGATCTCAAAATGTAGATTTTATCACAGGAAACCGGTTTAGTACTGGAATCTGATGTTTCACATGTTTGTGATCTCAGAATGTTGATTTCCAAACAGGAGGCCTGTTTACTGCTGTACACCGCAGTTTCATGTGTTAGTGATCAATGATTGTACATTTCATTACAGGAGGACTGTTTACTTTTGGTATCCATAGTTTTACATGTTAGTGATCTCAAAATGTAGATTTTATCACAGGAAACCAGTTTAGTACTGGAATCTGATGTTTCACATGTTTGTGATCTCAGAATGTTGATTTCCACACAGGAGGCCTGTTTACTGCTGTACACCGCAGTTTCATGTGTTAGTGACAACGGATTGTACATTTCAGGAAGGGAGGCCTTTTTATGCTGGGAAAGTTAGTTTTACATGAAAGTCAATATAGAAAGTAGATTTCACCACAGGAGGAAAGTGTACTGCTGGAAAGCACAGTTCTACATGAAATGCAGTTAGGAATGTTGATTTCATTACAGGAGGCCTGTTTACTGCTGTACACTGCAGTTTCATGTGTTACTGACCACAGAATGTAGATTTCGTAACGGGAGGACTGTTTACTGTTGGAAACCATGGTTTTACATGAGATTCAGCTAAAAATGTAGATTTCATCACAGGAAGCCAGTTTGTTGCTGGAAACTGCAGTTTCACGTGTTATTGACAACAGAATGTAGATTGCAGGAAGGGAGGCCTGTTTATGCTGGAAAAGTTAGTTTTACATGAAAGTAAATATAGAAAGTAATTTTCATCACAGGAGGACAGTGTACTGCTGGAAAGCACAGTTTTACATGAAATGCAGTTAGGAATGTTGATTTCATTACAGGAGGCCTGTTTACTGCTGTACACTGCAGTTTCATGTGTTAGTGATCACAGATTGTAGATTTCATAACGGGAGGACTCTTTGCTGTTGGAATCTATAGTTTTACATGGTAGTCATCTCAGAATGTAGATTTTAGCACAGGACACCAGTTTAGTACTCGAATCTGCTGTTTTGCATGTTTGTGATCTCAGAATGTTGATTTCATCACTGGAGGCCAGTTTACTGCTATACACCACAGTTTCATGTGTTAATGACCACAGATTGTAGATTTCATAAGGGGAGGACTGTTTATTGTTGGAATCCATAGTTTTAAATGAAATGCAGTTAGGAATGTTGATTTCATCACAGGAGGCCTGTTTACTGCTATACACCGCAGTTTCATGTGTTAGTGATCAATGATTGTACATTTCATTACAGGAGGACTGTTTACTGTTGGTATCCATAGTTTTACATGAGTTTCTGCTAAAAATGTAGATGTCATCACAGGAGGCCAGTTTGTTTCTGGAAACTGCAGTTTCACGTGTTATTGACAACAGAATGTAGATTTCAGGAAGGGAGGCCTGTTTATGCTGGAAAAGTTAGTTTTACATGAAAGTCAATACAGAAAGTAGATTTCATCACAGGAGGACTGTTTACTGTTGGAAACCATAGTTTTACATGAAATGCAGTTAGGAATGTTGATTTCATCCCAGGAGGCCTGTTTACTGCTGTACACTGCAGTTTCATGTGTTAGTGATTACAGGTTGTAGATATCATAACGGGAGGACTGTTTACTGTTGGTATCCATAGTTTTACATGTTAGTGATCTCAAAATGTAGATTTTATCACAGGAAACCAGTTTAGTACTGGAATCTGATGTTTCACATGTTTGTGATCTCAGAATGTTGATTTCCACACAGGAGGCCTGTTTACTGCTGTACACCGCAGTTTCATGTGTTAGTGACAACGGATTGTACATTTCAGGAAGGGAGGCCTTTTTATGCTGGGAAAGTTAGTTTTACATGAAAGTCAATATAGAAAGTAGATTTCACCACAGGAGGACAGTGTACTGCTGGAAAGCAGAGTTTTACATGAAATGCAGTTAGGAATGTTGATTTCATTACAGGAGGCCTGTTTACTGCTGTACACTGCAGTTTCATGTGTTAATGACCACAGATTGTAGATTTCATAAGGGGAGGACTGTTTATTGTTGGAATCCATAGTTTTACATGAGTGTCAGCTCAGAATGTAGATTTCATCACAGCAAGCCAGTTTACTGCTGTACACCACAGTTTCATGTGTTACTGACCACAGAATGTAGATTTCGTAACGGGAGGACTGTTTACTGTTGGAAACCATGGTTTTACATGAGATTCAGCTAAAAATGTAGATTTCATCACAGGAAGCCAGTTTGTTGCTGGAAACTGCAGTTTCACGTGTTATTGACAACAGAATGTAGATTGCAGGACGGGAGGCCTGTTTATGCTGAAAATGTTAGTTTTACATGAAAGTCATTATAGAAAGTAATTTTCATCACAGGAGGACAGTGTACTGCTGGAAAGCACAGTTTTACATGAAATGCAGTTAGGAATGTTGATTTCATTACAGGAGGCCTGTTTACTGCTGTACACTGCAGTTTCATGTGTTAGTGATCACAGATTGTAGATTTCATAACAGGAGGACTCTTTGCTGTTGGAATCTATAGTTTTACATGTTAGTAATCTCAGAATGTATATTTTAGCACAGGACACCAGTTTACTACTCGAATCTGCTGTTTCACATGTTTGTGATCTCAGAATGTTGATTTCATCACTGGAGGCCAGTTTACTGCTGTACACCACAGTTTCATGTGTTAATGACCACAGATTGTAGATTTCATCAGGGGAGGACTGTTTATTGCTGGAATCCATAGTTTTACTTGAGTGTCAGCTCAGAATGTAGATTTCATCACAGGAGGCCAGTTTACTGCTGTGCGCCACAGTTTCATGTGTTACTGACCACAGAATGTAGATTTCATAACGGGAGGACTGTTTACTGTTGGAAACCATAGTTTTACATGAAATGCAGTTTGGAATGTTGATTTCATCACAGGAGGCCTGTTTACTGCTGTACACTGCAGTTTCATATGTTAGTGATTACAGATTGTAGATATCATAACGGGAGGACTGTTTACTGTTGGAAACCATAGTTTTACATGAAATGCAGTTAGGAATGTTGATTTCATTACAGGAGGCCTGTTTACTGCTGTACACTGCAGTTTCATGTGTTAGTGATCACAGATTGTAGATTTCATAACAGGAGGACTCTTTGCTGTTGGAATCTATAGTTTTACATGTTAGTGATCTCAGAATGTATATTTTAGCACAGGACACCAGTTTACTACTCGAATCTGCTGTTTCACATGTTTGTGATCTCAGAATGTTGATTTCATCACTGGAGGCCAGTTTACTGCTGTACATCACAGTTTCATGTGTTAATGACCACAGATTGTAGATTTCATCAGGGGAGGACTGTTTATTGCTGGAATCCATAGTTTTACTTGAGTGTCAGCTCAGAATGTAGATTTCATCACAGGAGGCCAGTTTACTGCTGTGCGCCACAGTTTCATGTGTTACTGACCACAGAATGTAGATTTCATAACGGGAGGACTGTTTACTGTTGGAAACCATAGTTTTACATGAAATGCAGTTTGGAATGTTGATTTCATCACAGGAGGCCTGTTTACTGCTGTACACTGCAGTTTCATATGTTAGTGATTACAGATTGTAGATATCATAACGGGAGGACTGTTTACTGTTGGAAACCATAGTTTTACATGAAATGCAGTTAGGAATGTTGATTTCATCACAGGAGGCCTGTTTACTGCTGTACACCGTAGTTTCATGTGTTAGTGATCAATGATTGTACATTTCATTACAGGAGGACTGTTTACTGTTGGAAACCATGGTTTTACATGAGATTCAGCTAAAAATGTAGATTTCATCACAGGAAGCCAGTTTGTTGCTGGAAACTGCAGTTTCACGTGTTATTGACAACAGAATGTAGATTGCAGGAAGGGAGGCCTGTTTGGGGGCGGCAGTAGCTCAGTCTGTAGGGAGTTGGCTTGGGAACCGGAGGGTCACCGGTTCAAGTCCCGCCATGGACCAAGATCTGAGTGTGAACTGGTAGCTGGAGAGGTGCCAGTTTACCTCTTGGGCACTGCCGAGGTGCCCCTGAGCAAGGCACCAAACCCCCAACTGCTCGGGGCGCTTGTCAGGAGCAGCCCCATCACTCTGACATCTCTCCATTGTTGCATGTTTGTGCATGTGTGTGTTCGGGTCTGCATGTACCGTGTATAAGTTAACAACAGAGTGAAAAAATTGAATTTCCCCTCGTGGGACTAATAAAGGACTATCTTCTTCTTCTTCTTCTTCTTCTTATGCTGGAAAAGTTAATTTTACATGAAAGTCAATATAGAAAGTAATTTTCATCACAGGAGGACAGTGTACTGCTGGAAAGCACAGTTTTACATGAAATGCAGTTAGGAATGTTGATTTCATTACAGGAGGCCTGTTTACTGCTGTACACTGCAGTTTCATGTGTTAGTGATCACAGATTGTAGATTTCATAACGGGAGGACTCTTTGCTGTTGGAATCTATAGTTTTACATGTTAGTGATCTCAGAATGTATATTTTAGCACAGGACACCAGTTTACTACTCAAATCTGCTGTTTCACATGTTTGTGATCTCAGAATGTTGATTTCATTACAGGAGGCCTGTTTACTGCTGTACACTGCAGTTTCATGTGTTAGTGATTACAGATTGTAGATATCATAACGGGAGGACTGTTTACTGTTGGAAACCATAGTTTTACATGAAATGCAGTTAGGAATGTTGATTTCATCCCAGGAGGCCTGTTTACTGCTGTACACTGCAGTTTCATGTGTTAGTGATCAATGATTGTGCATTTCATTACAGGAGGACTGTTTACTGTTGGTATCCATAGTTTTACATGTTAGTGATCTCAAAATGTAGATTTTATCACAGGAAACCAGTTTAGTACTGGAATCTGATGTTTCACATGTTTGTGATCTCAGAATGTTTATTTCCAAACAGGAGGCCTGTTTACTGCTGTACACCGCAGTTTCATGTGTTAGTGACAACGGATTGTACATTTCAGGAAGGGAGGCCTTTTTATGCTGGTAAAGTTAGTTTTACATGAAAGTCAATATAGAAAGTAGATTTCACCACAGGAGGACAGTGTACTGCTGGAAAGCAGAGTTTTACATGAAATGCAGTTAGGAATGTTGATTTCATTACAGGAGGCCTGTTTACTGCTGTACACTGCAGTTTCATGTGTTAATGACCACAGATTGTAGATTTCATAAGGGGAGGACTGTTTATTGTTGGAATCCATAGTTTTACATGAGTGTCAGCTCAGAATGTAGATTTCATCACAGCAGGCCAGTTTACTGCTGTACACCACAGTTTCATGTGTTACTGACCACAGAATGTAGATTTCATAACGGGAGGACTGTTTACTGTTGGAAACCATAGTTTTACATGAAATGCAGTTTGGAATGTTGATTTCATCACTGGAGGCCTGTTTACTGCTGTACACTGCAGTTTCATGTGCTAGTGATTACAGATTGTAGATATCATAACGGGAGGACTGTTTACTGTTGGAAACCATAGTTTTACATGAAATGCAGTTTGGAATGTTGATTTCATCACTGGAGGCCTGTTTACTGCTGTACACTGCAGTTACATGTGCTAGTGATTACAGATTGTAGATATCATAACGGGAGGACTCTTTGCTGTTGGAATATAGTTTTACATGTTAGTGATCTCAGAATGTATATTTTAGCACAGGACACCAGTTTACTACTCGAATCTGCTGTTTCACATGTTGTGATCTCAGAATGTTGATTTCATCACTGGAGGCCAGTTTACTGCTGTACACCACAGTTTCATGTGTTAATGACCACAGATTGTAGATTTCTTCAGGGGAGGACTGTTTATTGTTGGAATCCATAGTTTTACTTGAGTGTCAGCTCAGAATGTATATTTCATCACAGGAGGCCAGTTTACTGCTGTGCGCCACAGTTTCATGTGTTACTGACCACAGAATGTAGATTTCATAACGGGAGGACTGTTTACTGTTGGAAACCATAGTTTTACATGAAATGCAGTTTGGAATGTTGATTTCATCCCAGGAGGCCTGTTTACTGCTGTACACTGCAGTTTCTTGTGTTAGTGATTACAGATTGTAGATATCATAACGGGAGGACTGTTTACTGTTGGAAACCATAGTTTTACATGTTAGTGATCTCAAAATGTAGATTTTATCACAGGAAACCGGTTTAGTACTGGAATCTGATGTTTCTCATGTTTGTGATCTCAGAATGTTGATTTCCAAACAGGAGGCCTGTTTACTGCTGTACACCGCAGTTTCATGTGTTAGTGATCAATGATTGTACATTTCATTACAGGAGGACTGTTTACTGTTGGTATCCATAGTTTTACATGTTAGTGATCTCAAAATGTAGATTTTATCACAGGAAACCAGTTTCGTACTGGAATCTGCTGTTTCACATGTTTGTGATCTCAGAATGTTGATTTCATCACTGGAGGCCAGTTTACTGCTGTACACCACAGTTTCATGTGTTAATGACCACAGATTGTAGATTTCATCAGGGGAGGACTGTTTATTGTTGGAATCCATAGTTTTACTTGAGTGTCAGCTCAGAATGTATATTTCATCACAGGAGGCCAGTTTACTGCTGTGCGCCACAGTTTCATGTGTTACTGACCACAGAATGTAGATTTCATAACGGGAGGACTGTTTACTGTTGGAAACCATAGTTTTACATGAAATGCAGTTTGGAATGTTGATTTCATCCCAGGAGGCCTGTTTACTGCTGTACACTGCAGTTTCATGTGTTAGTGACCACAGAGTGTAGATTTCATAACAGGAGGAGTGTTTACTATTGGAATCCATAGTTTTACATGTTAGTGATATCAGAATGTAGATTTTATCACAGGACACCAGTTTAGTATTGGAATCTGTTGGTTCACATGTTTGTGATATCAGAATGTTGATTTCTACGCAGGAGGCCTGTTTATTGTTGTACACCGCAGTTTCATGTGTTAGTGATCAATGATTGTACATTTCATAACGGGAGGACTATTTACTGTTGGAAACCATAGTTTTAAATGAAATGCAGTTAGGAATGTTGATTTCATCACAGGAGGCCTGTTTACTGCTGTACACCGCAGTTTCATGTGTTAGTGAACAATGATTGTACATTTCATTACAGGAGGACTGTTTACTGTTGATATCCATAGTTTTACATGAGTTTCAGCTAAAAATGTAGATTTCATCACAGGAGGGCAGTTTGTTGCTGGAAACTGCAGTTTCACGTGTTATTGACAACAGAATGTAGATTTCAGGAAGGGAGGCCTGTTTATGCTGGAAAAGTTAGTTTTACATGAAAGTCAATATAGAAAGTAGATTTCACCACAGGAGGACAGTGTACTGCTGGAAAGCAGAGTTTTACATGAAATGCAGTTAGGAATGTTGATTTCATTACAGGAGGCCTGTTTACTGCTGTACACTGCAGTTTCTTGTGTTAGTGATTACAGATTGTAGATATCATCAGGGGAGGACTGTTTATTGTTGGAATCCATAGTTTTACTTGAGTGTCAGCTCAGAATGTAGATTTCATCACAGGAGGCCAGTTTACTGCTGTGCGCCACAGTTTCATGTGTTACTGACCACAGAATGTAGATTTCATAACGGGAGGACTGTTTACTGTTGGAAACCATAGTTTTACATGAAATGCAGTTAGGAATGTTGATTTCATCACAGGAGGCCTGTTTACAGCTGTACACCACAGTTTTATGTGTTAGTGATCACATACTGTAGATTTCATAACTGGAGGACTCTTTGCTGTTGGAATCTATAGTTTTACATGATAGTCATCTCAGAATGTAGATTTTAGCACAGGACACCAGTTTAGTACTCGAATCTGCTGTTTCGCATGTTTGTGATCTCAGAATGTTGATTTCATCACTGGAGGCCAGTTTACTGCTATACACCACAGTTTCATGTGTTAATGACCACAGATTGTAGATTTCATAAGGGGAGGACTGTTTATTGTTGGAATCCATATTTTTAAATGAAATGCAGTTAGAAATGTTGATTTCATCACAGGAGGCCTGTTTACTGCTGTACACCGCAGTTTCATGTGTTAGTGATCAATGATTGTACATTTCATTACAGGAGGACTGTTTACTGTTGGTATCCATAGTTTACATGAGTGTCAGCTCAGAATGTAGATTTCATCACAGCAGGCCAGTTTACTGCTGTACACCACAGTTTCATGTGTTAGTGACAACGGATTGTACATTTCAGGAAGGGAGGCCTTTTTATGCTGGGAAAGTTAGTTTTACATGAAAGTCAATATAGAAAGTAGATTTCACCACAGGAGGACAGTGTACTGCTGGAAAGCACAGTTTTACATGAAATGCAGTTAGGAATGTTGATTTCATTACAGGAGGCCTGTTTACTGCTGTACACTGCAGTTTCATGTCTTAGTGATTACAGATTGTAGATCTCATAACGGGAGGACTGTTTACTGTTGGAAACCATAGTTTTACATGAAATGCAGTTAGGAATGTTGATTTCATCCCAGGATGCCTGTTTACTGCTGTACACTGCAGTTTCATGTGTTAGTGATTACAGGTTGTAGATATCATAACGGGAGGACTGTTTACTGTTGGAAACCATAGTTTTACATGTTAGTGATCTCAAAATGTAGATTTTATCACAGGAAACCAGTTTAATACTGGAATCTGATGTTTCACATGTTTGTGATCTCAGAATGTTGATTTCCACACAGGAGGCCTGTTTACTGCTGTACACCGCAGTTTCATGTGTTAGTGACAACGGATTGTACATTTCAGGAAGGGAGGCCTTTTTATGCTGGTAAAGTTAGTTTTACATGAAAGTCAATATAGAAAGTAGATTTCACCACAGGAGGACAGTGTACTGCTGGAAAGCAGAGTTTTACATGAAATGCAGTTAGGAATGTTGATTTCATTACAGGAGGCCTGTTTACTGCTGTACACTGCAGTTTCATGTGTTAATGACCACAGATTGTAGATTTCATAAGGGGAGGACTGTTTATTGTTGGAATCCATAGTTTTACATGAGTGTCAGCTCAGAATGTAGATTTCATCACAGCAGGCCAGTTTACTGCTGTACACCACAGTTTCATGTGTTACTGACCACAGAATGTAGATTTCATAATGGGAGGACTGTTTACTGTTGGAAACCATAGTTTTACATGAAATGCAGTTTGGAATGTTGATTTCATCACTGGAGGCCTGTTTACTGCTGTACACTGCAGTTCCATGTGCTAGTGATTACAGATTGTACATGAAATGCAGTTTGGAATGTTGATTTCATCCCAGGAGGCCTGTTTACTGCTGTACACTGCAGTTTCATGTGTTAGTGACCACAGAGTGTAGATTTCATAACAGGAGGAGTGTTTACTATTGGAATCCATAGTTTTACATGTTAGTGATATCAGAATGTAGATTTTATCACAGGACACCAGTTTAGTATTGGAATCTGTTGGTTCACATGTTTGTGATATCAGAATGTTGATTTCTACGCAGGAGGCCTGTTTATTGTTGTACACCGCAGTTTCATGTGTTAGTGATCAATGATTGTACATTTCATAACGGGAGGACTATTTACTGTTGGAAACCATAGTTTTAAATGAAATGCAGTTAGGAATGTTGATTTCATCACAGGAGGCCTGTTTACTGCTGTACACCGCAGTTTCATGTGTTAGTGAACAATGATTGTACATTTCATTACAGGAGGACTGTTTACTGTTGATATCCATAGTTTTACATGAGTTTCAGCTAAAAATGTAGATTTCATCACAGGAGGGCAGTTTGTTGCTGGAAACTGCAGTTTCACGTGTTATTGACAACAGAATGTAGATTTCAGGAAGGGAGGCCTGTTTATGCTGGAAAAGTTAGTTTTACATGAAAGTCAATATAGAAAGTAGATTTCACCACAGGAGGACAGTGTACTGCTGGAAAGCAGAGTTTTACATGAAATGCAGTTAGGAATGTTGATTTCATTACAGGAGGCCTGTTTACTGCTGTACACTGCAGTTTCTTGTGTTAGTGATTACAGATTGTAGATATCATCAGGGGAGGACTGTTTATTGTTGGAATCCATAGTTTTACTTGAGTGTCAGCTCAGAATGTAGATTTCATCACAGGAGGCCAGTTTACTGCTGTGCGCCACAGTTTCATGTGTTACTGACTACAGAATGTAGATTTCATAACGGGAGGACTGTTTACTGTTGGAAACCATAGTTTTACATGAAATGCAGTTAGGAATGTTGATTTCATCACAGGAGGCCTGTTTACAGCTGTACACCACAGTTTTATGTGTTAGTGATCACATACTGTAGATTTCATAACTGGAGGACTCTTTGCTGTTGGAATCTATAGTTTTACATGATAGTCATCTCAGAATGTAGATTTTAGCACAGGACACCAGTTTAGTACTCGAATCTGCTGTTTCGCATGTTTGTGATCTCAGAATGTTGATTTCATCACTGGAGGCCAGTTTACTGCTATACACCACAGTTTCATGTGTTAATGACCACAGATTGTAGATTTCATAAGGGGAGGACTGTTTATTGTTGGAATCCATATTTTTAAATGAAATGCAGTTAGAAATGTTGATTTCATCACAGGAGGCCTGTTTACTGCTGTACACCGCAGTTTCATGTGTTAGTGATCAATGATTGTACATTTCATTACAGGAGGACTGTTTACTGTTGGTATCCATAGTTTACATGAGTGTCAGCTCAGAATGTAGATTTCATCACAGCAGGCCAGTTTACTGCTGTACACCACAGTTTCATGTGTTAGTGACAACGGATTGTACATTTCAGGAAGGGAGGCCTTTTTATGCTGGGAAAGTTAGTTTTACATGAAAGTCAATATAGAAAGTAGATTTCACCACAGGAGGACAGTGTACTGCTGGAAAGCACAGTTTTACATGAAATGCAGTTAGGAATGTTGATTTCATTACAGGAGGCCTGTTTACTGCTGTACACTGCAGTTTCATGTCTTAGTGATTACAGATTGTAGATCTCATAACGGGAGGACTGTTTACTGTTGGAAACCATAGTTTTACATGAAATGCAGTTAGGAATGTTCATTTCATCCCAGGATGCCTGTTTACTGCTGTACACTGCAGTTTCATGTGTTAGTGATTACAGGTTGTAGATATCATAACGGGAGGACTGTTTACTGTTGGAAACCATAGTTTTACATGTTAGTGATCTCAAAATGTAGATTTTATCACAGGAAACCAGTTTAATACTGGAATCTGATGTTTCACATGTTTGTGATCTCAGAATGTTGATTTCCACACAGGAGGCCTGTTTACTGCTGTACACCGCAGTTTCATGTGTTAGTGACAACGGATTGTACATTTCAGGAAGGGAGGCCTTTTTATGCTGGTAAAGTTAGTTTTACATGAAAGTCAATATAGAAAGTAGATTTCACCACAGGAGGACAGTGTACTGCTGGAAAGCAGAGTTTTACATGAAATGCAGTTAGGAATGTTGATTTCATTACAGGAGGCCTGTTTACTGCTGTACACTGCAGTTTCATGTGTTAATGACCACAGATTGTAGATTTCATAAGGGGAGGACTGTTTATTGTTGGAATCCATAGTTTTACATGAGTGTCAGCTCAGAATGTAGATTTCATCACAGCAGGCCAGTTTACTGCTGTACACCACAGTTTCATGTGTTACTGACCACAGAATGTAGATTTCATAATGGGAGGACTGTTTACTGTTGGAAACCATAGTTTTACATGAAATGCAGTTTGGAATGTTGATTTCATCACTGGAGGCCTGTTTACTGCTGTACACTGCAGTTCCATGTGCTAGTGATTACAGATTGTAGATATCATAACGGGAGGACTCTTTGCTGTTGGAATATAGGTTTACATGTTAGTGATCTCAGAATGTATATTTTAGCACAGGACACCAGTTTACTACTCGAATCTGCTGTTTCACATGTTTGTGATCTCAGAATGTTGATTTCATCACTGGAGGCCAGTTTACTGCTGTACACCACAGTTTCATGTGTTAATGACCACAGATTGTAGATTTCATCAGGGGAGGACTGTTTATTGTTGGAATCCATAGTTTTACTTGAGTGTCAGCTCAGAATGTATATTTCATCACAGGAGGCCAGTTTACTGCTGTGCGCCACAGTTTCATGTGTTACTGACCACAGAATGTAGATTTCATAACGGGAGGACTGTTTACTGTTGGAAACCATAGTTTTACATGAAATGCAGTTTGGAATGTTGATTTCATCACAGGAGGCCTGTTTACTGCTGTACACTGCAGTTTCATGTGTTAGTGATTACAGATTGTAGATATCATAACGGGAGGACTGTTTACTGTTGGAATCCATATTTTTAAATGAAATGCAGTTAGGAATGTTGATTTCATCACAGGAGGCCTGTTTACTGCTGTACACCGCAGTTTCATGTGTTAGTGATCAATGATTGTACATTTCATTACAGGAGGACTGTTTACTGTTGGTATCCATAGTTTTACATGTTAGTGATCTCAAAATGTAGATTTTATCATAGGAAACCAGTTTAGTACTGGAATCTGATGTTTCACATGTTTGTGATCTCAGAATGTTGATTTCCACACAGGAGGCCTGTTTACTGCTGTACACCGCAGTTTCATGTGTTAGTGACAACGGATTGTACATTTCAGGAAGGGAGGCCTTTTTATGCTGGGAAAGTTAGTTTTACATGAAAGTCAATATAGAAAGTAGATTTCACCACAGGAGGACAGTGTACTGCTGGAAAGCACAGTTCTACATGAAATGCAGTTAGGAATGTTGATTTCATTACAGGAGGCCTGTTTACTGCTGTACACTGCAGTTTCATGTGTTAATGAACACAGATTGTAGATTTCATAAGGGGAGGACTGTTATTGTTGGAATCCATAGTTTTACATGAGTGTCAGCTCAGAATGTAGATTTCATCACAGAAGGCCAGTTTACTGCTGTACACCACAGTTTCATGTGTTACTGACCACAGAATGTAGATTTCATAACGGGAGGACTGTTTACTGTTGGAAACCATAGTTTTACATGAAATGCAGTTTGGAATGTTGATTTCATCACAGGAGGCCTGTTTACTGCTGTACACTGCAGTTTCATGTGTTACTGACCACAGAATGTAGATTTCATAACGGGAGGACTGTTTACTGTTGGAAACCATAGTTTTACATGAAATGCAGTTTGGAATGTTGATTTCATCACAGGAGGCCTGTTTACTGCTGTACACTGCAGTTTCATGTGTTAGTGATTACAGATTGTAGATATCATAACGGAAGGACTGTTTACTGTTGGAAACCATAGTTTTACATGAAATGCAGTTAGGAATGTTGATTTCATCACAGGAGGCCTGTTTACAGCTGTACACCACAGTTTTATGTGTTAGTGATCACATACTGTAGATTTCATAACTGGAGGACTCTTTGCTGTTGGAATCTATAGTTTTACATGATAGTCATCTCAGAATGTAGATTTTAGCACAGGACACCAGTTTAGTACTCGAATCTGCTGTTTCGCATGTTTGTGATCTCAGAATGTTGATTTCATCACTGGAGGCCAGTTTACTGCTATACACCACAGTTTCATGTGTTAATGACCACAGATTGTAGATTTCATAAGGGGAGGACTGTTTATTGTTGGAATCCATATTTTTAAATGAAATGCAGTTAGAAATGTTGATTTCATCACAGGAGGCCTGTTTACTGCTGTACACCGCAGTTTCATGTGTTAGTGATCAATGATTGTACATTTCATTACAGGAGGACTGTTTACTGTTGGTATCCATAGTTTACATGAGTGTCAGCTCAGAATGTAGATTTCATCACAGCAGGCCAGTTTACTGCTGTACACCACAGTTTCATGTGTTAGTGACAACGGATTGTACATTTCAGGAAGGGAGGCCTTTTTATGCTGGGAAAGTTAGTTTTACATGAAAGTCAATATAGAAAGTAGATTTCACCACAGGAGGACAGTGTACTGCTGGAAAGCACAGTTTTACATGAAATGCAGTTAGGAATGTTGATTTCATTACAGGAGGCCTGTTTACTGCTGTACACTGCAGTTTCATGTCTTAGTGATTACAGATTGTAGATCTCATAACGGGAGGACTGTTTACTGTTGGAAACCATAGTTTTACATGAAATGCAGTTAGGAATGTTGATTTCATCCCAGGATGCCTGTTTACTGCTGTACACTGCAGTTTCATGTGTTAGTGATTACAGGTTGTAGATATCATAACGGGAGGACTGTTTACTGTTGGAAACCATAGTTTTACATGTTAGTGATCTCAAAATGTAGATTTTATCACAGGAAACCAGTTTAATACTGGAATCTGATGTTTCACATGTTTGTGATCTCAGAATGTTGATTTCCACACAGGAGGCCTGTTTACTGCTGTACACCGCAGTTTCATGTGTTAGTGACAACGGATTGTACATTTCAGGAAGGGAGGCCTTTTTATGCTGGTAAAGTTAGTTTTACATGAAAGTCAATATAGAAAGTAGATTTCACCACAGGAGGACAGTGTACTGCTGGAAAGCAGAGTTTTACATGAAATGCAGTTAGGAATGTTGATTTCATTACAGGAGGCCTGTTTACTGCTGTACACTGCAGTTTCATGTGTTAATGACCACAGATTGTAGATTTCATAAGGGGAGGACTGTTTATTGTTGGAATCCATAGTTTTACATGAGTGTCAGCTCAGAATGTAGATTTCATCACAGCAGGCCAGTTTACTGCTGTACACCACAGTTTCATGTGTTACTGACCACAGAATGTAGATTTCATAATGGGAGGACTGTTTACTGTTGGAAACCATAGTTTTACATGAAATGCAGTTTGGAATGTTGATTTCATCACTGGAGGCCTGTTTACTGCTGTACACTGCAGTTCCATGTGCTAGTGATTACAGATTGTACATGAAATGCAGTTTGGAATGTTGATTTCATCCCAGGAGGCCTGTTTACTGCTGTACACTGCAGTTTCATGTGTTAGTGACCACAGAGTGTAGATTTCATAACAGGAGGAGTGTTTACTATTGGAATCCATAGTTTTACATGTTAGTGATATCAGAATGTAGATTTTATCACAGGACACCAGTTTAGTATTGGAATCTGTTGGTTCACATGTTTGTGATATCAGAATGTTGATTTCTACGCAGGAGGCCTGTTTATTGTTGTACACCGCAGTTTCATGTGTTAGTGATCAATGATTGTACATTTCATAACGGGAGGACTATTTACTGTTGGAAACCATAGTTTTAAATGAAATGCAGTTAGGAATGTTGATTTCATCACAGGAGGCCTGTTTACTGCTGTACACCGCAGTTTCATGTGTTAGTGAACAATGATTGTACATTTCATTACAGGAGGACTGTTTACTGTTGATATCCATAGTTTTACATGAGTTTCAGCTAAAAATGTAGATTTCATCACAGGAGGGCAGTTTGTTGCTGGAAACTGCAGTTTCACGTGTTATTGACAACAGAATGTAGATTTCAGGAAGGGAGGCCTGTTTATGCTGGAAAAGTTAGTTTTACATGAAAGTCAATATAGAAAGTAGATTTCACCACAGGAGGACAGTGTACTGCTGGAAAGCAGAGTTTTACATGAAATGCAGTTAGGAATGTTGATTTCATTACAGGAGGCCTGTTTACTGCTGTACACTGCAGTTTCTTGTGTTAGTGATTACAGATTGTAGATATCATCAGGGGAGGACTGTTTATTGTTGGAATCCATAGTTTTACTTGAGTGTCAGCTCAGAATGTAGATTTCATCACAGGAGGCCAGTTTACTGCTGTGCGCCACAGTTTCATGTGTTACTGACCACAGAATGTAGATTTCATAACGGGAGGACTGTTTACTGTTGGAAACCATAGTTTTACATGAAATGCAGTTAGGAATGTTGATTTCATCACAGGAGGCCTGTTTACAGCTGTACACCACAGTTTTATGTGTTAGTGATCACATACTGTAGATTTCATAACTGGAGGACTCTTTGCTGTTGGAATCTATAGTTTTACATGATAGTCATCTCAGAATGTAGATTTTAGCACAGGACACCAGTTTAGTACTCGAATCTGCTGTTTCGCATGTTTGTGATCTCAGAATGTTGATTTCATCACTGGAGGCCAGTTTACTGCTATACACCACAGTTTCATGTGTTAATGACCACAGATTGTAGATTTCATAAGGGGAGGACTGTTTATTGTTGGAATCCATATTTTTAAATGAAATGCAGTTAGAAATGTTGATTTCATCACAGGAGGCCTGTTTACTGCTGTACACCGCAGTTTCATGTGTTAGTGATCAATGATTGTACATTTCATTACAGGAGGACTGTTTACTGTTGGTATCCATAGTTTACATGAGTGTCAGCTCAGAATGTAGATTTCATCACAGCAGGCCAGTTTACTGCTGTACACCACAGTTTCATGTGTTAGTGACAACGGATTGTACATTTCAGGAAGGGAGGCCTTTTTATGCTGGGAAAGTTAGTTTTACATGAAAGTCAATATAGAAAGTAGATTTCACCACAGGAGGACAGTGTACTGCTGGAAAGCACAGTTTTACATGAAATGCAGTTAGGAATGTTGATTTCATTACAGGAGGCCTGTTTACTGCTGTACACTGCAGTTTCATGTCTTAGTGATTACAGATTGTAGATCTCATAACGGGAGGACTGTTTACTGTTGGAAACCATAGTTTTACATGAAATGCAGTTAGGAATGTTGATTTCATCCCAGGATGCCTGTTTACTGCTGTACACTGCAGTTTCATGTGTTAGTGATTACAGGTTGTAGATATCATAACGGGAGGACTGTTTACTGTTGGAAACCATAGTTTTACATGTTAGTGATCTCAAAATGTAGATTTTATCACAGGAAACCAGTTTAATACTGGAATCTGATGTTTCACATGTTTGTGATCTCAGAATGTTGATTTCCACACAGGAGGCCTGTTTACTGCTGTACACCGCAGTTTCATGTGTTAGTGACAACGGATTGTACATTTCAGGAAGGGAGGCCTTTTTATGCTGGTAAAGTTAGTTTTACATGAAAGTCAATATAGAAAGTAGATTTCACCACAGGAGGACAGTGTACTGCTGGAAAGCAGAGTTTTACATGAAATGCAGTTAGGAATGTTGATTTCATTACAGGAGGCCTGTTTACTGCTGTACACTGCAGTTTCATGTGTTAATGACCACAGATTGTAGATTTCATAAGGGGAGGACTGTTTATTGTTGGAATCCATAGTTTTACATGAGTGTCAGCTCAGAATGTAGATTTCATCACAGCAGGCCAGTTTACTGCTGTACACCACAGTTTCATGTGTTACTGACCACAGAATGTAGATTTCATAATGGGAGGACTGTTTACTGTTGGAAACCATAGTTTTACATGAAATGCAGTTTGGAATGTTGATTTCATCACTGGAGGCCTGTTTACTGCTGTACACTGCAGTTCCATGTGCTAGTGATTACAGATTGTAGATATCATAACGGGAGGACTCTTTGCTGTTGGAATATAGGTTTACATGTTAGTGATCTCAGAATGTATATTTTAGCACAGGACACCAGTTTACTACTCGAATCTGCTGTTTCACATGTTTGTGATCTCAGAATGTTGATTTCATCACTGGAGGCCAGTTTACTGCTGTACACCACAGTTTCATGTGTTAATGACCACAGATTGTAGATTTCATCAGGGGAGGACTGTTTATTGTTGGAATCCATAGTTTTACTTGAGTGTCAGCTCAGAATGTATATTTCATCACAGGAGGCCAGTTTACTGCTGTGCGCCACAGTTTCATGTGTTACTGACCACAGAATGTAGATTTCATAACGGGAGGACTGTTTACTGTTGGAAACCATAGTTTTACATGAAATGCAGTTTGGAATGTTGATTTCATCACAGGAGGCCTGTTTACTGCTGTACACTGCAGTTTCATGTGTTAGTGATTACAGATTGTAGATATCATAACGGGAGGACTGTTTACTGTTGGAATCCATATTTTTAAATGAAATGCAGTTAGGAATGTTGATTTCATCACAGGAGGCCTGTTTACTGCTGTACACCGCAGTTTCATGTGTTAGTGATCAATGATTGTACATTTCATTACAGGAGGACTGTTTACTGTTGGTATCCATAGTTTTACATGAGTTTCAGCTAAAAATGTAGATTTCATCACAGGAGGCCAGTTTGTTGCTGGAAACTGCAGTTTCACGTGTTATTGACAACAGAATGTAGATTTCAGGAAGGGAGGCCTGTTTATGCTGGAAAAGTTAGTTTTACATGAAAGTCAATACAGAAACTAGATTTCATCACAGGAGGACAGTGGCCTGCTGGAAAGCACAGTTTTACATGAAATGCAGTTAGGAATGTTGATTTCGTTACAGGAGGCCTGTTTACTGCTGTACACCGCAGTTTCATGTGTTAGTGATCAATGATTGTACATTTCATTACAGGAGGACTGTTTACTGTTGGTATCCATAGTTTTACATGTTAGTGATCTCAAAATGTAGATTTTATCACAGGAAACCAGTTTAGTACTGGAATCTGCTGTTTCACATGTTTGTGATCTCAGAATGTTGATTTCATCACTGGAGGCCAGTTTACTGCTGTACACCACAGTTTCATGTGTTAATGACCACAGATTGTAGATTTCATCAGGGGAGGACTGTTTATTGTTGGAATCCATAGTTTTACTTGAGTGTCAGCTCAGAATGTATATTTCATCACAGGAGGCCAGTTTACTGCTGTGCGCCACAGTTTCATGTGTTACTGACCACAGAATGTAGATTTCATAACGGGAGGACTGTTTACTGTTGGAAACCATAGTTTTACATGAAATGCAGTTTGGAATGTTGATTTCATCTCAGGAGGCCTGTTTACTGCTGTACACTGCAGTTTCATGTGTTAATGACCACAGATTGTAGATTTCATAAGGGGAGGACTGTTTATTGTTGGAATCCATAGTTTTACATGAGTGTCAGCTCAGAATGTAGATTTCACCACAGGAGGATAGTGTACTGCTGGAAAGCAGAATTTTACATGAAATGCAGTTAGGTATGTTGATTTCATTACAGGAGGCCGGTGTACTGCTGAACACTGCAATTTCATGTGTTAGTGATTACAGATTGTAGATTTCATAACGGGAGGAGTATTTACTGTTGGAATCCATAGTTTTACATGTTAGTGATATCAGAATGTAGATTTTATAACAGGACACCAGTTTAGTATTGGAATCTGTTGTTTCACATGTTTGTGATATCAGAATGTTGATCTCTACGCAGGAGGCCTTTTTGTTGTTGTACACCGCAGTGTCATGTGTTAGTGATCAATGATTGTACATTTCATTACAGGAGGACTGTTTACTGTTGGTATCCATAGTTTTACATGAATTTCAGCTAAAAATGTAGATTTCATCACAGAAGGCCAGTTTACTGCTGTACACCACAGTTTCATGTGTTACTGACCACAGAATGTAGATTTCATAACGGGAGGACTGTTTACTGTTGGAAACCATAGTTTTACATGAAATGCAGTTTGGAATGTTGATTTCATCACAGGAGGCCTGTTTACTGCTGTACACTGCAGTTTCATGTGTTACTGACCACAGAATGTAGATTTCATAACGGGAGGACTGTTTACTGTTGGAAACCATAGTTTTACATGAAATGCAGTTTGGAATGTTGATTTCATCACAGGAGGCCTGTTTACTGCTGTACACTGCAGTTTCATGTGTTAGTGATTACAGATTGTAGATATCATAACGGAAGGACTGTTTACTGTTGGAAACCATAGTTTTATATGAAATGCAGTTAGGAATGTTGATTTCATCACAGGAGGCCTGTTTACAGCTGTACACCGCAGTTTTATGTGATAGTGATCACATATTGTAGATTTCATAACGGGAGGACTCTTTGCTGTTGGAATCTATAGTTTTACATGGTAGTCATTTCAGAATGTAGATTTTAGTACAGGACACCAGTTTAGTACTCGAATCTGCTGTTTTGCATGTTTGTGATCTCAGAATGTTGATTTCATCACTGGAGGCCAGTTTACTGCTATACACCACAGTTTCATGTGTTAATGACCACAGATTGTAGATTTCATGAGGGGAGGACCGTTTATTTTTAGAATCCATAGTTTTAAATGAAATGCAGTTAGGAATGTTGATTTCATCACAGCAAGCCAGTTTACTGCTGTACACCACAGTTTCATGTGTTACTGACCACAGAATGTAGATTTTGTAACGGGAGGACTGTTTACTGTTGGAAACCATGGTTTTACATGAGATTCAGCTAAAAATGTAGATTTCATCACAGGAAGCCAGTTTGTTGCTGGAAACTGCAGTTTCACGTGTTATTGACAACAGAATGTAGATTGCAGGAAGGGAGGCCTGTTTATGCTGGAAAAGTTAGTTTTACATGAAAGTCATTATAGAAAGTAATTTTCATCACAGGAGGACAGTGTACTGCTGGAAAGCACAGTTTTACATGGAATGCAGTTAGGAATGTTGATTTCATTACAGGAGGCCTGTTTACTGCTGTACACTGCAGTTTCATGTGTTAGTGATCACAGATTGTAGATTTCATAACGGGAGGACTCTTTGCTGTTGGAATCTATAGTTTTACATGTTAGTGATCTCAGAATGTATATTTTAGCACAGGACACCAGTTTACTACTCGAATCTGCTGTTTCACATGTTTGTGATCTCAGAATGTTGATTTCATCACTGGAGGCCAGTTTGCTGCTGTGCGCCACAGTTTCATGTGTTACTGACCACAGAATGTAGATTTCATAAGGGGAGGACTGTTTACTGTTGGAAACCATAGTTTTACATGAAATGCAGTTTGGAATGTTGATTTCATCACAGGAGGCCTGTTTACTGCTGTACACTGCAGTTTCATGTGCTAGTGATTACAGATTGTAGATATCATAACGGGAGGACTGTTTACTGTTGGAAACCATAGTTTTACATGAAATGCAGTTAGGAATGTTGATTTCATCACAGGAGGCCTGTTTACAGCTGTACACCACAGTTTCATGTGTTATTGACAACAGAATGTAGATTTCAGGAAGGGAGGCCTGTTTATGCTGGAAAAGTTAGTTTTACATGAAAGTCAATACAGAAAGTAGATTTCATCACAGGAGGACTGTTTACTGTTGGAAACCATAGTTTTACATGAAATGCAGTTTGGAATGTTGATTTCATCACTGGAGGCCTGTTTACTGCTGTACACTGCAGTTTCATGTGCTAGTGATTACAGATTGTAGATATCATAACGGGAGGACTCTTTGCTGTTGGAATATAGTTATACATGTTAGTGATCTCAGAATGTATATTTTAGCACAGGACACCAGTTTACTACTCGAATCTGCTGTTTCACATGTTTGTGATCTCAGAATGTTGATTTCATCACTGGAGGCCAGTTTACTGCTGTACACCACAGTTTCATGTGTTAATGACCACAGATTGTAGATTTCATCAGGGGAGGACTGTTTATTGTTGGAATCCATAGTTTTACTTGAGTGTCAGCTCAGAATGTATATTTCATCACAGGAGGCCAGTTTACTGCTGTGCGCCACAGTTTCATGTGTTACTGACCACAGAATGTAGATTTCATAACGGGAGGACTGTTTACTGTTGGAAACCATAGTTTTACATGAAATGCAGTTTGGAATGTTGATTTCATCACAGGAGGCCTGTTTACTTCTGTACACTGCAGTTTCATGTGTTAGTGATTACAGATTGTAGATATCATAACGGGAGGACTGTTTACTGTTGGAATCCATATTTTTAAATGAAATGCAGTTAGGAATGTTGATTTCATCATAGGAGGCCTGTTTACTGCTGTACACCGCAGTTTCATGTGTTAGTGATCAATGATTGTACATTTCATTACAGGAGGACTGTTTACTGTTGGTATCCATAGTTTTACATGTTAGTGATCTCAAAATGTAGATTTTATCACAGGAAACCAGTTTAGTACTGGAATCTGCTGTTTCACATGTTTGTGATCTCAGAATGTTGATTTCATCACTGGAGGCCAGTTTACTGCTGTACACCACAGTTTCATGTGTTAATGACCACAGATTGTAGATTTCATCAGGGGAGGACTGTTTATTGTTGGAATCCATAGTTTTACTTGAGTGTCAGCTCAGAATGTATATTTCATCACAGGAGGCCAGTTTACTGCTGTGCGCCACAGTTTCATGTGTTACTGACCACAGAATGTAGATTTCATAACGGGAGGACTGTTTACTGTTGGAAACCATAGTTTTACATGAAATGCAGTTTGGAATGTTGATTTCATCCCAGGAGGCCTGTTTACTGCTGTACACTGCAGTTTCATGTGTTAGTGACCACAGAGTGTAGATTTCATAACAGGAGGAGTGTTTACTATTGGAATCCATAGTTTTACAAGTTAGTGATATCAGAATGTAGATTTTATCACAGGACACCAGTTTAGTATTGGAATCTGTTGGTTCACATGTTTGTGATATCAGAATGTTGATTTCTACGCAGGAGGCCTGTTTATTGTTGTACACCGCAGTTTCATGTGTTAGTGATCAATGATTGTACATTTCATAACGGGAGGACTATTTACTGTTGGAAACCATAGTTTTAAATGAAATGCAGTTAGGAATGTTGATTTCATCACAGGAGGCCTGTTTACTGCTGTACACCACAGTTTCATGTGTTACTGACCACAGAATGTAGATTTCATAATGGGAGGACTGTTTACTGTTGGAAACCATAGTTTTACATGAAATGCAGTTTGGAATGTTGATTTCATCACAGGAGGCCTGTTTACTGCTGTACACTGCAGTTTCATGTGTTAGTGATTACAGATTGTAGATATCATAACGGGAGGACTGTTTACTGTTGGAATCCATATTTTTAAATGAAATGCAGTTAGGAATGTTGATTTCATCACAGGAGGCCTGTTTACTGCTGTACACCGCAGTTTCATGTGTTAGTGATCAATGATTGTACATTTCATTACAGGAGGACTGTTTACTGTTGGTATCCATAGTTTTACATGAGTTTCAGCTAAAAATGTAGATTTCATCACAGGAGGCCAGTTTGTTGCTGGAAACTGCAGTTTCACGTGTTATTGACAACAGAATGTAGATTTCAGGAAGGGAGGCCTGTTTATGCTGGAAAAGTTAGTTTTACATGAAAGTCAATACAGAAACTAGATTTCATCACAGGAGGACAGTGGCCTGCTGGAAAGCACAGTTTTACATGAAATGCAGTTAGGAATGTTGATTTCGTTACAGGAGGCCTGTTTACTGCTGTACACCGCAGTTTCATGTGTTAGTGATCAATGATTGTACATTTCATTACAGGAGGACTGTTTACTGTTGGTATCCATAGTTTTACATGTTAGTGATCTCAAAATGTAGATTTTATCACAGGAAACCAGTTTAGTACTGGAATCTGATGTTTCACATGTTTGTGATCTCAGAATGTTGATTTCCAAACAGGAGGCCTGTTTACTGCTGTACACCGCAGTTTCATGTGTTAGTGACAACGGATTGTACATTTCAGGAAGGGAGGCCTTTTTATGCTGGGAAAGTTAGTTTTACATGAAAGTCAATATAGAAAGTAGATTTCACCACAGGAGGACAGTGTACTGCTGGAAAGCACAGTTTTACATGAAATGCAGTTAGGAATGTTGATTTCATTACAGGAGGCCTGTTTACTGCTGTACACTGCAGTTTCATGTCTTAGTGATTACAGATTGTAGATCTCATAACGGGAGGACTGTTTACTGTTGGAAACCATAGTTTTACATGAAATGCAGTTAGGAATGTTGATTTCATCCCAGGATGCCTGTTTACTGCTGTACACTGCAGTTTCATGTGTTAGTGATTACAGGTTGTAGATATCATAACGGGAGGACTGTTTACTGTTGGAAACCATAGTTTTACATGTTAGTGATCTCAAAATGTAGATTTTATCACAGGAAACCAGTTTAATACTGGAATCTGATGTTTCACATGTTTGTGATCTCAGAATGTTGATTTCCACACAGGAGGCCTGTTTACTGCTGTACACCGCAGTTTCATGTGTCAGTGACAACGGATTGTACATTTCAGGAAGGGAGGCCTTTTTATGCTGGGAAAGTTAGTTTTACATGAAAGTCAATATAGAAAGTAGATTTCACCACAGGAGGACAGTGTACTGCTGGAAAGCAGAGTTTTACATGAAATGCAGTTAGGAATGTTGATTTCATTACAGGAGGCCTGTTTACTGCTGTACACTGCAGTTTCATGTGTTAATGACCACAGATTGTAGATTTCATAAGGGGAGGACTGTTTATTGTTGGAATCCATAGTTTTACATGAGTGTCAGCTCAGAATGTAGATTTCATCACAGCAGGCCAGTTTACTGCTGTACACCACAGTTTCATGTGTTACTGACCACAGAATGTAGATTTCATAATGGGAGGACTGTTTACTGTTGGAAACCATAGTTTTACATGAAATGCAGTTTGGAATGTTGATTTCATCACTGGAGGCCTGTTTACTGCTGTACACTGCAGTTCCATGTGCTAGTGATTACAGATTGTAGATATCATAACGGGAGGACTCTTTGCTGTTGGAATATAGGTTTACATGTTAGTGATCTCAGAATGTATATTTTAGCACAGGACACCAGTTTACTACTCGAATCTGCTGTTTCACATGTTTGTGATCTCAGAATGTTGATTTCATCACTGGAGGCCAGTTTACTGCTGTACACCACAGTTTCATGTGTTAATGACCACAGATTGTAGATTTCATCAGGGGAGGACTGTTTATTGTTGGAATCCATAGTTTTACTTGAGTGTCAGCTCAGAATGTATATTTCATCACAGGAGGCCAGTTTACTGCTGTGCGCCACAGTTTCATGTGTTACTGACCACAGAATGTAGATTTCATAACGGGAGGACTGTTTACTGTTGGAAACCATAGTTTTACATGAAATGCAGTTTGGAATGTTGATTTCATCACAGGAGGCCTGTTTACTGCTGTACACTGCAGTTTCATGTGTTAGTGATTACAGATTGTAGATATCATAACGGGAGGACTGTTTACTGTTGGAATCCATATTTTTAAATGAAATGCAGTTAGGAATGTTGATTTCATCACAGGAGGCCTGTTTACTGCTGTACACCGCAGTTTCATGTGTTAGTGATCAATGATTGTACATTTCATTACAGGAGGACTGTTTACTGTTGGTATCCATAGTTTTACATGAGTTTCAGCTAAAAATGTAGATTTCATCACAGGAGGCCAGTTTGTTGCTGGAAACTGCAGTTTCACGTGTTATTGACAACAGAATGTAGATTTCAGGAAGGGAGGCCTGTTTATGCTGGAAAAGTTAGTTTTACATGAAAGTCAATACAGAAACTAGATTTCATCACAGGAGGACAGTGGCCTGCTGGAAAGCACAGTTTTACATGAAATGCAGTTAGGAATGTTGATTTCGTTACAGGAGGCCTGTTTACTGCTGTACACCGCAGTTTCATGTGTTAGTGATCAATGATTGTACATTTCATTACAGGAGGACTGTTTACTGTTGGTATCCATAGTTTTACATGTTAGTGATCTCAAAATGTAGATTTTATCACAGGAAACCAGTTTAGTACTGGAATCTGCTGTTTCACATGTTTGTGATCTCAGAATGTTGATTTCATCACTGGAGGCCAGTTTACTGCTGTACACCACAGTTTCATGTGTTAATGACCACAGATTGTAGATTTCATCAGGGGAGGACTGTTTATTGTTGGAATCCATAGTTTTACTTGAGTGTCAGCTCAGAATGTATATTTCATCACAGGAGGCCAGTTTACTGCTGTGCGCCACAGTTTCATGTGTTACTGACCACAGAATGTAGATTTCATAACGGGAGGACTGTTTACTGTTGGAAACCATAGTTTTACATGAAATGCAGTTTGGAATGTTGATTTCATCTCAGGAGGCCTGTTTACTGCTGTACACTGCAGTTTCATGTGTTAATGACCACAGATTGTAGATTTCATAAGGGGAGGACTGTTTATTGTTGGAATCCATAGTTTTACATGAGTGTCAGCTCAGAATGTAGATTTCACCACAGGAGGATAGTGTACTGCTGGAAAGCAGAATTTTACATGAAATGCAGTTAGGTATGTTGATTTCATTACAGGAGGCCGGTGTACTGCTGAACACTGCAATTTCATGTGTTAGTGATTACAGATTGTAGATTTCATAACGGGAGGAGTATTTACTGTTGGAATCCATAGTTTTACATGTTAGTGATATCAGAATGTAGATTTTATAACAGGACACCAGTTTAGTATTGGAATCTGTTGTTTCACATGTTTGTGATATCAGAATGTTGATCTCTACGCAGGAGGCCTTTTTGTTGTTGTACACCGCAGTGTCATGTGTTAGTGATCAATGATTGTACATTTCATTACAGGAGGACTGTTTACTGTTGGTATCCATAGTTTTACATGAGTTTCAGCTAAAAATGTAGATTTCATCACAGAAGGCCAGTTTACTGCTGTACACCACAGTTTCATGTGTTACTGACCACAGAATGTAGATTTCATAACGGGAGGACTGTTTACTGTTGGAAACCATAGTTTTACATGAAATGCAGTTTGGAATGTTGATTTCATCACAGGAGGCCTGTTTACTGCTGTACACTGCAGTTTCATGTGTTACTGACCACAGAATGTAGATTTCATAACGGGAGGACTGTTTACTGTTGGAAACCATAGTTTTACATGAAATGCAGTTTGGAATGTTGATTTCATCACAGGAGGCCTGTTTACTGCTGTACACTGCAGTTTCATGTGTTAGTGATTACAGATTGTAGATATCATAACGGAAGGACTGTTTACTGTTGGAAACCATAGTTTTATATGAAATGCAGTTAGGAATGTTGATTTCATCACAGGAGGCCTGTTTACAGCTGTACACCGCAGTTTTATGTGATAGTGATCACATATTGTAGATTTCATAACGGGAGGACTCTTTGCTGTTGGAATCTATAGTTTTACATGGTAGTCATTTCAGAATGTAGATTTTAGTACAGGACACCAGTTTAGTACTCGAATCTGCTGTTTTGCATGTTTGTGATCTCAGAATGTTGATTTCATCACTGGAGGCCAGTTTACTGCTATACACCACAGTTTCATGTGTTAATGACCACAGATTGTAGATTTCATGAGGGGAGGACCGTTTATTTTTAGAATCCATAGTTTTAAATGAAATGCAGTTAGGAATGTTGATTTCATCACAGCAAGCCAGTTTACTGCTGTACACCACAGTTTCATGTGTTACTGACCACAGAATGTAGATTTTGTAACGGGAGGACTGTTTACTGTTGGAAACCATGGTTTTACATGAGATTCAGCTAAAAATGTAGATTTCATCACAGGAAGCCAGTTTGTTGCTGGAAACTGCAGTTTCACGTGTTATTGACAACAGAATGTAGATTGCAGGAAGGGAGGCCTGTTTATGCTGGAAAAGTTAGTTTTACATGAAAGTCATTATAGAAAGTAATTTTCATCACAGGAGGACAGTGTACTGCTGGAAAGCACAGTTTTACATGGAATGCAGTTAGGAATGTTGATTTCATTACAGGAGGCCTGTTTACTGCTGTACACTGCAGTTTCATGTGTTAGTGATCACAGATTGTAGATTTCATAACGGGAGGACTCTTTGCTGTTGGAATCTATAGTTTTACATGTTAGTGATCTCAGAATGTATATTTTAGCACAGGACACCAGTTTACTACTCGAATCTGCTGTTTCACATGTTTGTGATCTCAGAATGTTGATTTCATCACTGGAGGCCAGTTTGCTGCTGTGCGCCACAGTTTCATGTGTTACTGACCACAGAATGTAGATTTCATAAGGGGAGGACTGTTTACTGTTGGAAACCATAGTTTTACATGAAATGCAGTTTGGAATGTTGATTTCATCACAGGAGGCCTGTTTACTGCTGTACACTGCAGTTTCATGTGCTAGTGATTACAGATTGTAGATATCATAACGGGAGGACTGTTTACTGTTGGAAACCATAGTTTTACATGAAATGCAGTTAGGAATGTTGATTTCATCACAGGAGGCCTGTTTACAGCTGTACACCACAGTTTCATGTGTTATTGACAACAGAATGTAGATTTCAGGAAGGGAGGCCTGTTTATGCTGGAAAAGTTAGTTTTACATGAAAGTCAATACAGAAAGTAGATTTCATCACAGGAGGACTGTTTACTGTTGGAAACCATAGTTTTACATGAAATGCAGTTTGGAATGTTGATTTCATCACTGGAGGCCTGTTTACTGCTGTACACTGCAGTTTCATGTGCTAGTGATTACAGATTGTAGATATCATAACGGGAGGACTCTTTGCTGTTGGAATATAGTTATACATGTTAGTGATCTCAGAATGTATATTTTAGCACAGGACACCAGTTTACTACTCGAATCTGCTGTTTCACATGTTTGTGATCTCAGAATGTTGATTTCATCACTGGAGGCCAGTTTACTGCTGTACACCACAGTTTCATGTGTTAATGACCACAGATTGTAGATTTCATCAGGGGAGGACTGTTTATTGTTGGAATCCATAGTTTTACTTGAGTGTCAGCTCAGAATGTATATTTCATCACAGGAGGCCAGTTTACTGCTGTGCGCCACAGTTTCATGTGTTACTGACCACAGAATGTAGATTTCATAACGGGAGGACTGTTTACTGTTGGAAACCATAGTTTTACATGAAATGCAGTTTGGAATGTTGATTTCATCACAGGAGGCCTGTTTACTTCTGTACACTGCAGTTTCATGTGTTAGTGATTACAGATTGTAGATATCATAACGGGAGGACTGTTTACTGTTGGAATCCATATTTTTAAATGAAATGCAGTTAGGAATGTTGATTTCATCATAGGAGGCCTGTTTACTGCTGTACACCGCAGTTTCATGTGTTAGTGATCAATGATTGTACATTTCATTACAGGAGGACTGTTTACTGTTGGTATCCATAGTTTTACATGTTAGTGATCTCAAAATGTAGATTTTATCACAGGAAACCAGTTTAGTACTGGAATCTGCTGTTTCACATGTTTGTGATCTCAGAATGTTGATTTCATCACTGGAGGCCAGTTTACTGCTGTACACCACAGTTTCATGTGTTAATGACCACAGATTGTAGATTTCATCAGGGGAGGACTGTTTATTGTTGGAATCCATAGTTTTACTTGAGTGTCAGCTCAGAATGTATATTTCATCACAGGAGGCCAGTTTACTGCTGTGCGCCACAGTTTCATGTGTTACTGACCACAGAATGTAGATTTCATAACGGGAGGACTGTTTACTGTTGGAAACCATAGTTTTACATGAAATGCAGTTTGGAATGTTGATTTCATCCCAGGAGGCCTGTTTACTGCTGTACACTGCAGTTTCATGTGTTAGTGACCACAGAGTGTAGATTTCATAACAGGAGGAGTGTTTACTATTGGAATCCATAGTTTTACATGTTAGTGATATCAGAATGTAGATTTTATCACAGGACACCAGTTTAGTATTGGAATCTGTTGGTTCACATGTTTGTGATATCAGAATGTTGATTTCTACGCAGGAGGCCTGTTTATTGTTGTACACCGCAGTTTCATGTGTTAGTGATCAATGATTGTACATTTCATAACGGGAGGACTATTTACTGTTGGAAACCATAGTTTTAAATGAAATGCAGTTAGGAATGTTGATTTCATCACAGGAGGCCTGTTTACTGCTGTACACCACAGTTTCATGTGTTACTGACCACAGAATGTAGATTTCATAATGGGAGGACTGTTTACTGTTGGAAACCATAGTTTTACATGAAATGCAGTTTGGAATGTTGATTTCATCACAGGAGGCCTGTTTACTGCTGTACACTGCAGTTTCATGTGTTAGTGATTACAGATTGTAGATATCATAACGGGAGGACTGTTTACTGTTGGAATCCATATTTTTAAATGAAATGCAGTTAGGAATGTTGATTTCATCACAGGAGGCCTGTTTACTGCTGTACACCGCAGTTTCATGTGTTAGTGATCAATGATTGTACATTTCATTACAGGAGGACTGTTTACTGTTGGTATCCATAGTTTTACATGAGTTTCAGCTAAAAATGTAGATTTCATCACAGGAGGCCAGTTTGTTGCTGGAAACTGCAGTTTCACGTGTTATTGACAACAGAATGTAGATTTCAGGAAGGGAGGCCTGTTTATGCTGGAAAAGTTAGTTTTACATGAAAGTCAATACAGAAACTAGATTTCATCACAGGAGGACAGTGGCCTGCTGGAAAGCACAGTTTTACATGAAATGCAGTTAGGAATGTTGATTTCGTTACAGGAGGCCTGTTTACTGCTGTACACCGCAGTTTCATGTGTTAGTGATCAATGATTGTACATTTCATTACAGGAGGACTGTTTACTGTTGGTATCCATAGTTTTACATGTTAGTGATCTCAAAATGTAGATTTTATCACAGGAAACCAGTTTAGTACTGGAATCTGATGTTTCACATGTTTGTGATCTCAGAATGTTGATTTCCACACAGGAGGCCTGTTTACTGCTGTACACCGCAGTTTCATGTGTTAGTGACAACGGATTGTACATTTCAGGAAGGGAGGCCTTTTTATGCTGGGAAAGTTAGTTTTACATGAAAGTCAATATAGAAAGTAGATTTCACCACAGGAGGACAGTGTACTGCTGGAAAGCACAGTTCTACATGAAATGCAGTTAGGAATGTTGATTTCATTACAGGAGGCCTGTTTACTGCTGTACACTGCAGTTTCATGTGTTAATGACCACAGATTGTAGATTTCATAAGGGGAGGACTGTTTATTGTTGGAATCCATAGTTTTACATGAGTGTCAGCTCAGAATGTAGATTTCATCACAGAAGGCCAGTTTACTGCTGTACACCACAGTTTCATGTGTTACTGACCACAGAATGTAGATTTCATAACGGGAGGACTGTTTACTGTTGGAAACCATAGTTTTACATGAAATGCAGTTTGGAATGTTGATTTCATCACAGGAGGCCTGTTTACTGCTGTACACTGCCGTTTCATGTGTTACTGACCACAGAATGTAGATTTCATAACGGGAGGACTGTTTACTGTTGGAAACCATAGTTTTACATGAAATGCAGTTTGGAATGTTGATTTCATCACAGGAGGCCTGTTTACTGCTGTACACTGCAGTTTCATGTGTTAGTGATTACAGATTGTAGATATCATAACGGGAGGACTGTTTACTGTTGGAAACCATAGTTTTACATGAAATGCAGTTAGGAATGTTGATTTCATCACAGGGGGCCTGTTTACAGCTGTACACTGCAGTTTTATGTGTTAGTGATCACATATTGTAGATTTCATAACGGGAGGACTCTTTGCTGTTGGAATCTATAGTTTTACATGGTAGTCATTTCAGAATGTAGATTTTAGCACAGGACACCAGTTTAGTACTCGAATCTGCTGTTTTGCATGTTTGTGATCTCAGAATGTTGATTTCATCACTGGAGGCCAGTTTACTGCTATACACCACAGTTTCATGTGTTAATGACCACAGATTGTAGATTTCATAAGGGGAGGACTGTTTATTTTTAGAATCCATAGTTTTAAATGAAATGCAGTTAGGAATGTTGATTTCATCACAGCAGGCCAGTTTACTGCTGTACACCACAGTTTCATGTGTTAGTGACCACAGAGTGTAGATTTCATAACAGGAGGAGTGTTTACTATTGGAATCCATAGTTTTACATGTTAGTGATATCAGAATGTAGATTTTATCACAGGACACCAGTTTAGTATTTGAATCTGTTGGTTCACATGTTTGTGATATCAGAATGTTGATTTCTACGCAGGAGGCCTGTTTATTGTTGTACACCGCAGTTTCATGTGTTAGTGATCAATGATTGTACATTTCATAACGGGAGGACTATTTACTGTTGGAAACCATAGTTTTAAATGAAATGCAGTTAGGAATGTTGATTTCATCACAGGAGGCCTGTTTACTGCTGTACACCGCAGTTTCATGTGTTAGTGAACAATGATTGTACATTTCATTACAGGAGGACGTTTTACTGTTGATATCCATAGTTTTACATGAGTTTCAGCTAAAAATGTAGATTTCATCACAGGAGGCCAGTTTGTTGCTGGAAACTGCAGTTTCACGTGTTATTGACAACAGAATGTAGATTGCAGGAAGGGAGGCCTGTTTATGCTGGAAAAGTTAGTTTTACATGAAAGTCAATATAGAAAGTAATTTTCATCACAGGAGGACAGTGTACTGCTGGAAAGCACAGTTTTACATGAAATGCAGTTAGGAATGTTGATTTCATTACAGGAGGCCTGTTTACTGCTGTACACTGCAGTTTCATGTGTTAGTGATCACAGATTGTAGATTTCATAACGGGAGGACTCTTTGCTGTTGGAATCTATAGTTTTACATGGTAGTCATCTCAGAATGTAGATTTTAGCACAGGACACCAGTTTAGTACTCGAATCTGCTGTTTTGCATGTTTGTGATCTCAGAATGTTGATTTCATCACTGGAGGCCAGTTTACTGCTATACACCACAGTTTCATGTGTTTAATGACCACAGATTGTAGATTTCATAAGGGGAGGACTGTTTACTGTTGGTATCCATAGTTTTACATGTTAGTGATCTCAAAATGTAGATTTTATCACAGGAAACCAGTTTAGTACTGGAATCTGATGTTTCACATGTTTGTGATCTCAGAATGTTGATTTCCACACAGGAGGCCTGTTTACTGCTGTACACCGCAGTTTCATGTGTTAGTGACAACGGATTGTACATTTCAGGAAGGGAGGCCTTTTTATGCTGGGAAAGTTAGTTTTACATGAAAGTCAATATAGAAAGTAGATTTCACCACAGGAGGACAGTGTACTGCTGGAAAGCACAGTTCTACATGAAATGCAGTTAGGAATGTTGATTTCATTACAGGAGGCCTGTTTACTGCTGTACACTGCAGTTTCATGTGTTAATGACCACAGATTGTAGATTTCATAACGGGAGGACTGTTTACTGTTGGAAACCATAGTTTTACATGAAATGCAGTTTGGAATGTTGATTTCATCACAGGAGGCCTGTTTACTGCTGTACACTGCCGTTTCATGTGTTACTGACCACAGAATGTAGATTTCATAACGGGAGGACTGTTTACTGTTGGAAACCATAGTTTTACATGAAATGCAGTTTGGAATGTTGATTTCATCACAGGAGGCCTGTTTACTGCTGTACACTGCAGTTTCATGTGTTAGTGATTACAGATTGTAGATATCATAACGGGAGGACTGTTTACTGTTGGAAACCATAGTTTTACATGAAATGCAGTTAGGAATGTTGATTTCATACCAGGGGGCCTGTTTACAGCTGTACACTGCAGTTTTATGTGTTAGTGATCACATATTGTAGATTTCATAACGGGAGGACTCTTTGCTGTTGGAATCTATAGTTTTACATGGTAGTCATTTCAGAATGTAGATTTTAGCACAGGACACCAGTTTAGTACTCGAATCTGCTGTTTTGCATGTTTGTGATCTCAGAATGTTGATTTCATCACTGGAGGCCAGTTTACTGCTATACACCACAGTTTCATGTGTTAATGACCACAGATTGTAGATTTCATAAGGGGAGGACTGTTTATTTTTAGAATCCATAGTTTTAAATGAAATGCAGTTAGGAATGTTGATTTCATCACAGCAGGCCAGTTTACTGCTGTACACCACAGTTTCATGTGTTAGTGATCACAGAGTGTAGATTTCATAACAGGAGGAGTGTTTACTATTGGAATCCATAGTTTTACATGTTAGTGATATCAGAATGTAGATTTTATCACAGGACACCAGTTTAGTATTTGAATCTGTTGGTTCACATGTTTGTGATATCAGAATGTTGATTTCTACGCAGGAGGCCTGTTTATTGTTGTACACCGCAGTTTCATGTGTTAGTGATCAATGATTGTACATTTCATAACGGGAGGACTATTTACTGTTGGAAACCATAGTTTTAAATGAAATGCAGTTAGGAATGTTGATTTCATCACAGGAGGCCTGTTTACTGCTGTACACCGCAGTTTCATGTGTTAGTGAACAATGATTGTACATTTCATTACAGGAGGACGTTTTACTGTTGATATCCATAGTTTTACATGAGTTTCAGCTAAAAATGTAGATTTCATCACAGGAGGCCAGTTTGTTGCTGGAAACTGCAGTTTCACGTGTTATTGACAACAGAATGTAGATTGCAGGAAGGGAGGCCTGTTTATGCTGGAAAAGTTAGTTTTACATGAAAGTCAATATAGAAAGTAATTTTCATCACAGGAGGACAGTGTACTGCTGGAAAGCACAGTTTTACATGAAATGCAGTTAGGAATGTTGATTTCATTACAGGAGGCCTGTTTACTGCTGTACACTGCAGTTTCATGTGTTAGTGATCACAGATTGTAGATTTCATAACGGGAGGACTCTTTGCTGTTGGAATCTATAGTTTTACATGGTAGTCATCTCAGAATGTAGATTTTAGCACAGGACACCAGTTTAGTACTCGAATCTGCTGTTTTGCATGTTTGTGATCTCAGAATGTTGATTTCATCACTGGAGGCCAGTTTACTGCTATACACCACAGTTTCATGTGTTTAATGACCACAGATTGTAGATTTCATAAGGGGAGGACTGTTTATTGTTAGAATCCATAGTTTTAAATGAAATGCAGTTAGGAATGTTGATTTCATAAAAGGAGGCCTGTTTACTGCTTTACACCGCAGTTTCATGTGTTAGTGACAACGGATTGTACATTTCAGGAAGGGAGGCCTTTTTATGCTGGGAAAGTTAGTTTTACATGAAAGTCAATACAGAAAGTAGATTTCATTACAGGAGGACTGTTTACTGCTGTACACTGCAGTTTCATGTGTTAGTGATTACAGGTTGTAGATATCATAACGGGAGGACTGTTTACTGTTGGAAACCATAGTTTTACATGTTAGTGATCTCAAAATGTAGATTTTATCACAGGAAACCAGTTTAGTACTGGAATCTGTTGTTTCACATGTTTGTGATCTCAGAATGTTGATTTCCAAACAGGAGGCCTGTTTACTGCTGTACACCGCAGTTTCATGTGTTAGTGACAACGGATTGTACATTTCAGGCCTTTTTCTGCTGGGAAAGTTAGTTTTACATGAAAGTCAATATAGAAAGTAGATTTCACCACAGGAGGACAGTGTACTGCTGGAAAGCAGAGTTTTACATGAAATGCAGTTAGGAATGTTGATTTCGTTACAGGAGGCCAGTTTACTGCTGTACACCGCAGTTTCATGTGTTAGTGATCAATGATTGTACATTTCATTACAGGAGGACTGTTTACTGTTGGTATCCATAGTTTTACATGAGTTTCAGCTAAAAATGTAGATGTCATCACAGGAGGCCAGTTTGTTTCTGGAAACTGCAGTTTCACGTGTTATTGACAACAGAATGTAGATTTCAGGAAGGGAGGCCTGTTTATGCTGGAAAGTTAGTTTTACATGAAAGTCAATACAGAAAGTAGATTTCATCACAGGAGGACTGTTTACTGTTGGAAACCATAGTTTTACATGAAATGCAGTTAGGAATGTTGATTTCATCCCAGGAGGCCTGTTTACTGCTGTACACTGCAGTTTCATGTGTTAGTGATTACAGGTTGTAGATATCATAACGGGAGGACTGTTTACTGTTGGAAACCATAGTTTTACATGTTAGATTTTAGCACAGGACACCAGTTTAGTACTCGAATCTGCTGTTTTGCATGTTTGTGATCTCAGAATGTTGATTTCATCACTGGAGGCCAGTTTACTGCTATACACCACAGTTTCATGTGTTAATGACCACAGATTGTAGATTTCATAAGGGGAGGACTGTTTATTGTTGGAATCCATAGTTTTACATGAGTTTCAGCTAAAAATGTAGATGTCATCACAGGAGGCCAGTTTGTTTCAGGAAACTGCAGTTTCATGTGTTAGTGACAACGGATTGTACATTTCAGGAAGGGAGGCCTTTTTATGCTGGGAAAGTTAGTTTTACATGAAAGTCAATATAGAAAGTAGATTTCACCACAGGAGGACAGTGTACTGCTGGAAAGCACAGTTTTACATGAAATGCAGTTAGGAATGTTGATTTCATCACAGGAGGCCTGTTTACTGCTGTACACTGCAGTTTCATGTGTTAATGACCACAGATTGTAGATTTCATAAGGGGAGGACTGTTTATTGTTGGAATCCATAGTTTTACATGAGTGTCAGCTCAGAATGTAGATTTCATCACAGCAGGCCAGTTTACTGCTGTACACCACAGTTTCATGTGTTACTGACCACAGAATGTAGATTTCATAACGGGAGGACTGTTTACTGTTGGAAACCATAGTTTTACATGAAATGCAGTTAGGAATGTTGATTTCATCACAGGAGGCCTGTTTACAGCTGTACACCACAGTTTTATGTGTTAGTGATCACATACTGTAGATTTCATAACTGGAGGACTCTTTGCTGTTGGAATCTATAGTTTTACATGATAGTCATCTCAGAATGTAGATTTTAGCACAGGACACCAGTTTAGTACTCGAATCTGCTGTTTCGCATGTTTGTGATCTCAGAATGTTGATTTCATCACTGGAGGCCAGTTTACTGCTATACACCACAGTTTCATGTGTTAATGACCACAGATTGTAGATTTCATAAGGGGAGGACTGTTTATTGTTGGAATCCATATTTTTAAATGAAATGCAGTTAGGAATGTTGATTTCATCACAGGAGGCCTGTTTACTGCTGTACACCGCAGTTTCATGTGTTAGTGATCAATGATTGTACATTTCATTACAGGAGGACTGTTTACTGTTGGTATCCATAGTTTACATGAGTGTCAGCTCAGAATGTAGATTTCATCACAGCAGGCCAGTTTACTGCTGTACACCACAGTTTCATGTGTTAGTGACAACGGATTGTACATTTCAGGAAGGGAGGCCTTTTTATGCTGGGAAAGTTAGTTTTACATGAAAGTCAATATAGAAAGTAGATTTCACCACAGGAGGACAGTGTACTGCTGGAAAGCACAGTTTTACATGAAATGCAGTTAGGAATGTTGATTTCATTACAGGAGGCCTGTTTACTGCTGTACACTGCAGTTTCATGTCTTAGTGATTACAGATTGTAGATCTCATAACGGGAGGACTGTTTACTGTTGGAAACCATAGTTTTACATGAAATGCAGTTAGGAATGTTGATTTCATCCCAGGATGCCTGTTTACTGCTGTACACTGCAGTTTCATGTGTTAGTGATTACAGGTTGTAGATATCATAACGGGAGGACTGTTTACTGTTGGAAACCATAGTTTTACATGTTAGTGATCTCAAAATGTAGATTTTATCACAGGAAACCAGTTTAATACTGGAATCTGATGTTTCACATGTTTGTGATCTCAGAATGTTGATTTCCACACAGGAGGCCTGTTTACTGCTGTACACCGCGGTTTCATGTGTTAGTGACAACGGATTGTACATTTCAGGAAGGGAGGCCTTTTTATGCTGGTAAAGTTAGTTTTACATGAAAGTCAATATAGAAAGTAGATTTCACCACAGGAGGACAGTGTACTGCTGGAAAGCAGAGTTTTACATGAAATGCAGTTAGGAATGTTGATTTCATTACAGGAGGCCTGTTTACTGCTGTACACCGCAGTTTCATGTGTTAGTGATCAATGATTGTACATTTCATTACAGGAGGACTGTTTACTGTTGGTATCCATAGTTTTACATGAGTTTCAGCTAAAAATGTAGATTTCATCACAGGAGGCCAGTTTGTTGCTGGAAACTGCAGTTTCACGTGTTATTGACAACAGAATGTAGATTGCAGGAAGGGAGGCCTGTTTATGCTGGAAAAGTTAGTTTTACATGAAAGTCAATATAGAAAGTAATTTTCATCACAGGAGGACAGTGTACTGCTGGAAAGCACAGTTTTACATGAAATGCAGTTAGGAATGTTGATTTCATTACAGGAGGCCTGTTTACTGCTGTACACTGCAGTTTCATGTGTTAGTGATCACAGATTGTAGATTTCATAACGGGAGGACTCTTTGCTGTTGGAATCTATAGTTTTACATGGTAGTCATCTCAGAATGTAGATTTTAGCACAGGACACCAGTTTAGTACTCGAATCTGCTGTTTTGCATGTTTGTGATCTCAGAATGTTGATTTCATCACTGGAGGCCAGTTTACTGCTATACACCACAGTTTCATGTGTTTAATGACCACAGATTGTAGATTTCATAAGGGGAGGACTGTTTATTGTTAGAATCCATAGTTTTAAATGAAATGCAGTTAGGAATGTTGATTTCATAAAAGGAGGCCTGTTTACTGCTTTACACCGCAGTTTCATGTGTTAGTGACAACGGATTGTACATTTCAGGAAGGGAGGCCTTTTTATGCTGGGAAAGTTAGTTTTACATGAAAGTCAATACAGAAAGTAGATTTCATTACAGGAGGACTGTTTACTGCTGTACACTGCAGTTTCATGTGTTAGTGATTACAGGTTGTAGATATCATAACGGGAGGACTGTTTACTGTTGGAAACCATAGTTTTACATGTTAGTGATCTCAAAATGTAGATTTTATCACAGGAAACCAGTTTAGTACTGGAATCTGTTGTTTCACATGTTTGTGATCTCAGAATGTTGATTTCCAAACAGGAGGCCTGTTTACTGCTGTACACCGCAGTTTCATGTGTTAGTGACAACGGATTGTACATTTCAGGCCTTTTTCTGCTGGGAAAGTTAGTTTTACATGAAAGTCAATATAGAAAGTAGATTTCACCACAGGAGGACAGTGTACTGCTGGAAAGCAGAGTTTTACATGAAATGCAGTTAGGAATGTTGATTTCGTTACAGGAGGCCAGTTTACTGCTGTACACCGCAGTTTCATGTGTTAGTGATCAATGATTGTACATTTCATTACAGGAGGACTGTTTACTGTTGGTATCCATAGTTTTACATGAGTTTCAGCTAAAAATGTAGATGTCATCACAGGAGGCCAGTTTGTTTCTGGAAACTGCAGTTTCACGTGTTATTGACAACAGAATGTAGATTTCAGGAAGGGAGGCCTGTTTATGCTGGAAAGTTAGTTTTACATGAAAGTCAATACAGAAAGTAGATTTCATCACAGGAGGACTGTTTACTGTTGGAAACCATAGTTTTACATGAAATGCAGTTAGGAATGTTGATTTCATCCCAGGAGGCCTGTTTACTGCTGTACACTGCAGTTTCATGTGTTAGTGATTACAGGTTGTAGATATCATAACGGGAGGACTGTTTACTGTTGGAAACCATAGTTTTACATGTTAGATTTTAGCACAGGACACCAGTTTAGTACTCGAATCTGCTGTTTTGCATGTTTGTGATCTCAGAATGTTGATTTCATCACTGGAGGCCAGTTTACTGCTATACACCACAGTTTCATGTGTTAATGACCACAGATTGTAGATTTCATAAGGGGAGGACTGTTTATTGTTGGAATCCATAGTTTTACATGAGTTTCAGCTAAAAATGTAGATGTCATCACAGGAGGCCAGTTTGTTTCAGGAAACTGCAGTTTCATGTGTTAGTGACAACGGATTGTACATTTCAGGAAGGGAGGCCTTTTTATGCTGGGAAAGTTAGTTTTACATGAAAGTCAATATAGAAAGTAGATTTCACCACAGGAGGACAGTGTACTGCTGGAAAGCACAGTTTTACATGAAATGCAGTTAGGAATGTTGATTTCATCACAGGAGGCCTGTTTACTGCTGTACACTGCAGTTTCATGTGTTAATGACCACAGATTGTAGATTTCATAAGGGGAGGACTGTTTATTGTTGGAATCCATAGTTTTACATGAGTGTCAGCTCAGAATGTAGATTTCATCACAGCAGGCCAGTTTACTGCTGTACACCACAGTTTCATGTGTTACTGACCACAGAATGTAGATTTCATAACGGGAGGACTGTTTACTGTTGGAAACCATAGTTTTACATGAAATGCAGTTAGGAATGTTGATTTCATCACAGGAGGCCTGTTTACAGCTGTACACCACAGTTTTATGTGTTAGTGATCACATACTGTAGATTTCATAACTGGAGGACTCTTTGCTGTTGGAATCTATAGTTTTACATGATAGTCATCTCAGAATGTAGATTTTAGCACAGGACACCAGTTTAGTACTCGAATCTGCTGTTTCGCATGTTTGTGATCTCAGAATGTTGATTTCATCACTGGAGGCCAGTTTACTGCTATACACCACAGTTTCATGTGTTAATGACCACAGATTGTAGATTTCATAAGGGGAGGACTGTTTATTGTTGGAATCCATATTTTTAAATGAAATGCAGTTAGGAATGTTGATTTCATCACAGGAGGCCTGTTTACTGCTGTACACCGCAGTTTCATGTGTTAGTGATCAATGATTGTACATTTCATTACAGGAGGACTGTTTACTGTTGGTATCCATAGTTTACATGAGTGTCAGCTCAGAATGTAGATTTCATCACAGCAGGCCAGTTTACTGCTGTACACCACAGTTTCATGTGTTAGTGACAACGGATTGTACATTTCAGGAAGGGAGGCCTTTTTATGCTGGGAAAGTTAGTTTTACATGAAAGTCAATATAGAAAGTAGATTTCACCACAGGAGGACAGTGTACTGCTGGAAAGCACAGTTTTACATGAAATGCAGTTAGGAATGTTGATTTCATTGCAGGAGGCCTGTTTACTGCTGTACACTGCAGTTTCATGTCTTAGTGATTACAGATTGTAGATCTCATAACGGGAGGACTGTTTACTGTTGGAAACCATAGTTTTACATGAAATGCAGTTAGGAATGTTGATTTCATCCCAGGATGCCTGTTTACTGCTGTACACTGCAGTTTCATGTGTTAGTGATTACAGGTTGTAGATATCATAACGGGAGGACTGTTTACTGTTGGAAACCATAGTTTTACATGTTAGTGATCTCAAAATGTAGATTTTATCACAGGAAACCAGTTTAATACTGGAATCTGATGTTTCACATGTTTGTGATCTCAGAATGTTGATTTCCACACAGGAGGCCTGTTTACTGCTGTACACCGCGGTTTCATGTGTTAGTGACAACGGATTGTACATTTCAGGAAGGGAGGCCTTTTTATGCTGGTAAAGTTAGTTTTACATGAAAGTCAATATAGAAAGTAGATTTCACCACAGGAGGACAGTGTACTGCTGGAAAGCAGAGTTTTACATGAAATGCAGTTAGGAATGTTGATTTCATTACAGGAGGCCTGTTTACTGCTGTACACCGCAGTTTCATGTGTTAGTGATCAATGATTGTACATTTCATTACAGGAGGACTGTTTACTGTTGGTATCCATAGTTTTACATGAGTTTCAGCTAAAAATGTAGATTTCATCACAGGAGGCCAGTTTGTTGCTGGAAACTGCAGTTTCACGTGTTATTGACAACAGAATGTAGATTTCAGGAAGGGAGGCCTGTTTATGCTGGAAAAGTTAGTTTTACATGAAAGTCAATACAGAAACTAGATTTCATCACAGGAGGACAGTGGCCTGCTGGAAAGCACAGTTTTACATGAAATGCAGTTAGGAATGTTGATTTCATTACAGGAGGCCTGTTTACTGCTGTACACCGCAGTTTCATGTGTTAGTGATCAATGATTGTACATTTCATTACAGGAGGACTGTTTACTGTTGGTATCCATAGTTTTACATGTTAGTGATCTCAAAATGTAGATTTTATCACAGGAAACCAGTTTAGTACTGGAATCTGCTGTTTCACATGTTTGTGATCTCAGAATGTTGATTTCATCACTGGAGGCCAGTTTACTGCTGTACACCACAGTTTCATGTGTTAATGACCACAGATTGTAGATTTCATCAGGGGAGGACTGTTTATTGTTGGAATCCATAGTTTTACTTGAGTGTCAGCTCAGAATGTATATTTCATCACAGGAGGCCAGTTTACTGCTGTGCGCCACAGTTTCATGTGTTACTGACCACAGAATGTAGATTTCATAACGGGAGGACTGTTTACTGTTGGAAACCATAGTTTTACATGAAATGCAGTTTGGAATGTTGATTTCATCCCAGGAGGCCTGTTTACTGCTGTACACTGCAGTTTCATGTGTTAATGACCACAGATTGTAGATTTCATAAGGGGAGGACTGTTTATTGTTGGAATCCATAGTTTTACATGAGTGTCAGCTCAGAATGTAGATTTCACCACAGGAGGATAGTGTACTGCTGGAAAGCAGAATTTTACATGAAATGCAGTTAGGTATGTTGATTTCATTACAGGAGGCCGGTGTACTGCTGAACACTGCAATTTCATGTGTTAGTGATTACAGATTGTAGATTTCATAACGGGAGGAGTATTTACTGTTGGAATCCATAGTTTTACATGTTAGTGATATCAGAATGTAGATTTTATAACAGGACACCAGTTTAGTATTGGAATCTGTTGTTTCACATGTTTGTGATATCAGAATGTTGATCTCTACGCAGGAGGCCTTTTTGTTGTTGTACACCGCACCGCAGTGTCATGTGTTAGTGATCAATGATTGTACATTTCATTACAGGAGGACTGTTTACTGTTGGTATCCATAGTTTTACATGAGTTTCAGCTAAAAATGTAGATTTAATCACAGGAGGCCAGTTTGTTGCTGGAAACTGCAGTTTCACGTGTTATTGACAACAGAATGTAGATTTCAGGAAGGGAGGCCTGTTTATGCTGGAAAAGTTAGTTTTACATGAAAGTCAATACAGAAAGTAGATTTCATCACAGGAGGACAGTGTACTGCTGGAAAGCACAGTTTTACATGAAATGCAGTTAGGAATGTTGATTTCATCACAGGAGGCCTGTTTACTGCTGTACACTGCAGTTTCATGTGTTAGTGATCAATCATTGTACATTTCATAACAGGAGGACTATTTACTGTTGGATTCCATAGGTTTACATGTTAGTGATCACAGAATGTAGATTTTATTACAGGAAACCAGTTCAGTACTAGAATCTGCTGTTTCACATGTTTGTGATCTCAGAATGTTGATTTCATTACAGGAGGCCTGTTTATTGCTGTACACTGCAGTTTCATGTGTTAGTGACCACAGAGTGTAGATTTCATAACAGGAGGAGTGTTTACTATTGGAATCCATAGTTTTACATGTTAGTGATATCAGAATGTAGATTTTATCACAGGACACCAGTTTAGTATTTGAATCTGTTGGTTCACATGTTTGTCATATCAGAATGTTGATTTCTACGCAGGCGGCCTGTTTATTGTTGTACACCGCAGTTTCATGTGTTAGTGATCAATGATTGTACATTTCATAACGGGAGGACTATTTACTGTTGGAAACCATAGTTTTTAATGAAATGCAGTTAGGAATGTTGATTTCATCACAGGAGGCCTGTTTACTGCTGTACACCGCAGTTTCATGTGTTAGTGAACAATGATTGTACATTTCATTACAGGAGGACTGTTTACTGTTGATATCCATAGTTTTACATGAGTTTCAGCTAAAAATGTAGATTTCATCACAGGAGGGCAGTTTGTTGCTGGAAACTGCAGTTTCACGTGTTATTGACAACAGAATGTAGATTTCAGGAAGGGAGGCCTGTTTATGCTGGAAAAGTTAGTTTTACATGAAAGTCAATATAGAAAGTAGATTTCACCACAGGAGGACAGTGTACTGCTGGAAAGCAGAGTTTTACATGAAATGCAGTTAGGAATGTTGATTTCATTACAGGAGGCCTGTTTACTGCTGTACACTGCAGTTTCTTGTGTTAGTGATTACAGATTGTAGATATCATCAGGGGAGGACTGTTTATTGTTGGAATCCATAGTTTTACTTGAGTGTCAGCTCAGAATGTAGATTTCATCACAGGAGGCCAGTTTACTGCTGTGCGCCACAGTTTCATGTGTTACTGACCACAGAATGTAGATTTCATAACGGGAGGACTGTTTACTGTTGGAAACCATAGTTTTACATGAAATGCAGTTAGGAATGTTGATTTCATCACAGGAGGCCTGTTTACAGCTGTACACCACAGTTTTATGTGTTAGTGATCACATACTGTAGATTTCATAACGGGAGGACTCTTTGCTGTTGGAATCTATAGTTTTACATGATAGTCATCTCAGAATGTAGATTTTAGCACAGGACACCAGTTTAGTACTCGAATCTGCTGTTTCGCATGTTTGTGATCTCAGAATGTTGATTTCATCACTGGAGGCCAGTTTACTGCTATACACCACAGTTTCATGTGTTAATGACCACAGATTGTAGATTTCATAAGGGGAGGACTGTTTATTGTTGGAATCCATATTTTTAAATGAAATGCAGTTAGGAATGTTGATTTCATCACAGGAGGCCTGTTTACTGCTGTACACCGCAGTTTCATGTGTTAGTGATCAATGATTGTACATTTCATTACAGGAGGACTGTTTACTGTTGGTATCCATAGTTTTACATGAGTGTCAGCTCAGAATGTAGATTTCATCACAGCAGGCCAGTTTACTGCTGTACACCACAGTTTCATGTGTTAGTGACAACGGATTGTACATTTCAGGAAGGGAGGCCTTTTTATGCTGGGAAAGTTAGTTTTACATGAAAGTCAATATAGAAAGTAGATTTCACCACAGGAGGACAGTGTACTGCTGGAAAGCACAGTTTTACATGAAATGCAGTTAGGAATGTTGATTTCATTACAGGAGGCCTGTTTACTGCTGTACACTGCAGTTTCATGTCTTAGTGATTACAGATTGTAGATCTCATAACGGGAGGACTGTTTACTGTTGGAAACCATAGTTTTACATGAAATGCAGTTAGGAATGTTGATTTCATCCCAGGATGCCTGTTTACTGCTGTACACTGCAGTTTCATGTGTTAGTGATTACAGGTTGTAGATATCATCAGGGGAGGACTGTTTATTGTTGGAATCCATAGTTTTACATGTTAGTGATCTCAAAATGTAGATTTTATCACAGGAAACCAGTTTAGTACTGGAATCTGATGTTTCACATGTTTGTGATCTCAGAATGTTGATTTCCACACAGGAGGCCTGTTTACTGCTGTACACCGCAGTTTCATGTGTTAGTGACAACGGATTGTACATTTCAGGAAGGGAGGCCTTTTTATGCTGGGAAAGTTAGTTTTACATGAAAGTCAGTATAGAAAGTAGATTTCACCACAGGAGGACAGTGTACTGCTGGAAAGCACAGTTCTACATGAAATGCAGTTAGGAATGTTGATTTCATTACAGGAGGCCTGTTTACTGCTGTACACTGCAGTTTCATGTGTTAATGACCACAGATTGTAGATTTCATAAGGGGAGGACTGTTTATTGTTGGAATCCATAGTTTTACATGAGTGTCAGCTCAGAATGTAGATTTCATCACAGAAGGCCAGTTTACTGCTGTACACCACAGTTTCATGTGTTACTGACCACAGAATGTAGATTTCATAACGGGAGGACTGTTTACTGTTGGAAACCATAGTTTTACATGAAATGCAGTTTGGAATGTTGATTTCATCACAGGAGGCCTGTTTACTGCTGTACACTGCCGTTTCATGTGTTACTGACCACAGAATGTAGATTTCATAACGGGAGGACTGTTTACTGTTGGAAACCATAGTTTTACATGAAATGCAGTTTGGAATGTTGATTTCATCACAGGAGGCCTGTTTACTGCTGTACACTGCAGTTTCATGTGTTAGTGATTACAGATTGTAGATATCATAACGGGAGGACTGTTTACTGTTGGAAACCATAGTTTTACATGAAATGCAGTTAGGAATGTTGATTTCATCACAGGGGGCCTGTTTACAGCTGTACACTGCAGTTTTATGTGTTAGTGATCACATATTGTAGATTTCATAACGGGAGGACTCTTTGCTGTTGGAATCTATAGTTTTACATGGTAGTCATTTCAGAATGTAGATTTTAGCACAGGACACTAGTTTAGTACTCGAATCTGCTGTTTTGCATGTTTGTGATCTCAGAATGTTGATTTCATCACTGGAGGCCAGTTTACTGCTATACACCACAGTTTCATGTGTTAATGACCACAGATTGTAGATTTCATAAGGGGAGGACTGTTTATTTTTAGAATCCATAGTTTTAAATGAAATGCAGTTAGGAATGTTGATTTCATCACAGCAGGCCAGTTTACTGCTGTACACCACAGTTTCATGTGTTAGTGACCACAGAGTGTAGATTTCATAACAGGAGGAGTGTTTACTATTGGAATCCATAGTTTTACATGTTAGTGATATCAGAATGTAGATTTTATCACAGGACACCAGTTTAGTATTTGAATCTGTTGGTTCACATGTTTGTGATATCAGAATGTTGATTTCTACGCAGGCGGCCTGTTTATTGTTGTACACCGCAGTTTCATGTGTTAGTGATCAATGATTGTACATTTCATAACGGGAGGACTATTTACTGTTGGAAACCATAGTTTTAAATGAAATGCAGTTAGGAATGTTGATTTCATCACAGGAGGCCTGTTTACTGCTGTACACCGCAGTTTCATGTGTTAGTGAACAATGATTGTACATTTCATTACAGGAGGACTGTTTACTGTTGATATCCATAGTTTTACATGAGTTTCAGCTAAAAATGTAGATTTCATCACAGGAGGCCAGTTTGTTGCTGGAAACTGCAGTTTCACGTGTTATTGACAACAGAATGTAGATTGCAGGAAGGGAGGCCTGTTTATGCTGGAAAAGTTAGTTTTACATGAAAGTCAATATAGAAAGTAATTTTCATCACAGGAGGACAGTGTACTGCTGGAAAGCACAGTTTTACATGAAATGCAGTTAGGAATGTTGATTTCATTACAGGAGGCCTGTTTACTGCTGTACACTGCAGTTTCATGTGTTAGTGATCACAGATTGTAGATTTCATAACGGGAGGACTCTTTGCTGTTGGAATCTATAGTTTTACATGGTAGTCATCTCAGAATGTAGATTTTAGCACAGGACACCAGTTTAGTACTCGAATCTGCTGTTTTGCATGTTTGTGATCTCAGAATGTTGATTTCATCACTGGAGGCCAGTTTACTGCTATACACCACAGTTTCATGTGTTTAATGACCACAGATTGTAGATTTCATAAGGGGAGGACTGTTTATTGTTAGAATCCATAGTTTTAAATGAAATGCAGTTAGGAATGTTGATTTCATAAAAGGAGGCCTGTTTACTGCTTTACACCGCAGTTTCATGTGTTAGTGACAACGGATTGTACATTTCAGGAAGGGAGGCCTTTTTATGCTGGGAAAGTTAGTTTTACATGAAAGTCAATATAGAAAGTAGATTTCACCACAGGAGGACAGTGAACTGCTGGAAAGCAGAGTTTTACATGAAATGCAGTTAGGAATGTTGATTTCATTACAGGAGGCCTGTTTACTGCTGTACACTGCAGTTTCATGTGTTAATGACCACAGATTGTAGATTTCATAAGGGGAGGACTGTTTATTGTTGGAATCCATAGTTTTACATGAGTGTCAGCTCAGAATGTAGATTTCATCACAGCAAGCCAGTTTACTGCTGTACACCACAGTTTCATGTGTTACTGACCACAGAATGTAGATTTCGTAACGGGAGGACTGTTTACTGTTGGAAACCATGGATTTACATGAGATTCAGCTAAAAATGTAGATTTCATCACAGGAAGCCAGTTTGTTGCTGGAAACTGCAGTTTCACGTGTTATTGACAACAGAATGTAGATTGCAGGAAGGGAGGCCTGTTTATGCTGGAAAAGTTAGTTTTACATGAAAGTCAATACAGAAAGTAGATTTCATCACAGGAGGACAGTGTACTGCTGGAAAGCACAGTTTTACATGAAATGCAGTTAGGAATGTTGATTTCGTTACAGGAGGCCTGTTTACTGCTGTACACTGCAGTTTCATGTGTTAGTGATTACAGATTGTAGATATCATAACGGGAGGACTGTTTACTGTTGGAAACCATAGTTTTACATGAAATGCAGTTAGGAATGTTGATTTCATCACAGGAGGCCTGTTTACAGCTGTACACCGCAGTTTTATGTGTTAGTGATCACATATTGTAGATTTCATAACGGGAGGACTCTTTGCTGTTGGAATCTATAGTTTTACATGGTAGTCATTTCAGAATGTAGATTTTAGCACAGAACACCAGTTTAGTACTCGAATCTGCTGTTTTGCATGTTTGTGATCTCAGAATGTTGATTTCATCACTGGAGGCCAGTTTACTGCTATACACCACAGTTTCATGTGTTAATGACCACAGATTGTAGATTTCATAAGGGGAGGACTGTTTATTGTTGGAATCCATAGTTTTAAATGAAATGCAGTTAGGAATGTTGATTTCATTACAGGAGGCCTGTTTACTGCTGTACACCGCAGTTTCATGTGTTAGTGACAACGGATTGTATATTTCAGGAAGGGAGGCCTTTTTATGCTGGGAAAGTTAGTTTTACATGAAAGTCAACATAGAAAGTAGATTTCACCACAGGAGGACAGTGTACTGCTGGAAAGCAGAGTTTTACATGAAATGCAGTTAGGAATGTTGATTTCATTACAGGAGGCCTGTTTACTGCTGTACACTGCAGTTTCATGTGTTAATGACCACAGATTGTAGATTTCATAAGGGGAGGACTGTTTATTGTTGGAATCCATAGTTTTACATGAGTGTCAGCTCAGAATGTAGATTTCATCACAGCAAGCCAGTTTACTGCTGTACACCACAGTTTCATGTGTTACTGACCACAGAATGTAGATTTCGTAACGGGAGCACTGTTTACTGTTGGAAACCATGGTTTTACATGAGATTCAGCTAAAAATGTAGATTTCATCACAGGAAGCCAGTTTGTTGCTGGAAACTGCAGTTTCACGTGTTATTGACAACAGAATGTAGATTTCAGGAAGGGAGGCCTGTTTATGCTGGAAAAGTTAGTTTTACATGAAAGTCAATACAGAAAGTAGATTTCATCACAGGAGGACAGTGTACTGCTGGAAAGCACAGTTTTACATGAAATGCAGTTAGGAATGTTGATTTCGTTACAGGAGGCCTGTTTACTGCTGTACACTGCAGTTTCATGTCTTAGTGATTACAGATTGTAGATATCATAACGGGAGGACTGTTTACTGTTGGAAACCATAGTTTTACATGAAATGCATTTAGGAATGTTGATTTCATCCCAGGAGGCCTGTTTACTGCTGTACACTGCAGTTTCATGTGTTAGTGATTACAGGTTGTACATTTCATTACAGGAGGACTGTTTACTGTTGGTATCCATAGTTTTACATGTTAGTGATCTCAAAATGTAGATTTTTTCACAGGAAACCAGTTTAGTACTGGAATCTGATGTTTCACATGTTTGTGATCTCAGAATGTTGATTTCCAAACAGGAGGCCTGTTTACTGCTGTACACCGCAGTTTCATGTGTTAGTGACAACGGATTGTACATTTCAGGCCTTTTTATGCTGGGAAAGTTAGTTTTACATGAAAGTCAATATAGAAAGTAGATTTCACCACAGGAGGACAGTGTACTGCTGGAAAGCAGAGTTTTACATGAAATGCAGTTAGGAATGTTGATTTCGTTACAGGAGGCCTGTTTACTACTGTACACTGCAGTTTCATGTGTTAATGACCACAGATTGTAGATTTCATAAGGGGAGGACTGTTTATTGTTGGAATCCATAGTTTTACATGAGTGTCAGCTCAGAATGTATATTTTAGCACAGGACACCAGTTTACTACTCGAATCTGCTGTTTCACATGTTTGTGATCTCAGAATGTTGATTTCATCACTGGAGGCCAGTTTGCTGCTGTGCGCCACAGTTTCATGTGTTAATTACCACAGATTGTAGATTTCATCAGGGGAGGACTGTTTATTGTTGGAATCCATAGTTTTACTTGAGTGTCAGCTCAGAATGTAGATTTTATCACAGGAGGCCAGTTTACTGCTGTGCGCCACAGTTTCATGTGTTACTGACCACAAAATGTAGATTTCATAACGGGAGGACTGTTTACTGTTGGAAACCATAGTTTTACATGAAATGCAGTTTGGAATGTTGATTTCATCACAGGAGGCCTGTTTACTGCTGTACACTGCAGTTTCATGTGTTAGTGATTACAGATTGTAGATATCATAACGGGAGTACTGTTTACTGTTGGAAACCATAGTTTTACATGAAATGCAGTTAGGAATGTTGATTTCATCACAGGAGGCCTGTTTACAGCTGTACACCGCAGTTTTATGTGTTAGTGATCACATATTGTAGATTTCATAACGGGAGGACTCTTTGCTGTTGGAATCTATAGTTTTACATGGTAGTCATCTCAGAATGTAGATTTTAGCACAGGACACCAGTTTAGTACTCGAATCTGCTGTTTTGCATGTTTGTGATCTCAGAATGTTGATTTCATCACTGGAGGCCAGTTTACTGCTATACACCACAGTTTCATGTGTTAATGACCACAGATTGTAGATTTCATAAGGGGAGGACTGTTTATTGTTGGAATCCATAGTTTTAAATGAAATGCAGTTAGGAATGTTGATTTCATCACAGAAGGCCTGTTTACTGCTGTACACCGCAGTTTCATGTGTTAGTGATCAATGATTGTACATTTCACTACAGGAGGACTGTTTACTGTTGGTATCCATAGTTTTACATGAGTTTCAGCTAAAAATGTAGATGTCATCACAGGAGGCCAGTTTGTTTCTGGAAACTGCAGTTTCACGTGTTATTGACAACAGAATGTAGATTTCAGGAAGGGAGGCCTGTTTATGCTGGAAAAGTTAGTTTTACATGAAAGTCAATACAGAAAGTAGATTTCATCACAGGAGGACTGTTTACTGTTGGAAACCATAGTTTTACATGAAATGCAGTTAGGAATGTTGATTTCATCCCAGGAGGCCTGTTTACTGCTGTACACTGCAGTTTCATGTGTTAGTGATTACAGGTTGTAGATATCATAACGGGAGGACTGTTTACTGTTGGTATCCATAGTTTTACATGTTAGTGATCTCAAAATGTAGATTTTATCACAGGAAACCAGTTTAGTACTGGAATCTGATGTTTCACATGTTTGTGATCTCAGAATGTTGATTTCCACACAGGAGGCCTTTTTACTGCTGTACACCGCAGTTTCATGTGTTAGTGACAACAGAATGTAGATTGCAGGAAGGGAGGCCTGTTTATGCTGGAAAAGTTAGTTTTACATGAAAGTCATTATAGAAAGTAATTTTCATCACAGGAGGACAGTGTACTGCTGGAAAGCACAGTTTTACATGAAATGCAGTTAGGAATGTTGATTTCGTTATAGGAGGCCTGTTTACTGCTGTACACTGCAGTTTCATATGTTAATGACCACAGATTGTAGATTTCATAAGGGGAGGACTGTTTATTGTTGGAATCCATAGTTTTACATGAGTGTCAGCTCAGAATGTAGATTTCATCACAGCAGGCCAGTTTACTGCTGTACACCACAGTTTCATGTGTTACTGACCACAGAATGTAGATTTCATAACGGGAGGACTGTTTACTGTTGGAAACCATGGTTTTACATGAGATTCAGCTAAAAATGTAGATTTCATCACAGGAAGCCAGTTTGTTGCTGGAAACTGCAGTTTCACGTGTTATTGACAACAGAATGTAGATTGCAGGAAGGGAGGCCTGTTTATGCTGGAAAAGTTAGTTTTACATGAAAGTCAATACAGAAAGTAGATTTCATCACAGGAGGACAGTGTACTGCTGGAAAGCACAGTTTTACATGAAATGTAGTTAGGAATGTTGATTTCGTTACAGGAGGCCTGTTTACTGCTGTACACTGCAGTTTCATGTGTTAGTGATTACAGATTGTAGATATCATAACGGGAGGACTGTTTACTGTTGGAAACCATAGTTTTACATGAAATGCAGTTAGGAATGTTGATTTCATCACAGGAGGCCTGTTTACAGCTGTACACCGCAGTTTTATGTGTTAGTGATCACATATTGTAGATTTCATAACGGGAGGACTCTTTGCTGTTGGAATCTATAGTTTTACATGGTAGTCATTTCAGAATGTAGATTTTAGCACAGAACACCAGTTTAGTACTCGAATCTGCTGTTTTGCATGTTTGTGATCTCAGAATGTTGATTTCATCACTGGAGGCCAGTTTACTGCTATACACCACAGTTTCATGTGTTAATGACCACAGATTGTAGATTTCATAAGGGGAGGACTGTTTATTGTTGGAATCCATAGTTTTAAATGAAATGCAGTTAGGAATGTTGATTTCATTACAGGAGGCCTGTTTACTGCTGTACACCGCAGTTTCATGTGTTAGTGACAACGGATTGTATATTTCAGGAAGGGAGGCCTTTTTATGCTGGGAAAGTTAGTTTTACATGAAAGTCAACATAGAAAGTAGATTTCACCACAGGAGGACAGTGTACTGCTGGAAAGCAGAGTTTTACATGAAATGCAGTTAGGAATGTTGATTTCATTACAGGAGGCCTGTTTACTGCTGTACACTGCAGTTTCATGTGTTAATGACCACAGATTGTAGATTTCATAAGGGGAGGACTGTTTATTGTTGGAATCCATAGTTTTACATGAGTGTCAGCTCAGAATGTAGATTTCATCACAGCAAGCCAGTTTACTGCTGTACACCACAGTTTCATGTGTTACTGACCACAGAATGTAGATTTCGTAACGGGAGGACTGTTTACTGTTGGAAACCATGGTTTTACATGAGATTCAGCTAAAAATGTAGATTTCATCACAGGAAGCCAGTTTGTTGCTGGAAACTGCAGTTTCACGTGTTATTGACAACAGAATGTAGATTTCAGGAAGGGAGGCCTGTTTATGCTGGAAAAGTTAGTTTTACATGAAAGTCAATACAGAAAGTAGATTTCATCACAGGAGGACAGTGTACTGCTGGAAAGCACAGTTTTACATGAAATGCAGTTAGGAATGTTGATTTCGTTACAGGAGGCCTGTTTACTGCTGTACACTGCAGTTTCATGTCTTAGTGATTACAGATTGTAGATATCATAACGGGAGGACTGTTTACTGTTGGAAACCATAGTTTTACATGAAATGCATTTAGGAATGTTGATTTCATCCCAGGAGGCCTGTTTACTGCTGTACACTGCAGTTTCATGTGTTAGTGATTACAGGTTGTACATTTCATTACAGGAGGACTGTTTACTGTTGGTATCCATAGTTTTACATGTTAGTGATCTCAAAATGTAGATTTTTTCACAGGAAACCAGTTTAGTACTGGAATCTGATGTTTCACATGTTTGTGATCTCAGAATGTTGATTTCCAAACAGGAGGCCTGTTTACTGCTGTACACCGCAGTTTCATGTGTTAGTGACAACGGATTGTACATTTCAGGCCTTTTTATGCTGGGAAAGTTAGTTTTACATGAAAGTCAATATAGAAAGTAGATTTCACCACAGGAGGACAGTGTACTGCTGGAAAGCAGAGTTTTACATGAAATGCAGTTAGGAATGTTGATTTCGTTACAGGAGGCCTGTTTACTACTGTACACTGCAGTTTCATGTGTTAATGACCACAGATTGTAGATTTCATAAGGGGAGGACTGTTTATTGTTGGAATCCATAGTTTTACATGAGTGTCAGCTCAGAATGTATATTTTAGCACAGGACACCAGTTTACTACTCGAATCTGCTGTTTCACATGTTTGTGATCTCAGAATGTTGATTTCATCACTGGAGGCCAGTTTGCTGCTGTGCGCCACAGTTTCATGTGTTACTGACCACAGAATGTAGATTTCATAACGGGAGGACTGTTTACTGTTGGAAACCATAGTTTTACATGAAATGCAGTTTGGAATGTTGATTTCATCACAGGAGGCCTGTTTACTGCTGTACACTGCAGTTTCATGTGTTAGTGATTACAGATTGTAGATATCATAACGGGAGGACTGTTTACTGTTGGAAACCATAGTTTTACATGAAATGCAGTTAGGAATGTTGATTTCATCACAGGAGGCCTGTTTACAGCTGTACACCGCAGTTTTATGTGTTAGTGATCACATATTGTAGATTTCATAACGGGAGGACTCTTTGCTGTTGGAATCTATAGTTTTACATGTTAGTGATCTCAGAATGTAGATTTTAGCACAGGACACCAGTTTAGTACTCGAATCTGCTGTTTTGCATGTTTTTGATCTCAGAATGTTGATTTCATCACTGGAGGCCAGTTTACTGCTATACACCACAGTTTCATGTGTTAATTACCACAGATTGTAGATTTCATAAGGGGAGGACTGTTTATTGTTGGAATCCATAGTTTTACATGTCAGCTCAGAATGTAGATTTCACCACAGGAGGATAGTGTACTGCTGGAAAGCAGAATTTTACATGAAATGCAGTTAGGTATGTTGATTTCATTACAAGAGGCCGGTTTACTGCTGAACACTGCAATTTCATGTGTTAGTGATCACAGATTGTACATTTCATTACAGGAGGACTGTGTTGGTATCCATAGTTTTACATGTTAATGATCTCAAAATGTAGATTTTATCACAGGAAACCAGTTTAGTACTGGAATCTGATGTTTCACATGTTTGTGATCTCAGAATGTTGATTTCCACACAGGAGGCCTGTTTACTGCTGTACACCGCAGTTTCATGTGTTAGTGACAACGGATTGTACATTTCAGGAAGGGAGGCCTTTTTATGCTGGGAAAGTTAGTTTTACATGAAAGTCAATATAGAAAGTAGATTTCACCACAGGAGGACAGTGTACTGCTGGAAAGCAGAGTTTTACATGAAATGCAGTTAGGTATGTTGATTTCATTACAGGAGGCCGGTTTACTGCTGAACACTGCAATTTCATGTGTTAGTGATCACAGATTGTAGATGTCATAACGGGAGGAGTGTTTACTGTTGGAATCCATAGTTTTACATGTTAGTGATATCAGAATGTAGATTTTATCACAGGACACCAGTTTAGTGTTGGAATCTGTTGTTTCACATGTTTGTCATATCAGAATGTTGATTTCTACGCAGGAGGCCTGTTTATTGTTGTACACCGCAGTTTCATGTGTTAGTGATCAATGATTGTACATTTCATAACGGGAGGACTATTTACTGTTGGAAACCATAGTTTTAAATGAAATGCAGTTAGGAATGTTGATTTCATCCCAGGATGCGTGTTTACTGCTGTACACTGCAGTTTCATGTGTTAGTGATTACAGGTTGTAGATATCATAACGGGAGGACTGTTTACTGTTGGAAACCATAGTTTTACATGTTAGTGATCTCAAAATGTAGATTTTATCACAGGAAACCAGTTTAGTACTGGAATCTGATGTTTCACATGTTTGTGATCTCAGAATGTTGATTTCCACACAGGAGGCCTGTTTACTGCTGTACACCGCAGTTTCATGTGTTAGTGACAACGGATTGTACATTTCAGGAAGGGAGGCCTTTTTATGCTGGTAAAGTTAGTTTTACATGAAAGTCAATATAGAAAGTAGATTTCACCACAGGAGGACAGTGTACTGCTGGAAAGCAGAGTTTTACATGAAATGCAGTTAGGAATGTTGATTTCATTACAGGAGGCCTGTTTACTGCTGTACACTGCAGTTTCATGTGTTAATGACCACAGATTGTAGATTTCATAAGGGGAGGACTGTTTATTGTTGGAATCCATAGTTTTACATGAGTGTCAGCTCAGAATGTAGATTTCATCACAGCAGGCCAGTTTACTGCTGTACACCACAGTTTCATGTGTTACTGACCACAGAATGTAGATTTCATAACGGGAGGACTGTTTACTGTTGGAAACCATAGTTTTACATGAAATGCAGTTTGGAATGTTGATTTCATCACTGGAGGCCTGTTTACTGCTGTACACTGCAGTTTCATGTGCTAGTGATTACAGATTGTAGATATCATAACGGGAGGACTCTTTGCTGTTGGAATATAGTTTTACATGTTAGTGATCTCAGAATGTATATTTTAGCACAGGACACCAGTTTACTACTCGAATCTGCTGTTTCACATGTTTGTGATCTCAGAATGTTGATTTCATCACTGGAGGCCAGTTTACTGCTGTGCGCCACAGTTTCATGTGTTACTGACCACAGAATGTAGATTTCATAACGGGAGGACTGTTTATTGTTGGAATCCATAGTTTTACTTGAGTGTCAGCTCAGAATGTATATTTCATCACAGGAGGCCAGTTTACTGCTGTGCGCCACAGTTTCATGTGTTACTGACCACAGAATGTAGATTTCATAACGGGAGGACTGTTTACTGTTGGAAACCATGGTTTTACATGAAATGCAGTTTGGAATGTTGATTTCATCACAGGAGGCCTGTTTACTGCTGTACACTGCAGTTTCATGTGTTAGTGAACAATGATTGTACATTTCATTACAGGAGGACTGTTTACTGTTGATATCCATAGTTTTACATGAGTTTCAGCTAAAAATGTAGATTTCATCACAGGAGGGCAGTTTGTTGCTGGAAACTGCAGTTTCACGTGTTATTGACAACAGAATGTAGATTTCAGGAAGGGAGGCCTGTTTATGCTGGAAAAGTTAGTTTTACATGAAAGTCAATATAGAAAGTAGATTTCACCACAGGAGGACAGTGTACTGCTGGAAAGCAGAGTTTTACATGAAATGCAGTTAGGAATGTTGATTTCATTACAGGAGGCCTGTTTACTGCTGTACACTGCAGTTTCTTGTGTTAGTGATTACAGATTGTAGATATCATCAGGGGAGGACTGTTTATTGTTGGAATCCATAGTTTTACTTGAGTGTCAGCTCAGAATGTAGATTTCATCACAGGAGGCCAGTTTACTGCTGTGCGCCACAGTTTCATGTGTTACTGACCACAGAATGTAGATTTCATAACGGGAGGACTGTTTACTGTTGGAAACCATAGTTTTACATGAAATGCAGTTAGGAATGTTGATTTCATCACAGGAGGCCTGTTTACAGCTGTACACCACAGTTTTATGTGTTAGTGATCACATACTGTAGATTTCATAACGGGAGGACTCTTTGCTGTTGGAATCTATAGTTTTACATGATAGTCATCTCAGAATGTAGATTTTAGCACAGGACACCAGTTTAGTACTCGAATCTGCTGTTTCGCATGTTTGTGATCTAAGAATGTTGATTTCATCACTGGAGGCCAGTTTACTGCTATACACCACAGTTTCATGTGTTAATGACCACAGAATGTAGATTTCATAAGGGGAGGACTGTTTATTGTTGGAATCCATAGTTTTAAATGAAATGCAGTTAGGAATGTTGATTTCATCACAGGAGGCCTGTTTACTGCTGTACACCGCAGTTTCATGTGTTAGTGATCAATGATTGTACATTTCATTACAGGAGGACTGTTTACTGTTGGTATCCATAGTTTTACATGAGTGTCAGCTCAGAATGTAGATTTCATCACTTCAGGCCAGTTTACTGCTGTACACCACAGTTTCATGTGTTAGTGACAACGGATTGTACATTTCAGGAAGGGAGGCCTTTTTATGCTGGGAAAGTTGGTTTTACATGAAAGTCAATATAGAAAGTAGATTTCACCACAGGAGGACAGTGTACTGCTGGAAAGCACAGTTTTACATGAAATGCAGTTAGGAATGTTGATTTCATCCCAGGATGCCTGTTTACTGCTGTACACTGCAGTTTCATGTGTTAGTGATTACAGGTTGTAGATATCATAACGGGAGGACTGTTTACTGTTGGAAACCATAGTTTTACATGTTAGTGATCTCAAAATGTAGATTTTATCACAGGAAACCAGTTTAGTACTGGAATCTGATGTTTCACATGTTTGTGATCTCAGAATGTTGATTTCCACACAGGAGGCCTGTTTACTGCTGTACACCGCAGTTTCATGGGTTAGTGACAACGGATTGTACATTTCAGGAAGGGAGGCCTTTTTATGCTGGTAAAGTTAGTTTTACATGAAAGTCAATATAGAAAGTAGATTTCACCATAGGAGGACAGTGAACTGCTGGAAAGCAGAGTTTTACATGAAATGCAGTTAGGAATGTTGATTTCATTACAGGAGGCCTGTTTACTGCTGTACACTGCAGTTTCATGTGTTAATGACCACAGATTGTAGATTTCATAAGGGGAGGACTGTTTATTGTTGGAATCCATAGTTTTACATGAGTGTCAGCTCAGAATGTAGATTTCATCACAGCAGGCCAGTTTACTGCTGTACACCACAGTTTCATGTGTTACTGACCACAGAATGTAGATTTCATAACGGGAGGACTGTTTACTGTTGGAAACCATAGTTTTACATGAAATGCAGTTTGGAATGTTGATTTCATCACTGGAGGCCTGTTTACTGCTGTACACTGCAGTTTCATGTGCTAGTGATTACAGATTGTAGATATCATAACGGGAGGACTCTTTGCTGTTGGAATATAGTTTTACATGTTAGTGATCTCAGAATGTATATTTTAGCACAGGACACCAGTTTACTACTCGAATCTGCTGTTTCACATGTTTGTGATCTCAGAATGTTGATTTCATCACTGGAGGCCTGTTTACTGCTGTACACCGCAGTTTCATGTGTTAGTGATCAATGATTGTACATTTCATTACAGGAGGACTGTTTACTGTTGGTATCCATAGTTTTACATGAGTTTCAGCTAAAAATGTAGATTTCATCACAGGAGGCCAGTTTGTTGCTGGAAACTGCAGTTTCACGTGTTATTGACAACAGAATGTAGATTTCAGGAAGGGAGGCCTGTTTATGCTGGAAAAGTTAGTTTTACATGAAAGTCAATACAGAAACTAGATTTCATCACAGGAGGACAGTGTACTGCTGGAAAGCACAGTTTTACATGAAATGCAGTTAGGAATGTTGATTTCATTACAGGAGGCCTGTTTACTGCTGTACACTGCAGTTTCATGTGTTAGTGATCACAGATTGTAGATTTCATAACCGGAGGACTGTTTACTGTTGGAATCTATAGTTTTACATGAAATGCAGTTAGAAATGTTGATTTCATCACTGGAGGCCTGTTTACTGCTGTACACTGCAGTTTCATGTGTTAGTGATTACAAATTGTAGATATCATAACGGGAGGACTGTTTACTGTTGGAAACCATAGTTTTACATGAAATGCAGTTAGGAATGTTGATTTCATTACAGGAGGCCTGTTTACAGCTGTACACCGCAGTTTTATGTGTTAGTGATCACAGATTGTAGATTTCATAATGGGAGGACTCTTTGCCGTTGGAATCTATAGTTTTAGTTTTAGTTTTAGTTTTAGTTTTAGTTTTTAGTTTTAGTGATCTCAGAATGTAGATTTTAGCACAGGACACCAGTTTAGTACTCGAATCTGCTGTTTCGCATGTTTGTGATCTCAGAATGTTGATTTCATTATTGGAGGCCAGTTTACTGCTGTACACCACAGTTTCATGTGTTAATGACCACAGATTGTAGATATCATAAGGGGAGGACTGTTTATTGTTGGAATCCATAGTTTTACATGAGTGTCAGCTCAGAATGTAGATTTCATCACAGGAGGCCTGTTTACTACTGTACACCGCAGTTTCATGTGTTAGTGACCACAGAGTGTAGATGTCATAACGGGAGGAGTATTTTCTGTTGGAATCTATAGTTTTACATGGTAGTGATCTCAGAATGTAGATTTTAGCACAGGACACCAGTTTAGTACTCGAATCTGCTGTTTCGCATGTTTGTGATCTCAGAATGTTGATTTCATCACTGGAAGCCAGTTTACTGCTATACACCACAGTTTAATGTGTTAATGACCACAGATTGTAGATTTCATAAGGGGAGGACTGTTTATTGTTGGAATCCATAGTTTTACATGAGTGTCAGCTCAGAATGTAGATTTCACCACAGGAGGATAGTGTACTGCTGGAAAGCAGAATTTTACATGAAATGCAGTTAGGTATGTTGATTTAATTACAGGAGGCCGGTTTACTGCTGAACACTGCAATTTCATGTGTTAGTGATTACAGATTGTAGATTTCATAACGGGAGGAGTATTTACTGTTGGAATCCATAGTTTTACATGTTAGTGATATCAGAATGTAGATTTTATAACAGGACACCAGTTTAGTATTGGAATCTGTTGTTTCACATGTTTGTGATATCAGAATGTTGATCTCTACGCAGGAGGCCTTTTTGTTGTTGTACACCGCAGTGTCATGTGTTAGTGATCAATGATTGTACATTTCATTACAGGAGGACTGTTTACTGTTGGTATCCATAGTTTTACATGAGTTTCAGCTAAAAATGTAGATTTAATCACAGGAGGCCAGTTTGTTGCTGGAAACTGCAGTTTTACATGAAATGCAGTTAGGAATGTTGATTTCATCACAGGAGGCCTGTTTACTGCTGTACACTGCAGTTTCATGTGTTAGTGATCAATGATTGTACATTTCATAACAGGAGGACTATTTACTGTTGGATTCCATAGGTTTACATGTTAGTGATCACAGAATGTAGATTTCATTACAGGAAACCAGTTCAGTACTAGAATCTGCTGTTTCACATGTTTGTGATCTCAGAATGTTGATTTCATTACAGGAGGCCTGTTTATTGCTGTACACTGCAGTTTCATGTGTTAGTGACCACAGAGTGTAGATTTCATAACAGGAGGAGTGTTTACTATTGGAATCCATAGTTTTACATGTTAGTGATATCAGAATGTAGATTTTATCACAGGACACCAGTTTAGTATTGGAATCTGTTGGTTCACATGTTTGTGATATAAGAATGTTGATTTCTACGCAGGAGGCCTGTTTATTGTTGTACACCGCAGTTTCATGTGTTAGTGATCAATGATTGTACATTTCATAACGGGAGGACTATTTACTGTTGGAAACCATAGTTTTAAATGAAATGCAGTTAGGAATGTTGATTTCATCACAGGAGGCCTGTTTACTGCTGTACACCGCAGTTTCATGTGTTAGTGAACAATGATTGTACATTTCATTACAGGAGGACTGTTTACTGTTGATATCCATAGTTTTACATGAGTTTCAGCTAAAAATGTAGATATCATCACAGGAGGGCAGTTTGTTGCTGGAAACTGCAGTTTCACGTGTTATTGACAACAGAATGTAGATTTCAGGAAGGGAGGCCTGTTTATGCTGGAAAAGTTAGTTTTACATGAAAGTCAATATAGAAAGTAGATTTCACCACAGGAGGACAGTGTACTGCTGGAAAGCAGAGTTTTACATGAAATGCAGTTAGGAATGTTGATTTCATTACAGGAGGCCTGTTTACTGCTGTACACTGCAGTTTCTTGTGTTAGTGATTACAGATTGTAGATATCATCAGGGGAGGACTGTTTATTGTTGGAATCCATAGTTTTACTTGAGTGTCAGCTCAGAATGTAGATTTCATCACAGGAGGCCAGTTTACTGCTGTGCGCCACAGTTTCATGTGTTACTGACCACAGAATGTAGATTTCATAACGGGAGGACTGTTTACTGTTGGAAACCATAGTTTTACATGAAATGCAGTTAGGAATGTTGATTTCATCACAGGAGGCCTGTTTACAGCTGTACACCACAGTTTTATGTGTTAGTGATCACATACTGTAGATTTCATAACGGGAGGACTCTTTGCTGTTGGAATCTATAGTTTTACATGATAGTCATCTCAGAATGTAGATTTTAGCACAGGACACCAGTTTAGTACTCGAATCTGCTGTTTCGCATGTTTGTGATCTCAGAATGTTGATTTCATCACTGGAGGCCAGTTTACTGCTATACACCACAGTTTCATGTGTTAATGACCACAGATTGTAGATTTCATAAGGGGAGGACTGTTTATTGTTGGAATCCATATTTTTAAATGAAATGCAGTTAGGAATGTTGATTTCATCACAGGAGGCCTGTTTACTGCTGTACACCGCAGTTTCATGTGTTAGTGATCAATGATTGTACATTTCATTACAGGAGGACTGTTTACTGTTGGTATCCATAGTTTTACATGAGTGTCAGCTCAGAATGTAGATTTCATCACAGGAGGACAGTGTACTAATGGAAAGCACAGTTTTACATGAAATGCAGTTAGGAATGTTGATTTCATTACAGGAGGCCTGTTTACTGCTGTACACTGCAGTTTCATGTGTTAATGACCACAGATTGTAGATTTCATAAGGGGAGGACTGTTTATTGTTGGAATCCATAGTTTTACATGAGTGTCAGCTCAGAATGTAGATTTCATCACAGAAGGCCAGTTTACTGCTGTACACCACAGTTTCATGTGTTACTGACCACAGAATGTAGATTTCATAACGGGAGGACTGTTTACTGTTGGAAACCATAGTTTTACATGAAATGCAGTTTGGAATGTTGATTTCATCACAGGAGGCCTGTTTACTGCTGTACACTGCAGTTTCATGTGTTAGTGATTACAGATTGTAGATATCATAACGGGAGGACTGTTTACTGTTGGAAACCATGGTTTTACATGAGATTCAGCTAAAAATGTAGATTTCATCACAGGAAGCCAGTTTGTTGCTGGAAACTGCAGTTTCACGTGTTATTGACAACAGAATGTAGATTGCAGGAAGGGAGGCCTGTTTATGCTGGAAAAGTTAGTTTTACATGAAAGTAAATATAGAAAGTAATTTTCATCACAGGAGGACAGTGTACTGCTGGAAAGCACAGTTTTACATGAAATGCAGTTAGGAATGTTGATTTCATTACAGGAGGCCTGTTTACTGCTGTACACTGCAGTTTCATGTGTTAGTGATTACAGATTGTAGATATCATAACGGGAGGACTGTTTACTGTTGGAATCTATAGTTTTACATGGTAGTCATCTCAGAATGTAGATTTTAGCACAGGACACCAGTTTAGTACTCGAATCTGCTGTTTTGCATGTTTGTGATCTCAGAATGTTGATTTCATCACTGGAGGCCAGTTTACTGCTATACACCACAGTTTCATGTGTTAATGACCACAGATTGTAGATTTCATAAGGGGAGGACTGTTTATTGTTGGAATCCATAGTTTTAAATGAAATGCAGTTAGGAATGTTGATTTCATCACAGGAGGCCTGTTTACTGCTGTACACCGCAGTTTCATGTGTTAGTGATCAATGATTGTACATTTCATTACAGGAGGACTGTTTACTGTTGGTATCCATAGTTTTACATGAGTTTCAGCTAAAAATGTAGATGTCATCACAGGAGGCCAGTTTGTTTCTGGAAACTGCAGTTTCACGTGTTATTGACAACAGAATGTAGATTTCAGGAAGGGAGGCCTGTTTATGCTGGAAAAGTTAGTTTTACATGAAAGTCAATACAGAAAGTAGATTTCATCACAGGAGGACTGTTTACTGTTGGAAACCATAGTTTTACATAAAATGCAGTTAGGAATGTTGATTTCATCCCAGGAGGCCTGTTTACTGCTGTACACTGCAGTTTCATGTGTTAGTGATTACAGGTTGTAGATATCATAACGGGAGGACTGTTTACTGTTGGTATCCATAGTTTTACATGTTAGTGATCTCAAAATGTAGATTTTATTACAGGAAACCAGTTCAGTACTAGAATCTGCTGTTTCACATGTTTGTGATCTCAGAATGTTGATTTCATTACAGGAGGCCTGTTTATTGCTGTACACTGCAGTTTCATGTGTTAGTGACCACAGAGTGTAGATTTCATAACAGGAGGAGTGTTTACTATTGGAATCCATAGTTTTACATGTTAGGGATATCAGAATGTAGATTTTATCACAGGACACCAGTTTAGTATTGGAATCTGTTGGTTCACATGTTTGTGATATCAGAATGTTGATTTCTACGCAGGAGGCCTGTTTATTGTTGTACACCGCAGTTTCATGTGTTAGTGATCAATGATTGTACATTTCATAACGGGAGGACTATTTACTGTTGGAAACCATAGTTTTAAATGAAATGCAGTTAGGAATGTTGATTTCATCACAGGAGGCCTGTTTACTGCTGTACACCGCAGTTTCATGTGTTAGTGAACAATGATTGTACATTTCATTACAGGAGGACTGTTTACTGTTGATATCCATAGTTTTACATGAGTTTCAGCTAAAAATGTAGATTTCATCACAGGAGGGCAGTTTGTTGCTGGAAACTGCAGTTTCACGTGTTATTGACAACAGAATGTAGATTTCAGGAAGGGAGGCCTGTTTACTGTTGGAAACCATAGTTTTACATGAAATGCAGTTTGGAATGTTGATTTCATCACTGGAGGCCTGTTTACTGCTGTACACTGCAGTTTCATGTGCTAGTGATTACAGATTGTAGATATCATAACGGGAGGACTCTTTGCTGTTGGAATATAGTTTTACATGTTAGTGATCTCAGAATGTATATTTTAGCACAGGACACCAGTTTACTACTCGAATATGCTGTTTCACATGTTTGTGATCTCAGAATGTTGATTTCATCACTGGAGGCCAGTTTACTGCTGTACACCACAGTTTCATGTGTTAATGACCACAGATTGTAGATTTCATCAGGGGAGGACTGTTTATTGTTGGAATCCATAGTTTTACTTGAGTGTCAGCTCAGAATGTATATTTCATCACAGGAGGCCAGTTTACTGCTGTGCGCCACAGTTTCATGTGTTACTGACCACAGAATGTAGATTTCATAACGGGAGGACTGTTTACTGTTGGAAACCATAGTTTTACATGAAATGCAGTTTGGAATGTTGATTTCATCACAGGAGGCCTGTTTACTGCTGTACACTGCAGTTTCATGTGTTAGTGATTACAGATTGTAGATATCATAACGGGAGGACTGTTTACTGTTGGAATCCATATTTTTAAATGAAATGCAGTTAGGAATGTTGATTTCATCACAGGAGGCCTGTTTACTGCTGTACACCGCAGTTTCATGTGTTAGTGATCAATGATTGTACATTTCATTACAGGAGGACTGTTTACTGTTGGTATCCATAGTTTTACATGAGTTTCAGCTAAAAATGTAGATTTCATCACAGGAGGCCAGTTTGTTGCTGGAAACTGCAGTTTCACGTGTTATTGACAACAGAATGTAGATTTCAGGAAGGGAGGCCTGTTTATGCTGGAAAAGTTAGTTTTACATGAAAGTCAATACAGAAACTAGATTTCATCACAGGAGGACAGTGGCCTGCTGGAAAGCACAGTTTTACATGAAATGCAGTTAGGAATGTTGATTTCGTTACAGGAGGCCTGTTTACTGCTGTACACCGCAGTTTCATGTGTTAGTGATCAATGATTGTACATTTCATTACAGGAGGACTGTTTACTGTTGGTATCCATAGTTTTACATGTTAGTGATCTCAAAATGTAGATTTTATCACAGGAAACCAGTTTAGTACTGGAATCTGATGTTTCACATGTTTGTGATCTCAGAATGTAGATTTCATCACAGGAGGCCAGTTTACTGCTGTGCGCCACAGTTTCATGTGTTACTGACCACAGAATGTAGATTTCGTAACGGGAGGACTGTTTACTGTTGGAAACCATGGTTTTACATGATATTCAGCTAAAAATGTAGATTTCATCACAGGAAGCCAGTTTGTTGCTGGAAACTGCAGTTTCACGTGTTATTGACAACAGAATGTAGATTGCAGGAAGGGAGGCCTGTTTATGCTGGAAAAGTTAGTTTTACATGAAAGTCAATATAGAAAGTAATTTTCATCACAGGAGGACAGTGTACTGCTGGAAAGCACAGTTTTACATGAAATGCAGTTAGGAATGTTGATTTCATTACAGGAGGCCTGTTTACTGCTGTACACTGCAGTTTCATGTGTTAGTGATCACAGATTGTAGATTTCATAACTGGAGGACTCTTTGCTGTTGGAATCTATAGTTTTACATGTTAGTGATCTCAGAATGTATATTTTAGCACAGGACACCAGTTTACTACTCAAATCTGCTGTTTCACATGTTTGTGATCTCAGAATGTTGATTTCATCACTGGAGGCCAGTTTACTGCTGTACACCACAGTTTCATGTGTTAATGACCTCAGATTGTAGATTTCATCAGGGGAGGACTGTTTATTGTTGGAATCCATAGTTTTACTTGAGTGTCAGCTCAGAATGTATATTTCATCACAGGAGGCCAGTTTACTGCTGTGCGCCACAGTTTCATGTGTTACTGACCACAGAATGTAGATTTCATAACGGGAGGACTGTTTACTGTTGGAAACCATAGTTTTACATGAAATGCAGTTTGGAATGTTGATTTCATCACAGGAGGCCTGTTTACTGCTGTACACTGCAGTTTCATGTGTTAGTGATTACAGATTGTAGATATCATAACGGGAGGACTGTTTACTGTTGGAAACCATAGTTTTACATGAAATGCAGTTAGGAATGTTGATTTCATCACAGGAGGCCTGTTTACAGCTGTACACCACAGTTTTATGTGTTAGTGATCACATATTGTAGATTTCATAACGGGAGGACTCTTTGCTGTTGGAATCTATAGTTTTACATGGTAGTCATCTCATAATGTAGATTTTACCACAGGACACCAGTTTAGTACTCGAATCTGCTGTTTTGCACGTTTGTGATCTCAGAATGTTGATTTCATCACAGGAGGCCTGTTTACTGCTGTACACCGCAGTTTCATGTGTTAGTGATCAATGATTGTACATTTCATTACAGGAGGACTGTTTACTGTTGGTATCCATAGTTTTACATGAGTTTCAGCTAAAAATGTAGATGTCATCACAGGAGGCCAGTTTGTTTCTGGAAACTGCAGTTTCACGTGTTATTGACAACAGAATGTACATTTCAGGAAGGGAGGCCTGTTGATGCTGGAAAAGTTAGTTTTACATGAAAGTCAATACAGAAAGTAGATTTCATCACAGGAGGACAGTGTACTGCTGGAAAGCACAGTTTTACATGAAATGCATTTAGGAATGTTGATTTCGTTACAGGAGGCCTGTTTACTGCTGTACACTGCAGTTTCATGTCTTAGTTATTACAGATTGTAGATATCATAACGGGAGGACTGTTTACTGTTGGAAACCATAGTTTTACATGAAATGCAGTTAGGAATGTTGATTTCATCCCAGGAGGCCTGTTTACTGCTGTACACTGCAGTTTCATGTGTCAGTGATTACAGGTTGTAGATATCATAACGGGAGGACTGTTTACTGTTGGAAACCATAGTTTTACATGTTAGTGATCTCAAAATGTAGATTTTATCACAGGAAACCAGTTTAGTACTGGAATCTGATGTTTCACATGTTTGTGATCTCAGAATGTTGATTTCCACACAGGAGGCCTGTTTACTGCTGTACACCGCAGTTTCATGTGTTAGTGACAACGGATTGTACATTTCAGGAAGGGAGGCCTTTTTATGCTGGTAAAGTTAGTTTTACATGAAAGTCAATATAGAAAGTAGATTTCACCACAGGAGGACAGTGTACTGCTGGAAAGCAGAGTTTTACATGAAATGCAGTTAGGAATGTTGATTTCATTACAGGAGGCCTGTTTACTGCTGTACACTGCAGTTTCATGTGCTAGTGATTACAGATTGTAGATATCATAACGGGAGGACTGTTTACTGTTGGAAACCATAGTTTTACATGAAATGCAGTTTGGAATGTTGATTTCATCACTGGAGGCCTGTTTACTGCTGTACACTGCAGTTACATGTGCTAGTGATTACAGATTGTAGATATCATAACGGGAGGTCTCTTTGTTGTTGGAATATAGTTTTACATGTTAGTGATCTCAGAATGTATATTTTAGCACAGGACACCAGTTTACTACTCGAATCTGCTGTTTCACATGTTTGTGATCTCAGAATGTTGATTTCATCACTGGAGGCCAGTTTACTGCTGTACACCACAGTTTCATGTGTTAATGACCACAGATTGTAGATTTCATCAGGGGAGGACTGTTTATTGTTGGAATCCATAGTTTTACTTGATTGTAAGCTCAGAATGTATATTTCATCACAGGAGGCCAGTTTACTGCTGTGCGCCACAGTTTCATGTGTTACTGACCACAGAATGTAGATTTCATAACGGGAGGACTGTTTACTGTTGGAAACCATAGTTTTACATGAAATGCAGTTTGGAATGTTGATTTCATCCCAGGAGGCCTGTTTACTGCTGTACACTGCAGTTTCTTGTGTTAGTGATTACAGATTGTAGATATCATAACGGGAGGACTGTTTACTGTTGGAAACCATAGTTTTACATGTTAGTGATCTCAAAATGTAGATTTTATCACAGGAAACCAGTTTAGTACTGGAATCTGATGTTTCACATGTTTGTGATCTCAGAATGTTGATTTCCAAACAGGAGGCCTGTTTACTGCTGTACACCGCAGTTTCATGTGTTAGTGATCAATGATTGTACATTTCATTACAGGAGGACTGTTTACTGTTGGTATCCATAGTTTTACATGTTAGTGATCTCAAAATGTAGATTTTATCACAGGAAACCAGTTTAGTACTGGAATCTGATGTTTCACATGTTTGTGATCTCAGAATGTTGATTTCCACACAGGAGGCCTGTTTACTGCTGTACACCGCAGTTTCATGTGTTAGTGACAACGGATTGTACATTTCAAGAAGGGAGGCCTTTTTATGCTGGGAAAGTTAGTTTTACATGAAAGTCAATATAGAAAGTAGATTTCACCACAGGAGGACAGTGTACTGCTGGAAAGCACAGTTCTACATGAAATGCAGTTAGGAATGTTGATTTCATTACAGGAGGCCTGTTTACTGCTGTACACTGCAGTTTCATGTGTTAATGACCACAGATTGTAGATTTCATAAGGGGAGGACTGTTTATTGTTGGAATCCATAGTTTTACATGAGTGTCAGCTCAGAATGTAGATTTCATCACAGAAGGCCAGTTTACTGCTGTACACCACAGTTTCATGTGTTACTGACCACAGAATGTAGATTTCGTAACGGGAGGACTGTTTACTGTTGGAAACCATGGTTTTACATGAGATTCAGCTAAAAATGTAGATTTCATCACAGGAAGCCAGTTTGTTGCTGGAAACTGCAGTTTCACGTGTTATTGACAACAGAATGTAGATTGCAGGAAGGGAGGCCTGTTTATGCTGGAAAAGTTAGTTTTACATGAAAGTCAATATAGAAAGTAGATTTCATCACAGGAGGACAGTGTACTGCTGGAAAGCACAGTTTTACATGAAATGCAGTTAGGAATGTTGATTTCATTACAGGAGGCCTGTTTACTGCTGTACACTGCAGTTTCATGTGTTAGTGATCACAGATTGTAGATTTCATAACGGGAGGACTCTTTGCTGTTGGAATCTATAGTTTTACATGTTAGTGATCTCAGAATGTATATTTTAGCACAGGACACCAGTTTACTACTCGAATCTGCTGTTTCACATGTTTGTGATCTCAGAATGTATATTTTAGCACAGGACACCAGTTTACTACTCGAATCTGCTGTTTCACATCTTTGTGATCTCAGAATGTTGAATTCATCACTGGAGGCCAGTTTACTGCTGTACACCACAGTTTCATGTGTTAATGACCACAGATTGTAGATTTCATCAGGGGAGGACTGTTTATTGTTGGAATCCATAGTTTTACTTGAGTGTCAGCTCAGAATGTATATTTCATCACAGGAGGCCAGTTTACTGCTGTGCGCCACAGTTTCATGTGTTACTGACCACAGAATGTAGATTTCATAACGGGAGGACTGTTTACTGTTGGAAACCATAGTTTTACATGAAATGCAGTTTGGAATGTTGATTTCATCACAGGAGGCCTGTTTACTGCTGTACACTGCAGTTTCATGTGTTAGTGATTACAGATTGTAGATATCATAACGGGAGGACTGTTTACTGTTGGAATCCATATTTTTAAATGAAATGCAGTTAGGAATGTTGATTTCATCATAGGAGGCCTGTTTACTGCTGTACACCGCAGTTTCATGTATTAGTGATCAATGATTGTACATTTCATTACAGGAGGACTGTTTACTGTTGGTATCCATAGTTTTACATGAGTTTCAGCTAAAAATGTAGATTTAATCACAGGAGGCCAGTTTGTTGCTGGAAACTGCAGTTTCACGTGTTATTGACAACAGAATGTAGATTTCAGGAAGGGAGGCCTGTTTATGCTGGAAAAGTTAGTTTTACATGAAAGTCAATACAGAAACTAGATTTCATCACAGGAGGACAGTGGCCTGCTGGAAAGCACAGTTTTACATGAAATGCAGTTAGGAATGTTGATTTCGTTACAGGAGGCCTGTTTACTGCTGTACACCGCAGTTTCATGTGTTAGTGATCAATGATTGTACATTTCATTACAGGAGGACTGTTTACTGTTGGTATCCATAGTTTTACATGTTAGTGATCTCAAAATGTAGATTTTATCACAGGAAACCAGTTTAGTACTGGAATCTGCTGTTTCACATGTTTGTGATCTCAGAATGTTGATTTCATCACTGGAGGCCAGTTTACTGCTGTACACCACAGTTTCATGTGTTAATGACCACAGATTGTAGATTTCATCAGGGGAGGACTGTTTATTGTTGGAATCCATAGTTTTACTTGAGTGTCAGCTCAGAATGTATATTTCATCACAGGAGGCCAGTTTACTGCTGTGCGCCACAGTTTCATGTGTTACTGACCACAGAATGTAGATTTCATAACGGGAGGACTGTTTACTGTTGGAAACCATAGTTTTACATGAAATGCAGTTTGGAATGTTGATTTCATCCCAGGAGGCCTGTTTACTGCTGTACACTGCAATTTCATGTGTTAATGACCACAGATTGTAGATTTCATAAGGGGAGGACTGTTTATTGTTGGAATCCATAGTTTTACATGAGTGTCAGCTCAGAATGTAGATTTCACCACAGGAGGATAGTGTACTGCTGGAAAGCAGAATTTTACATGAAATGCAGTTAGGTATGTTGATTTCATTACAGGAGGCCGGTGTACTGCTGAACACTGCAATTTCATGTGTTAGTGATTACAGATTGTAGATTTCATAACGGGAGGAGTATTTACTGTTGGAATCCATAGTTTTACATGTTAGTGATATCAGAATGTAGATTTTATAACAGGACACCAGTTTAGTATTGGAATCTGTTGTTTCACATGTTTGTGATATCAGAATGTTGATCTCTACGCAGGAGGCCTTTTTGTTGTTGTACACCGCAGTGTCATGTGTTAGTGATCAATGATTGTACATTTCATTACAGGAGGACTGTTTACTGTTGGTATCCATATTTTTACATGAGTTTCAGCTAAAAATGTAGATTTAATCACAGGAGGCCAGTTTGTTGCTGGAAACTGCAGTTTCACGTGTTATTGACAACAGAATGTAGATTTCAGGAAGGGAGGCCTGTTTATGCTGGAAAAGTTAGTTTTACATGAAAGTCAATACAGAAAGTAGATTTCACCACAGGAGGACAGTGTACTGCTGGAAAGCAGAGTTTTACATGAAATGCAGTTAGGAATGTTGATTTCATTACAGGAGGCCTGTTTACTGCTGTACACTGCAGTTTCTTGTGTTAGCGATTACAGATTGTAGATTTCATCAGGGGGGGACTGTTTATTGTTGGAATCCATAGTTTTACTTGAGTGTCAGCTCAGAATGTAGATTTCATCACAGGAGGCCAGTTTACTGCTGTGCGCCACAGTTTCATGTGTTACTGACCACAGAATGTAGATTTCATAACGGGAGGACTGTTTACTGTTGGAAACCATAGTTTTACATGAAATGCAGTTAGGAATGTTGATTTCATCACAGGAGGCCTGTTTACAGCTGTACACCACAGTTTTATGTGTTAGTGATCACATACTGTAGATTTCATAACGGGAGGACTCTTTGCTGTTGGAATCTATAGTTTTACATGATAGTCATCTCAGAATGTAGATTTTAGCACAGGACACCAGTTTAGTACTCGAATCTGCTGTTTCGCATGTTTGTGATCTCAGAATGTTGATTTCATCACTGGAGGCCAGTTTACTGCTATACACCACAGTTTCATGTGTTAATGACCACAGATTGTAGATTTCATAAGGGGAGGACTGTTTATTGTTGGAATCCATATTTTTAAATGAAATGCAGTTAGGAATGTTGATTTCATCACAGGAGGCCTGTTTACTGCTGTACACCGCAGTTTCATGTGTTAGTGATCAATGATTGTACATTTCATTACAGGAGGACTGTTTACTGTTGGTATCCATAGTTTTACATGAGTGTCAGCTCAGAATGTAGATTTCATCACAGGAGGCCAGTTTGTTGCTGGAAACTGCAGTTTCACGTGTTATTGACAAAAGAATGTAGATTTCAGGAAGGGAGGCCTGTTTATGCTGGAAAAGTTAGTTTTACATGAAAGTCAATACAGAAAGTAGATTTCATCACAGGAGGACAGTGTACTGCTGGAAAGCACAGTTTTACATGAAATGCAGTTAGGAATGTTGATTTCGTTACAGGAGGCCTGTTTACTGCTGTACACTGCAGTTTCATGTCTTAGTGATTACAGATTGTAGATCTCATAACGGGAGGACTGTTTACTGTTGGAAACCATAGTTTTACATGAAATGCAGTGTTACTGACCACAGAATGTAGATTTCGTAACGGGAGGACTGTTTACTGTTGGAAACCATGGTTTTACATGAGATTCAGCTAAAAATGTAGATTTCATCACAGGAAGCCAGTTTGTTGCTGGAAACTGCAGTTTCACGTGTTATTGACAACAGAATGTAGATTGCAGGAAGGGAGGCCTGTTTATGCTGGAAAAGTTAGTTTTACATGAAAGTCAATACAGAAAGTAGATTTCATCACAGGAGGACAGTGTACTGCTGGAAAGCACAGTTTTACATGAAATGCAGTTAGGAATGTTGATTTCATTACAGGAGGCCTGTTTACTGCTGTACACTGCAGTTTCATGTGTTAGTGATCACAGATTGTAGATTTCATAACGGGAGGACTCTTTGCTGTTGGAATCTATAGTTTTACATGTTAGTGATCTCAGAATGTATATTTTAGCACAGGACACCAGTTTACTACTCGAATCTGCTGTTTCACATGTTTGTGATCTCAGAATGTATATTTTAGCACAGGACACCAGTTTACTACTCGAATCTGCTGTTTCACATCTTTGTGATCTCAGAATGTTGATTTCATCACAGGAGGCCTGTTTACTGCTGTACACTGCAGTTTCATGTGTTAGTGATCAATGATTGTACATTTCATAACAGGAGGACTATTTACTGTTGGATTCCATAGGTTTACATGTTAGTGATCACAGAATGTAGATTTTATTACAGGAAACCAGTTCAGTACTAGAATCTGCTGTTTCACATGTTTGTGATCTCAGAATGTTGATTTCATTACAGGAGGCCTGTTTATTGCTGTACACTGCAGTTTCATGTGTTAGTGACCACAGAGTGTAGATTTCATAACAGGAGGAGTGTTTACTATTGGAATCCATAGTTTTACATGTTAGTGATATCAGAATGTAGATTTTATCACAGGACACCAGTTTAGTATTGGAATCTGTTGGTTCACATGTTTGTGATATCAGAATGTTGATTTCTACGCAGGAGGCCTGTTTATTGTTGTACACCGCAGTTTCATGTGTTAGTGATCAATGATTGTACATTTCATAACGGGAGGACTATTTACTGTTGGAAACCATAGTTTTAAATGAAATGCAGTTAAGAATGTTGATTTCATCACAGGAGGCCTGTTTACTGCTGTACACCGCAGTTTCATGTGTTAGTGAACAATGATTGTACATTTCATTACAGGAGGACTGTTTACTGTTGATATCCATAGTTTTACATGAGTTTCAGCTAAAAATGTAGATTTCATCACAGGAGGCCTGTTTACAGCTGTACACCACAGTTTTATGTGTTAGTGATCACATACTGTAGATTTCATAACGGGAGGACTCTTTGCTGTTGGAATCTATAGTTTTACATGATAGTCATCTCAGAATGTAGATTTTAGCACAGGACACCAGTTTAGTACTCGAATCTGCTGTTTCGCATGTTTGTGATCTCAGAATGTTGATTTCATCACTGGAGGCCAGTTTACTGCTATACACCACAGTTTCATGTGTTAATGACCACAGATTGTAGATTTCATAAGGGGAGGACTGTTTATTGTTGGAATCCATATTTTTAAATGAAATGCAGTTAGGAATGTTGATTTCATCACAGGAGGCCTGTTTACTGCTGTACACCGCAGTTTCATGTGTTAGTGATCAATGATTGTACATTTCATTACAGGAGGACTGTTTACTGTTGGTATCCATAGTTTTACATGAGTGTCAGCTCAGAATGTAGATTTCATCACAGCAGGCCAGTTTACTGCTGTACACCACAGTTTCATGTGTTAGTGACAACGGATTGTACATTTCAGGAAGGGAGGCCTTTTTATGCTGGGAAAGTTAGTTTTACATGAAAGTCAATATAGAAAGTAGATTTCACCACAGGAGGACAGTGTACTGCTGGAAAGCACAGTTTTACATGAAATGCAGTTAGGAATGTTGATTTCATTACAGGAGGCCTGTTTACTGCTGTACACTGCAGTTTCATGTCTTAGTGATTACAGATTGTAGATCTCATAACGGGAGGACTGTTTACTGTTGGAAACCATAGTTTTACATGTTAGTGATCTCAAAATGTAGATTTCATCCCAGGATGCCTGTTTAATACTGGAATCTGATGTTTCACATGTTTGTGATCTCAGAATGTTGATTTCCACACAGGAGGCCTGTTTACTGCTGTACACCGCAGTTTCATGTGTTAGTGACAACGGATTGTACATTTCAGGAAGGGAGGCCTTTTTATGCTGGTAAAGTTAGTTTTACATGAAAGTCAATATAGAAAGTAGATTTCACCACAGGAGGACAGTGTACTGCTGGAAAGTAGAGTTTTACATGAAATGCAGTTAGGAATGTTGATTTCATTACAGGAGGCCTGTTTACTGCTGTACACTGCAGTTTCATGTGTTAATGACCACAGATTGTAGATTTCATAAGGGGAGGACTGTTTATTGTTGGAATCCATAGTTTTACATGAGTGTCAGCTCAGAATGTAGATTTCATCACAGCAGGCCAGTTTACTGCTGTACGCCACAGTTTCATGTGTTACTGACCACAGAATGTAGATTTCATAATGGGAGGACTGTTTACTGTTGGAAACCATAGTTTTACATGAAATGCAGTTTGGAATGTTGATTTCATCACTGGAGGCCTGTTTACTGCTGTACACTGCAGTTCCATGTGCTAGTGATTACAGATTGTAGATATCATAACGGGAGGACTCTTTGCTGTTGGAATATAGTTTTACATGTTAGTGATCTCAGAATGTATATTTTAGCACAGGACACCAGTTTACTACTCGAATCTGCTGTTTCACATGTTTGTGATCTCAGAATGTTGATTTCATCACTGGAGGCCAGTTTACTGCTGTACACCACAGTTTCATGTGTTAATGACCACAGATTGTAGATTTCATCAGGGGAGGACTGTTTATTGTTGGAATCCATAGTTTTACTTGAGTGTCAGCTCAGAATGTATATTTCATCACAGGAGGCCAGTTTACTGCTGTGCGCCACAGTTTCATGTGTTACTGACCACAGAATGTAGATTTCATAACGGGATGACTGTTTACTGTTGGAAACCATAGTTTTACATGAAATGCAGTTTGGAATGTTGATTTCATCACAGGAGGCCTGTTTACTGCTGTACACTGCAGTTTCATGTGTTAGTGATTACAGATTGTAGATATCATAACGGGAGGACTGTTTACTGTTGGAATCCATATTTTTAAATGAAATGCAGTTAGGAATGTTGATTTCATCACAGGAGGCCTGTTTACTGCTGTACACCGCAGTTTCATGTGTTAGTGATCAATGATTGTACATTTCATTACAGGAGGACTGTTTACTGTTGGTATCCATAGTTTTACATGAGTTTCAGCTAAAAATGTAGATTTCATCACAGGAGGCCAGTTTGTTGCTGGAAACTGCAGTTTCACGTGTTATTGACAACAGAATGTAGATTTCAGGAAGGGAGGCCTGTTTATGCTGGAAAAGTTAGTTTTACATGAAAGTCAATACAGAAACTAGATTTCATCACAGGAGGACAGTGGCCTGCTGGAAAGCACAGTTTTACATGAAATGCAGTTAGGAATGTTGATTTCGTTACAGGAGGCCTGTTTACTGCTGTACACCGCAGTTTCATGTGTTAGTGATCAATGATTGTACATTTCATTACAGGAGGACTGTTTACTGTTGGTATCCATAGTTTTACATGTTAGTGATCTCAAAATGTAGATTTTATCACAGGAAACCAGTTTAGTACTGGAATCTGCTGTTTCACATGTTTGTGATCTCAGAATGTTGATTTCATCACTGGAGGCCAGTTTACTGCTGTACACCACAGTTTCATGTGTTAATGACCACAGATTGTAGATTTCATCAGGGGAGGACTGTTTATTGTTGGAATCCATAGTTTTACTTGAGTGTCAGCTCAGAATGTATATTTCATCACAGGAGGCCAGTTTACTGCTGTGCGCCACAGTTTCATGTGTTACTGACCACAGAATGTAGATTTCATAACGGGAGGACTGTTTACTGTTGGAAACCATAGTTTTACATGAAATGCAGTTTGGAATGTTGATTTCATCCCAGGAGGCCTGTTTACTGCTGTACACTGCAGTTTCATGTGTTAATGACCACAGATTGTAGATTTCATAAGGGGAGGACTGTTTATTGTTGGAATCCATAGTTTTACATGAGTGTCAGCTCAGAATGTAGATTTCACCACAGGAGGATAGTGTACTGCTGGAAAGCACAGTTTTACATGAAATGCAGTTAGGAATGTTGATTTCATTACAGGAGGCCTGTTTACTGCTGTACACTGCAGTTTCATGTGTTAGTGATCACAGATTGTAGATTTCATAACGGGAGGACTCTTTGCTGTTGGAATCTATAGTTTTACATGTTAGTGATCTCAGAATGTATATTTTAGCATAGGACACCAGTTAACTACTCAAATCTGCTGTTTCACATGTTTGTGATCTCAGAATGTTGATTTCATTACAGGAGGCCTGTTTACTGCTGTACACTGCAGTTTCATGTGTTAGTGATTACAGATTGTAGATATCATAACGGGAGGACTGTTTACTGTTGGAAACCATAGTTTTACATGTTAGTGATCTCAAAATGTAGATTTTATCACAGGAAACCAGTTTAGTACTGGAATCTGATGTTTCACATGTTTGTGATCTCAGAATGTTTATTTCCAAACAGGAGGCCTGTTTACTGCTGTACACCGCAGTTTCATGTGTTAGTGATCACAGATTGTAGATTTCATAATGGGAGGACTCTTTGCCGTTGGAATCTATAGTTTTAATTTTAGTTTTAGTTTTAGTTTTAGTTTTTAGTTTTAGTGATCTCAGAATGTAGATTTTAGCACAGGACACCAGTTTAGTACTCGAATCTGCTGTTTCGCATGTTTGTGATCTCAGAATGTTGATTTCATCACTGGAAGCCAGTTTACTGCTATACACCACAGTTTAATGTGTTAATGACCACAGATTGTAGATTTCATAAGGGGAGGACTGTTTATTGTTGGAATTCATAGTTTTACATGAGTGTCAGCTCAGAATGTAGATTTCACCACAGGAAAGCAGAATTTTACATGAAATGCAGTTAGGTATGTTGATTTCATTACAGGAGGCCGGTTTACTGCTGAACACTGCAATTTCATGTGTTAGTGATTACAGATTGTAGATTTCATAACGGGAGGAGTATTTACTGTTGGAATCCATAGTTTTACATGTTAGTGATATCAGAATGTAGATTTTATAACAGGACACCAGTTTAGTATTGGAATCTGTTGTTTCACATGTTTGTGATATCAGAATGTTGATCTCTACGCAGGAGGCCTTTTTGTTGTTGTACACCGCAGTGTCATGTGTTAGTGATCAATGATTGTACATTTCATTACAGGAGGACTGTTTACTGTTGGTATCCATAGTTTTACATGAGTTTCAGCTAAAAATGTAGATTTAATCACAGGAGGCCAGTTTGTTGCTGGAAACTGCAGTTTCACGTGTTATTGACAACAGAATGTAGATTTCAGGAAGGGAGGCCTGTTTATGCTGGAAAAGTTCGTTTTACATGAAAGTCAATACAGAAAGTAGATTTCATCACAGGAGGACAGTGTACTGCTGGAAAGCACAGTTTTACATGAAATGCAGTTAGGAATGTTGATTTCATCACAGGAGGCCTGTTTACTGCTGTACACTGCAGTTTCATGTGTTAGTGATCAATGATTGTACATTTCATAACAGGAGGACTATTTACTGTTGGATTCCATAGGTTTACATGTTAGTGATCACAGAATGTAGATTTTATTACAGGAAACCAGTTCAGTACTAGAATCTGCTGTTTCACATGTTTGTGATCTCAGAATGTTGATTTCATTACAGGAGGCCTGTTTATTGCTGTACACTGCAGTTTCATGTGTAAGTGACCACAGAGTGTAGATTTCATAACAGGAGGAGTGTTTACTATTGGAATCCATAGTTTTACATGTTAGTGATATCAGAATGTAGATTTTATCACAGGACACCAGTTTAGTATTGGAATGTGTTGGTTCACATGTTTGTGATATCAGAATGTTGATTTCTACGCAGGAGGCCTGTTTATTGTTGTACACCGCAGTTTCATGTGTTAGTGATCAATGATTGTACATTTCATAACGGGAGGACTATTTACTGTTGGAAACCATAGTTTTAAATGAAATGCAGTTAGGAATGTTGATTTCATCACAGGAGGCCTGTTTACTGCTGTACACCGCAGTTTCATGTGTTAGTGAACAATGATTGTACATTTCATTACAGGAGGACTGTTTACTGTTGATATCCATAGTTTTACATGAGTTTCAGCTAAAAATGTAGATTTCATCACAGGAGGGCAGTTTGTTGCTGGAAACTGCAGTTTCACGTGTTATTGACAACAGAATGTAGATTTCAGGAAGGGAGGCCTGTTTATGCTGGAAAAGTTAGTTTTACATGAAAGTCAATATAGAAAGTAGATTTCACCACAGGAGGACAGTGTACTGCTGGAAAGCAGAGTTTTACATGAAATGCAGTTAGGAATGTTGATTTCATTACAGGAGGCCTGTTTACTGCTGTACACTGCAGTTTCTTGTGTTAGTGATTACAGATTGTAGATATCATCAGGGGAGGACTGTTTATTGTTGGAATCCATAGTTTTACTTGAGTGTCAGCTCAGAATGTAGATTTCATCACAGGAGGCCAGTTTACTGCTGTGCGCCACAGTTTCATGTGTTACTGACCACAGAATGTAGATTTCATAACGGGAGGACTGTTTACTGTTGGAAACCATAGTTTTACATGAAATGCAGTTAGGAATGTTGATTTCATCACAGGAGGCCTGTTTACAGCTGTACACCGCAGTTTTATGTGTTAGTGATCACAGATTGTAGATATCATAACGGGAGGACTGTTTACTGTTGGTATCCATAGTTTTACATGTTAGTGATCTCAAAATGTAGATTTTATCACAGGAAACCAGTTTAGTACTGGAATCTGATGTTTCACATGTTTGTGATCTCAGAATGTTGATTTCCACACAGGAGGCCTGTTTACTGCTGTACACCGCAGTTTCATGTGTTAGTGACAACGGATTGTACATTTCAGGAAGGGAGGCCTTTTTATGCTGGGAAAGTTAGTTTTACATGAAAGTCAATATAGAAAGTAGATTTCACCACAGGAGGACAGTGTACTGCTGGAAAGCAGAGTTTTACATGAAATGCAGTTAGGAATGTTGATTTCATTACAGGAGGCCTGTTTACTGCTGTACACTGCAGTTTCATGTGTTAATGACCACAGATTGTAGATTTCATAAGGGGAGGACTGTTTATTGTTGGAATCCATAGTTTTACATGAGTGTCAGCTCAGAATGTAGATTTCATCACAGCAGGCCAGTTTACTGCTGTACACCACAGTTTCATGTGTTACTGACCACAGAATGTAGATTTCGTAACGGGAGGACTGTTTCCTGTTGGAAACCATGGTTTTACATGAGATTCAGCTAAAAATGTAGATTTCATCACAGGAAGCCAGTTTGTTGCTGGAAACTGCAGTTTCACGTGTTATTGACAACAGAATGTAGATTGCAGGAAGGGAGGCCTGTTTATGCTGGAAAAGTTAGTTTTACATGAAAGTCAATATAGAAAGTAAATTTCATCACAGGAGGACAGTGTACTGCTGGAAAGCACAGTTTTACATGAAATGCAGTTAGGAATGTTGATTTCATTACAGGAGGCCTGTTTACTGCTGTACACTGCAGTTTCATGTGTTAGTGATCACAGATTGTAGATTTCATAACGGGAGGACTCTTTGCTGTTGGAATCTATAGTTTTACATGAAATGCAGTTAGAAATGTTGATTTCATCACTGGAGGCCTGTTTACTGCTGTACACTGCAGTTTCATGTGTTAGTGATTACAAATTGTAGATATCATAACGGGAGGACTGTTTACTGTTGGAAACCATAGTTTTACATGAAATGCAGTTAGGAATGTTGATTTCATCACAGGAGGCCTGTTTACAGCTGTACACCGCAGTTTTATGTGTTAGTGATCACAGATTGTAGATTTCATAATGGGAGGACTCTTTGCCGTTGGAATCTATAGTTTTAATTTTAGTTTTAGTTTTAGTTTTAGTTTTTAGTTTTAGTGATCTCAGAATGTAGATTTTAGCACAGGACACCAGTTTAGTACTCGAATCTGCTGTTTCGCATGTTTGTGATCTCAGAATGTTGATTTCATCACTGGAAGCCAGTTTACTGCTATACACCACAGTTTAATGTGTTAATGACCACAGATTGTAGATTTCATAAGGGGAGGACTGTTTATTGTTGGAATTCATAGTTTTACATGAGTGTCAGCTCAGAATGTAGATTTCACCACAGGAGGATAGTGTACTGCTGGAAAGCAGAATTTTACATGAAATGCAGTTAGGTATGTTGATTTCATTACAGGAGGCCGGTTTACTGCTGAACACTGCAATTTCATGTGTTAGTGATTACAGATTGTAGATTTCATAACGGGAGGAGTATTTACTGTTGGAATCCATAGTTTTACATGTTAGTGATATCAGAATGTAGATTTTATAACAGGACACCAGTTTAGTATTGGAATCTGTTGTTTCACATGTTTGTGATATCAGAATGTTGATCTCTACGCAGGAGGCCTTTTTGTTGTTGTACACCGCAGTGTCATGTGTTAGTGATCAATGATTGTACATTTCATTACAGGAGGACTGTTTACTGTTGGTATCCATAGTTTTACATGAGTTTCAGCTAAAAATGTAGATTTAATCACAGGAGGCCAGTTTGTTGCTGGAAACTGCAGTTTCACGTGTTATTGACAACAGAATGTAGATTTCAGGAAGGGAGGCCTGTTTATGCTGGAAAAGTTCGTTTTACATGAAAGTCAATACAGAAAGTAGATTTCATCACAGGAGGACAGTGTACTGCTGGAAAGCACAGTTTTACATGAAATGCAGTTAGGAATGTTGATTTCATCACAGGAGGCCTGTTTACTGCTGTACACTGCAGTTTCATGTGTTAGTGATCAATGATTGTACATTTCATAACAGGAGGACTATTTACTGTTGGATTCCATAGGTTTACATGTTAGTGATCACAGAATGTAGATTTTATTACAGGAAACCAGTTCAGTACTAGAATCTGCTGTTTCACATGTTTGTGATCTCAGAATGTTGATTTCATTACAGGAGGCCTGTTTATTGCTGTACACTGCAGTTTCATGTGTAAGTGACCACAGAGTGTAGATTTCATAACAGGAGGAGTGTTTACTATTGGAATCCATAGTTTTACATGTTAGTGATATCAGAATGTAGATTTTATCACAGGACACCAGTTTAGTATTGGAATGTGTTGGTTCACATGTTTGTGATATCAGAATGTTGATTTCTACGCAGGAGGCCTGTTTATTGTTGTACACCGCAGTTTCATGTGTTAGTGATCAATGATTGTACATTTCATAACGGGAGGACTATTTACTGTTGGAAACCATAGTTTTAAATGAAATGCAGTTAGGAATGTTGATTTCATCACAGGAGGCCTGTTTACTGCTGTACACCGCAGTTTCATGTGTTAGTGAACAATGATTGTACATTTCATTACAGGAGGACTGTTTACTGTTGATATCCATAGTTTTACATGAGTTTCAGCTAAAAATGTAGATTTCATCACAGGAGGGCAGTTTGTTGCTGGAAACTGCAGTTTCACGTGTTATTGACAACAGAATGTAGATTTCAGGAAGGGAGGCCTGTTTATGCTGGAAAAGTTAGTTTTACATGAAAGTCAATATAGAAAGTAGATTTCACCACAGGAGGACAGTGTACTGCTGGAAAGCAGAGTTTTACATGAAATGCAGTTAGGAATGTTGATTTCATTACAGGAGGCCTGTTTACTGCTGTACACTGCAGTTTCTTGTGTTAGTGATTACAGATTGTAGATATCATCAGGGGAGGACTGTTTATTGTTGGAATCCATAGTTTTACTTGAGTGTCAGCTCAGAATGTAGATTTCATCACAGGAGGCCAGTTTACTGCTGTGCGCCACAGTTTCATGTGTTACTGACCACAGAATGTAGATTTCATAACGGGAGGACTGTTTACTGTTGGAAACCATAGTTTTACATGAAATGCAGTTAGGAATGTTGATTTCATCACAGGAGGCCTGTTTACAGCTGTACACCACAGTTTTATGTGTTAGTGATCACATACTGTAGATTTCATAACGGGAGGACTCTTTGCTGTTGGAATCTATAGTTTTACATGATAGTCATCTCAGAATGTAGATTTTAGCACAGGACACCAGTTTAGTACTCGAATCTGCTGTTTCGCATGTTTGTGATCTCAGAATGTTGATTTCATCACTGGAGGCCAGTTTACTGCTATACACCACAGTTTCATGTGTTAATGACCACAGATTGTAGATTTCATAAGGGGAGGACTGTTTATTGTTGGAATCCATATTTTTAAATGAAATGCAGTTAGGAATGTTGATTTCATCACAGGAGGCCTGTTTACTGCTGTACACCGCAGTTTCATGTGTTAGTGATCAATGATTGTACATTTCATTACAGGAGGACTGTTTACTGTTGGTATCCATAGTTTTACATGAGTGTCAGCTCAGAATGTAGATGTCATCACAGGAGGCCAGTTTGTTTCTGGAAACTGCAGTTTCACGTGTTATTGACAACAGAATGTACATTTCAGGAAGGGAGGCCTGTTGATGCTGGAAAAGTTAGTTTTACATGAAAGTCAATACAGAAAGTAGATTTCATCACAGGAGGACAGTGTACTGCTGGAAAGCACAGTTTTACATGAAATGCATTTAGGAATGTTGATTTCGTTACAGGAGGCCTGTTTACTGCTGTACACTGCAGTTTCATGTCTTAGTGATTACAGATTGTAGATATCATAACGGGAGGACTGTTTACTGTTGGAAACCATAGTTTTACATGAAATGCAGTTAGGAATGTTGATTTCATCCCAGGAGGCCTGTTTACTGCTGTACACTGCAGTTTCATGTGTTAGTGATTACAGGTTGTAGATATCATAACGGGAGGACTGTTTACTGTCGGAAACCATAGTTTTACATGTTAGTGATCTCAAAATGTAGATTTTATCACAGGAAACCAGTTTAGTACTGGAATCTGATGTTTCACATGTTTGTGATCTCAGAATGTTGATTTCCACACAGGAGGCCTGTTTACTGCTGTACACCGCAGTTTCATGTGTTAGTGACAACGGATTGTACATTTCAGGAAGGGAGGCCTTTTTATGCTGGTAAAGTTAGTTTTACATGAAAGTCAATATAGAAAGTAGATTTCACCACAGGAGGACAGTGTACTGCTGGAAAGCAGAGTTTTACATGAAATGCAGTTAGGAATGTTGATTTCATTACAGGAGGCCTGTTTACTGCTGTACACTGCAGTTTCATGTGTTAATGACCACAGATTGTAGATTTCATTAGGGGAGGACTGTTTATTGTTGGAATCCATAGTTTTACATGAGTGTCAGCTCAGAATGTAGATTTCATCACAGCAGGCCAGTTTACTGCTGTACACCACAGTTTCATGTGTTACTGACCACAGAATGTAGATTTCATAACGGGAGGACTGTTTACTGTTGGAAACCATAGTTTTACATGAAATGCAGTTTGGAATGTTGATTTCATCACTGGAGGCCTGTTTACTGCTGTACACTGCAGTTTCATGTGTTAATGACCACAGATTGTAGATTTCATAAGGGGAGGACTGTTTACTGTTGGAAACTATAGTTTTACATGAAATGCAGTTTGGAATGTTGATTTCATCACTGGAGGCCTGTTTACTGCTGTACACTGCAGTTACATGTGCTAGTGATTACAGATTGTAGATATCATAACGGGAGGACTCTTTGCTGTTGGAATATAGTTTTACATGTTAGTGATCTCAGAATGTATATTTTAGCACAGGACACCAGTTTACTACTCGAATCTGCTGTTTCACATGTTTGTGATCTCAGAATGTTGATTTCATCACTGGAGGCCAGTTTACTGCTGTACACCACAGTTTCATGTGTTAATGACCACAGATTGTAGATTTCATCAGGGGAGGACTGTTTATTGTTGGAATCCATAGTTTTACTTGAGTGTCAGCTCAGAATGTATATTTCATCACAGGAGGCCAGTTTACTGCTGTGCGCCACAGTTTCATGTGTTACTGACCACAGAATGTAGATTTCATAACGGGAGGACTGTTTACTGTTGGAAACCATAGTTTTACATGAAATGCAGTTTGGAATGTTGATTTCATCCCAGGAGGCCTGTTTACTGCTGTACACTGCAGTTTCTTGTGTTAGTGATTACAGATTGTAGATATCATAACGGGAGGACTGTTTATTGTTGGAAACCATAGTTTTACATGTTAGTGATCTCAAAATGTAGATTTTATCACAGGAAACCAGTTTAGTACTCGAATCTGATGTTTCACATGTTTGTGATCTCAGAATGTTGATTTCCAAACAGGAGGCCTGTTTACTGCTGTACACCGCAGTTTCATGTGTTAGTGATCAATGATTGTACATTTCATTACAGGAGGACTGTTTACTGTTGGTATCCATAGTTTTACATGTTAGTGATCTCAAAATGTAGATTTTATCACAGGAAACCAGTTTAGTACTGGAATCTGATGTTTCACATGTTTGTGATCTCAGAATGTTGATTTCCACACAGGAGGCCTGTTTACTGCTGTACACCGCAGTTTCATGTGTTAGTGACAACGGATTGTACATTTCAGGAAGGGAGGCCTTTTTATGCTGGGAAAGTTAGTTTTACATGAAAGTCAATATAGAAAGTAGATTTCACCACAGGAGGACAGTGTACTGCTGGAAAGCACAGTTCTACATGAAATGCAGTTAGGAATGTTGATTTCATTACAGGAGGCCTGTTTACTGCTGTACACTGCAGTTTCATGTGTTAATGACCACAGATTGTAGATTTCATAAGGGGAGGACTGTTTATTGTTGGAATCCATAGTTTTACATGAGTGTCAGCTCAGAATGTAGATTTCATCACAGAAGGCCAGTTTACTGCTGTACACCACAGTTTCATGTGTTACTGACCACAGAATGTAGATTTCATAACGGGAGGACTGTTTACTGTTGGAAACCATAGTTTTACATGAAATGCAGTTTGGAATGTTGATTTCATCACAGGAGGCCTGTTTACTGCTGTACACTGCAGTTTCATGTGTTACTGACCACAGAATGTAGATTTCATAACGGGAGGACTGTTTACTGTTGGAAACCATAGTTTTACATGAAATGCAGTTTGGAATGTTGATTTCATCACAGGAGGCCTGTTTACTGCTGTACACTGCAGTTTCATGTGTTAGTGATTACAGATTGTAGATATCATAACGGGAGGACTGTTTACTGTTGGAAACCATAGTTTTACATGAAATGCAGTTAGGAATGTTGATTTCATCACAGGAGGCCTGTTTACAGCTGTACACCGCAGTTTTATGTGTTAGTGATCACATATTGTAGATTTCATAACGGGAGGACTCTTTGCTGTTGGAATCTATAGTTTTACATGGTAGTCATTTCAGAATGTAGATTTTAGCACAGGACACCAGTTTAGTACTCGAATCTGCTGTTTTGCATGTTTGTGATCTCAGAATGTTGATTTCATCACTGGAGGCCAGTTTACTGCTATACACCACAGTTTCATGTGTTAATGACCACAGATTGTAGATTTCATAAGGGGAGGACTGTTTATTTTTAGAATCCATAGTTTTAAATGAAATGCAGTTAGGAATGTTGATTTCATCACAGCAGGCCAGTTTACTGCTGTACACCGCAGTTTCATGTGTTAGTGATCAATGATTGTACATTTCATTACAGGAGGACTGTTTACTGTTGGTATCCATAGTTTTACATGAGTGTCAGCTCAGAATGTAGATTTCATCACAGCAGGCCAGTTTACTGCTGTACACCACAGTTTCATGTGTTAGTGACAACGGATTGTACATTTCAGGAAGGGAGGCCTTTTTATGCTGGGAAAGTTAGTTTTACATGAAAGTCAATATAGAAAGTAGATTTCACCACAGGAGTACAGTGTACTGCTGGAAAGCACAGTTTTACATGAAATGCAGTTAGGAATGTTGATTTCATTACAGGAGGCCTGTTTACTGCTGTACACTGCAGTTTCATGTCTTAGTGATTACAGATTGTAGATCTCATAACGGGAGGACTGTTTACTGTTGGAAACCATAGTTTTACATGAAATGCAGTTAGGAATGTTGATTTCATCCCAGGATGCCTGTTTACTGCTGTACACTGCAGTTTCATGTGATAGTGATTACAGGTTGTAGATATCATAACGGGAGGACTGTTTACTGTTGGAAACCATAGTTTTACATGTTAGTGATCTCAAAATGTAGATTTTATCACAGGAAACCAGTTTAATACTGGAATCTGATGTTTCACATGTTTGTGATCTCAGAATGTTGATTTCCACACAGGAGGCCTGTTTACTGCTGTACCCCGCAGTTTCATGTGTTAGTGACAACGGATTGTACATTTCAGGAAGGGAGGCCTTTTTATGCTGGTAAAGTTAGTTTTACATGAAAGTCAATATAGAAAGTAGATTTCACCACAGGAGGACAGTGTACTGCTGGAAAGCAGAGTTTTACATGAAATGCAGTTAGGAATGTTGATTTCATTACAGGAGGCCTGTTTACTGCTGTACACTGCAGTTTCATGTGTTAATGACCACAGATTGTAGATTTCATAAGGGGAGGACTGTTTATTGTTGGAATCCATAGTTTTACATGAGTGTCAGCTCAGAATGTAGATTTCATCACAGCAGGCCAGTTTACTGCTGTACACCACAGTTTCATGTGTTACTGACCACAGAATGTAGATTTCATAATGGGAGGACTGTTTACTGTTGGAAACCATAGTTTTACATGAAATGCAGTTTGGAATGTTGATTTCATCACTGGAGGCCTGTTTACTGCTGTACACTGCAGTTCCATGTGCTAGTGATTACAGATTGTAGATATCATAACGGGAGGACTCTTTGCTGTTGGAATATAGTTTTACATGTTAGTGATCTCAGAATGTATATTTTAGCACAGGACACCAGTTTACTACTCGAATCTGCTGTTTCACATGTTTGTGATCTCAGAATGTTGATTTCATCACTGGAGGCCAGTTTACTGCTGTACACCACAGTTTCATGTGTTAATGACCACAGATTGTAGATTTCATCAGGGGAGGACTGTTTATTGTTGGAATCCATAGTTTTACTTGAGTGTCAGCTCAGAATGTATATTTCATCACAGGAGGCCAGTTTACTGCTGTGCGCCACAGTTTCATGTGTTACTGACCACAGAATGTAGATTTCATAACGGGAGGACTGTTTACTGTTGGAAACCATAGTTTTACATGAAATGCAGTTTGGAATGTTGATTTCATCACAGGAGGCCTGTTTACTGCTGTACACTGCAGTTTCATGTGTTAGTGATTACAGATTGTAGATATCATAACGGGAGGACTGTTTACTGTTGGAATCCATATTTTTAAATGAAATGCAGTTAGGAATGTTGATTTCATCACAGGAGGCCTGTTTACTGCTGTACACCGCAGTTTCATGTGTTAGTGATCAATGATTGTACATTTCATTACAGGAGGACTGTTTACTGTTGGTATCCATAGTTTTACATGAGTTTCAGCTAAAAATGTAGATTTCATCACAGGAGGCCAGTTTGTTGCTGGAAACTGCAGTTTCACGTGTTATTGACAACAGAATGTAGATTTCAGGAAGGGAGGCCTGTTTATGCTGGAAAAGTTAGTTTTACATGAAAGTCAATACAGAAACTAGATTTCATCACAGGAGGACAGTGGCCTGCTGGAAAGCACAGTTTTACATGAAATGCAGTTAGGAATGTTGATTTCGTTACAGGAGGCCTGTTTACTGCTGTACACCGCAGTTTCATGTGTTAGTGATCAATGATTGTACATTTCATTACAGGAGGACTGTTTACTGTTGGTATCCATAGTTTTACATGTTAGTGATCTCAAAATGTAGATTTTATCACAGGAAACCAGTTTAGTACTGGAATCTGATGTTTCACATGTTTGTGATCTCAGAATGTTGATTTCCACACAGGAGGCCTGTTTACTGCTGTACACCGCAGTTTCATGTGTTAGTGACAACGGATTGTACATTTCAGGAAGGGAGGCCTTTTTATGCTGGGAAAGTTAGTTTTACATGAAAGTCAATATAGAAAGTAGATTTCACCACAGGAGGACAGTGTACTGCTGGAAAGCACAGTTCTACATGAAATGCAGTTAGGAATGTTGATTTCATTACAGGAGGCCTGTTTACTGCTGTACACTGCAGTTTCATGTGTTAATGACCACAGATTGTAGATTTCATAAGGGGAGGACTGTTTATTGTTGGAATCCATAGTTTTACATGAGTGTCAGCTCAGAATGTAGATTTCATCACAGAAGGCCAGTTTACTGCTGTACACCACAGTTTCATGTGTTACTGACCACAGAATGTAGATTTCATAACGGGAGGACTGTTTACTGTTGGAAACCATAGTTTTACATGAAATGCAGTTTGGAATGTTGATTTCATCACAGGAGGCCTGTTTACTGCTGTACACTGCAGTTTCATGTGTTACTGACCACAGAATGTAGATTTCATAACGGGAGGACTGTTTACTGTTGGAAACCATAGTTTTACATGAAATGCAGTTTGGAATGTTGATTTCATCACAGGAGGCCTGTTTACTGCTGTACACTGCAGTTTCATGTGTTAGTGATTACAGATTGTAGATATCATAACGGGAGGACTGTTTACTGTTGGAAACCATAGTTTTACATGAAATGCAGTTAGGAATGTTGATTTCATCACAGGAGGCCTGTTTACAGCTGTACACCGCAGTTTTATGTGTTAGTGATCACATATTGTAGATTTCATAACGGGAGGACTCTTTGCTGTTGGAATCTATAGTTTTACATGGTAGTCATTTCAGAATGTAGATTTTAGCACAGGACACCAGTTTAGTACTCGAATCTGCTGTTTTGCATGTTTGTGATCTCAGAATGTTGATTTCATCACTGGAGGCCAGTTTACTGCTATACACCACAGTTTCATGTGTTAATGACCACAGATTGTAGATTTCATAAGGGGAGGACTGTTTATTTTTAGAATCCATAGTTTTAAATGAAATGCAGTTAGGAATGTTGATTTCATCACAGCAGGCCAGTTTACTGCTGTACACCGCAGTTTCATGTGTTAGTGAACAATGATTGTACATTTCATTACAGGAGGACTGTTTACTGTTGGTATCCATAGTTTTACATGAGTGTCAGCTCAGAATGTAGATTTCATCACAGCAGGCCAGTTTACTGCTGTACACCACAGTTTCATGTGTTAGTGACAACGGATTGTACATTTCAGGAAGGGAGGCCTTTTTATGCTGGGAAAGTTAGTTTTACATGAAAGTCAATATAGAAAGTAGATTTCACCACAGGAGGACAGTGTACTGCTGGAAAGCACAGTTTTACATGAAATGCAGTTAGGAATGTTGATTTCATTACAGGAGGCCTGTTTACTGCTGTACACTGCAGTTTCATGTCTTAGTGATTACAGATTGTAGATCTCATAACGGGAGGACTGTTTACTGTTGGAAACCATAGTTTTACATGAAATGCAGTTAGGAATGTTGATTTCATCCCAGGATGCCTGTTTACTGCTGTACACTGCAGTTTCATGTGATAGTGATTACAGGTTGTAGATATCATAACGGGAGGACTGTTTACTGTTGGAAACCATAGTTTTACATGTTAGTGATCTCAAAATGTAGATTTTATCACAGGAAACCAGTTTAATACTGGAATCTGATGTTTCACATGTTTGTGATCTCAGAATGTTGATTTCCACACAGGAGGCCTGTTTACTGCTGTACCCCGCAGTTTCATGTGTTAGTGACAACGGATTGTACATTTCAGGAAGGGAGGCCTTTTTATGCTGGTAAAGTTAGTTTTACATGAAAGTCAATATAGAAAGTAGATTTCACCACAGGAGGACAGTGTACTGCTGGAAAGCAGAGTTTTACATGAAATGCAGTTAGGAATGTTGATTTCATTACAGGAGGCCTGTTTACTGCTGTACACTGCAGTTTCATGTGTTAATGACCACAGATTGTAGATTTCATAAGGGGAGGACTGTTTATTGTTGGAATCCATAGTTTTACATGAGTGTCAGCTCAGAATGTAGATTTCATCACAGCAGGCCAGTTTACTGCTGTACACCACAGTTTCATGTGTTACTGACCACAGAATGTAGATTTCATAATGGGAGGACTGTTTACTGTTGGAAACCATAGTTTTACATGAAATGCAGTTTGGAATGTTGATTTCATCACTGGAGGCCTGTTTACTGCTGTACACTGCAGTTCCATGTGCTAGTGATTACAGATTGTAGATATCATAACGGGAGGACTCTTTGCTGTTGGAATATAGTTTTACATGTTAGTGATCTCAGAATGTATATTTTAGCACAGGACACCAGTTTACTACTCGAATCTGCTGTTTCACATGTTTGTGATCTCAGAATGTTGATTTCATCACTGGAGGCCAGTTTACTGCTGTACACCACAGTTTCATGTGTTAATGACCACAGATTGTAGATTTCATCAGGGGAGGACTGTTTATTGTTGGAATCCATAGTTTTACTTGAGTGTCAGCTCAGAATGTATATTTCATCACAGGAGGCCAGTTTACTGCTGTGCGCCACAGTTTCATGTGTTACTGACCACAGAATGTAGATTTCATAACGGGAGGACTGTTTACTGTTGGAAACCATAGTTTTACATGAAATGCAGTTTGGAATGTTGATTTCATCACAGGAGGCCTGTTTACTGCTGTACACTGCAGTTTCATGTGTTAGTGATTACAGATTGTAGATATCATAACGGGAGGACTGTTTACTGTTGGAATCCATATTTTTAAATGAAATGCAGTTAGGAATGTTGATTTCATCACAGGAGGCCTGTTTACTGCTGTACACCGCAGTTTCATGTGTTAGTGATCAATGATTGTACATTTCATTACAGGAGGACTGTTTACTGTTGGTATCCATAGTTTTACATGAGTTTCAGCTAAAAATGTAGATTTCATCACAGGAGGCCAGTTTGTTGCTGGAAACTGCAGTTTCACGTGTTATTGACAACAGAATGTAGATTTCAGGAAGGGAGGCCTGTTTATGCTGGAAAAGTTAGTTTTACATGAAAGTCAATACAGAAACTAGATTTCATCACAGGAGGACAGTGGCCTGCTGGAAAGCACAGTTTTACATGAAATGCAGTTAGGAATGTTGATTTCGTTACAGGAGGCCTGTTTACTGCTGTACACCGCAGTTTCATGTGTTAGTGATCAATGATTGTACATTTCATTACAGGAGGACTGTTTACTGTTGGTATCCATAGTTTTACATGTTAGTGATCTCAAAATGTAGATTTTATCACAGGAAACCAGTTTAGTACTGGAATCTGATGTTTCACATGTTTGTGATCTCAGAATGTTGATTTCCACACAGGAGGCCTGTTTACTGCTGTACACCGCAGTTTCATGTGTTAGTGACAACGGATTGTACATTTCAGGAAGGGAGGCCTTTTTATGCTGGGAAAGTTAGTTTTACATGAAAGTCAATATAGAAAGTAGATTTCACCACAGGAGGACAGTGTACTGCTGGAAAGCAGAGTTTTACATGAAATGCAGTTAGGAATGTTGATTTCATTACAGGAGGCCTGTTTACTGCTGTACACTGCAGTTTCATGTGTTAATGACCACAGATTGTAGATTTCATAAGGGGAGGACTGTTTATTGTTGGAATCCATAGTTTTACATGAGTGTCAGCTCAGAATGTAGATTTCATCACAGCAGGCCAGTTTACTGCTGTACACCACAGTTTCATGTGTTAGTGACCACAGAATGTAGATTTCGTAACGGGAGGACTGTTTACTGTTGGAAACCATGGTTTTACATGAGATTCAGCTAAAAATGTAGATTTCATCACAGGAAGCCAGTTTGTTGCTGGAAACTGCAGTTTCACGTGTTATTGACAACAGAATGTAGATTGCAGGAAGGGAGGCCTGTTTATGCTGGAAAAGTTAGTTTTACATGAAAGTCAATATAGAAAGTAATTTTCATCACAGGAGGACAGTGTACTGCTGGAAAGCACAGTTTTACATGAAATGCAGTTAGGAATGTTGATTTCATTACAGGAGGCCTGTTTACTGCTGTACACTGCAGTTTCATGTGTTAATGACCACAGATTGTAGATTTCATAAGGGGAGGACTGTTTACTGTTGGAAACTATAGTTTTACATGAAATGCAGTTTGGAATGTTGATTTCATCACTGGAGGCCTGTTTACTGCTGTACACTGCAGTTACATGTGCTAGTGATTACAGATTGTAGATATCATAACGGGAGGACTCTTTGCTGTTGGAATATAGTTTTACATGTTAGTGATCTCAGAATGTATATTTTAGCACAGGACACCAGTTTACTACTCGAATCTGCTGTTTCACATGTTTGTGATCTCAGAATGTTGATTTCATCACTGGAGGCCAGTTTACTGCTGTACACCACAGTTTCATGTGTTAATGACCACAGATTGTAGATTTCATCAGGGGAGGACTGTTTATTGTTGGAATCCATAGTTTTACTTGAGTGTCAGCTCAGAATGTATATTTCATCACAGGAGGCCAGTTTACTGCTGTGCGCCACAGTTTCATGTGTTACTGACCACAGAATGTAGATTTCATAACGGGAGGACTGTTTACTGTTGGAAACCATAGTTTTACATGAAATGCAGTTTGGAATGTTGATTTCATCCCAGGAGGCCTGTTTACTGCTGTACACTGCAGTTTCTTGTGTTAGTGATTACAGATTGTAGATATCATAACGGGAGGACTGTTTACTGTTGGAAACCATAGTTTTACATGTTAGTGATCTCAAAATGTAGATTTTATCACAGGAAACCAGTTTAGTACTGGAATCTGATGTTTCACATGTTTGTGATCTCAGAATGTTGATTTCCAAACAGGAGGCCTGTTTACTGCTGTACACCGCAGTTTCATGTGTTAGTGATCAATGATTGTACATTTCATTACAGGAGGACTGTTTACTGTTGGTATCCATAGTTTTACATGTTAGTGATCTCAAAATGTAGATTTTATCACAGGAAACCAGTTTAGTACTGGAATCTGATGTTTCACATGTTTGTGATCTCAGAATGTTGATTTCCACACAGGAGGCCTGTTTACTGCTGTACACCGCAGTTTCATGTGTTAGTGACAACGGATTGTACATTTCAGGAAGGGAGGCCTTTTTATGCTGGGAAAGTTAGTTTTACATGAAAGTCAATATAGAAAGTAGATTTCACCACAGGAGGACAGTGTACTGCTGGAAAGCACAGTTCTACATGAAATGCAGTTAGGAATGTTGATTTCATTACAGGAGGCCTGTTTACTGCTGTACACTGCAGTTTCATGTGTTAATGACCACAGATTGTAGATTTCATAAGGGGAGGACTGTTTATTGTTGGAATCCATAGTTTTACATGAGTGTCAGCTCAGAATGTAGATTTCATCACAGAAGGCCAGTTTACTGCTGTACACCACAGTTTCATGTGTTACTGACCACAGAATGTAGATTTCATAACGGGAGGACTGTTTACTGTTGGAAACCATAGTTTTACATGAAATGCAGTTTGGAATGTTGATTTCATCACAGGAGGCCTGTTTACTGCTGTACACTGCAGTTTCATGTGTTACTGACCACAGAATGTAGATTTCATAACGGGAGGACTGTTTACTGTTGGAAACCATAGTTTTACATGAAATGCAGTTTGGAATGTTGATTTCATCACAGGAGGCCTGTTTACTGCTGTACACTGCAGTTTCATGTGTTAGTGATTACAGATTGTAGATATCATAACGGGAGGACTGTTTACTGTTGGAAACCATAGTTTTACATGTTAGTGATCTCAAAATGTAGATTTTATCACAGGAAACCAGTTTAGTACTGGAATCTGATGTTTCACATGTTTGTGATCTCAGAATGTTGATTTCCACACAGGAGGCCTGTTTACTGCTGTACACCGCAGTTTCATGTGTTAGTGACAACGGATTGTACATTTCAGGAAGGGAGGCCTTTTTATGCTGGGAAAGTTAGTTTTACATGAAAGTCAATATAGAAAGTAGATTTCACCACAGGAGGACAGTGTACTGCTGGAAAGCAGAGTTTTACATGAAATGCAGTTAGGAATGTTGATTTCATTACAGGAGGCCTGTTTACTGCTGTACACTGCAGTTTCATGTGTTAATGACCACAGATTGTAGATTTCATAAGGGGAGGACTGTTTATTGTTGGAATCCATAGTTTTACATGAGTGTCAGCTCAGAATGTAGATTTCATCACAGCAGGCCAGTTTACTGCTGTACACCACAGTTTCATGTGTTAGTGACCACAGAATGTAGATTTCGTAACGGGAGGACTGTTTACTGTTGGAAACCATGGTTTTACATGAGATTCAGCTAAAAATGTAGATTTCATCACAGGAAGCCAGTTTGTTGCTGGAAACTGCAGTTTCACGTGTTATTGACAACAGAATGTAGATTGCAGGAAGGGAGGCCTGTTTATGCTGGAAAAGTTAGTTTTACATGAAAGTCAATATAGAAAGTAATTTTCATCACAGGAGGACAGTGTACTGCTGGAAAGCACAGTTTTACATGAAATGCAGTTAGGAATGTTGATTTCATTACAGGAGGCCTGTTTACTGCTGTACACTGCAGTTTCATGTGTTAATGACCACAGATTGTAGATTTCATAAGGGGAGGACTGTTTACTGTTGGAAACTATAGTTTTACATGAAATGCAGTTTGGAATGTTGATTTCATCACTGGAGGCCTGTTTACTGCTGTACACTGCAGTTACATGTGCTAGTGATTACAGATTGTAGATATCATAACGGGAGGACTCTTTGCTGTTGGAATATAGTTTTACATGTTAGTGATCTCAGAATGTATATTTTAGCACAGGACACCAGTTTACTACTCGAATCTGCTGTTTCACATGTTTGTGATCTCAGAATGTTGATTTCATCACTGGAGGCCAGTTTACTGCTGTACACCACAGTTTCATGTGTTAATGACCACAGATTGTAGATTTCATCAGGGGAGGACTGTTTATTGTTGGAATCCATAGTTTTACTTGAGTGTCAGCTCAGAATGTATATTTCATCACAGGAGGCCAGTTTACTGCTGTGCGCCACAGTTTCATGTGTTACTGACCACAGAATGTAGATTTCATAACGGGAGGACTGTTTACTGTTGGAAACCATAGTTTTACATGAAATGCAGTTTGGAATGTTGATTTCATCCCAGGAGGCCTGTTTACTGCTGTACACTGCAGTTTCTTGTGTTAGTGATTACAGATTGTAGATATCATAACGGGAGGACTGTTTACTGTTGGAAACCATAGTTTTACATGTTAGTGATCTCAAAATGTAGATTTTATCACAGGAAACCAGTTTAGTACTGGAATCTGATGTTTCACATGTTTGTGATCTCAGAATGTTGATTTCCAAACAGGAGGCCTGTTTACTGCTGTACACCGCAGTTTCATGTGTTAGTGATCAATGATTGTACATTTCATTACAGGAGGACTGTTTACTGTTGGTATCCATAGTTTTACATGTTAGTGATCTCAAAATGTAGATTTTATCACAGGAAACCAGTTTAGTACTGGAATCTGATGTTTCACATGTTTGTGATCTCAGAATGTTGATTTCCACACAGGAGGCCTGTTTACTGCTGTACACCGCAGTTTCATGTGTTAGTGACAACGGATTGTACATTTCAGGAAGGGAGGCCTTTTTATGCTGGGAAAGTTAGTTTTACATGAAAGTCAATATAGAAAGTAGATTTCACCACAGGAGGACAGTGTACTGCTGGAAAGCACAGTTCTACATGAAATGCAGTTAGGAATGTTGATTTCATTACAGGAGGCCTGTTTACTGCTGTACACTGCAGTTTCATGTGTTAATGACCACAGATTGTAGATTTCATAAGGGGAGGACTGTTTATTGTTGGAATCCATAGTTTTACATGAGTGTCAGCTCAGAATGTAGATTTCATCACAGAAGGCCAGTTTACTGCTGTACACCACAGTTTCATGTGTTACTGACCACAGAATGTAGATTTCATAACGGGAGGACTGTTTACTGTTGGAAACCATAGTTTTACATGAAATGCAGTTTGGAATGTTGATTTCATCACAGGAGGCCTGTTTACTGCTGTACACTGCAGTTTCATGTGTTACTGACCACAGAATGTAGATTTCATAACGGGAGGACTGTTTACTGTTGGAAACCATAGTTTTACATGAAATGCAGTTTGGAATGTTGATTTCATCACAGGAGGCCTGTTTACTGCTGTACACTGCAGTTTCATGTGTTAGTGATTACAGATTGTAGATATCATAACGGGAGGACTGTTTACTGTTGGAAACCATAGTTTTACATGAAATGCAGTTAGGAATGTTGATTTCATCACAGGAGGCCTGTTTACAGCTGTACACCGCAGTTTTATGTGTTAGTGATCACATATTGTAGATTTCATAACGGGAGGACTCTTTGCTGTTGGAATCTATAGTTTTACATGGTAGTCATTTCAGAATGTAGATTTTAGCACAGGACACCAGTTTAGTACTCGAATCTGCTGTTTTGCATGTTTGTGATCTCAGAATGTTGATTTCATCACTGGAGGCCAGTTTACTGCTATACACCACAGTTTCATGTGTTAATGACCACAGATTGTAGATTTCATAAGGGGAGGACTGTTTATTTTTAGAATCCATAGTTTTAAATGAAATGCAGTTAGGAATGTTGATTTCATCACAGCAGGCCAGTTTACTGCTGTACACCGCAGTTTCATGTGTTAGTGATCAATGATTGTACATTTCATTACAGGAGGACTGTTTACTGTTGGTATCCATAGTTTTACATGAGTGTCAGCTCAGAATGTAGATTTCATCACAGCAGGCCAGTTTACTGCTGTACACCACAGTTTCATGTGTTAGTGACAACGGATTGTACATTTCAGGAAGGGAGGCCTTTTTATGCTGGGAAAGTTAGTTTTACATGAAAGTCAATATAGAAAGTAGATTTCACCACAGGAGGACAGTGTACTGCTGGAAAGCACAGTTTTACATGAAATGCAGTTAGGAATGTTGATTTCATTACAGGAGGCCTGTTTACTGCTGTACACTGCAGTTTCATGTCTTAGTGATTACAGATTGTAGATCTCATAACGGGAGGACTGTTTACTGTTGGAAACCATAGTTTTACATGAAATGCAGTTAGGAATGTTGATTTCATCCCAGGATGCCTGTTTACTGCTGTACACTGCAGTTTCATGTGATAGTGATTACAGGTTGTAGATATCATAACGGGAGGACTGTTTACTGTTGGAAACCATAGTTTTACATGTTAGTGATCTCAAAATGTAGATTTTATCACAGGAAACCAGTTTAATACTGGAATCTGATGTTTCACATGTTTGTGATCTCAGAATGTTGATTTCCACACAGGAGGCCTGTTTACTGCTGTACCCCGCAGTTTCATGTGTTAGTGACAACGGATTGTACATTTCAGGAAGGGAGGCCTTTTTATGCTGGTAAAGTTAGTTTTACATGAAAGTCAATATAGAAAGTAGATTTCACCACAGGAGGACAGTGTACTGCTGGAAAGCAGAGTTTTACATGAAATGCAGTTAGGAATGTTGATTTCATTACAGGAGGCCTGTTTACTGCTGTACACTGCAGTTTCATGTGTTAATGACCACAGATTGTAGATTTCATAAGGGGAGGACTGTTTATTGTTGGAATCCATAGTTTTACATGAGTGTCAGCTCAGAATGTAGATTTCATCACAGCAGGCCAGTTTACTGCTGTACACCACAGTTTCATGTGTTACTGACCACAGAATGTAGATTTCATAATGGGAGGACTGTTTACTGTTGGAAACCATAGTTTTACATGAAATGCAGTTTGGAATGTTGATTTCATCACTGGAGGCCTGTTTACTGCTGTACACTGCAGTTCCATGTGCTAGTGATTACAGATTGTAGATATCATAACGGGAGGACTCTTTGCTGTTGGAATATAGTTTTACATGTTAGTGATCTCAGAATGTATATTTTAGCACAGGACACCAGTTTACTACTCGAATCTGCTGTTTCACATGTTTGTGATCTCAGAATGTTGATTTCATCACTGGAGGCCAGTTTACTGCTGTACACCACAGTTTCATGTGTTAATGACCACAGATTGTAGATTTCATCAGGGGAGGACTGTTTATTGTTGGAATCCATAGTTTTACTTGAGTGTCAGCTCAGAATGTATATTTCATCACAGGAGGCCAGTTTACTGCTGTGCGCCACAGTTTCATGTGTTACTGACCACAGAATGTAGATTTCATAACGGGAGGACTGTTTACTGTTGGAAACCATAGTTTTACATGAAATGCAGTTTGGAATGTTGATTTCATCACAGGAGGCCTGTTTACTGCTGTACACTGCAGTTTCATGTGTTAGTGATTACAGATTGTAGATATCATAACGGGAGGACTGTTTACTGTTGGAATCCATATTTTTAAATGAAATGCAGTTAGGAATGTTGATTTCATCACAGGAGGCCTGTTTACTGCTGTACACCGCAGTTTCATGTGTTAGTGATCAATGATTGTACATTTCATTACAGGAGGACTGTTTACTGTTGGTATCCATAGTTTTACATGAGTTTCAGCTAAAAATGTAGATTTCATCACAGGAGGCCAGTTTGTTGCTGGAAACTGCAGTTTCACGTGTTATTGACAACAGAATGTAGATTTCAGGAAGGGAGGCCTGTTTATGCTGGAAAAGTTAGTTTTACATGAAAGTCAATACAGAAACTAGATTTCATCACAGGAGGACAGTGGCCTGCTGGAAAGCACAGTTTTACATGAAATGCAGTTAGGAATGTTGATTTCGTTACAGGAGGCCTGTTTACTGCTGTACATCGCAGTTTCATGTGTTAGTGATCAATGATTGTACATTTCATTACAGGAGGACTGTTTACTGTTGGTATCCATAGTTTTACATGTTAGTGATCTCAAAATGTAGATTTTATCACAGGAAACCAGTTTAGTACTGGAATCTGATGTTTCACATGTTTGTGATCTCAGAATGTTGATTTCCACACAGGAGGCCTGTTTACTGCTGTACACCGCAGTTTCATGTGTTAGTGACAACGGATTGTACATTTCAGGAAGGGAGGCCTTTTTATGCTGGGAAAGTTAGTTTTACATGAAAGTCAATATAGAAAGTAGATTTCACCACAGGAGGACAGTGTACTGCTGGAAAGCAGAGTTTTACATGAAATGCAGTTAGGAATGTTGATTTCATTACAGGAGGCCTGTTTACTGCTGTACACTGCAGTTTCATGTGTTAATGACCACAGATTGTAGATTTCATAAGGGGAGGACTGTTTATTGTTGGAATCCATAGTTTTACATGAGTGTCAGCTCAGAATGTAGATTTCATCACAGCAGGCCAGTTTACTGCTGTACACCACAGTTTCATGTGTTAGTGACCACAGAATGTAGATTTCGTAACGGGAGGACTGTTTACTGTTGGAAACCATGGTTTTACATGAGATTCAGCTAAAAATGTAGATTTCATCACAGGAAGCCAGTTTGTTGCTGGAAACTGCAGTTTCACGTGTTATTGACAACAGAATGTAGATTGCAGGAAGGGAGGCCTGTTTATGCTGGAAAAGTTAATTTTACATGAAAGTCAATATAGAAAGTAATTTTCATCACAGGAGGACAGTGTACTGCTGGAAAGCACAGTTTTACATGAAATGCAGTTAGGAATGTTGATTTCATTACAGGAGGCCTGTTTACTGCTGTACACTGCAGTTTCATGTGTTAATGACCACAGATTGTAGATTTCATAAGGGGAGGACTGTTTACTGTTGGAAACTATAGTTTTACATGAAATGCAGTTTGGAATGTTGATTTCATCACTGGAGGCCTGTTTACTGCTGTACACTGCAGTTACATGTGCTAGTGATTACAGATTGTAGATATCATAACGGGAGGACTCTTTGCTGTTGGAATATAGTTTTACATGTTAGTGATCTCAGAATGTATATTTTAGCACAGGACACCAGTTTACTACTCGAATCTGCTGTTTCACATGTTTGTGATCTCAGAATGTTGATTTCATCACTGGAGGCCAGTTTACTGCTGTACACCACAGTTTCATGTGTTAATGACCACAGATTGTAGATTTCATCAGGGGAGGACTGTTTATTGTTGGAATCCATAGTTTTACTTGAGTGTCAGCTCAGAATGTATATTTCATCACAGGAGGCCAGTTTACTGCTGTGCGCCACAGTTTCATGTGTTACTGACCACAGAATGTAGATTTCATAACGGGAGGACTGTTTACTGTTGGAAACCATAGTTTTACATGAAATGCAGTTTGGAATGTTGATTTCATCCCAGGAGGCCTGTTTACTGCTGTACACTGCAGTTTCTTGTGTTAGTGATTACAGATTGTAGATATCATAACGGGAGGACTGTTTATTGTTGGAAACCATAATTTTACATGTTAGTGATCTCAAAATGTAGATTTTATCACAGGAAACCAGTTTAGTACTGGAATCTGATGTTTCACATGTTTGTGATCTCAGAATGTTGATTTCCAAACAGGAGGCCTGTTTACTGCTGTACACCGCAGTTTCATGTGTTAGTGATCAATGATTGTACATTTCATTACAGGAGGACTGTTTACTGTTGGTATCCATAGTTTTACATGTTAGTGATCTCAAAATGTAGATTTTATCACAGGAAACCAGTTTAGTACTGGAATCTGATGTTTCACATGTTTGTGATCTCAGAATGTTGATTTCCACACAGGAGGCCTGTTTACTGCTGTACACCGCAGTTTCATGTGTTAGTGACAACGGATTGTACATTTCAGGAAGGGAGGCCTTTTTATGCTGGGAAAGTTAGTTTTACATGAAAGTCAATATAGAAAGTAGATTTCACCACAGGAGGACAGTGTACTGCTGGAAAGCACAGTTCTACATGAAATGCAGTTAGGAATGTTGATTTCATTACAGGAGGCCTGTTTACTGCTGTACACTGCAGTTTCATGTGTTAATGACCACAGATTGTAGATTTCATAAGGGGAGGACTGTTTATTGTTGGAATCCATAGTTTTACATGAGTGTCAGCTCAGAATGTAGATTTCATCACAGAAGGCCAGTTTACTGCTGTACACCACAGTTTCATGTGTTACTGACCACAGAATGTAGATTTCATAACGGGAGGACTGTTTACTGTTGGAAACCATAGTTTTACATGAAATGCAGTTTGGAATGTTGATTTCATCACAGGAGGCCTGTTTACTGCTGTACACTGCAGTTTCATGTGTTACTGACCACAGAATGTAGATTTCATAACGGGAGGACTGTTTACTGTTGGAAACCATAGTTTTACATGAAATGCAGTTTGGAATGTTGATTTCATCACAGGAGGCCTGTTTACTGCTGTACACTGCAGTTTCATGTGTTAGTGATTACAGATTGTAGATATCATAACGGGAGGACTGTTTACTGTTGGAAACCATAGTTTTACATGAAATGCAGTTAGGAATGTTGATTTCATCACAGGAGGCCTGTTTACAGCTGTACACCGCAGTTTTATGTGTTAGTGATCACATATTGTAGATTTCATAACGGGAGGACTCTTTGCTGTTGGAATCTATAGTTTTACATGGTAGTCATTTCAGAATGTAGATTTTAGCACAGGACACCAGTTTAGTACTCGAATCTGCTGTTTTGCATGTTTGTGATCTCAGAATGTTGATTTCATCACTGGAGGCCAGTTTACTGCTATACACCACAGTTTCATGTGTTAATGACCACAGATTGTAGATTTCATAAGGGGAGGACTGTTTATTTTTAGAATCCATAGTTTTAAATGAAATGCAGTTAGGAATGTTGATTTCATCACAGCAGGCCAGTTTACTGCTGTACACCGCAGTTTCATGTGTTAGTGATCAATGATTGTACATTTCATTACAGGAGGACTGTTTACTGTTGGTATCCATAGTTTTACATGAGTGTCAGCTCAGAATGTAGATTTCATCACAGCAGGCCAGTTTACTGCTGTACACCACAGTTTCATGTGTTAGTGACAACGGATTGTACATTTCAGGAAGGGAGGCCTTTTTATGCTGGGAAAGTTAGTTTTACATGAAAGTCAATATAGAAAGTAGATTTCACCACAGGAGGACAGTGTACTGCTGGAAAGCAGAGTTTTACATGAAATGCAGTTAGGAATGTTGATTTCATTACAGGAGGCCTGTTTACTGCTGTACACTGCAGTTTCATGTCTTAGTGATTACAGATTGTAGATCTCATAACGGGAGGACTGTTTACTGTTGGAAACCATAGTTTTACATGAAATGCAGTTAGGAATGTTGATTTCATCCCAGGATGCCTGTTTACTGCTGTACACTGCAGTTTCATGTGATAGTGATTACAGGTTGTAGATATCATAACGGGAGGACTGTTTACTGTTGGAAACCATAGTTTTACATGTTAGTGATCTCAAAATGTAGATTTTATCACAGGAAACCAGTTTAATACTGGAATCTGATGTTTCACATGTTTGTGATCTCAGAATGTTGATTTCCACACAGGAGGCCTGTTTACTGCTGTACCCCGCAGTTTCATGTGTTAGTGACAACGGATTGTACATTTCAGGAAGGGAGGCCTTTTTATGCTGGTAAAGTTAGTTTTACATGAAAGTCAATATAGAAAGTAGATTTCACCACAGGAGGACAGTGTACTGCTGGAAAGCAGAGTTTTACATGAAATGCAGTTAGGAATGTTGATTTCATTACAGGAGGCCTGTTTACTGCTGTACACTGCAGTTTCATGTGTTAATGACCACAGATTGTAGATTTCATAAGGGGAGGACTGTTTATTGTTGGAATCCATAGTTTTACATGAGTGTCAGCTCAGAATGTAGATTTCATCACAGCAGGCCAGTTTACTGCTGTACACCACAGTTTCATGTGTTACTGACCACAGAATGTAGATTTCATAATGGGAGGACTGTTTACTGTTGGAAACCATAGTTTTACATGAAATGCAGTTTGGAATGTTGATTTCATCACTGGAGGCCTGTTTACTGCTGTACACTGCAGTTCCATGTGCTAGTGATTACAGATTGTAGATATCATAACGGGAGGACTCTTTGCTGTTGGAATATAGTTTTACATGTTAGTGATCTCAGAATGTATATTTTAGCACAGGACACCAGTTTACTACTCGAATCTGCTGTTTCACATGTTTGTGATCTCAGAATGTTGATTTCATCACTGGAGGCCAGTTTACTGCTGTACACCACAGTTTCATGTGTTAATGACCACAGATTGTAGATTTCATCAGGGGAGGACTGTTTATTGTTGGAATCCATAGTTTTACTTGAGTGTCAGCTCAGAATGTATATTTCATCACAGGAGGCCAGTTTACTGCTGTGCGCCACAGTTTCATGTGTTACTGACCACAGAATGTAGATTTCATAACGGGAGGACTGTTTACTGTTGGAAACCATAGTTTTACATGAAATGCAGTTTGGAATGTTGATTTCATCACAGGAGGCCTGTTTACTGCTGTACACTGCAGTTTCATGTGTTAGTGATTACAGATTGTAGATATCATAACGGGAGGACTGTTTACTGTTGGAATCCATATTTTTAAATGAAATGCAGTTAGGAATGTTGATTTCATCACAGGAGGCCTGTTTACTGCTGTACACCGCAGTTTCATGTGTTAGTGATCAATGATTGTACATTTCATTACAGGAGGACTGTTTACTGTTGGTATCCATAGTTTTACATGAGTGTCAGCTCAGAATGTTGATTTCATCACTGGAGGCTAGTTTACTGCTGTACACCACAGTTTCATGTGTTAATGACCACAGATTGTAGATTTCATCAGGGGAGGACTGTTTATTGTTGGAATCCATAGTTTTACTTGAGTGTCAGCTCAGAATGTATATTTCATCACAGGAGGCCAGTTTACTGCTGTGCGCCACAGTTTCATGTGTTACTGACCACAGAATGTAGATTTCATAACGGGAGGACTGTTTACTGTTGGAAACCATAGTTTTACATGAAATGCAGTTTGGAATGTTGATTTCATCACAGGAGGCCTGTTTACTGCTGTACACCGCAGTTTCATGTGTTAGTGATCAATGATTGTACATTTCATTACAGGAGGACTGTTTACTGTTGGTATCCATAGTTTTACATGAGTGTCAGCTCAGAATGTAGATTTCATCACAGCAGGCCAGTTTACTGCTGTACACCACAGTTTCATGTGTTAGTGACAACGGATTGTACATTTCAGGAAGGGAGGCCTTTTTATGCTGGGAAAGTTAGTTTTACATGAAAGTCAATATAGAAAGTAGATTTCATCACAGGAGGACTGTTTACTGTTGGAAACCATAGTTTTACATGAAATGCAGTTAGGAATGTTGATTTCATCCCAGGAGGCCTGTTTACTGCTGTACACTGCAGTTTCATGTGTTAGTGATTACAGGTTGTAGATATCATAACGGGAGGACTGTTTACTGTTGGAAACCATAGTTTTACATGTTAGATTTTAGCACAGGACACCAGTTTAGTACTCGAATCTGCTGTTTTGCATGTTTTTGATCTCAGAATGTTGATTTCATCACTGGAGGCCAGTTTACTGCTATACACCACAGTTTCATGTGTTAATGACCACAGATTGTAGATTTCATAAGGGGAGGACTGTTTACTGTTGGTATCCATAGTTTTACATGAGTTTCAGCTAAAAATGTAGATGTCATCACAGGAGGCCAGTTTGTTTCAGGAAACTGCAGTTTCATGTGTTAGTGACAACGGATTGTACATTTCAGGAAGGGAGGCCTTTTTATGCTGGGGAAGTTAGTTTTACATGAAAGTCAATATAGAAAGTAGATTTCACCACAGGAGGACAGTGTACTGCTGGAAAGCAGAGTTTTACATGAAATGCAGTTAGGAATGTTGATTTCATTACAGGAGGCCTGTTTACTGCTGTACACTGCAGTTTCATGTGTTAATGACCACAGATTGTAGATTTCATAAGGGGAGGACTGTTTATTGTTGGAATCCATAGTTTTACATGAGTGTCAGCTCAGAATGTAGATTTCATCACAGCAGGCCAGTTTACTGCTGTACACCACAGTTTCATGTGTTACTGACCACAGAATGTAGATTTCGTAACGGGAGGACTGTTTACTGTTGGAAACCATGGTTTTACATGAGATTCAGCTAAAAATGTAGATATCATCACAGGAAGCCAGTTTGTTGCTGGAAACTGCAGTTTCACGTGTTATTGACAACAGAATGTAGATTGCAGGAAGGGAGGCCTGTTTATGCTGGAAAAGTTAGTTTTACATGAAAGTCAATATAGAAAGTAGATTTCATCACAGGAGGACAGTGTACTGCTGGAAAGCACAGTTTTACATGAAATGCAGTTAGGAATGTTGATTTCATTACAGGAGGCCTGTTTACTGCTGTACACTGCAGTTTCATGTGTTAGTGATCACAGATTGTAGATTTCATAACGGGAGGAGTCTTTGCTGTTGGAATCTATAGTTTTACATGTTAGTGATCTCAGAATGTATATTTTATCACAGGACACCAGTTTAGTACCTGAATCTGCTGTTTCGCATGTTTGTGATCTCAGAATGTTGATTTCATCACTGGAGGCCAGTTTACTGCTGTACACCACAGTTTCATGTGTTAATTACCACAGATTGTAGATTTCATCAGGGGAGGACTGTTTATTGTTGGAATCCATAGTTTTACTTGAGTGTCAGCTCAGAATGTAGATTTTATCACAGGAGGCCAGTTTACTGCTGTGCGCCACAGTTTCATGTGTTACTGACCACAGAATGTAGATTTCATAACGGGAGGACTGTTTACTGTTGGAAACCATAGTTTTACATGAAATGCAGTTTGGAATGTTGATTTCATCACAGGAGGCCTGTTTACTGCTGTATACTGCAGTTTCATGTGTTAGTGATTACAGATTGTAGATATCATAACGGGAGTACTGTTTACTGTTGGAAACCATAGTTTTACATGAAATGCAGTTAGGAATGTTGATTTCATCACAGGAGGCCTGTTTACAGCTGTACACCGCAGTTTTATGTGTTAGTGATCACATATTGTAGATTTCATAACGGGAGGACTCTTTGCTGTTGGAATCTATAGTTTTACATGGTAGTCATCTCAGAATGTAGATTTTAGCACAGGACACCAGTTTAGTACTCGAATCTGCTGTTTTGCATGTTTGTGATCTCAGAATGTTGATTTCATCACTGGAGGCCAGTTTATTGCTATACACAACAGTTTCATGTGTTAATGACCACAGATTGTAGATTTCATAAGGGGAGGACTGTTTATTGTTGGAATCCATAGTTTTAAATGAAATGCAGTTAGGAATGTTGATTTCATCACAGGAGGCCTGTTTACTGCTGTACACCGCAGTTTCATGTGTTATTGACAACAGAATGTAGATTTCAGGAAGGGAGGCCTGTTTATGCTGGAAAAGTTAGTTTTACATGAAAGTCAATACAGAAAGTAGATTTCATCACAGGAGGACTGTTTACTGTTGGAAACCATAGTTTTACATGAAATGCAGTTAGGAATGTTGATTTCATCCCAGGAGGCCTGTTTACTGCTGTACACTGCAGTTTCATGTGTTAGTGATTACAGGTTGTAGATATCATAACGGGAGGACTGTTTACTGTTGGTATCCATAGTTTTACATGTTAGTGATCTCAAAATGTAGATTTTATCACAGGAAACCAGTTTAGTACTGGAATCTGATGTTTCACATGTTTGTGATCTCAGAATGTTGATTTCCACACAGGAGGCATTTTTACTGCTGTACACCGCAGTTTCACGTGTTATTGACAACAGAATGTAGATTGCAGGAAGGGAGGCCTGTTTATGCTGGAAAAGTTAGTTTTACATGAAAGTCATTATAGAAAGTAATTTTCATCACAGGAGGACAGTGTACTGCTGGAAAGCACAGTTTTACATGAAATGCAGTTAGGAATGTTGATTTCATTACAGGAGGCCTGTTTACTGCTGTACACTGCAGTTTCATGTGTTAGTGATCACAGATTGTAGATTTCAGGAAGGGAGGCCTTTTTATGCTGGGAAAGTTAGTTTTACATGAAAGTCAATATAGAAAGTAGATTTCACCACAGGAGGACAGTGTACTGCTGGAAAGCAGAGTTTTACATGAAATGCAGTTAGGAATGTTGATTTCGTTATAGGAGGCCTGTTTACTGGTGTACACTGCAGTTTCATATGTTAATGACCACAGATTGTAGATTTCATAAGGGGAGGACTGTTTATTGTTGGAATCCATAGTTTTACATGAGTGTCAGCTCAGAATGTAGATTTCATCACAGCAGGCCAGTTTACTGCTGTACACCACAGTTTCATGTGTTACTGACCACAGAATGTAGATTTCATAACGGGAGGACTGTTTACTGTTGGAAACCATGGTTTTACATGAGATTCAGCTAAAAATGTAGATTTCATCACAGGAAGCCAGTTTGTTGCTGGAAACTGCAGTTTCACGTGTTATTGACAACAGAATGTAGATTGCAGGAAGGGAGGCCTGTTTATGCTGGAAAAGTTAGTTTTACATGAAAGTCAATACAGAAAGTAGATTTCATCACAGGAGGACAGTGTACTGCTGGAAAGCACAGTTTTACATGAAATGCAGTTAGGAATGTTGATTTCGTTACAGGAGGCCTGTTTACTGCTGTACACTGCAGTTTCATGTGTTAGTGATTACAGATTGTAGATATCATAACGGGAGGACTGTTTACTGTTGGAAACCATAGTTTTACATGAAATGCAGTTAGGAATGTTGATTTCATCACAGGAGGCCTGTTTACAGCTGTACACCGCAGTTTTATGTGTTAGTGATCACATATTGTAGATTTCATAACGGGAGGACTCTTTGCTGTTGGAATCTATAGTTTTACATGGTAGTCATTTCAGAATGTAGATTTTAGCACAGAACACCAGTTTAGTACTCGAATCTGCTGTTTTGCATGTTTGTGATCTCAGAATGTTGATTTCATCACTGGAGGCCAGTTTACTGCTATACACCACAGTTTCATGTGTTAATGACCACAGATTGTAGATTTCATAAGGGGAGGACTGTTTATTTTTAGAATCCATAGTTTTAAATGAAATGCAGTTAGGAATGTTGATTTCATCACAGCAGGCCAGTTTACTGCTGTACACCACAGTTTCATATGTTACTGACCACAGAATGTAGATTTCGTAACGGGAGGACTGTTTACTGTTGGAAACCATGGTTTTACATGAGATTCAGCTAAAAATGTAGATTTCATCACAGGAAGCCAGTTTGTTGCTGGAAACTGCAGTTTCACGTGTTATTGACAACAGAATGTAGATTGCAGGAAGGGAGGCCTGTTTATGCTGGAAAAGTTAGTTTTACATGAAAGTAAATATAGAAAGTAATTTTCATCACAGGAGGACAGTGTACTGCTGGAAAGCACAGTTTTACATGAAATGCAGTTAGGAATGTTGATTTCATTACAGGAGGCCTGTTTACTGCTGTACACTGCAGTTTCATGTGTTAGTGATCACAGATTGTAGATTTCATAACGGGAGGACTCTTTGCTGTTGGAATCTATAGTTTTACATGGTAGTCATCTCAGAATGTAGATTTTAGCACAGGACACCAGTTTAGTACTCGAATCTGCTGTTTTGCATGTTTGTGATCTCAGAATGTTGATTTCATCACTGGAGGCCAGTTTACTGCTATACACCACAGTTTCATGTGTTAATGACCACAGATTGTAGATTTCATAAGGGGAGGACTGTTTATTGTTGGAATCCATAGTTTTAAATGAAATGCAGTTAGGAATGTTGATTTCATTACAGGAGGCCTGTTTACTGCTGTACACCGCAGTTTCATGTGTTAGTGACAACGGATTGTACATTTCAGGAAGGGAGGCCTTTTTATGCTGGGAAAGTTAGTTTTACATGAAAGTCAACATAGAAAGTAGATTTCACCACAGGAGGACAGTGTACTGCTGGAAAGCAGAGTTTTACATGAAATGCAGTTAGGAATGTTGATTTCATTACAGGAGGCCTGTTTACTGCTGTACACTGCAGTTTCATGTGTTAATGACCACAGATTGTAGCTTTCATAAGGGGAGGACTGTTTATTGTTGGAATCCATAGTTTTACATGAGTGTCAGCTCAGAATGTAGATTTCATCACAGCAAGCCAGTTTACTGCTGTACACCACAGTTTCATGTGTTACTGACCACAGAATGTAGATTTCGTAACGGGAGGACTGTTTACTGTTGGAAACCATGGTTTTACATGAGATTCAGCTAAAAATGTAGATTTCATCACAGGAAGCCAGTTTGTTGCTGGAAACTGCAGTTTCACGTGTTATTGACAACAGAATGTAGATTGCAGGAAGGGAGGCCTGTTTATGCTGGAAAAGTTAGTTTTACATGAAAGTCAATACAGAAAGTAGATTTCATCACAGGAGGACAGTGTACTGCTGGAAAGCACAGTTTTACATGAAATGCAGTTAGGAATGTTGATTTCGTTACAGGAGGCCTGTTTACTGCTGTACACTGCAGTTTCATGTCTTAGTGATTGCAGATTGTAGATATCATAACGGGAGGACTGTTTACTGTTGGAAACCATAGTTTTACATGAAATGCATTTAGGAATGTTGATTTCATCCCAGGAGGCCTGTTTACTGCTGTACACTGCAGTTTCAAGTGTTAGTGATTACAGGTTGTACATTTCATTACAGGAGGACTGTTTACTGTTGGTATCCATAGTTTTACATGTTAGTGATCTCAAAATGTAGATTTTATCACAGGAAACCAGTTTAGTACTGGAATCTGATGTTTCACATGTTTGTGATCTCAGAATGTTGATTTCATCACTGGAGGCCAGTTTACTGCTGTACACCACAGTTTCATGTGTTAATGACCACAGATTGTAGATTTCATCAGGGGAGGACTGTTTATTGTTGGAATCCATAGTTTTACTTGAGTGTCAGCTCAGAATGTATATTTCATCACAGGAGGCCAGTTTACTGCTGTGCGCCACAGTTTCATGTGTTACTGACCACAGAATGTAGATTTCATAACGGGAGGACTGTTTACTGTTGGAAACCATAGTTTTACATGAAATGCAGTTTGGAATGTTGATTTCATCACAGGAGGCCTGTTTACTGCTGTACACTGCAGTTTCATGTGTTAGTGATTACAGATTGTAGATATCATAACGGGAGGACTGTTTACTGTTGGAATCCATATTTTTAAATGAAATGCAGTTAGGAATGTTGATTTCATCACAGGAGGCCTGTTTACTGCTGTACACCGCAGTTTCATGTGTTAGTGATCACAGATTGTAGATTTCATTACAGGAGGACTGTTTACTGTTGGTATCCATAGTTTTACATGAGTTTCAGCTAAAAATGTAGATTTCATCACAGGAGGCCAGTTTGTTGCTGGAAACTGCAGTTTCACGTGTTATTGTCAACAGAATGTAGATTTCAGGAAGGGAGGCCTGTTTATGCTGGAAAAGTTAGTTTTACATGAAAGTCAATATAGAAAGTAATTTTCATCACAGGAGGACAGTGTACTGCTGGAAAGCACAGTTTTACATGAAATGCAGTTAGGAATGTTGATTTCATTACAGGAGGCCTGTTTACTGCTGTACACTGCAGTTTCATGTGTTAGTGATCACAGATTGTAGATTTCATAACGGGAGGACTCTTTGCTGTTGGAATCTATAGTTTTACATGTTAGTGATCTCAGAATGTATATTTTAGCACAGGACACCAGTTTACTACTCAAATCTGCTGTTTCACATGTTTGTGATCTCAGAATGTTGATTTCATTACAGGAGGCCTGTTTACTGCTGTACACTGCAGTTTCATGTGTTAGTGATTACAGATTGTAGATATCATAACCGGAGGACTGTTTACTGTTGGAAACCATAGTTTTACATGAAATGCAGTTAGGAATGTTGATTTCATCCCAGGAGGCCTGTTTACTGCTGTACACCGCAGTTTCATGTGTTAGTGATCAATGATTGTACATTTCATTACAGGAGGACTGTTTACTGTTGGTATCCATAGTTTTACATGTTAGTGATCTCAAAATGTAGATTTTATCACAGGAAACCAGTTTAGTACTGGAATCTGATGTTTCACATGTTTGTGATCTCAGAATGTTTATTTCCAAACAGGAGGCCTGTTTACTGCTGTACACCGCAGTTTCATGTGTTAGTGATCAATGATTGTATATTTCATTACAGGAGGACTGTTTACTGTTGGTATCCATAGTTTTACATGTTAGTGATCTCAAAATGTAGATTTTATCACAGTAAACCAGTTTAGTACTGGAATCTGATGTTTCACATGTTTGTGATCTCAGAATGTTGATTTCCACACAGGAGGCCTGTTTACTGCTGTACACCGCAGTTTCATGTGTTAGTGACAACGGATTGTACATTTCAGGAAGGGAGGCCTTTTTATGCTGGGAAAGTTAGTTTTACATGAAAGTCAATATAGAAAGTAGATTTCACCACAGGAGGACAGTGTACTGCTGGAAAGCAGAGTTTTACATGAAATGCAGTTAGGAATGTTGATTTCATTACAGGAGGCCTGTTTACTGCTGTACACTGCAGTTTCATGTGTTAATGACCACAGATTGTAGATTTCATAAGGGGAGGACTGTTTTTTGTTGGAATCCATAGTTTTACATGGTGTCAGCTCAGAATGTAGATTTCATCACAGCAGGCCAGTTTACTGCTGTACACCACAGTTTCATGTGTTACTGACCACAGAATGTAGATTTCGTAACGGGAGGACTGTTTACTGTTGGAAACCATGGTTTTACATGAGATTCAGCTAAAAATGTAGATTTCATCACAGGAAGCCAGTTTGTTGCTGGAAACTGCAGTTTCACGTGTTATTGACAACAGAATGTAGATTGCAGGAAGGGAGGCCTGTTTATGCTGGAAAAGTTAGTTTTACATGAAAGTCAATATAGAAAGTAAATTTCATCACAGGAGGACAGTGTACTGCTGGAAAGCACAGTTTTACATGAAATGCAGTTAGGAATGTTGATTTCATTACAGGAGGCCTGTTTACTGCTGTACACTGCAGTTTCATGTGTTAGTGATCACAGATTGTAGATTTCATAACGGGAGGACTCTTTGCTGTTGGAATCTATAGTTTTACATGAAATGCAGTTAGAAATGTTGATTTCATCACAGGAAGCCTGTTTACAGCTGTACACCGCAGTTTTATGTGTTAGTGATCACAGATTGTAGATTTCATAATGGGAGGACTCTTTGCCGTTGGAATCTATAGTTTTAGTTTTAGTTTTAGTTTTAGTTTTAGTTTTTAGTTTTAGTGATCTCAGAATGTAGATTTTAGCACAGGACACCAGTTTAGTACTCGAATCTGCTGTTTCGCATGTTTGTGATCTCAGAATGTTGATTTCATTATTGGAGGCCAGTTTACTGCTGTACACCACAGTTTCATGTGTTAATGACCACAGATTGTAGATATCATAAGGGGAGGACTGTTTATTGTTGGAATCCATAGTTTTACATGAGTGTCAGCTCAGAATGTAGATTTCATCACAGGAGGCCTGTTTACTACTGTACACCGCAGTTTCATGTGTTAGTGACCACAGAGTGTAGATGTCATAACGGGAGGAGTATTTTCTATTGGAATCTATAGTTTTACATGGTAGTGATCTCAGAATGTAGATTTTAGCACAGGACACCAGTTTAGTACTCGAATCTACTGTTTCGCATGTTTGTGATCTCAGAATGTTGATTTCATCACTGGAAGCCAGTTTACTGCTATACACCACAGTTTAATGTGTTAATGACCACAGATTGTAGATTTCATAAGGGGAGGACTGTTTATTGTTGGAATCCATAGTTTTACATGAGTGTCAGCTCAGAATGTAGATTTCACCACAGGAGGATAGTGTACTGCTGGAAAGCAGAATTTTACATGAAATGCAGTTAGGTATGTTGATTTCATTACAGGAGGCCGGTTTACTGCTGAACACTGCAATTTCATGTGTTAGTGATTACAGATTGTAGATTTCATAACGGGAGGAGTATTTACTGTTGGAATCCATAGTTTTACATGTTAGTGATATCAGAATGTAGATTTTATAACAGGACACCAGTTTAGTATTGGAATCTGTTGTTTCACATGTTTGTGATATCAGAATGTTGATCTCTACGCAGGAGGCCTTTTTGTTGTTGTACACCGCAGTGTCATGTGTTAGTGATCAATGATTGTACATTTCATTACAGGAGGACTGTTTACTGTTGGTATCCATAGTTTTACATGAGTTTCAGCTAAAAATGTAGATTTAATCACAGGAGGCCAGTTTGTTGCTGGAAACTGCAGTTTCACGTGTTATTGACAACAGAATGTAGATTTCAGGAAGGGAGGCCTGTTTATGCTGGAAAAGTTAGTTTTACATGAAAGTCAATACAGAAAGTACATTTCATCACAGGAGGACAGTGTACTGCTGGAAAGCACAGTTTTACATGAAATGCAGTTAGGAATGTTGATTTCATCCCAGGAGGCCTGTTTACTGCTGTACACTGCAGTTTCATGTGTTAGTGATCAATGATTGTACATTTCATAACAGGAGGACTATTTACTGTTGGATTCCATAGGTTTACATGTTAGTGATCACAGAATGTAGATTTTATTACAGGAAACCAGTTCAGTACTAGAATCTGCTGTTTCACATGTTTGTGATCTCAGAATGTTGATTTCATTACAGGAGGCCTGTTTATTGCTGTACACTGCAGTTTCATGTGTTAATGACCACAGATTGTAGATTTCATCAGGGGAGGACTGTTTATTGTTGGAATCCATAGTTTTACTTGAGTGTCAGCTCAGAATGTATATTTCATCACAGGAGGCCAGTTTACTGCTGTGCGCCACAGTTTCATGTGTTACTGACCACAGAATGTAGATTTCATAACGGGAGGACTGTTTACTGTTGGAAACCATAGTTTTACATGAAATGCAGTTTGGAATGTTGATTTCATCACAGGAGGCCTGTTTACTGCTGTACACTGCAGTTTCATGTGTTAGTGATTACAAATTGTAGATATCATAACGGGAGGACTGTTTACTGTTGGAATCCACATTTTTAAATGAAATGCAGTTAGGAATGTTGATTTCATCACAGGAGGCCTGTTTACTGCTGTACACCGCAGTTTCATGTGTTAGTGATCAATGATTGTACATTTCATTACAGGAGGACTGTTTACTGTTGGTATCCATAGTTTTACATGAGTTTCAGCTAAAAATGTAGATTTCATCACAGGAGGCCAGTTTGTTGCTGGAAACTGCAGTTTCACGTGTTATTGACAACAGAATGTAGATTTCAGGAAGGGAGGCCTGTTTATGCTGGAAAAGTTAGTTTTACATGAAAGTCAATACAGAAACTAGATTTCATCACAGGAGGACAGTGGCCTGCTGGAAAGCACAGTTTTACATGAAATGCTTTTAGGAATGTTGATTTCGTTACAGGAGGCCTGTTTACTGCTGTACACCGCAGTTTCATGTGTTAGTGATCAATGATTGTACATTTCATTACAGGAGGACTGTTTACTGTTGGTATCCATAGTTTTACATGTTAGTGATCTCAAAATGTAGATTTTATCACAGGAAACCAGTTTAGTACTGGAATCTGATGTTTCACATGTTTGTGATCTCAGAATGTTGATTTCCACACAGGAGGCCTGTTTACTGCTGTACACCGCAGTTTCATGTGTTAGTCACAACGGATTGTACATTTCAGGAAGGGAGGCCTTTTTATGCTGGAAAAGTTAGTTTTACATGAAAGTCAATATAGAAAGTAGATTTCACCACAGGAGGACAGTGTACTGCTGGAAAGCAGAGTTTTACATGAAATGCAGTTAGGAATGTTGATTTCATTACAGGAGGCCTGTTTACTGCTGTACACTGCAGTTTCATGTGTTAATGACCACAGATTGTAGATTTCATAAGGGGAGGACTGTTTATTGTTGGAATCCATAGTTTTACATGAGTGTCAGCTCAGAATGTAGATTTCATCACAGCAGGCCAGTTTACTGCTGTACACCACAGTTTCATGTGTTAGTGACCACAGAATGTAGATTTCGTAACGGGAGGACTGTTTACTGTTGGAAACCATGGTTTTACATGAGATTCAGCTAAAAATGTAGATTTCATCACAGGAAGCCAGTTTGTTGCTGGAAACTGCAGTTTCACGTGTTATTGACAACAGAATGTAGATTTCAGGAAGGGAGGCCTGTTTATGCTGGAAAAGTTAGTTTTACATGAAAGTCAATATAGAAAGTAGATTTCACCACAGGAGGACAGTGTACTGCTGGAAAGCAGAGTTTTACATGAAATGCAGTTAGGAATGTTGATTTCATTACAGGAGGCCTGTTTACTGCTGTACACTGCAGTTTCTTGTGTTAGTGATTACAGATTGTAGATATCATCAGGGGAGGACTGTTTATTGTTGGAATCCATAGTTTTACTTGAGTGTCAGCTCAGAATGTAGATTTCATCACAGGAGGCCAGTTTACTGCTGTGCGCCACAGTTTCATGTGTTACTGACCACAGAATGTAGATTTCATAACGGGAGGACTGTTTACTGTTGGAAACCATAGTTTTACATGAAATGCAGTTAGGAATGTTGATTTCATCACAGGAGGCCTGTTTACAGCTGTACACCACAGTTTTATGTGTTAGTGATCACATACTGTAGATTTCATAACGGGAGGACTCTTTGCTGTTGGAATCTATAGTTTTACATGATAGTCATCTCAGAATGTAGATTTTAGCACAGGACACCAGTTTAGTACTCGAATCTGCTGTTTCGCATGTTTGTGATCTCAGAATGTTGATTTCATCACTGGAGGCCAGTTTACTGCTATACACCACAGTTTCATGTGTTAATGACCACAGATTGTAGATTTCATAAGGGGAGGACTGTTTATTGTTGGAATCCATATTTTTAAATGAAATGCAGTTAGGAATGTTGATTTCATCACAGGAGGCCTGTTTACTGCTGTACACCGCAGTTTCATGTGTTAGTGATCAATGATTGTACATTTCATTACAGGAGGACTGTTTACTGTTGGTATCCATAGTTTTACATGAGTGTCAGCTCAGAATGTAGATTTCATCACAGCAGGCCAGTTTACTGCTGTACACCACAGTTTCATGTGTTAGTGACAACGGATTGTACATTTCAGGAAGGGAGGCCTTTTTATGCTGGGAAAGTTAGTTTTACATGAAAGTCAATATAGAAAGTAGATTTCACCACAGGAGGACAGTGTACTGCTGGAAAGCACAGTTTTACATGAAATGCAGTTAGGAATGTTGATTTCATTACAGGAGGCCTGTTTACTGCTGTACACTGCAGTTTCATGTCTTAGTGATTACAGATTGTAGATCTCATAACGGGAGGACTGTTTACTGTTGGAAACCATAGTTTTACATGAAATGCAGTTAGGAATGTTGATTTCATCCCAGGATGCCTGTTTACTGCTGTACACTGCAGTTTCATGTGTTAGTGATTACAGGTTGTAGATATCATAACGGGAGGACTGTTTACTGTTGGAAACCATAGTTTTACATGTTAGTGATCTCAAAATGTAGATTTTATCACAGGAAACCAGTTTAGTACTGGAATCTGATGTTTCACATGTTTGTGATCTCAGAATGTTGATTTCCACACAGGAGGCCTGTTTACTGCTGTACACCGCAGTTTCATGTGTTAGTGACAACGGATTGTACATTTCAGGAAGGGAGGCCTTTTTATGCTGGTAAAGTTAGTTTTACATGAAAGTCAATATAGAAAGTAGATTTCACCACAGGAGGACAGTGAACTGCTGGAAAGCAGAGTTTTACATGAAATGCAGTTAGGAATGTTGATTTCATTACAGGAGGCCTGTTTACTGCTGTACACTGCAGTTTCATGTGTTAATGACCACAGATTGTAGATTTCATAAGGGGAGGACTGTTTATTGTTGGAATCCATAGTTTTACATGAGTGTCAGCTCAGAATGTAGATTTCATCACAGCAGGCCAGTTTACTGCTGTACACCACAGTTTCATGTGTTACTGACCACAGAATGTAGATTTCATAACGGGAGGACTGTTTACTGTTGGAAACCATAGTTTTACATGAAATGCAGTTTGGAATGTTGATTTCATCACTGGAGGCCTGTTTACTGCTGTACACTGCAGTTTCATGTGCTAGTGATTACAGATTGTAGATATCATAACGGGAGGACTCTTTGCTGTTGGAATATAGTTTTACATGTTAGTGATCTCAGAATGTATATTTTAGCACAGGACACCAGTTTACTACTCGAATCTGCTGTTTCACATGTTTGTGATCTCAGAATGTTGATTTCATCACTGGAGGCCAGTTTACTGCTGTACACCACAGTTTCATGTGTTAATGACCACAGATTGTAGATTTCATCAGGGGAGGACTGTTTATTGTTGGAATCCATAGTTTTACTTGAGTGTCAGCTCAGAATGTATATTTCATCACAGGAGGCCAGTTTACTGCTGTGCGCCACAGTTTCATGTGTTACTGACCACAGAATGTAGATTTCATAACGGGAGGACTGTTTACTGTTGGAAACCATAGTTTTACATGAAATGCAGTTTGGAATGTTGATTTCATCACAGGAGGCCTGTTTACTGCTGTACACTGCAGTTTCATGTGTTAGTGATTACAGATTGTAGATATCATAACGGGAAGACTGTTTACTGTTGGAATCCATATTTTTAAATGAAATGCAGTTAGGAATGTTGATTTCATCACAGGAGGCCTGTTTACTGCTGTACACCGCAGTTTCATGTGTTAGTGATCAATGATTGTACATTTCATTACAGGAGGACTGTTTACTGTTGGTATCCATAGTTTTACATGAGTTTCAGCTAAAAATGTAGATTTCATCACAGGAGGCCAGTTTGTTGCTGGAAACTGCAGTTTCACGTGTTATTGAAAACAGAATGTAGATTTCAGGAAGGGAGGCCTGTTTATGCTGGAAAAGTTAGTTTTACATGAAAGTCAATACAGAAACTAGATTTCATCACAGGAGGACAGTGTACTGCTGGAAAGCACAGTTTTACATGAAATGCAGTTAGGAATGTTGATTTCATTACAGGAGGCCTGTTTACTGCTGTACACTGCAGTTTCATGTGTTAGTGATCACAGATTGTAGATTTCATAACGGGAGGACTGTTTACTGTTGGAATCTATAGTTTTACATGAAATGCAGTTAGAAATGTTGATTTCATCACTGGAGGCCTGTTTACTGCTGTACACTGCAGTTTCATGTGTTAGTGATTACAAATTGTAGATATCATAACGGGAGGACTGTTTACTGTTGGAAACCATAGTTTTACATGAAATGCAGTTAGGAATGTTGATTTCATCACAGGAGGCCTGTTTACAGCTGTACACCGCAGTTTTATGTGTTAGTGATCACAGATTGTAGATTTCATAATGGGAGGACTCTTTGCCGTTGGAATCTATAGTTTTAGTTTTAGTTTTAGTTTTAGTTTTAGTTTTTAGTTTTAGTGATCTCAGAATGTAGATTTTAGCACAGGACACCAGTTTAGTACTCGAATCTGCTGTTTCGCATGTTTGTGATCTCAGAATGTTGATTTCATTATTGGAGGCCAGTTTACTGCTGTACACCACAGTTTCATGTGTTAATGACCACAGATTGTAGATATCATAAGGGGAGGACTGTTTATTGTTGGAATCCATAGTTTTACATGAGTGTCAGCTCAGAATGTAGATTTCATCACAGGAGGCCTGTTTACTACTGTACACCGCAGTTTCATGTGTTAGTGACCACAGAGTGTAGATGTCATAACGGGAGGAGTATTTTCTGTTGGAATCTATATTTTTACATGGTAGTGATCTCAGAATGTAGATTTTAGCACAGGACACCAGTTTAGTACTCGAATCTGCTGTTTCGCATGTTTGTGATCTCAGAATGTTGATTTCATCACTGGAAGCCAGTTTACTGCTATACACCACAGTTTAATGTGTTAATGACCACAGATTGTAGATTTCATAAGGGGAGGACTGTTTATTGTTGGAATCCATAGTTTTACATGAGTGTCAGCTCAGAATGTAGATTTAATCACAGGAGGCCAGTTTGTTGCTGGAAACTGCAGTTTCACGTGTTATTGACAACAGAATGTAGATTTCAGGAAGGGAGGCCTGTTTATGCTGGAAAAGTTAGTTTTACATGAAAGTCAATACAGAAAGTAGATTTCATCACAGGAGGACAGTGTACTGCTGGAAAGCACAGTTTTACATGAAATGCAGTTAGGAATGTTGATTTCATCCCAGGAGGCCTGTTTACTGCTGTACACTGCAGTTTCATGTGTTAGTGATCAATGATTGTACATTTCATAACAGGAGGACTATTTACTGTTGGATTCCATAGGTTTACATGTTAGTGATCACAGAATGTAGATTTTATTACAGGAAACCAGTTCAGTACTAGAATCTGCTGTTTCACATGTTTGTGATCTCAGAATGTTGATTTCATTACAGGAGGCCTGTTTATTGCTGTACACTGCAGTTTCATGTGTTAGTGACCACAGAGTGTAGATTTCATAACAGGAGGAGTGTTTACTATTGGAATCCATAGTTTTACATGTTAGTGATATCAGAATGTAGATTTTATCACAGGACACCAGTTTAGTATTGGAATCTGTTGTTTCACATGTTTGTGATATCAGAATGTTGATTTCTACGCAGGAGGCCTGTTTATTGTTGTACACCGCAGTTTCATGTGTTAGTGATCAATGATTGTACATTTCATAACGGGAGGACTATTTACTGTTGGAAACCATAGTTTTAAATGAAATGCAGTTAGGAATGTTGATTTCATCACAGGAGGCCTGTTTACTGCTGTACACCGCAGTTTCATGTGTTAGTGAACAATGATTGTACATTTCATTACAGGAGGACTGTTTACTGTTGATATCCATAGTTTTACATGAGTTTCAGCTAAAAATGTAGATTTCATCACAGGAGGGCAGTTTGTTGCTGGAAACTGCAGTTTCACGTGTTATTGACAACAGAATGTAGATTTCAGGAAGGGAGGCCTGTTTATGCTGGAAAAGTTAGTTTTACATGAAAGTCAATATAGAAAGTAGATTTCACCACAGGAGGACAGTGTACTGCTGGAAAGCAGAGTTTTACATGAAATGCAGTTAGGAATGTTGATTTCATTACAGGAGGCCTGTTTACTGCTGTACACTGCAGTTTCTTGTGTTAGTGATTACAGATTGTAGATATCATCAGGGGAGGACTGTTTATTGTTGGAATCCATAGTTTTACTTGAGTGTCAGCTCAGAATGTAGATTTCATCACAGGAGGCCAGTTTACTGCTGTGCGCCACAGTTTCATGTGTTACTGACCACAGAATGTAGATTTCATAACGGGAGGACTGTTTACTGTTGGAAACCATAGTTTTACATGAAATGCAGTTAGGAATGTTGATTTCATCACAGGAGGCCTGTTTACAGCTGTACACCACAGTTTTATGTGTTAGTGATCACATACTGTAGATTTCATAACGGGAGGACTCTTTGCTGTTGGAATCTATAGTTTTACATGATAGTCATCTCAGAATGTAGATTTTAGCACAGGACACCAGTTTAGTACTCGAATCTGCTGTTTCGCATGTTTGTGATCTCAGAATGTTGATTTCATCACTGGAGGCCAGTTTACTGCTGTACACCACAGTTTCATGTGTTAATGACCACAGATTGTAGATTTCATCAGGGGAGGACTGTTTATTGTTGGAATCCATAGTTTTACTTGAGTGTCAGCTCAGAATGTATATTTCATCACAGGAGGCCAGTTTACTGCTGTGCGCCACAGTTTCATGTGTTACTGACCACAGAATGTAGATTTCATAACGGGAGGACTGTTTACTGTTGGAAACCATAGTTTTACATGAAATGCAGTTTGGAATGTTGATTTCATCACAGGAGGCCTGTTTACTGCTGTACACTGCAGTTTCATGTGTTAGTGATTACAAATTGTAGATATCATAACGGGAGGACTGTTTACTGTTGGAATCCACATTTTTAAATGAAATGCAGTTAGGAATGTTGATTTCATCACAGGAGGCCTGTTTACTGCTGTACACCGCAGTTTCATGTGTTAGTGATCAATGATTGTACATTTCATTACAGGAGGACTGTTTACTGTTGGTATCCATAGTTTTACATGTTAGTGATCTCAAAATGTAGATTTTATCACAGTAAACCAGTTTAGTACTGGAATCTGATGTTTCACATGTTTGTGATCTCAGAATGTTGATTTCCACACAGGAGGCCTGTTTACTGCTGTACACCGCAGTTTCATGTGTTAGTGACAACGGATTGTACATTTCAGGAAGGGAGGCCTTTTTATGCTGGGAAAGTTAGTTTTACATGAAAGTCAATATAGAAAGTAGATTTCACCACAGGAGGACAGTGTACTGCTGGAAAGCAGAGTTTTACATGAAATGCAGTTAGGAATGTTGATTTCATTACAGGAGGCCTGTTTACTGCTGTACACTGCAGTTTCATGTGTTAATGACCACAGATTGTAGATTTCATAAGGGGAGGACTGTTTTTTGTTGGAATCCATAGTTTTACATGTCAGCTCAGAATGTAGATTTCATCACAGCAGGCCAGTTTACTGCTGTACACCACAGTTTCATGTGTTACTGACCACAGAATGTAGATTTCGTAACGGGAGGACTGTTTACTGTTGGAAACCATGGTTTTACATGAGATTCAGCTAAAAATGTAGATTTCATCACAGGAAGCCAGTTTGTTGCTGGAAACTGCAGTTTCACGTGTTATTGACAACAGAATGTAGATTGCAGGAAGGGAGGCCTGTTTATGCTGGAAAAGTTAGTTTTACATGAAAGTCAATATAGAAAGTAAATTTCATCACAGGAGGACAGTGTACTGCTGGAAAGCACAGTTTTACATGAAATGCAGTTAGGAATGTTGATTTCATTACAGGAGGCCTGTTTACTGCTGTACACTGCAGTTTCATGTGTTAGTGATCACAGATTGTAGATTTCATAACGGGAGGACTCTTTGCTGTTGGAATCTATAGTTTTACATGAAATGCAGTTAGAAATGTTGATTTCATCACAGGAAGCCTGTTTACAGCTGTACACCGCAGTTTTATGTGTTAGTGATCACAGATTGTAGATTTCATAATGGGAGGACTCTTTGCCGTTCGAATCTATAGTTTTAGTTTTAGTTTTAGTTTTAGTTTTAGTTTTTAGTTTTAGTGATCTCAGAATGTAGATTTTAGCACAGGACACCAGTTTAGTACTCGAATCTGCTGTTTCGCATGTTTGTGATCTCAGAATGTTGATTTCATTATTGGAGGCCAGTTTACTGCTGTACACCACAGTTTCATGTGTTAATGACCACAGATTGTAGATATCATAAGGGGAGGACTGTTTATTGTTGGAATCCATAGTTTTACATGAGATGTCAGCTCAGAATGTAGATTTCATCACAGGAGGCCTGTTTACTACTGTACACCGCAGTTTCATGTGTTAGTGACCACAGAGTGTAGATGTCATAACGGGAGGAGTATTTTCTGTTGGAATCTATAGTTTTACATGGTAGTGATCTCAGAATGTAGATTTTAGCACAGGACACCAGTTTAGTACTCGAATCTACTGTTTCGCATGTTTGTGATCTCAGAATGTTGATTTCATCACTGGAAGCCAGTTTACTGCTATACACCACAGTTTAATGTGTTAATGACCACAGATTGTAGATTTCATAAGGGGAGGACTGTTTATTGTTGGAATCCATAGTTTTACATGAGTGTCAGCTCAGAATGTAGATTTCACCACAGGAGGATAGTGTACTGCTGGAAAGCAGAATTTTACATGAAATGCAGTTAGGTATGTTGATTTCATTACAGGAGGCCGGTTTACTGCTGAACACTGCAGTTTCATGTGTTAGTGATTACAGATTGTAGATTTCATAACGGGAGGAGTATTTACTGTTGGAATCCATAGTTTTACATGTTAGTGATATCAGAATGTAGATTTTATAACAGGACACCAGTTTAGTATTGGAATCTGTTGTTTCACATGTTTGTGATATCAGAATGTTGATCTCTACGCAGGAGGCCTTTTTGTTGTTGTACACCGCAGTGTCATGTGTTAGTGATCAATGATTGTACATTTCATTACAGGAGGACTGTTTACTGTTGGTATCCATAGTTTTACATGAGTTTCAGCTAAAAATGTAGATTTAATCACAGGAGGCCAGTTTGTTGCTGGAAACTGCAGTTTCACGTGTTATTGACAACAGAATGTAGATTTCAGGAAGGGAGGCCTGTTTATGCTGGAAAAGTTAGTTTTACATGAAAGTCAATACAGAAAGTAGATTTCATCACAGGAGGACAGTGTACTGCTGGAAAGCACAGTTTTACATGAAATGCAGTTAGGAATGTTGATTTCATCCCAGGAGGCCTGTTTACTGCTGTACACTGCAGTTTCATGTGTTAGTGATCAATGATTGTACATTTCATAACAGGAGGACTATTTACTGTTGGATTCCATAGGTTTACATGTTAGTGATCACAGAATGTAGATTTTATTACAGGAAACCAGTTCAGTACTAGAATCTGCTGTTTCACATGTTTGTGATCTCAGAATGTTGATTTCATTACAGGAGGCCTGTTTATTGCTCTAAACTGCAGTTTCATGTGTTAGTGACCACAGAGTGTAGATGTCATAACGGGAGGAGTGTTTACTGTTGGAATCCATAGTTTTACATGTTAGTGATATCAGAATGTAGATTTTATTACAGGACACCAGTTTAGTATTGGAATCTGTTGTTTCACATGTTTGTGATATCAGAATGTTGATTTCTACGCAGGAGGCCTGTTTATTGTTGTACACCGCAGTTTCATGTGTTAGTGATCAATGATTGTACATTTCATAACGGGAGGATTATTTACTGTTGGAAACCATAGTTTTAAATGAAATGCAGTTAGGAATGTTGATTTCATCACAGGAGGCCTGTTTACTGCTGTACACCGCAGTTTCATGTGTTAGTGAACAATGATTGTACATTTCATTACAGGAGGACTGTTTACTGTTGATATCCATAGTTTTACATGAGTTTCAGCTAAAAATGTAGATTTCATCACAGGAGGGCAGTTTGTTGCTGGAAACTGCAGTTTCACGTGTTATTGACAACAGAATGTAGATTTCAGGAAGGGAGGCCTGTTTATGCTGGAAAAGTTAGTTTTACATGAAAGTCAATATAGAAAGTAGATTTCACCACAGGAGGACAGTGTACTGCTGGAAAGCAGAGTTTTACATGAAATGCAGTTAGGAATGTTGATTTCATTACAGGAGGCCTGTTTACTGCTGTACACTGCAGTTTCTTGTGTTAGTGATTACAGATTGTAGATATCATCAGGGGAGGACTGTTTATTGTTGGAATCCATAGTTTTACTTGAGTGTCAGCTCAGAATGTAGATTTCATCACAGGAGGCCAGTTTACTGCTGTGCGCCACAGTTTCATGTGTTACTGACCACAGAATGTAGATTTCATAACGGGAGGATTGTTTACTGTTGGAAACCATAGTTTTACATGAAATGCAGTTAGGAATGTTGATTTCATCACAGGAGGCCTGTTTACAGCTGTACACCACAGTTTTATGTGTTAGTGATCACATACTGTAGATTTCATAACGGGAGGACTCTTTGCTGTTGGAATCTATAGTTTTACATGATAGTCATCTCAGAATGTAGATTTTAGCACAGGACATCAGTTTAGTACTCGAATCTGCTGTTTCGCATGTTTGTGATCTCAGAATGTTGATTTCATCACTGGAGGCCAGTTTACTGCTGTACACCACAGTTTCATGTGTTAATGACCACAGATTGTAGATTTCATCAGGGGAGGACTGTTTATTGTTGGAATCCATAGTTTTACTTGAGTGTCAGCTCAGAATGTATATTTCATCACAGGAGGCCAGTTTACTGCTGTGCGCCACAGTTTCATGTGTTACTGACCACAGAATGTAGATTTCATAACGGGAGGACTGTTTACTGTTGGAAACCATAGTTTTAAATGAAATGCAGTTTGGAATGTTGATTTCATCACAGGAGGCCTGTTTACTGCTGTACACTGCAGTTTCATGTGTTAGTGATTACAGATTGTAGATATCATAACGGGAGGACTGTTTACTGTTGGAATCCACATTTTTAAATGAAAGGCAGTTAGGAATGTTGATTTCATCACAGGAGGCCTGTTTACTGCTGTACACCGCAGTTTCATGTGTTAGTGATCAATGATTGTACATTTCATAATGTACAGGAGGACTGTTTACTGTTGGTATCCATAGTTTTACATGAGTTATCAGCTAAAAATGTAGATTTCATCACAGGAGGCCAGTTTGTTGCTGGAAACTGCAGTTTCACGTGTTATTGACAACAGAATGTAGATTTCAGGAAGGGAGGCCTGTTTATGCTGGAAAAGTTAGTTTTACATGAAAGTCAATACAGAAACTAGATTTCATCACAGGAGGACAGTGGCCTGCTGGAAAGCACAGTTTTACATGAAATGCTTTTAGGAATGTTGATTTCCTAACAGGAGGCCTGTTTACTGCTGTACACCGCAGTTTCATGTGTTAGTGATCAATGATTGTACATTTCATTACAGGAGGACTGTTTACTGTTGGTATCCATAGTTTTACATGTTAGTGATCTCAAAATGTAGATTTTATCACAGGAAACCAGTTTAGTACTGGAATCTGATGTTTCACATGTTTGTGATCTCAGAATGTTGATTTCCACACAGGAGGCCTGTTTACTGCTGTACACCGCAGTTTCATGTGTTAGTCACAACGGATTGTACATTTCAGGAAGGGAGGCCTTTTTATGCTGGGAAAGTTAGTTTTACATGAAAGTCAATATAGAAAGTAGATTTCACCACAGGAGGACAGTGTACTGCTGGAAAGCAGAGTTTTACATGAAATGCAGTTAGGAATGTTGATTTCATTACAGGAGGCCTGTTTACTGCTGTACACTGCAGTTTCATGTGTTAATGACCACAGATTGTAGATTTCATAAGGGGAGGACTGTTTATTGTTGGAATCCATAGTTTTACATGAGTGTCAGCTCAGAATGTAGATTTCATCACAGCAGGCCAGTTTACTGCTGTACACCACAGTTTCATGTGTTACTGACCACAGAATGTAGATTTCGTAACGGGAGGACTGTTTACTGTTGGAAACCATGGTTTTACATGAGATTCAGCTAAAAATGTAGATTTCATCACAGGAAGCCAGTTTGTTGCTGGAAACTGCAGTTTCACGTGTTATTGACAACAGAATGTAGATTTCAGGAAGGGAGGCCTGTTTATGCTGGAAAAGTTAGTTTTACATGAAAGTCAATATAGAAAGTAAATTTCATCACAGGAGGACAGTGTACTGCTGGAAAGCACAGTTTTACATGAAATGCAGTTAGGAATGTTGATTTCATTACAGGAGGCCTGTTTACTGCTGTACACTGCAGTTTCTTGTGTTAGTGATTACAGATTGTAGAACCCATGTACAACCCACCCAACCGTACCCCACAGTTACTGCCAAAGACCGCGTACTGTGGACCAGACCGACACCCCAGTTTTATGTGTTAGTGATCACAGATTGTAGATTTCATAACGGGAGGACTCTTTGCTGTTGGAATCTATAGTTTTACATGTTAGTGATCTCAGAATGTATATTTTAGCACAGGACACCAGTTTAGTACTCGAATCTGCTGTTTCGCATGTTTGTGATCTCAGAATGTTGATTTCATCACTGGAGGCCAGTTTACTGCTGTACACCACAGTTTCATGTGTTAATGACCACAAATTGTAGATTTCATCAGGGGGGGACTGTTTATTGTTGGAATCCATAGTTTTACTTGAGTGTCAGCTCAGAATGTAGATTTCATCACATGAGGCCAGTTTACTGCTGTGCGCCACAGTTTCATGTGTTACTGACCACAGAATGTAGATTTCATAACGGGAGGACTGTTTACTGTTGGAAACCATAGTTTTACATGAAATGCAGTTTGGAATGTTGATTTCATCACAGGAGGCCTGTTTACAGCTGTACACCGCAGTTTTATGTGTTAGTGATCACATATTGTAGATTTCATAACGGGAGGACTCTTTGCTGTTGGAATCTATAGTTTTACATGAAATGCAGTTAGGAATGTTGATTTCATCACAGGAGGCCTGTTTACTGCTGTACACCGCAATTTCATGTGTTAGTGATCAATGATTGTACATTTCATAACGGGAGGACTGTTTACTGTTGGAAACCATAGTTTTACATGTTAGTGATCTGAAAATGTAGATTTTATCACAGGAAACCAGTTTAGTACTGGAATCTGCTGTTTCACATGTTTGTGATCTCAGAATGTTGATTTCTACACAGGAGGCCTGTTTACTGCTGTACACTGCAGTTTCATGTGTTAGTGACCACGGATTGTACATTTTAGGAAAGGAGGCCTGTTTATGCTGGGAACGATAGTTTTACATGAAAGTGATCTCAAAATGTAGATTTTATCACAGTAAACCAGTTTAGTACTGGAATCTGATGTTTCACATGTTTGTGATCTCAGAATGTTGATTTCCCCACAGGAGGCCAGTGTACTGCTGGACACCGCAGTTTTACATGAAATGTTAGTGACAACGGATTGTACATTTCAGGAAGGGAGGCCTGTTTATGCTGGGAAAGTTAGTTTTACATGAAAGTCAATATAGAAAGTAGATTTCATCACAGGAGGACAGTGTACTTCTAGAAAGCAGAGTTTACATGAAAGGCCAGCCGACTTACACCAGTTTCATGTGTTAATGACCACAGATTGTAGATTTCATAAGGAGAGGACTGTTTATTGTTGGAATCCATAGTTTTACATGAGTGTCAGCTCAGAATGTAGATTTCATCACAGCAGGCCAGTTTACTGCTGTACACCACAGTTTCATGTGTTACTGACCACAGAATGTAGATTTCATTACGGGAGGACTGTTTACTGTTGGAAACCATAGTTTTACATGAGTTTCAGCTAAAAATGTAGATTTCATCACAGGAAGTCAGTTTGTTGCTGGAAACTGCAGTTTCACGTGTTGTGGACAACAGAATGTAGATTTCAGGAAGGGAGGCCTGTTTATGCTGGAAAAGTTAATTTTACATGAAAGTCAATATAGGAAGTAGATTTCATCACAGGAGGACAGCTGGAAAGCACAGTTTTACATGAAATGCAGTTAGGAATGTTGATTTCATTACAGGAGGCCTGGTTATTGCTGTACACTTCAGTTTCATTTATTAATGACCAGAGATTGTAGATTTTATAAGAGGAGGACTGTTTACTTGTTGGAAACCATAGTTTTACATGTTAGTGATCTCAAAATGTAGATTTTATCACAGGAAACCAGTTTAGTACTGGAATCTGATGTTTCACATGTTTGTGATCTCAGAATGTTGATTTCCACACAGGAGGCCTGTTTACTGCTGTACACCGCAGTTTCATGTGTTAGTGACCACGGATTTTACATTTCAGGAAGGGAGGCCTTTTTATGCTGGGAAAGTTAGTTTTACATGAAAGTCAATATAGAAAGTAGATTTCACCACAGCAGGACAGAGTACTGCTGGAAAGCAGAGTTGTACATGAAATGCAGTTAGGAATGTTGATTTCATCACAGGAGGCCTGTTTACTGCTGTACACTGCAGTTTCATGTATTAGTGATCAATGATTGTACATTTCATAACGGGAGGACTGTTTACTGTTGGAAACCATAGTTTTACATGAAATGCAGTTAGGAATGTTGATTTCATCACAGGAGGCCTGTTTACTGCTGTACACTGCAGTTTCATGTGTTAGTGATCAATGATTGTACATTTCATAACGGGAGGACTGTTTACTGGTGGAAAACATAGTTTTACATGAAATGCAGTTAGGAATGTTGATTTCATCACAGGAGGCCCTTTTACTGCTCTACACTGCAGTTTCATGTGTTAGTGATCAATGATTGTACATTTCATAACAGGAGGACTATTTACTGTTGGATTCCATAGGTTTACATGTTAGTGATCTCAGAATATAGATTTTATTACAGGACACCAGTTTAGTACTCGAATCTGCTGTTTCGCATGTTTGTGATCTCAGAATGTTGATTTCATCACAGGAGGCCTGTTTACTGCTGTACACTGCAGTTTCATGTGTTAGTGATCAATGATTGTACATTTCATAACGGGAGGACTGTTTACTGGTGGAAAACATAGTTTTACATGAAATGCAGTTAGGAATTATTGATTTCATCACAGGAGGCCCTTTTACTGCTGTACACTGCAGTTTCATGTGTTAGTGATCAATAATTGTACATTTCATAACAGGAGGACTATTTACTGTTGGATTCCATAGGTTTACATGTTAGTGATCTCAGAATGTAGATTTTATTACAGGACACCAGTTTAGTACTCGAATCTGCTGTTTCACATGTTTGTGATCTCAGAATGTTGATTTCATCACTGGAAGCCAGTTTACTGCTGTACACCACAGTTTCATGTGTTAATGACCACAGATTGTAGATTTCATAAGGGGAGGACTGTTTATTGTTGGAGTCCATAGTTTTACATGAGTGTCAGCTCAGAATGTAGATTTCATCACAGGAGGCCAGTTTAACTGCTGTACACCACAGTTTCATGTGTTACTGACCACAGAATGTAGATTTCATAACGGGAGGACTGTTTACTGTTGGAATCTATAGTTTTACATGAAATGCAGTTAGGAATGTTGATTTCATCACAGGAGGCCTGTTTACTGCTGTACACTGCAGTTTCATGTGTTAGTGATTACAAATTGTAGATATCATAACGGGAGGACTGTTTACTATTGGAAACCATAGTTTTACATGAAATGCAGTTAGGAATGTTGATTTCATCACAGGAGGCCTGTTTACAGCTGTACACCGCAGTTTTATGTGTTAGTGATCACAGATTGTAGATTTCATAATGGGACGACTCTTTGCTGTTGGAATCTATAGTTTTACATGTTAGTGATCTCAGAATGTAGATTTTAGCACAGGACACCAGTTTAGTACTCGAATCTGCTGTTTCGCATGTTTGTGATCTCAGAATGTTGATTTCATCATTGGAGGCCAGTTTACTGCTGTACACCACAGTTTCATGTGTTTATGACCACAGATTGTAGATATCATAAGGGGAGGACTGTTTATTGTTGGAATCCATAGTTTTACATGAGTGTCAGCTCAGAATGTAGATTTCATCACAGGAGGCCAGTTTACTACTGTACACCACAGTTTCATGTGTTAGTTATCAATGATTGTACATTTCATAACGGGAGGACTGTTTACTGTTGGAAACCATAGTTTTACATGAAATGCAGTTAGGAATGTTGATTTCATCACAGGAGGCCAGTTTACTTCTGTCCACTGCAGTTTCATGTGTTAGTGATTACAGATTGTAGATATCATAACGGGAGGACTGTTTACTGTTAGAATCCATAGTTTTACATGAAATGCAGTTAGGAATGTTGATTTCATCACAGGAGGCCAGTTTACTGCTGTACACTGCAGTTTCATGTGTTAGTGATTACAGATTGTACATATCATAACGGGAGGACTGTTTACTGTTGGAAACCATAGTTTTACATGAAATGCAGTTAGGAATATTGATTTCATCGCAGGAGGCCTCTTTACAGCTGTACACCGCAGTTTTATGTGTTAGTGATCAATGATTGTACATTTCATAACAGGAGAACTATTTACTGTTGGATTCCATAGGTTTACATGTTAGTGATCACAGAATGTAGATTTTAATACAGGAAACCTGTTTAGTACTGGAATCTGCTGTTTCACATGTTTGTGATCTCAGAATGTTGATTTCTACACAGGAGGCCTGTTTACTGCTGTACACCACAGTTTCATGTGTTATTGACAACAGAATGTAGATTTCAGGAAGGGAGGCCTGTTTATGCTGGAAAAGTTAGTTTTACATGAAAGTCAATATAGAAAGTAGATTTCATCACAGGAAGACAGTGTACTGCTAGAAAGCACAGTTTTACATGAAATGCAGTTAGGAATGTTGATTTCATCACCGGAGGCCTGTTTTACTGCTGTACACCGCAGTTTCATGTGTTAGTGATCAATGATTGTACATTTCATAACGGGAGTACTGTTTACTGTTGGATTCCATAGGTTTACATGTTAGTGATCCCAGAATGTAGATTTTATCACAGGACACCAGTTTAGTATTGGAATCTGTTGTTTCACATGTTTGTGATATCAGAATGTTGATTTCTACGCAGGAGGCCTGTTTATTGTTGTACACCGCAGTTTCATGTGTTAGTGATCAATGATTGTACATTTCATAACGGGAGGACTATTTACTGTTGGAAACCATAGTTTTACATGAAATGCAGTTAGGAATATTGATTTCATCACAGGAGGCCTGTTTACTGCTTTACACCGCAGTTTCATGTGTTAGTGATCAATGATTGTACATTTCATAACGGGAGGACTGTTTACTGTTGGATTCCATAGGTTTACATGTTAGTGATCCCAGAATGTAGATTTTATCACAGGAAACCAGTTTAGTGCTTTCACATGTTTGTGATCTCAAAATCTTGATTTCATTACAGGAGGCCTGTTTATTGCTGTACACTGCAGTTTCATGTGTTAGTGACCACAGAGTGTAGATGTCATAACGGGAGGACTGTTTACTGTTGGAAACCATAGTTTTACATGAAATGCAGTCAGGAATGTTGATTTCATCACAGGAGGCCTGTTTACTGCTGTACACCGCAGTTTCATGTGTTAGTGATCAATGATTGTACATTTAATAACGGGGGGACTGTTTACTGTTGGAATCCATAGTTTTACATGTTATTGATTTCAGAATGTAGATTTTATCACAGGACACCAGTTTAGTATTAGAATCTGCTGTTTCACATGTTTGTGATCTCAGAATGTTGATTTCTACACAGGAGGCCTGTTTATTGTTGTACACCGCAGTTTCATGTGTTAGTGATCAATGATTGTACATTTCATAACGGGAGGACTGTCTACTGTTGGAAACCATAGTTTTACATGAAATGCAGTTAGGAATGTTGATTTCATCACAGGAGGCCTTTTTACTTCTGTACACCGCTGTTTCTTGTGTTCGTGATCAATGATTGTACATTTCATTACAGGAGGACTATTTACTGTTGGTATCCATATTTTTACATGTTAGTGATCCCACAATGTAGATTTTATTACAGGAAACCAGTTTAGTACTGGAATCTGATGTTTCGCATGTTTGTGATCTCAGAATGTTGATTTCTACACAGGAGGCCTGTTTACTGCTGTACACCGCAGTTTCATGTGTTAGTGACCACGGATTGTACATTTCAGGAAGAAGAAGAAGAAGAAGAAGAAGATCTACCTTTATTAGTCCCACAAAGGGGAAATTCAATTTTACACTCTGTTAAACTCATACATGGTACATGCAGACCTGAAACACACATACATGCATTAATGGAGAGGTGTCAGAGTGACGGGGCTACTCCTGAAAAGCGACCCGAGCAGCTGGGGGTTTGGTGCCTTGCTCAGGGGCACCTCGGCAGTGCCCAAGAGGTAAACTGGCACCTCTCCAGCTACCAGTTCACACTCAGTTTTTTGGTCCATGTCGGGACTTGAACCGGTGACCCTCCAGTTCCCAAGCCCACTCCCTACAGACTGAGCTACTGCCACCCCCAATTTACTATTTACTGCCTATTTACTGCTGTACACCGCAGTTTCATGTGTTTGTGATCAATGATTGTACATTTCAGGAAGGGAGGCCTGTTTATGCTGGGAAAGTTAGTTTTACATGAAAGTCAATACAGAAAGTAGATTTCATCACAGGAGGACAGTGTACTGTTGGAAAGCACAGTTTTACATGAAATGCAGTTAGGAATGTTGATTTCATCACAGGAGGCCTATTTACTGCTGTACACCACAGTTTCATGTGTTGGTGATCAATGATTGTACATTTCATAACGGGAGGACTATTTACTGTTGGATTCCATAGGTTTACATGTTAGTGATCCCAGAATGTAGATTTTATCACAGGAAACCAGTTTAGTACTGGAATCTGTTGTTTCACATGTTTGTCATCTCAGAATGTTGATTTCATCACAGGAGGCCTGTTTACTGCTGTACACCGCAGTTTCACGTGTTAGTTACCAATGATTGTACATTTCATTACAGGAGGACTGTTTACTGTTGGTATCCATAGTTTTAAATGTTAGTGATCTGGAAACTGCAGGTTTACCTGAATCTGAGCAGAGAGTGTGGATTTCATTAGGGAAAACAGTTTCTTGCTGGAAACCTCAGTTTTACATGTCAGTAAGCACATAATGTAGATTTAATCACAGGAGGCCAGTGTATTGCTGGACACTGTAGATTTACATGAATGTGAGCACCGAGTGTGGATTTCATTAGGGGTAAACAGTTTACTGCGTGACAACCAAGTTTTACAAGTTAGTGAATACAGAATCACCTGATGCCAGTTTACTGCTGGAAGCTACAGTTGTGGCTGGAGTATGGATTTCATCACAGGAGGCCAGTGTATTGCTGGACACCGCAGTTTTACATGAAAGTGACCACAGAGTATGGATTTCACCATAGGAGGCCAGTGTACTGAAGGAAATTGCAGGTTTTTACATGTTAATGAGCACAGAGTATGGATTTCATCATAGGAGGCCAATGTACTGAAGGAAATTGCAGGTTTTTACATGCTAGTGAGCACAGAATGTATATTTCAGGACAGGAGGCCTGTTTACTGCTTGAAGCTACAGTTTTATATGAATGTGAGCAGAGAGTGTGGATTTCATTAGGGGTAAACAGTTTATTGCGTGACAACTCAGTTTTACATGTTAGTGGTTACAGAATGTAGATGTCATTAACAGACGCCAGTTTACTGCTGGAAGCTACAGTTTTACATTTACGTGAGCACAGGGTGTGAATTTCATCACGGAAAGACAGTTTATTGCTAGAAACAAAAGTTTTACATGAAAGTGAGCACAGAGTGTGGAGATCATCACATGAGGCCAGTTTAGTGCTGGAACCAACAGTTTTACATGAAAGTGAGCAAAGACAGTGGATTTCATCACAGGAAGCCAATTTACTGAGCCAACATACCTGAGGAGAATGGCTGAATCACACAGCCCAATGCTGGACAACCTTGGTTCCACACAGCCGCAGCTTAACGCACTGCAAGCCACAATAAAGAGCGGGTGTCATGCCCAGAGACCGACTGATGCCCCAATATCACCAGGCAAGATGGACTCACAATTGTTGAAGTGGAGAGGGTCCAGCACATCAACCACACCAGCCGTTAGTTCAGACCACGCAGTGCCACACATACGCGCCAGCCCCGGGAGAAACCAGAGAGTAAACTGAGCCATGGCTTCACCTGGCGGCTATAATGACAGCCGCTCCGCCCCACAATCAGCACCGCCGATCCACACCTGACGTGGATCAGGCATAAAGCAAGGGGGAGGGGATGGACAGGAGACCATCCTGCCACATTCGGACATTGCAATGTCAAAGATGTGCTAAAATTACCAGATTTAGTAGAGGGTCTGAAAATTACAGGTCCATCAGAGGTAAACTGTAATGTATGCACAGAAGGGAAATTCATCAATAACAGAAATAAGCAAGCTGATGCAAAAGCTAGTGCACCTCTGGAAATGGTACATACAGACTTGTCAGGTCCTATTGAACCAACTGGCCAAGATGGACATAAATATGTAATTTCATTCACCGATGATTTCTCAGGGGCAGTGTTTTCTCAAAAACAAGAGTGGGGGCGGCAGTAGCTCAGTCTGTAAGGAGTTGGGTTGGGAACCGGAGGGTCACCGGTTCAAGTCCCGACATGGGCCAAAAACTGAGTGTGAACTGGTAGCTGGAGAGGTGCCAGTTTACCTCTTGGGCACTGCCGAGGTGCCCCTGAGTAAGGCACCAAACCCCCAACTGCTCGGGGCGCTTGTCAGGAGCAGCCCCATCACTCTGACACCTCTCCATTAATGCATGTATGTGTGTTTCAGGTCTGCATGTACCATGTATGAGTTAAACAGAGTGTAAATTGAATTTCCCCATTGTGGGACTAATAAAGGTAGATCTTCTTCTTCTTCTTCTTCTTCTTCAAAACCCACAACAAAGATCAAGATAAGAAAATTTAAGAAATTGTTCTTTGGAAATTAAAATAACAATAATAATAATAATAATAATATTTTTTGTAAAGGAGAGAAGGATCATTTGCTTGGGTTAAAATGTTTTTGATGATGAGATCAAAAGGGGGTGTTGAGATATGTGACCTCATCAGTTTTATTTGTGTTCACATTTTGTGTTCACAATATTGAAAAGAAATCTCTTGCTGCTGTATTTAATGTTAAAATGTATTTGTTATCTAAAATCGTATATATGTCACTATACTGCTGGGTTTACGACTTGTTTTGTCTATTCAACCGACTTTACGTCGCGCTTTTTTTTTACAGCAGTTGTTTAGTGATGTGATGAGAGCGGGAGCTTCGCTACTCTGCTAAGCAGGAAATGCCACAGTGACAAAAGTTATTCCTGAAAGCTGTGATGACAGAAGAGAATAAATAAGTTACAGACGATAAAACCCTGTGTCCTTGTATAACTATGGATGAAGAGGAGGCTGCAAACCAAAACGCAACAGGGCCAGTGCACTGGAAACCGTTGATTTACATGAAAGTGAGCAACGAGTGTGGATTTCATCAAGGGAGGCCACTTTCCTGCTGGAAACTGCAGTTTCAATTAACATTAGAACAGAGAGTGGATTTCATCTCGGGAGCACATTATTGCTGGAAACTGCAGTGTTACAGCAAATTGTGTGAATTTCATTAAGAAAAGACAAATTGTTTCTGGAAAACTTTACACGTTAGTTAGAGCAGAATGTAGATTTCATCAGAGGAGGCCAGTGTACTGTTTGAAAAGTAAGTTTTATATGATCGTAAGCAGAAGCTGTAAATTTCTTCACAGTAAAATGGAAACCTCAGTTTCATATGTAAGTGAGCACAGACTGTAGATATCATGACAAGAGGCTAGACTCCTGAAGCTACAGTTTTACATGCAAATTGCAGGTTTACATGTTGGTGAGGATAGAATGCAGATTTCAGCACAGGAGGCCAGTTTACTGCTTGAAGTTACAGTTTTATATGAATCTGAGCACAGAGTGGATTTCATCATGGGAGGTCAGTTTAATGCTGGAAACCACAGTTTTACATGTAAATGAGCACATTATGTAGATTTCATCACAGGAGGCGAATTTCCTGCTGGAAGCTGCAGTTTTACATGTTAGTGAGCACAGACTGTACATATCATGAGAGGAGGCTAGAGTCCTGTTGGAAACTGTAGTTTTACATGAAAGTTTGCACAGACAGTGGATTTCATCACGGGAGGACAGTTTATTGCTGGAAACCATAGTTCAACATGTTAGTGAACACAGTTTGTAAATTGCATCACAGGAGGCCAGTGTGCTGCTGGAATCGACAGTTTTACATGAAAGTAAGAGAATGCAGATTTCATCACTGGAGGCCAGATTACTGTTGGTAATTACAGTTTTACATGAAAGTAAGCACAGTGTGGATTTTATCACGGGAGGACAGTGGACTGCTGGAATCCACAGATTTACATGCAAGTGAGCATGGAATGTAGATTTCATCACAGGAGGCCAGTGTAATGCTGGAATCCACATATTTACATGAAAGTAAGCACAGGGTGTGGATTTCATCACGGGAGGACAGTGGACTGCTGGAATCCACAGATTTACATGCAAGTGAGCACAGAAAGTAGATTTCATCATAAGAGGCCAGTGTACTGTTCGTAACTATAGTTTTACATAAAAGTAAATACAGAGTTTGTATTTCATCACAAGAGGTCAGTGTACTGCTTGAAAACCTCTGCTGTACTTGAAGGTAAGGTGTGGATTACATCACGGGAGGACAGTGCACTGCTTGTGTTACAGGCCACCGCAGGAGTTACCTGTGTGCAGAATATATGTCCTGTTTGGTACACGAAAAGACAAGACAAGAGACGTTAGTTGCGTTCATCAGCAGGCTATCCTCTGTCTTTAATAACAGAATTTCACATCTCTCTCCACAATATCAACTGTAGCATCCACCGGTACACAACATCAGTAATCAACTGTTACTGTAAGCATAACATTCATGCTACATCTTTGCATGTGATTCTCAGTGATGAATAAACTACAAATTAATGTCACCTGCGTACTAGAACACATATTTTAGCTATGCTGCTTCAACCAGCCTCAAAAACTGTTTCACCAGCGATACACTGCTTGTTTTTAACAAATGCACATTTTAAACATACATTTTAAACATGTCTTTTAACTATACAACAGCATCATTTTTAAGCATCTTTATCTTTTAAACATAATAAAATAATTACTCTTGTTACACCCGCAAATGTAATAACTGCCCACAAATGTAATAAACCACAAACGTAATACAAATCTGCAGCTTTGAATGTAATAATCCCGCAAATGTAATAAATTTCCAACAAACGTAATAAAATTTGCCTACTGCAAATGTAATACTGAATTTTAATATGTGGGAAAGTGAAAATCTGTAAATGTAATAACTTCCCACAAATGTAATATGAGACAAAATAATGATATTTGTGGTTGTTGTTGTTTATTTGTTTACTTATAAACCTGCCAATAGTGACTGAATGTTGACAAGCAACCCGCAGGTCAGGTGGGGCAGGTCAGAAAGTGACAGAGCAGTGTTCTAAGTTATTGATAACACACACACACACACACACAGGTCATGCTCATAATTTTAAGGGCTATGGCTACAAGCTTATGCTGGTGGCTTATGAGAGCCAAAGTTTGAACCATTTAATACACCATTTGGGGGGGCGGCAGTAGCTCAGTCCGTAAGGACTTGGGTTAGGATGTGGAGGACCCGGGTTCAAATCCCCCATGGACCAAAACCAACTGGTTGCTGGAGAGGTGCCAGTTTACCTCTTGGGCACTGCCGAGGTGCCCCTGAGCAAGGCACCAAACCCCCAACTGCTCTGGGCGCTTGTCAGGAGCAGCCCCCTCACTCTGACATCTCTCCATTGACATGTATATGTACTGTGTGAACAACAGAGTGTAAAACTGAATTTCCCCACTGTGGGACTAATAAAGGAATATCTTTCTTTCTTTCTTTCTTCTTTCTTTAATGTCTGCATATCAAAAGCCAAAAACTTGAATAGATAGTCCATTCTTTGAAGTAGGCCTAATGAAAACATTTGTCAAGATTTAAGACTGGTCCATGTTCTTTTTGATAGTAACATGGACCAAGACTGTCTGAACACTGACAATTAAAGTCTTGCAAATAAATAATGACTGTAACTTAAATTAATCTACCATTGTGAATGCAGGAAAGTGAGAATTGCCATGTAGGCTACCGTAAGTAACAGAAAATTTCCCAATGTTATATTATGTTACATTATTTTAAATAAACGGTCTTTCAATTAAGTGTGATGTAATTGTTTATGATTTGTTGCTGCAAATAAATGAATGTATGGGTATGCACGGTGGTGCACTCTGCCAATCAGAACAAAGAAGACGCACTGACAGGCTACAACTTTGGAAGAACTTTTCACCCCTTTCCCGGTAAGTCAGCATGATGTATTTTGTATCGATGAATTCATTGAAATCTCAAGATGGTTTCGCAGTAGTTTTAAAGCTCAGTCTGCTATATTGTCAAAAGTGTCACTGTTGTATTTTTTTCCTCTTATGTAGCATGATACTCCTCAACATAATTAGCTGCACCACATGCCAGCTTAAATAGAGGTCTATAGTCACTTCGCGGTAAAACAGTTCAACTTTGCAACAACTTTTCACTCCTTTCCCGGTCAGCAAGCATGATGTCTTTGGTGTCAATGGATTCGTTGAAATCTCAAGATTCATATAATACCGCTGGTTTTGCGCTACCTTAAAAATTGAGTCCGCTAGATTGTCAAATGTGTCGATGTTGCATTTTTTTCTCTTATGCAGTACGCTAGGAGCCTCTAGCACGCTAGGCCTAATGTTTGAAAACGTTATAATTAATTAATTGTTATTAGTAAGGATCATTTTAGATGTTTATGTTGTTTTAAGATGTTATGCTTAATGTTTATAGCCTGTACTATTTACAACATCATTTAGTTTGTTTTCACAAAATGCAATTTGATATTGTAATACTTTATATTACAGTTGTGGTCTATATGACTGTTGTGGTCAGAGGTGTAAATGTTCAGAAATCCTATGTGTTTTATTGTAGGACCTTCTAGGCTGTGACCTGTCTGAGACTTCAGGACCATAGACAGCGATGGTCACAGACTGACTGCTGTCAGTCTTAAAGGTACTATGTCGTTAGCCTCATAGGATAAATGCCTAAGTCATTTTTTGGCCAAATTGAGATTTTTGCCTACATGTGTGCTCCTCGGGTATTATTTGGAAGCTGTACTTTCTTGGCTTTCTCTTGCCAACAACCCTGGTTAGCTAACTAGTTGTTAAGCCTCAGCAAATCTTTTTAATGTCTCTAAGTAGCAAGTTAGTTTCAGCTTTAGAGTAACAAAAGGCAATTCAACCAGGAGGCTGCACGCTGAGTCTAACAGTAACATTTCTCCTAAATCATTGCCAGGACATGAACTAGCAGAATTGAAGATGTCTGAAAGTGGCCCTGAGAAGCAGATTGAAGGAGGAGTGGAGGAAGTGGATGAGATTGAGGAGAATGGACACTCTAAGGAGAATTTGTCGCTCGATAGGAAAAAGTTGCTTGACCAAAAGTACTTCTCCTTAAAATAAGCCTGCTCTGGTCACACTACCCACGTTCCTTTTAATATACTCCTGCAAAGGTGGTGGAGCTAGACCATGGAGGATTAAAAAAAAACTAAAATACAGTCGGTGTATTTCACAGTGTTTTCCATGTCCAGTAATTCAAGTTCTTCCCATAATCTGACAATGATGGTACATTTAAATCTAAAGGGGCCATGACATTCATTAGTAATTCTTCTTATGGTTACAACCCATTCACAATGGCTTTTTTTAAATTCACAAAACAGGTATTCAGCTTCCCACCTACCTACTATTGACACATGCTCTATGCTCTAGATATTTATACCAAATCATATTTGTGTTCTCACAGGTTGAAGATGAATCTCCGCATAACGTTGATTCTACTGTCCACACTCTGTATGATATGTGCTGGACAAGGCGTACGCCCAATGGATGATGAGACCTACAGTACTATACTTAAGGTACTCAAGGGGGAATTTGATGTCCCAGTTGCAGACAGGACGAAAACTCAACGGTCAGCTTTGGTCAGAGTATGGAGAAACAGGGACAAGTATTCCTTGAGTGATGATGGAAAGTCCGTTTTGTGCAACGGGAGGGTAGTCGTGAAGAAATCTGATATCCCAGAACTAGCCAAGAGAGGATTTGATGCCACCAAAGGTTTGAATGCATGAAAGGTAAACATCAGACTGAGAGAGAAGTACTCCGGATTGAGTGAGAAAACGGTTCAACAAGCATTCGATTCATCCAGACAGTGCCAGTTGCAGAGAGCAAAATTCCCAAACAAACCACCTCTGAAGCCAATAACAGCCAAACATGTTCAGACAAGACACCAGATTGACCTAGTTGACATGACAGGATGGAAAGTTACCCATGGCAGATCAATCTACAAATATATCCTCACTGTCCAGGATGTGTTTAGTAGGTATGTGTGGCTGAAACCATTAAAGGGGAAGAGCAGTCGTGTAATCGCCCAGCATTTGGCAGACATCTACATGGAACATGGACCACCTAAAGTCTTACAGCATGACCAGGGATGTGAATTCAAAGGTGCAGTAAAACGGCTTATGCAAACCATGCGTGTCAAGGTAATCCAAAGCTCACCATATCACCCTCAAAGCCAAGGGAAAGTCGAGAGAATGCACAGGGCATTACGAAAGAAGTTACTGTATGATCTCATACATATGAAGAGACAAGGGGTGAACTGGGTCAGTCAACTTCCTAAATATGCTCAAGTCCTCAATGAAGATCCCAAACGACCCTTGGGTTGGATGACACCATTCGAAGTTTATTATGGCCGTAAAAGCAATAACATACTGATGGATCAAGGCACCCAACCATCACCGCACATTGTAGAGGGCTGTACGAATAATGAAGACACAGTGCTTCCTTCAAAGAAACAAAGGAATTTATTTGAAAAAGAGAGAAAAGAGAAGAGAAGAAGAGCAAAAAATGCAACTAAGAATTGTAACGGGCGAATGGTTCGCAGAGCATGTAACGCAAATCCTCCATCCATCTATAATGTTAATGATGAGGTTTTGGTAAGAATTAGGTGCAAGACCCACAGATTGACAAAGAAACACACTATTCTGAATGGAGTCATTATGAAGAGGAATCTGAGACTGTCAAAGTACAAGGTTAAATTCTCACCTCCAGGGAAAACAGATTTTACACTCAAGTGGTTCTCGGTGAAAGACATCTGCAGTGTCACCAGAGATGAAGAACGAAGGCGACAAAAGTCAATCCAAAGAAAGTACTTGATCCCTTATACACGTGAGGACCGGTTAGAGTCGTTTAGGTCATCCAGTTTCTCCATACAACTGGATCCACAGCCCGATGGTGATTGCCAGTTTGCGGCACTTGCTGACCAGTTGATGAACTTTGGGATATTTCAGTCAGCTAAGATAAGATAAGATAAGATATTCCTTTATTGGTCCCACAGTGGGGAAATTCACAACCCTTAGGCAAGAAATTGTCATGGATTTGCATTCAAATCCTCAGACAACACAAGGAATCCATATTGCTAATTATGTAGAAGGTAACTGGGATGCTTACCTACATAGCATGAGTCAGCAAGGCACATACGGAGACCATATCACACTGCAAAGAGCCTCTGAACTGTTCAATGTTCAGGTGCTAGTAATTTCAACTCTTGGTGCAGATGCCACAACTCTCATAGCACCTTCTAACATTTATGATGAGAATTTGCCCCTTGTAGTTCTAGGTCATATCGCAGAAGGACAGGGGGATCATTATGTTAGTCTACATGGACCGGTTAGCCACTACATTGAATCAATCCAACAGGCAGAAAGTGAAAGGTTGCACTGTCACGGTGGAGCTCCATATGCTGACCTCAGTGATGCCGAACTCTTCAGTCCCCACCAGGTCGAACTCTCCAGTCCCCACCAGGTCGAGCTCTCCAGTCCCCACCAGGACGAACTCTCCAGTCCCCACCAGGTCGAACTCTCCAGTCCCCACCAGGTCGAACTCTCCAGTCCCCACCAGGACGAACTCTCCAATCCCCACCAGGACGGAGTCTCCAGTCCCCACCAGGTCCAACTCTCCAGTCCCATCAGTTTAAAGTCTCCAGTCCCCACCAGCAGCGAGGCAGAACCTGATGCTTCCCCAACACTTCCAAGAGAAATCATCTCTGTCATTATTAGATGCACCCTGGATTTGGACATGTCCATGATTGGCAGATTTAATAGAGTGTCTCCACTGTTTAGGGAATTAACAGAAAGACACCTTCCCTGGATTTATATCAGGCCGTCATTGTCTGACCAACTTAACATCGGACAGTCTCATAACGCGGACACAGATGTCAGTGTTATGAGACTATACAGAGCAGCTGGTCGGAGCAGTGGGTTAGCACAACAAATCAGAGACCTTTTCTCCAAAAATAACAGGTGGACGAGAGCTTGGATGACTCTGACCTATCTCGCTTATGGGCGGTACAAAGTAAAAGACTTCTTTTGGAAGTAAAATGGTATTGGAAGTATCCAATACGTTATCCTCTTATTTGGTATTATTTGTTAATTTTTTTTGGAAGTTTTTTGTTAGTCATTAATTGTCAGCAAGGCTTTAATTTTCAGAAGTTTTGAGAAACATTTCTGTTTGTTTGGTTTACAATATGCAGACATCTTTTATTTACATTGTTGTACTAGCCATAGAGACTTCTATTACCCAACCTGTTTTGGTTTGTCTATACTCTTAATAACAACAGGTACCCTTTCAGTCTCAGTGGATGTCAGGGGCTTCACTGAGTGTTTTGTTTTGCTTTTTGCCCTCACCTGGATTTTGCACCCGTGGACACTTTTCTTTATTTATTTTATTTTCACTGGTTCAGCAGCAAGTGGAGCCTGTTTTCGCTCAATCTGTGTTTTTTGCACTTTGCAATAAAGGATTTTCAAAAAAATCAGGAATTATATTTATTGCTCATTTGTATACACAACACTTGATATGATGAAAATAGGCAAGAATCTAAAGAACAAGAATATATGTGGCAAGAAAATTTCAGCCTGTTGAAGACATTTAGTGCGCAACTTGTACTGTATAAGCAGAAGATTTTTAGTATTCATATTTTTCCCATTCAATTAGATTCAAATTTGCTTCATTGGTGTAAATATCACAACAATATTTACAAAGCACCAAGAATCAATTCAACAAAAATTAATGAATTTCATGAATTAAATCAAGAAAAGATTGCATTGTACTGTTAAAACTCGCTCTGTTTGTGGGCGTACATGTGCGTTTTAGTTACAGTATATTATTGTATGTGTGATTTTGTGTGTATATGGGGAAGAAATAATCAAAAGAAATAATAAAATATAATAATAATAATAATAATAATAATTTTATTAAAACAATTGCAATTATCACAATTATGTTATCTTTTTTAATTTAAAATAAATTATAATTTAATAATTAAATATTTCTTTAATGTATTCAAATTATACTCTGAATAATATTTTTTCCACAAAAAAAGAAAAAAAAGAATTATCTTGTTAAAATCCTCAAAATGACATCTACACCTTCTCCCTCATTAAAAGAAGAAAGAACAAACAACAACAACCACAAATATCATTATTTTGTCTCATATTACATTTGTGGGAAGTTATTACATTTACAGATTTTCACTTTCCCACATATGTAATAATTTCCTGCAAATGTAATAGTTATTACATTTGCAGGAAATTCAGTATTACGTTTGCAGTAGGCAAATTTTATTACGTTTGTGGGAAATTTATTACATTTGCGGGATTATTACATTCAAAGCTGCAGATTTGTATTACGTTTGTGGTTTATTACATTTGTGGGCAGTTATTACGTTTGCGGGTGTAACAACCCTTAAATGAAAATAGCAATGCCCAGGACAAATCAAAACAAAAACAGCATGGTCGCCGTCTTATTTCCCACAGTAAATGTAACTCTACTACTGCTTAAAGTTCAGTTAAAGTTCACAACACCCCATTTTCGATCCCAAACTTTACTCAAATAACATCACAAATGCTTTAGAAGCCCTTATGAATACATTGTGATAAGTTAATACACATTACTAGTCTGTTTGGTACAGGAAAAGACAAGACAAGAGCCGTTAGTTGCGTTCATCAGCAGGCTATCCTCTGTCTGAGGGACAGAAGCCCAGCTCAGCTTATTACAGCTAGCGCTCACTTTTGGTGATTCTCCCTCTTGTGCCGGTTTTGGGGAAACGCAGTTTACTAACCCATAAAGAAAATAGGAAAAGAAATACACAATAATTAAAACAACAATTGTGGCCATACATTTGTAGGTGTCACACTTGAAAACCTCAGTTTTATATGTTAGTGCGCACGAAATATAGATTTCATAACAGGAGGCCAGTATACTGCTGGAAACCTCAGATTCACGTTAGTGATCACAGAATGTAGATTTCGTCACAGCAGACCAGTGTACTGCTGGAATCCACAGATTTACATGCAAATGAGCACAGAATATAGATTTCATCACAGGAGGCCAGTGTACTGTCAATATCTTATAATTTGCAGAAAAAGCAAGACCCAAGGGAGATGTCATCCTATATGAGCACCACATTTGGAGCCTAATTGTAGTGCATTACCTCTACCCTGTTCCACTCTCAGGATAACAGAGGTTTAGATGAAAACAGGACATTCTCTGGCAGACCCTCCATTCGATTACAGTCGGTCTTCAAAACGTTCTTTAGCGCCATGTTAATGTTATATCATCTTACCACATCACATACTATTTCTATTTTGCTATATTAATACAGACAGCACTAAGTATCATTACATAATCACAGTAACATTACATACTATTCTGGAGTACACTGTTTACATATATACTAGACTTGCTGCTATTAATCTTACTGCCTTTGTCTTGTAACTTTTCATTTTAACTTGTCACTACCTGGCAAGTTTGTCTTTAATGACTCTTTCTATTCATACTGCTCTTGTTTCATTCTAGTTATTCTTACTTCTAATTCTCTATTTATTTGTACATATTGTCTTGCTGCTGAATGTATTAATCATCTGAGAGAAAACTGACACTGAACTATTTTAATCCCCATTCGGATTATCATTACAGTGGGAGCCTATTCAAGGTGCTCCTCGGCTATTTAACTGGTTAATCATCGGGACATTACATGATGTAGACAGGCACCGGGGAGCAAAGATAACTAGGGAGGTGAATGAGCAAAAACCGTCCTCCCTCATAACCCGGTAGTACCTCAATAACGTCACACAAACATGAAACACGATTTATCTGTCAGTGTGACCGATTAACCTACTGAGGATGACATCGCCAACATGGAACGTTAAATCGTCAAATTAATGTACGTCCATAAATCCGTTTAGTAATCGGAAAAAAACGCTACAGAACTTGCCTGAGAATTATCGCATTTTAAGCTTTCTTCGGTTTCAAGTCACCCCGTCACATTAATCTGTACATCGATGGCTACAATAAGAATATAAACTTTCAGCATACTGTTATATATACATTATTTATTATCTATACAAATATCAGCTGAAAACGTGGCTCAAACGAGCAACGTTATACCAGAACCTGCCCATAATGTTAGCTAGGTAACATACTATGGCGTCTTGCTCCTGAAATATGCGCTCAGGGCTGGATAGAAATAACCAGGGCAGGCAAGGTTAACGTTAATTAATGATGAAATCCCCCCCCCCCCCAGACATAAATACATCCCATCCAACTGGGTTTAACTTTATCTCAAAGTAAGTATTTGAACTGGGAGGGAAAAGAAAAGGTGCCTTAGATTTGCAGATCCCTGGTGTCAGTACTGAGTCAGCTGTTTGAGAGAGACCTCTCTGGAGGCGGGCCATATCCATGAGGGTGGATCTGCCCTGGAGTCTGGGGATTACTGTAAACTGCTCAATATATAATACATCATAGTACATCACTTTTTCTCAGTAACGGGTAACTAAAGTCATTAAATGAATGTGTTGTACAATATTCCCCTCTGAAATTCAGTGGAGTATAAGTAGCATAACAAGGAAATGATCAAGTACCTCAATACTGTACTTAAGTAGGCAACAGTACTTGAGTAAATGTACTTAGGTACTCACAACCAATGACTGAACTGATTAGTTTTATGAATAATTCTTTATTGTTGGCAATAAAGTGTTAAGTGCTGCAGCTCTATCTCTCAACTCTCTGGAGTTAGGAGTCCTGAGCTGACATTCCCCCTGCAGATATCACACTGAAGCTTCAAAAAGACTGTTTCACACACTGTTTCATAGACTGTTTGACAAGATTGTTTTGCCAACTTCGGTAAGTGCTCAAACAAGCCAGGTTTTAGCTCCATTTAAATGTAAATGTTTTTCAGCTAAATTTAAACAGTAAATTCTGAGCGATGTACTTGGCTCTCTAAACAGACAGTTAGCTTTACTTCAATGTATTCCTGTGGTCTGTTAGTTGTCAATACTACAGTATTGATCAAGTCAAAAAGAAGAAAGCTGAGAAGCTCAGTTTATTGTGATTTATTGTCGATGGTTAACTGGCACAGTGGTGGACCGCTTACTGAAGTGCAAGTGCCAATACTACAGCTAAATGCAGCATTTTAGTTAACTAAAGGTTCAGAAGTATTATCAGTAAAATTGCTCTAAATGAAAAGTATGCATCAAGCAGATTGGCTCCTTTAAATGCTTTATATCATATATTACTGGATTATTCATACTGATTCATCAACATGCAAGCTGAATTTAAATGTTGCTTGCTGTCCAGATGAAACCAATTATCATCTTTGTATATAGTTGGGTTATATATGATATTCCCAGTGGTGCAGCTCCCAGAAGGCCTGCATCCTGTTACATACATGTAAGGTAACACACGCATGAATGCAAACAAACACACTCGAGTGTACACTGCTTTTGAGCTTTTTGAATATTCAGACATGTTCTGTCTATTATCTAAAGTAGCTCTGCTCTGGCCTGTTTTGGTCAAACTTAACTTTCTTTTTTGTGCCTGGCTCATGATCTGTGGCAGTCACCAAGTCATAATCAAACCTTATATGCAATTTCTTGCAGCTGTTGTTTGATTGCAGGTGCAAACATAAACATTACTATAATCAGTATTTTTATTGGGTTTAATGTACAACACAGTACAGACAAGGTGGCATTTCACCCATGTCTTGTATTATTCTGCTTACTTTACCATTTCTTTCTAAAATTCTTCTGTTTTTTTTTTTTGTTTTCCCACAGAAAGAGAGAGCATGACAACACCCAGAAGGACGATAAGCCATAGGTCAAGAGGCCGCCAAATTCCGTCATGCTCTACATGAAGGAGCCAAAATATGTGGCTGAACTGAAAATCTGCAGGACTACACAAGTAAAGAAGAAGAAGAAGAAGATGCACAAAAGATGCACAAGAGGCACAAAAAGAAAGATACCTCCATGAACAGCAACACCCAGAGTGGTCAGCTAGAACCAATTATGTATGTACACTCTGCTGACATTCAACGAATGAAACAAAGTCACTGAAAAGAGTCTTGTTTTTATCAGCTCATGTCATATGGAACATCTAACATGTTTGTTTTTGTATAGGCCAAAAAGAGACAGAGGGACAGGAGCTGCAAAAATAGCTAACGGTAGGACAATATTTCTGTGCATCATCGAGTTTTCATGTGAATGGGATGAAAACTGACCACACAGGATTATCCTGGGCCATGTTAGATCACAGTTTGTCAAAATAAATAGAATAAGAAGCAGCATTTTTTTTTTTACCATGTTTTAAAAAGTCTTAGTGTATTGAGTGTGTTTCTGTGTTTTGCAGCATCTTCAGGAGACTGGCCTTGCCAAAAAAAGAAGCTGTATATAACACCACGGTAAATTGCCCATAGGTGTGAATGTGAGGGTGAATGGTTGCCTGCCTCTATGTGCCCTACAATGGATTGGCAACCTGTCCAGGTTGTACCCTACCTTCATCCAATGCCAGCTGGAATCGTATACTGTTGAAGGTGGACAAATGGGTTTCTACTCAACCTTACATTAACAAATAAATGGAGGTTGTGCTCAACCTTTAAATTTAATGTTGTTTTGATTCATTTTTACTTAATTGTGTGTGCTAGAAAATAATAATTTGGTAAAAACATAAATTTATGGTAGTTTTATGTTAAGACAGCAAAAAAATGTGTTCAGCATAACTCAGCAACTCTTGCTATAATTATATGGTATAGGTTGCAGGTTCCAGCTTGTGGGTTCCGTGTGTTGTGCAAGTTTGCATGTACTCTCCATGGTAGCATGGGTTTTCTCTGGGTTCTCCGTCTTCCTCCCACAGTCCAAAGACATGCAGGTTAGGTAAACGTCAAGTGCAGACATGTGAGCGTGAATGGTTGTCTTTCTCTGTGTGCCCTGCCCTGTGTGCCCAGCATTTTACATGAAGCTGTGTACAGAATGAAGATTTCATGATGGGAGGCTAATTTAGTGGTGAAAACCTGAGTTTTACATGAAACTGAGTACAGAATGAAGATTTGATTACGCAAGGCTAGTTTTTTGTTGAAACCAGAGCTTTACATGAAACTGAGTCCAGAATGAAGATTTTGTTTAGGAGGCTAATTTAGTGGTGAAAGCCAGAGATATACATTAAATTGAGTACAGAATGAAAATTCCATGATGGGAGACTAATTTAGTGGTGAAAACCAGCATTTTACATGAAGCTGACTACAGAATGAAGATTTCATTTAGCAAGGCTAGTTTAGTGTTGAATCCAGAGTTTTACATGAAATTGACTACAGAATGAAGAGGAAGGAACTTAGGGTGACTTATAAGAGTGGAGGTAGGAGTACACAGGTGGTCTGCATCTTTTTATAGACAATGTAATCTGAAGGAGATCAGTTACTGCAAAGCAGTGGAGTTGAAAGTGTAGCCAGATAACATAGAATGGCGGTGCGTAGGATGACTCTGGTGGTGAGGAAGATGACGAGGATAAAGCAGAGTAGAGCATGACAGTTTTCAAGGTTGAGGTGGCAAAAAACACTGGGCATACGATGACCTGTATGATAGGTTTGCCAGTAAGGAGGTAGAGACCGATTTATACAGGTTGGCAAGGCAGAGAGATAGGGATGGGAAGGATGTGCAGCAAGTTAAGGTGATCAAGGATAGAGATGGAAATGTACTGACAGGTGCTGGGAGTGTGACAGGAAGATGGAAAGAGTCCTTTGAAGAGTTCATGAATGAGGAAAATGAGAGAGAACGAAGAGTAGAAGAGGTGGAAGGAAGTGGCAAGGAAGTGGCAAAGTTTAGTAAGAGAGAAGTTAGGATGACACTGAAGAGGATGAAGAGTGGAAAGGCAGTTGGTCCTCATGATATACCCGTGGAGGTATGGAAGTGTCTTGGAGAGGTAGCTGTAGACTTTTTGTCAAAGTTGTTCAACAAGATCTTTGACAGCGAGAGATGCCTGAGGAATAGAGGAAGTGTGCTGGTGCCGATTTTCAAGAACAAGGGAGACATGCAGAGTTGTGGCAGCTACAGAGGAAAAAAGTTGATGAGCCATACAATGAAGTTATGGGAAATAGTAGTGGAAGCTAGTCTAAGGGCAGATGTGACCAGTGCCTGTCACTGGACAGGCACCTCTTTTTCCATGGCCGGCCACCAGAACCGTTGTCTGATTAGGAACATTGTTCTTCTGGTCTCCGGGTGGCAGGAGAGGTGGGAGGTGTGTGCACAGTGGATGACCTGAGAACAGACAGACACTGGAGCAAACAATCTGTTAGGGGGACATCCTTCAGGCACCGAGATGTTAGCTAATGCTTCTTTGACTCTGCTCTCAATTCCCCATGTTACTGCTCCCACTACACGATGTAGGAGGGGAGCTTAGGAGCAAGGTCGGGGTCAAAAAAGCATGATAGCACATCAGGTTTAGCATTTTTAGATCCGGAACAATAGGAGAGGGTGAAGTTAAATCTATTGAAAAACAGAGCCCATCTAGTCTGACGTGAGTTTTAGACATTTAGCAGATCTAATATACTATACTGCTCCCTCCAGCCAATGACGCCACTCCTCGAGGGCCGCCTTCACTGCCAACAGCTCCCTGTTGCCAATGTCATAGTTTCGTTCCAGCTTTCTGGAGAGGTAAGCATAATGATGTAACTTATTATCATCTGCGGACCTCTGGGAAAGAATTGCCCCGATACCAGTATCAAAGGCCTCGACCTCCACAACAAATTGTCTGTGCTGGTCAGGGAGCATCAGGATCGGGGCTTTGGAAAAACAGTTCTTTGATTTATAGAAAGCCTGATCAGCCTGCGGTGACCACTCAAACTTAGTCTGAGGAGAGGTAAGGGCATGAAGCGGAGCAGCTATAGCACTAAATTTGCGGATGAACCTTCGGTAGAAGTTAGCAAATCCTAAGAACCACTGTACTAATTTTCGACTAGTGGGGGTTGGCCAAGTTACCACCGCACTGACCTTAGCAGGGTCCATCCGAATATTATTAGGCGTGACCATGAAACCAAGAAAGGAGACCTTGGATACATGGAACTCACAATTCTCAGCTTTTACAAACAACTGGTGGTCCAACAGCAGACAGCACTCCTGACAGATCCGGAAATTCATGAACAGTTGAGCTCGAGGAAACTGGAGTATCCCACACCTCTGCAGTTCCAGCCGTCAGCACCAGAGGTGCAGAAGAGTTGTCAGGGAGCTCAGGAGAGGAGACAGATGAGCCACAGGTTAGTGCACATCCCCCACCCAACTCAGAACCTTCCCCGTGGACCAATCTATATGAGCATTGTGTTTGATTAACCAAGGTAAGCCCAGTACTAGAAGATGAAGGGGGGAATTGAACACATGAAAGCTCATAGTCTCAGTATGATTACCTGCCATAATGAACTGGTTGAGTGCAATGGGTGATTCAATAGAGTAGTCATCCATTGACACAGGTCTGGACTCAAATGCACGACTCATGACACAGGCAGAGTAAAAGGCAAAAATCTTTATCTTTCAAAAAAGGTTTGGCACACAGGTAGTCAAGTAAAAGGCAGGCAAACTAATTCAAATCACAAAAAAATAGGCAGAGTTAAAAAAAAAAATCAGGCAGAGGTCAATAAACATGAGGAGATTTACACCCGAAAGAATGCTGGAACATTTGTACACGGGGGTAACAAAGACGAACTGGCACAGAAGGAAGGGGAGACACACAATATATACCAGGGCAGGGGAGTGACTAACGATAGACAGGCCCCTGACACAATCAGGGGCGTGGTTAGACAATCAGATGCAGGTGAAAGCTGGGGAAAGTAGGTCAGGGGATATCAATCATGCAAAGCGCAAGATATATGAGGGCAGGAAGTGAAGTGCTCTGAAACGAGAGGGAATGTTAGAATTCCCAAAATAAAACAGGAAGTGTACCCATGAAATGAATAAACAAGAAAAACATGACCTAAATCCTAGCAGACGTGACAGGAAACTCATCTTGCATTAGTAACGTGCAAAAACAGAAAGAATATGACAGAAAATATAGTTTTGTCAGCTTTCACATAAAAACTGAGCTCCAAGCATCAAGTCATCATTCTGAGCACAACTGCATGTAAAACTCTAGTTTTGACCACCAAACTATATTTCTCTGCCAAAACCACACACAAACGTATTTTTCCATAAGAAACATTCAAAAGTAGATTTCAGTGAAAAAGACATTCGTCATAAAAACACTACACAGTATTACATTGGTAACATATAAAACAGCATGAATATGACAAAATGCCTCTCAGCATCAAATCTTCATTAAGAGCTCAATTTTATGTAAAAGTCTAGTTCTGATGTCTGAATTATCTTTTTTTTTCGTTAGTAATTCAAAAATAAAAAACAGAAAACAATGGTGTTTTCTGTTTTTTTTTTGTTTTTTTTTTTTAATGAAAACTTAATCAAAGCAGTCCGTATGAAGAAGGTATGTCTAAAATATGGGGGCAAAAATCACATCGTCTATGTTTTTTTTTTTTTTCAAACAAAAAACTAAAAAACAAATGAAAGTTTGCTCAATCTATAAAAGCATATCATTATTTAAGCACAGGATCAGGGTAACGGTAGAAGATAAATAGGCAAAATAAATATATAAATCAATACATACACAGCTACATAAATAAATATTTGTTTTGTGTTGTTCTTTTTATTAACATGTCTTTTATCCAAAAAGTGGTTACAGGTGGGAAGCTGTCTACAGATGTTATACAAATCTCTCACCTAATTGACACTTGTCTCCTAAACTATGGGGTGTTCATATTGGCAGGTGCGAAACACGATGTAACTACTCCTGACAACTCAAGGTACACCTACACTTCCACCTCATCCCTTGCACTCCTTAAGGACAGCTGCAGCCAAGTTGTTGTAGTTCCGTTTTTACTTGGTAGAGTGCTCCCCTTGGAGCCAGATATATAGAAAGGATGTCAAAAGGCTACTGTACCTATTTTGAATAAGAGTATTTCAGTTAATGAGCAGTGAATATGTTCAAAATGCTCTAGAATCGGGCAATGCAGAGCCTGGCAAAATTCCAATTACGTATTTTTTTATTGAAAAATGTGATGTACGACCTTCACCTTCATGTAATCACTTTTGTGGTCCTTTCCAGCAGAGTTTCCAACCTCATGTCACCAAATTGTGGTTCACGTTGTCAGAGTAGGTGACCAAATAACTTCAGATTCTACAACATTATCACCATGTTTCATAGCTATTGTTCATTATTGACTGCATTATGTAGCCTACACAACCTATGGAATTTATCAGTCCTGTGACATTACATAGTCAACAAATCAATCTGCCAAAGTGGATCATATCATATTGAGGGGCTGGCAGCTTTTCAATTTAGTTTGGAGGGAGATTCGGTACCGGTGAAGTCAGTGCATTTAGGCCTTCTGTGAAGTTACACACCACAAAGGTCCAGAGCACTCCTCAACACCCAAGGATATTTTGTTGTTGTTGTTATTTCCAAAAGGTTCAGCAGGCAAATTCTCAATTTTGACATATTTATAGATGAAAAGTCATACTAGTAATGATCAATGACAAATGAGTGTGATTGATCAGCATATTTGCCTACCTTCAGACATCACAGCCTAAAATGACAATTAATCAGCCTGAGTTCACTTCACTTTATTCAACATCATGATAATGCAGATTTTTCAACCAGCTTCACTTTACTCTGGTGACTCTTTTCAGCCATGTTAAATCTGCAGTATCTGGAGTGATGATGTCATAGCTAAGCTACAAATACATTTTGTTCAGCCAGCGTCAAACTGTTGTAAAATAATCACAAAATGCCTTCATGCTGATTAGTTATTCTGCACAGTTTGTTCTGCACATCAACAGGCATTATATACATGTATGTACACTACAGACCAAAAGTTTGGACGCACCTTCTCATTCAAAGAGTTTTCTTTATTTTCATGACTATGAAAATTGTAGATTCAGAATAAAGGCATCAAAACTATGAATTAACACATGTGGAATTATATACTTAACAGAAAACTGTGAAACAACTGAAAATATGTCTTATATTCTAGTTACCTCCGCCAAGGAGGTTATGTGTTTGCCGGCGCTTATCTGTCTGTTTGTCTGTTTGTTTGTCTGTGTTCAAGATAACTCAAAAACTTATGGACGGTGTTAGAGCCATTTCTTAAGTTGATTATAATTTGTAATTTGAAATTGAATATATGTTCCTGGTAATTAATGCAACTCTCTACAGATGTTATAAGAGGAAGTGGGCGGACTGTGCGGTGGACCAGCGAGAGGCAGAACGGGGCATCGGCACAGTCTTTTGACCTCGTGTTTATGATTTTGTCCAAGTTATTATTTCATCTGAAAATGAAGAAAATAAATCAGCCGTTAATCGGTAAAAGAAAGATACAACGTCCTGCATTTGTTTAACAAGGAAACACGCGAGTCGGAGAGCAGAGCCCTGTTAGAGCTATTTTTAATTTATAATTTGTCAATGAAAATATACGTCACATAACGTCATCAGCCTTCGCCTTTACCTGCTGGCATCTTTTGTAGTGTGCAAACCCTGCAATAGCCTAACCATGAAAAAAATCCCAAAAAAGAAACGTTTCGGAAGAAAATAGAGAGTTTAATTCAGCGTGGACATATTCATTTGCCTTCATCGCCAATGACGCTGGCTTACCTTCGTGCTTGATATGTGGCGAGAAGATATTGAACAACAAAAAATGTGACGTTGAAAGACATTTTCAAAACAAGCACAACCGAAGATGATCGAAAGAGAGCAATTTTGGAACTGCTACGAAAAGCTGAAGAGAGCAAACTATCTTTCAAGAAGTGGATTACCTCTCCACAGTCTTTTGTTTAGTTTACAAGCTCTGTTATTTTTTGCGGCTCCCGACTATTTTTTTTGGGTAGAAGAGGGGGCAAAATGGCTCTTTTGATAATAAAGGTTGCAGACCCCTGTCATAGTCCATGGAGATTCCTGCCTAACCTCGTCTGTCAGCCTGTCTATCACCATAGCGAACAAGAAGGGGCTCAGAGCTGATCCCTGATGCAGTCCCACCTCTACCTTGAACTCCTCTGTCACACCTACAGCACACCTCAACACTGTCTTACAGTTCTCATACATGTCCTACACCACTCTAACATACTTCTCTGCCACTCCGGACTTCCTCATACAATACCACAGTTCCTCTTTGGACACCCTGTCATAAGCTTTCTCCAGATCTACAAAGACACAATGTAGCTCCCTCTGACCTTCTCTGTACTCCTCTATCAACATCCTCAAAGCAAATACTGCATCTGTAGTACTCTTCTTTTATTTTTTTTTGGCATGAAACCATACTGCTGCTCACAAATGCTCACTTCTGTTCTTAGTCTAGCTTCGACTACTCTTTCCCATAACTTTATTGTATGGCTCATCAGCTTTATTCCTCTGTAGTTACTACAACTCTGCACATCTCCCTTGTTCTTAAAAATGGGCACCCTTCTCCTCCATTCCTCAGGCATCTTGTCACTATCTAAGATCCTGCTGAACAAACCAGTAAGAAACTCTACTGCCACCTCTACTAGACATTTCCATACCTCCATAGGTATATCATCAGGACCGAGTGCTTTTCCACTCTTCATCCTCTTCAATGCCCTCCTCACTTCATCCTTACTAATTTTCGCTACTTCCTGGTCCACAATAGTCCTCTTCTAATCTTCGTTCTCTCTTATTTTCCTCATTCATCAACTCTTCAAAGAACTCTTTCCATCTTCCCATCACACTACTGGCACCTGTCAAGACACCTCCATCCCTATCCTTAATCACCCTAACCTGCGGCATGTCCTTCCCATCTCTGTCTCTCTGTCTTGCCAACCTGTATAGATCAGTCTCTCCCTCCTTACTGTCCAACCTAGCATACAAGTCATCGTACACCCTTTGTTTGGCCTTTGCAACCTCTACTTTCACCTTACGCTGCATCTCCCTGTACTCTTGTCTACTCTCTTCAGTCCTCTGTGTCCCACTTCTTCTCAGCTAACCTCTTTCTCTGTACACTCCTGCACATCCTCATTCCACCACCAAGTCTCCTTATCTGCTTTCCTTCCAGTTGACACACCAAGTACTCTCTTACCTGTCTCCCTGATAACATTAGCTGTAGTTGTCCAGTCATCTGAAAACACCTCTTGACCACCCAGAGCCTGTCTCAACTCCTTCCTAAAAGTCATGCAACGCTCTTCCTTTTTCAGCTTCCACCATTTTGTCCTCTGCTCTGCCTTTGCCCTCTTCATCTTCCTCACCACCAGAGTCATCCTACACACCACCGTTCTTTGCTCTCTGGCTACACTCTCGCCTACCACTACTTTGCAGTCACTGATCTCCCTCAGATTAGACCAGGGGTCTGCAACCTTTATTATCAAAAGAGCCATTTTTCCCCCTCTTCTACCCAAAAAAAATAGTCGGGAGCCGCAAAAAATAACAGAGCTTGTAAACTAAACAAAAGACTGTGGAGAGGTAAGAAGAGCCGCATGCGGCTCCAGGAGCCGCAGGTTGCAGACCCCTGGTCTAATGTATGGTCCAAGACGGTGTTGAAGTCACCACCAATTACCATTATTGAATCTGGGATATTATTGAGTAAAGAGAAAAAAGTGTGGAAAAATGATGGATCATCAGTGTTTGGACCATAAAGATTTGCAATTGTGATATTATCATTGTACAGTGAGGCATTTAAAATAATGTAACGCCCCTCTGGGTCTATGATTGTTGAGTTCTTGATTAATGGTATTTTTTTGCTAACTAAAATTGAAACCCCTCTTTTCTTGGAATTATAAGTTGCTGAGTAGATTTGGTTATATTGGGGATGTTTCAGTTTGTGTTCTTCAGATGGGGATAAATGAGTTTCCTGTAATAGACATATGTCTGCTTGTAATTTAATTAAGTGATTAATGATTTTAGTCCTTTTTGCCTGTGAATTGATGCCGAGATTATTCCAGGTTACAAATTTAAGAGTTGACATTTGCATTAAAATTGTAATCACAGTGATCATATTTTTTAAGTGCCCTGATGCCAGACATGGGGGTAGGTGGACGGGTGGACAGACAGACAGGTAGACACACAAACAGGTAGTGAGATGACAGACACATAAGTGGACAGGTGGACAGATAGGGAGGTGGACACATAAACAGGTAGTGGGATGACAAACACATAAGTGGACAGGTGGAGAGACAGACAGGTAGTGAGACATCAAACAGACAAGTGGACAGACGGGTGAACGTACATGGGAGCGTCGGGGGAGAGTTGAGACAGCGCAAAATATAAACCATATTTAATAAATAATGAGCAGCGGTAGACATCACATGAGTGTGTCTATAGTGTCGGGTGTTTATAGCCGGGTAATGACGCTGTTGTCGCAGTACAGCTGACCATCTACATACAGTTTGTCAACTGAAATGACGGCACGTTTCCCCTCCTGAATGAATCGCTTGCGTATTGGAAATAATTTTTTTCGTCTTTCTTGTATTGTTTTAGGAAACTGATCATTCATTCCTAGACGGGTTCCTTTGAGTTCTTTGCCCCTGCTTTTTACCAGTTCTTTATCCTGATAGTTGACAAACTTCGCGATGATTGGTCTGGGTCGTGTGTCGGTAGTGTTGGTGGTACCGATGCGGTGAACGCAGTGGAATGAACTCCTCTTGACAGCGTCCGGTGCCATTTTGAGCTGTGCCTGCATGAAGTTTTTGATAGTCTTCTCTGGGGGTTCCTGGGGGTTTTCTGGTATCCCAGAGAAGATTAAGTTTTCACACATGCTGCGGGCTTCTATGTCGAGGATGGATTCTTTCATAGATGCGTTTTCTTTTTTAACCTTGGCGAGTTGTGTCTCTAAGGTTTTAACATTGCTTACTAGCGTCTTGTTAGACTTCATTAGCGACTGTATTTGCCCCTGGCTGAATTCAAGGCTTTCCCTGAGACCCTGAAACTCTTTGTGGAGAATTTCTACCAGGCTGATCCTCACATCTAAGGAGGCGAGTGTGGTGTTAATGTTTGCAAGCAGTGTTGCGACTTGTGTGTCGTCTGTGTGGAGCCCATCCGTGTCTATGGATGAGTTCCTGAAACGTTTGTTTCCTCTAGGTGTTTCCATGACGCAGAGGCTTTCAAAACAATCGTCGATGTATAGTTTGAGTGATTCCAGGTTTGCGCTTCGCGGGTTTAGATTGATAAATGATTAATGTTTGACTATACGAAGTTATGTCCAGTGCAGGGTGTCGCCATGACAGTTTACCGCCCTCTCAGCTGACGCTCTGACGCTCCTCTGACGCTCTGAATGTTTATGACTGCTTCTAAATGATTCTTGTACGTGTCCACAAGCTTCCTGCAAGCTTGTCTCCTGTGGGATGTTGGCCCACTCTTCCTTGGCGAAGGCCTCAAGCCGGGTCAGGTTGGTGGGTTTCCTAGCCATCACTCTGGTCTTCAAGTCTCACCACAAGTTCTCAACTGGATTGAGGTCAGGGCTCTGACTTGGCCATTCGAGGACACTGACACCATTATCCTTGAACCATTTCTTCACTACCTGGGCAGTGTGTTTTGGATCATTGTCCTGCTGGTACATCCAGTTGTGTCCAAGCTGGAGTTTCTCAGCAGATTATTTTAAGTTTCCATCAAGGATCCTGATGTAATCCTCCTTTTTCATGGTTCCTTGGATCTTTACAAGGTTCCCTGTGCCACTGAAGAGAAGCATCCCCCCAGCATTATGCTTCCACCACCATACTTGACGGTGGGCACAGTGTTCTTGGGCCTGTATGCTTCTCCTTTCTTCCTCCAGACATATTGAACATCCATTTGGCCAAATAACTCCAACTTCGTCTCATCAGACCACAGGATGGTTGACCAAAAGCTGGGATCTTGCTTCAGGAGAGCTTCCACATGCTTCTTTCTGAGCAGAGGTGTCTTCCGAGGCCTAAGTCCATGGAGACCTCCTCTGTACAAGACTCGCTCGTTGATGGACTGTGACATCTTTGTCCCTGTCTGGTTGAATGTTTCCATTAGGGCCTTGGTTGTGGTCTGGGGGTTGTTGTTGACCTCTCGGCAGATTTTCCTGGCAAGTTTGGAGGACACCTTACGTTTCCTGCCACGCCCGCTGAGGTTTTTAACAGTATTGACCCTCTTGTGCTTGTTGATGACCCTCTGTATGGTCGACACAGGGACATCATACTGCTTTGAAATGGCCTTGTAAGCTTTTCCTTCATTGTGGGCTCACAAGACACTGACGTAAGTCTCCACTGAGCTCTTTCTTCTTTATCATGATGACCAGAAATTGGGAATGACCAGAACATTTTTCCTCTATTTATACACAGGAGTAAATCATATAGTAATATACAAAAAAGGAAACATGCAAACCTAAACAAAACAATGAAAAAAGGCATTAAACAGACCCACAACTACATATGATTGGCACAGATGATGTTATCCCTTCAACATCCAGTGAGTGAAACTCAGGAAGATGTAGCACGTCCCTAAAAGCGATCATAAACGAGGCGGTGCAATGAAACACTAACACAGGAGAGCAGCAGTCGCAGTTTAATGCTGCTGAGAGACCAGGAAAGATGAAGGTTAGCAATCAGCTGGAGAGCCGATTTACCACTGTTCATTACGTGAGCCGACATACCTGAGGAGAATGGCCGAACCACACGCCGGACAACCTCGGTTCCACACAGCCGCAGCCAGCAGCTTAACGCACTGCAAGGCACAATAAAGGAGAAGTGGAGAAGGTCCATCACATCAATCACACCAACCGTCAGCTCAGACCACACAGTGCCACGCTACATATAAACATCAGCCCCGAAGGAAACAAGAGAGTAAACTGAACCATGGCTTCACCTATGGCTATAATGACTGCAGCTCCGCCCCACAATCAGCACCGCCGATCCATACCTGACGTGGATCAGGCATGAAGGAAGGGGGAGGGGATGGACAGGAGACCATCCTGCCTCATGAAGTTGAGTGTCACCACTTTCCTTCACATGTTATAATAGTTCATGGCTTATAATTTTGGATTATTAATTGTGAATACATATTTTGATATTAATTAATGATTGTTAATTTGTCTATGCAATAACGCTACACTTGCAACCCTCCCTTGTCAAATAGCACTGTGTCAAAATCTAGTTCTGGTTAATAATGTGTTCATATGGTGTATTTTTCTAAATAAAGTGGGTAAATAAATTATCAGAAACACTAACAGGTCAATCCAGCTTTGATAAGAGCAGTGAAATAATCCTTTCTCCATATTTGATGATTGTTGGGGAGATTGCTGTGGAATTCATTTTGTCCATAGTACAGTAGGTTGTTGAATTCACATTTCTTCACATATTCTGAGTCACTTTAACTATGTATGACCTGTGTGCCATCACGTGTGAAGATAGTACAAGTGTGGTGTCATTTACAGTATATGGTAAATAGAGGACGTGAATAAGCTCCTGACAATTTAGAATGACACATCAGCTGGAACCTGACAATGACATCACACTGGCTCCATCTTTTGCTTCAATCCCGGAATACAGTGATAAACTGAACCTCTTTTACCCAGCAAACCCAGTACTGGCTGAGCTGTGTGATAAAACATTGCCTTTAAAAACTGGTCTTTTTCCAAAATCTTTCTAAAAAGCAAGGCCTTAATACTACTAAACCAACACTCTAAGTAATGATGTTTGTTTGGCAGTGATTTCAATATTTAGCTTTATTTTCTCAACGTACAAAATATTCTGTTTCTATTGTGACTTTGGTTTGGTTTTTGTTCTTATTTACATTGTTATTGATCGTTAATTTGATTGTTATTACCTAAGTTTTACTTCATCATATTTCATTATTACAATAAAACTACTCCAAATTAAATTATATTTAATTTATTGATTTTATACTGTGCAAAGTGGTAGAATATGATGATACACTGGGTTAATGTCATGGCCAAAGGCTCCATTGTGTGCACATAGCCTCCTGTAGTGGATATCAGTAGTATTTTATAGCCAAGAAGAAAACCCATTCAGCACACTTTGGGTATCCAAGTGGCCAAATGGAGTATTCTTCTGGTCCTATCCTTACTAAAACTTTTGTAGAATCTATGTGCTTGTGTTATTTCTGTCTGCTTTGGCGCAGCTGCTGAATGAACTCAGTGACATCTCTGTGCATGACATCATTACAATAATGGTGTTATCCTAAACATTTTAGGAGAGATCCATATAGACCTGGTAGTTGTGGAGCTATTTTTGATTTGTTTTGGTCTTCCAGCACTCTGAGGTTTAAGAGGTTTCTTTTAGTGTCACACAAAGCAATTAATCTCTAGAAAAAAATGAAAATGCTTTTTATGAACACTGAATTATATTGGTTGTAGTGTTCCACATTAACTGAAATCTGTTGGGCCTGCCATACAGTACAACGTCCTGTTAGTACAAAACAGTCCAATGCATTAATTTCTTGTATGTAAACCTACTGTACCCAACACTATATACACAAGCCCCTACTACTGATTTGTGTATAGTGTATAGTCACTGACAACACCTTGAGCTCCACATTAGTGGACTGGATGTAAAACATGAATCAATATCTGACACAACAAAATCCAAATGAGGAGATAACATCTCCCCCGAAGCCCTAAAAATGTTTCTCAAAACTGACACTTTGAAATCATAGACAACACAACAGACAGAAATGTTTGGGTAAATGTTTTAATGATTTATAAGAGATTTCACCTTTCTTTCAGTATAAAACCGAATGCTGTGAATTGCAGGTTTTAAGGTAGATATACATATGTATTCTTATTAAAAGTAAAAAGAAGTCAAAACCAAACTGCCCAAAGCTTTACACATGAAAGATATGAAAGTGTATATTTATCTATACTGTGAGATTTTTTTTACTTTTCAAGTGAGCATTATAAGGCATTTTCCTGGTGAGCATAATTGTGAGTTGATCATTTCTGTATTTCTTCAAAGGCCCTAGATGTCTGGGCTTAATGTGCATGCAATTGGCCATGTATGTGTGTGAGGACTGCTGGGTGCTCATCTCTGTTGATGCAATAATGATTTCTACTGGTAGGTCAAGGCTACTGCACAGCTGGGGGTGAGACAAGGTTCTCACAGAGGTAGCAACATGTCTCTAGAGTCAAAATCTGGCAAAATAGAAGGGGAATAAATTGGAAACAAACACACCATGCCTTCCTGTGATTCTGGACCCAGTATTTTTGCTCATCTTCGGGCTCCTGTGAAATTGTAATGGAGATAATGTAGAACACTCCAATGTGATATGTTGACCAGTACTAGAATATTACACACATTCAAGACTGAACAGAGAGCAGTGCTTCCCATCCACTACAAGAACCTCAAGTCAAGGTCCACTTATTAGCTTTCTCCAGAGCTTTCAACCTCACAACACTGACTTCACTAGTGAACCCCAAGGGAGCTATCAGTATACTTCTTTTAAAATTCAAATAAAGGTATTCTTTCAGATTATTTTTTATGTACGTATCAGGAATAAATTTGACAGAATTATTCAGATAATTCTGAAAAGTCCAAGTATACTTGGTGTATAATGAATACAGTATACACCAAGTATACTTGGCTAAGTACTATAAGTTAACTTTAAAAAAAAAGTAGAATAGCAGTAAAACTAATATTTTACTGAGAGTGCACTTTAAAGTGTACATTCATAAAGTAAAAAATGGGCTACTAGTATATAACTAGAAAACTATCAATATACCTATAAGTTCACTTGTAGTATAGTTCATATCATACTTGCAGTACAAAATACAACTTGGATATAAACTAGTTGTGTGCTCAAAGTTTACTACTCTTACATTTAAAGTACACTTTCATAAACTAAAAAGTGGGCCAATTTAGTCCCAAGAAGTATTGAAGTAAACTAAACCATCTCCATGAAAGACCATGTGAATACCCTGCAGTACCATGCAATGAGATGCAGTTGAAAGCTCTAGAGAAAGCAAACCTGGAGTTAGGATCATTATACATGTACCTAATGTTTAGATAGTAATAATGTAGATGTACAAACAAATGAATCAAGAGAAAAAAAAATAGTACCAGAATGTAGTCCACCTGTCACCAAAACAATCCACATCCAGAGAGTATTTTTGTCAATCCAACATGGTGCTCACTGGTCCAGTGCTGGAATGTGCAAACACTGAAACAAGTTCTGTTGTCATGTATAATGTAATTGCCAGATTGAAGTTCATGTAACCTTAAAATAGACTCCTCATCCAGTGCATGGCCAAGGAACCAGGAGTTCCTATACTGAAGCTGAATTGTATTTATGGATATTTTCAATATTATATCTTATTATGGCAACACAAGTGGAAGATGGAGAAGAGGCACCAAAAGACAAATACAGCAGCTGGAAACAGAACTATTGCCCGGAAGTGCTGCTCAATTTCCTTCCTTTACTTTTCTAACAATGCTGTGGGGCTCTGCTGCCCCCTGAAGGAAGGCACGGAACATGACAGCACATTGATGTAATGGCTCATCTTTGAATGTGCAACATTGCATAAGCAAGTTGAAATGTTACACGCACATGTTTGGAATGTCCATTTTCAAACACATGATACAAAATTGGAAATAATAGTTTCTGTGATTTTCCAAATGCAGTCACACGGTCAGCTCTGCGGTGATGATGTCACTGTTGACATCTGACCTTGCAAGAGGCAGCAACTGGCAATTTCAAACAGCAGTTTGTTCATTTCTACATCCTGTGATGGTGTGATGATATTTCTATTTGTGAACACTAACTATGTACAGTAACGTCATTATTACTCCATGTCACCGGTACACCGGCCACTGTCCTGACTTGCTACTCCACCAAACTAACTCTGCTACTACTGACACCTTTATATCCTCTCATTAAAATAAAAGATTACACTGATTTAAATGTTGCTATTGGCAAAAGTGCAAATGAAACCATTTGGAAAGAAAATGATGCACCTCTCTCTCTCTCTGTCTCTCTCTCTCTATCTCTCTCTCACTCTCTCTTTCACACACATACACACACACACACACACACACACACACACACTTTTTTGGACAAGCTGTAGAGGGACGAGGTTTTGTTGTCCATAGTAACAGTGCTTAGAGGACAACACAGGGACAGCCACCATTCTTCTGTTTCCCTGTGTGATGAGTTGGAGGAGGAGGACTCTCCATCTCCTGAAACCTTCTGTGAATGAAGAAGAGTAGAAACAAACACAAAGAGAGGAATGAATCATTTCAGTCAATATCAGTTTTGCACCTGGTCACAGGGGGTGCAGTGTCCCCTTGTACAAGTTGCACAGTGTTAATTGATTGACTGTTGAAGGTTAAGGGCTGCACGGTGGTGTAGTGGTTAGCGCTGTCGCCTCACAGCAAGAGGGTCGCAGGTTCGATTCCAGCTTGCGGCTCTTCTGTGTGGAGTTTGCATGTTCTCCCCGTGTAAGCGTGGGTTCTCTCCGGGTACTCCGGCTTCCTCTCACAGTCCAAAGACATGCTGTTTAGGTTAATTGATGACTCTAAATTGCCCGTAGGTGTGAATGTGAGTGTGAATGGTTGTCTGTCTATATGTTGTTTGTCTCTATGTGCCCTGCGATGGACTGGCGACCTGTCCAGGGTGTACCCTGCCTTCGCCCTATGCCAGCTGGGATCGGCTCCAGCCCCCCCGCGACCCCTAACGGGATAAGCGGTTGACGATGGATGGATGGATGGATGGATGGATGTTGAAGGTTAAAAGTTCTGAATACAAAAGTGTTTAAGAAGACTCCTGGCATAATCAGGGGGCCAGTTCAGAATAGAGTTGCTCACATTTGTGTAAAAGCTGACAACCCACAGAAGAAGTTCAAGGGCGGTTATCATTCAGAATTTCTTTCTGGTGACATTGATAAGCCCCTTATAATATTCAAATACTCAATCCATGAGACCCCTGGAATTGTGGGTGAGCCTGACTGACTCTTTCAGAGGCTGTAGCAATTTCAGTTTGAAACTAGAAAATCTACAGAACCCATTGGTACCATGCAGGTATGCTTGTCAGGGAGGAGGCTAAATAACGCTCCAAATTTGGCCTAAATTTTGGCGAGAAGGTCCCTCGATTTCTGAACCTCAAGATACTGTATGTGGATGAAAATGGGCTCAGTGGGTACCCACAAGTCTCCCCTTTACAGACATGCCCACTTTGCAGTGTGTTATTTTTGACTATTTTAAAATGGTGTGTTTGAATATTTCTGCATGCTGGAGTCTTGGAATTACATGTCATATCATGATATCATATGTCATAATTTGACCTCACTGTATAAAATGACCTGTGGTGACCTCTAGGATAATCACAGCCTCATGAAACTTTACAGCCTCAAACTAGAGACTTAGAGCATGCAGTTTACACAACAGAAGTGCTCACCCTCCACTCACCGAGAAATGTAATTCTTACAGAAATCTCCAAATGTCAAAAGTTTTTGATACCAAATCACAGCATGGCTTTTTCTGTGGTATTCCTCAAGGTCTTGGTGTCTTAAATGTGGTATTTTGAAAGGATTATTGATCACTTATATCAATTCTCAACAGGTAAAAAATGGTCAAATTTAGCCCCAAATTTGTGTCACAAATGGTATCAATGCAAAAATTGCTGTAACAACTTATGAGACATAATAGAGCATGGGAATGGATATCATATAATTCTATTATAATATTCTATGCCCTTATACACTTTCACTATTTCTTTTAATTAATTGATTAATTAATTTGTATTTCTGATTAATGACTAGAACAACTTGACACACAGTGCTGAGCAGCAACTGACATTAATCTTCAGGTTCCCAGCTTTCACGTGTCACTCTCTCTGCAGGCCCTTTCTCAATGATTGAGATGTTCTGGGCAATGCATGCAAAATGGAAATGCATCTGTACTATTGAAATTATGGACATTGTGGTGAGGAAATTTGCCCTTGGTGTGACAACACCAGTTTGTTTCCAATTACACTGTACTTGATGCCGAAAATGATGCTCAATAGCGCTTAACATTGGATGGTTGTGTCTCTGGCCTCTCTAGTCGATTTCACTGTGGGGCCACAAGTTTCCACCTGCCACAGCTGTGTCACATACACTGGCTGTGACTGCTCCGTCCTCTGCACAACAATTGCCTCATTAACATTATGGCTCACTTATTGGGTTTGAATTGGAAATATTGCCAAAGAGGCACCTTTGCTTTTTGTTTTGACACCAAATTCTTTGCCATCTTCTCGTCAATGACCTCTCTCTCTTGTTTTATGTGTGTGAAATCTGACTCCCACTAATATGTGCTGAGATTATATACTTTCACTTGAACAAGATGAGTTTTATTTCTGGTAAAAAAAAAAAAAAAAAAAAAAAAAAAGAAAAATGACGTTGGATATGGTGGGCAAGTAATGTAATTAGTGAGTGCCTGAAGGCAGTATCGGTAACACTGTCTACCACTGCAAACTTATTGGAAATGGAATTTCCTTCTTCTACAACAACTTCATCACAAGGATACCCTACTCCCACTTTATAATGTTAATCAAAGGCTTGCAAAAACAGGAACCTGCTCTCATAGTCAGATGTTGGCAACTCACTTCTGACCTGGTCAGCTTTTACATTCATTCTCTACATTCGCTTCATATCCCTATGGCTGACTTAACCCTAGAGTCCATGTTCTTGCTTGGTTTTTTCAGGTTTTTGATTTTCATCATCCCAGTCTATCTGAGATCACCATCCACACTAGTGAAACAGAGATTTTCTTTCCCTAAGTACATTTCCACCTCAGCTTCTATCTCAGTGCATATGAGCTGCTGACCAGATACAATATCTCTACACTACAACACCCCAAAAACAGTAAAAATGGCTACTCAAATCTCAAATCAAACTATCCATGTCCTTGGCTATTGGTCATCTCAGGCATATCGTTCCTACATATGCAACAATCTTAAAAATCTCTCTCAAGCCCACACTCTGCCCACATTCCTTCATCCTCTCTTCCCTTCTCCCCTCATCCCTTCATATTCAATCTGGTGCTTACCTCTCTCATGTATCATTCTAGGTACTGTCTAGAGGTCCTGTAATCAGCTTTGATGGGAACACACTTGAGATGGAACCACCATGGATCCATGGATGTATAAAGAGAAATGGGTACAGCATTGTAGGCGGATTCCCGTTCATTCCTATGACAGTTACTTAATAGATGATGATAAATGCAATTTTTTAAATTTATTTTTCTGATAAAACGTGTCATGGTGAGTCCATGAGTGCTGTTATTGCACCTTGCACTTCCACTTTGCACACAAACTGCTTGCTTCTCCACTTTGTTGAGTTGGACACACCCTAAATGCACTTGCACTATGCACTTTACACCATCTGCTATCATTTGTTTAAATAAGGCCCATAATGTGTTACTCCAACTTGACTAAAATGATATAACATCAATAAGGATTGTACCTGATAATTTGCACCAGCTCCAAGAAGGCTTCATCCACATTGTAGCGATTCTTGGCCGAAGCCTCCATGTAGTGGATCCTGTTCTCTCTGGCGAATGCCTGAGCATCCTCCCTGGAGATCTGCAGACAAAGCAAACCAGGCTGCAGTAAGATCCTCCACTGTCACCTCACCCTTTTCAGTCTGTACCGCTGTGCTGTCATTTAACTCTCCATTCACTTCAGTGAGTGTGGTCCACCGGTACATTACTGTACAGTGAAGACACTGGCCCAGACTTATCCTCAAATATGAAAGCTTCTATCTCTTAAAATAGAAGCTTTCATATTTGAGGATATTTGTCACAGCTGTGTTTGAACTTTGCCGTCGAATTATATTTCTAATAACCAAGGTCAGTTTTATAACATCCCATGAGGGTGTTACTTACCACTCTTTGCTGTTCCAGGTCAGCCTTGTTTCCAACCAGCACCATGGGGAAGTCATCTCGGTCCTTCACTCTCAGGATCTGAGTGTGGAATTTCTGGACCTCGTGATAGCTGCCGGTGGACAGATGGAAAGAATTAGTAATCACAGTATCAACAAACATAGATTCATATGGATTCTGATTTACCGGAAATAATGCGCTATGTACAGGAGATGGACACAATGACACCTCCAAATCTGCTCCACTCTTCTTTTAATTGCAGCAGAAAACATGCTTTCAAAGGCAGATGATGATGATCAGTGCAAACAGGCAATAGCTAGAGAAATTAATAATGCAATGTGGTTTCCTTCAGTTAATAGTGTCTGGGTATGTTAACTGTCTTCTTGCTTGGGGTGAAATTATCTCCACTGTGTGCTACGTCAGCGTGATGCGTGAAATCAACCAAGGTTCAGATCGGATTGGAGAAATCTGGTGCATGTGAATGTGGCTAGTGACAACATCACACGGTTCACTGACAAACCATTCATCATACTGTGTCCATCTCTGAGGTACTTCAAATGCTAGAAGCACTAATCTGTAGGTGAAAGCTCCATTACCTGCCCCGGTCGTTGAGTGCAAACACCAATAAGAAGCCTTCTCCTGAGCGCATGTACTGCTCCCTCATCGCTCCAAACTCCTCCTGACCTGCTGTATCCAAGACTGAAACAAACAAACAAACACACACACACACACACACTGTATTCACTTTCACTTTCACTTTCCTGCCATGATGGATCTTGAACAGACAAAGCTGAAGGTATAGGTCAACAGAAATAAAGTGGCTGTTTCCATTTTTATCAGTTCAATTTTTATAATACAGTATGTGTTACAAAAAATTGAGACCAGGTATAACATAAATGTACGTGGGCACCCAAGATGGCTCTGTTTAGGTATAACACCAAATTCACACCAGGACAGTGGTAGAGTGCAGTCTGCAGCAAGCATTCACAGGGATGTGAATGCTAAACCATTTGTGCCAAATGTGAATGATAAACCGTTTGCGACAAATGTGAATGATAATCTGTTTGTGAGAAATCTGAATGCAGCCGAATTTGTTCTTCTTCTTATTTTTCAGAGAAAGGAAAATCTTGATTCTCTTGGTAAATTCCCAGTCACGTTGGGGAGCTACTTTAGCTAGCAGTAAGCTAGCTGCTATTCTGGAGCCTGGGCTGGATAGTTGCTAGTCCACTAGCCACTGCACAGACGCTCAACAAACTAGCTAACGTTAGCTGCTGTGCTGTTTGGTGTAGCAGTAATTTAGATAAAACGCCTGACACTGTAACTTTGACTACAACCTATCGATCTTATCAGTGCTTCTCAGGTGTTCAACTGGAGTGTTGTAGCTTGCTGATAACTATCAGAACTGTTTTTAAAGTCTTCAACGCAGCCGACATTAGCTTGTTACAATTAACTGGTGGTAGCTAGCTAGCATTTTGGTTAGCTGGTGTGGTTTCACAATCTAGCGCCTGTGTCACTCAGTGTTAACACCTTTTAGCTAAGTAAGCATTTATTTTAAACAGTAAATGGAACCAACTAAGAGGTCTACTGGCAAACATTTATGTTGTCATTTTGAAACAGCCCAGCTTCACCTGATGATTAGAGCTAAGCTTTAAATTAGTGAAAGTAGTGTGTTTGATGTGACATGGATGTCTTTTCGCGATGCTGGTGTGTGTTGAGTGGAGCTAAATGTGTCATACTGATAATAAAACCTTTACATTTTGGTTCATATAAATCAGTCTATGAGATATAGTATGCAGAACAGAGTCACAGCTTGGGGAAACAAGTTGAGTAGTCTTTGAGGGTTACCGTATTTTTCGCACTATAAGGCGCACCGGATTATAAGGCCATTATGCGAAACAAAATGGTCAGATAAGTCAAACTTTATTCAATTCATTTAATAACTCAATAACTTCAATACCTCTCAACACCTTTCAGTTGTAACATGAAATACAAAACAGTACACTCACTTTTCAGTTCATTCCTCTTCCACAAATCCATCAAATCTTTCATCATCAGTGTCTGAGTTAAACAGTTGGGCAATTTTAAGTGAGCCTTATAGAGCAAAAAATACAGCACCTTTAAACCAGCAAGTGTTGCTTAATGACCTTCACAAAAGCAAAGGCTTATCTGTGTGACTCAAATGTACTGCTACATGAGCCTGAGAGGCAAAAAGTGGAGCTAAGGAAGCCCATGCTCCTGTTAAGGTCTCTGTCAGCATTGTGTCATGCTATGCTGGTCCCACCCTTGACACCACCCACATTACACACTCCAACACCCATGTCCACATACATTATAGAATATCACTAGTGCTCCTAATATCAAATCGAAGTGCTTTTAGATATAATGACTTCCAACTACTGTTCACCCAAGAAGCTTTATTTCTCCAAGTTGTACCATTTGGTCTTTGGTCTTAAGTAGTGTTCGTGAAGAGCAAGCCATAGAGAAGAACGCAACAAAACATGGGCATCTATAAAGAGCAGCAGAAGAAGAAGAAGAAGATCAACCTTTATTAGTCCCACAGTGGGGAAATTCAATTTACACTCTGTTTAACTTATACATGGTACATGCACACAAACACACACACACATGCAGTAATGGAGAGGTGTCAGAGTGAGGGGGCTGCTCCAGACAAGCGCCCCGAGCAGTTGGGGGTTTGGTGCCTTGCTCAGGGGCACCTCGGCAGTGCCAAGAGGTAAACTGGCACCTCTCCAGCTACCAGTTCACACTCAGTTTTTGGTCCATGTCGGGACTTGAACCGGTGACCCTCCGGTTCCCAAGCCAACTCCCTACAGACTGAGCTACTGCCGCCCCCACAGCAGGACACTAATACAGACAGCAGCTTTGCAAAGTTCATCTGATGATTCATATATTACTGTGTGATGAAACAGCAGTGTGGCCCAACACATTGCAGCCTGGCTCCATGCAGTAACACTGGCCAAGTACAAGTCCTAACAAGGGATTGAAACTTCCAGAGAGCAAACACACTGCCTGTATCATATCACATCACAGGGCAACACACCCTCTGCTTTCAAACAAGCCTTTCACACACTCAGCACAAACAGTGTGCAGTATGAATTCATATTCAGTGTGACAGAGCCTTACTGTCCAGCCGGGTCTCCTTTCCATCCACAGTACAGATCTTGGTGTAGGAGTCTTCGATGGTGGGGTCGTAGTCTGACACAAAGTAGGACTGTGGGACACATTCAGTGTTAATAACCAACTACTGTTATGGGCACGGTTTATACTGCAGCTGTTGGCTGCTAACAGTGGATTATATCTCTTAAAGTTTCAGTAGGTAGCCATTTTTGGCATCATTGGGCAGAAATTCCACAATAAGCTTTCAGCATATTTCAATTCAAGTTTTCTGAGAGAAAACTAGACTTCTGTACCTCCTCATGGCTCTGTTTTCAGGCTTTTAAGAATCTAGCCTGTGACAGGTGACTTTGACAAATCACAGGTCATTTCAGAGAGAGAGCGTTCTTATTGACTGGTGGGCGGTGGTTGGTATTTCCTCAACTTGATCTCAACATGGTTGCCAGGTCTCAAACTTTCTCATTTTTCAGTAACTACAAAGTGTTTCTGAAAAAGGAGAGATTTAGACATTGAAGTAACAGAATACTGATTCATATTTGATCAGTTCCGCCTAGTTTTACCGTTTGGTCAGAGTTTGTGAGTTACTGACTCATAGCTCTCATAGACGGCCTACTTCAACTTTAAACAGAGTGGCTTGTCTTACAATTCTGCCAACAAATGCTTGGCTCCATCTTGAAAGTCTCTTGGAGAGTGGCCATTTGTTACTGGTAATGATTGAATGACCTGGCTGGAAAAAGATGCTGTACATGTATTCAGCATTGCTACAAATGTGAATATTCCAATAAGACATACATTAGTTTACAAATACAGTCCTATAACTACAGATGGGGTATATAACTAAGGCCGTGTTCAGAGCTGGTATTAACATGTGATCAGTGATCGGATCAAATGTGGGCAGGTCTAAGTACAGGTGTGAACGCACTCAAGATGCATTGAGACCGGATCTTTCAGACCACATTCAGAGGTCTTCTGTGTCACATGGCTACATTCTTTTAGAAGTGTATAGTGACTGTGTCTTGGGCCACATTGAGCCACTCAGGACTAGTTAGAGTTTGACCAAAATGGGGTTTTTTTTAAGGCCGATGCTGTTTCACAATTTTTTTTTTTTTTTTTTTTTTTTTTTACAGAATCAGGACAGGTGATGGCCAATATATGATGCAGATTTTTTTTTGGGGGGGGGGGGATATATTTGGGTGATCTTTTTTTTCCTCCATAATAAAATATAACAGCTTAAAAACAACAAATGATACACAAAATTTCTCAACTTCAGTAAACATTTATTGAACAACAACTATGGTCTGTCTCGCCAATCTACATTTTGTCTCTGCACTGCAGTGCACTTATATATTTTAAATAAAAATAATGTATAAACTAAATATCGAATACATGAAACAGGTAATCAAAAAAACTTTGTCAAATGAAAAAATAAACACACAGCAGACAAGTTGAGTAAGCGACTGAGGCTGTGTGGGTGAAATGCAGTGCAGATTTTAGTGCAGTTATTTATAAGACAAAAAAAAATTACATTTACATCCAGCCAGTGGTGGCTTCGAGCGATTCATTTGCAGGCTGGACCCAGAGGGATGAACATCTCCTGCTCTAACTGCAGCTAGGAGAGACTGTTGTGCGACTGGGCCCTGAGCTAGACTAGCCGCTTGACGAGCGCCTGGCAGCCACCTGTGCTTTTGGGTGGGAGAGGGGTCCACGGAAGCTCGTGCTTTCACGTCAAGTCTCCAATAACACCGGAAAAAGTTGCTAGATTTGACCCTAGTCGCGTTTTTTGAAAAAGAGTCACTGGGGGGTCTGAAAACTTGCTAAATATAGCAACAAAGTCGCTAATTTGGCAACACTGCTGAGGTCTGCCAGTAGAATGGCACAGAATGTCACACATGTTCTACAGCAACAACACTGGGCTGCCCGCTGATGCACCTGCTTGATAATTGGCTTAATATGCTCAGACATCAGCCGATGCCGATTATGAAAAATGTCAAATAATTGAAAAAAAAATAATTTACTTTTCCTGAGTATTTCCATGTCAACTTCACTACACCTCACAGGAAAATATTGTACTTTTTACTCCTACTACTTTTTACCACTACGTTTATCTGACACCTATTGTTAGAAATGTCAGGTCTTAGGTTATTATGTTTGTCGTCTTTTGTGTGCACTTCCAGTTTTATTTTGGTGATCCTAACCCTCCCTCTCGTTTCAGAACACTTCACTTCCTGCCTGGTGTTTCCCGCTCTTCACTTGATTGACACTGTGTGTTTCATCCACCACTCACCTGAGTCTGATTGTCTTCCCCCGCCCTGATTGTGTCCACCTGGTCTCTCGTCAGTCACTCCCCTCACTACTATTTAATGTGTGTCTCCCCTTCCTTCTGTACAAGTTTGTCTTGCCTTCTTAGTGATCAAGCGTTCCAGCATTCCCTCGTGTTTTTGACTTCTCATGCTTTTTTGAATTTCTGCCTGGTTTATTGACTCTGCCTCTGCTGATTTGGATTGTTTGCCTGTCTCCTGATCCACTGTGTACCGACCTGTTTGTGACATTAAAGATGCTGTTTTTTTGGAAAAGCCTGCTCTCAGAGTGCTGCATTTGAGTCCAAGCTACTCCAAACTACTGAAGCTACTGTTTCACCAGCTGTAATACCTATAGTTAATAGTGACTATACAATTGATGTTACATACAGTAACAGTATCTATTGTTATGATCGGAATACAGTACTGTAGTTCCAGAGTTCGTTTTTGGCTTTGTTAGTAAAATCACTACCTGTGTAACTTACATTAATGTTAACTTATCTTAACTTCTGTCACATGCACTAGGTTGCAGTGGTTTTCTGAAACAATGACTGCCTGGAGGGTAGAAAAATATGGCCAGCAGCAAAAAGTACGTGAGATTTGTAATCAATTACCAAAACAACATAAAGAAATACTGAAATGGTCCTTTAACTGACCAGTTGACCACTGACCATGGTTAGCTACATAACTAGTGAACACTATCCTTCACTGTTTAAACAGCACACAAATGAACCACCTACCAAGACCTCAAATATGGTGATCAGGTCAGGTTATGATGAGTTATCTGTCACACCTCCATACACTGCAATCGTATAGAGACACAGCATCTCCCTTTGTCAAACTAATGCTGACTAGAGGTAAAGATAATGCCATGTGTTTCTGTGTATCTGTTTACTACAACCTAAGGCTGTGTATTGGCAAGAATCTGGCAATACAATGTGCATCAGCATACAGGGGTTATGATTCAATATATTGTGATATATTGCAACACAGTGAGCAAGACGATATATAGCAGGGTTTTTTTTATCAAATTTTCAGAAAACTGTCATAGTATCACGTACATACCGGCATGTGCTTAAAATCGTACTTAAGACAAAGTTTACTTTTTGAGGAAATCCAACCAGTAGAACTGCATTTGTATTTACCACAGTTTTTGAGAATTGATACAGTATCACAAAACATTATATTGCGATACTTGATACTTTCAATATTTTCTTACACCCCTACTACTAACCCCACATACTTTACATTACTACTAACATTTTCTACCCTTTATGATTGAATGTGGTGTTGGCCTTCATTGCTTGTAGCTGGATAAAAGATCAGTGTTCTGTTCTTTCAACTATATTGACATTCATGACATGACATTATGGTCAGACAATTTTTGACAATCAAGTATGAATCAATGACAGGTAAGCACTTCAACCGGTGTTTCAGCAGCAACTGTTCAGAGAACAGTTAGGTAATCGCCCACAATGAACATCATGTCTGCATGCTTATTTTTCCAAACTTGTCCAAAAGTTTTACTGAGCAGTTACAACCATGCGATATAACTTCAGTGAAATATAAGCCAATGTGATGTTCACTGTGATGGACTACCTACTGCAAGCAAGCTTTAAGTTGATTTTCATCTACAGGATGGAAATTAGAACCACTGTTGCTTCACATAGGCCTAAACATGAATGCTGCACCCTGTATAAAGGATTTAAAGGTTGTTTCCTTTATAAATCACTTACCAATGTTTCATAGAGCAGTAATAACTAATAATCAGTAATAATGTGAAGAACAGATTGGGTTGCCAGGTTGTGAAAAATCCTCCTCACACTTTTCTTTGCATTTTTAGCTCTCTAGTTCAGGATCAGGATCAGTGATCAGGACAACCACTCCAATGGACCATTTACCTTCTGGAAAAGAGCTTCAGAATGTATCTATTAATAACTTATTCATATATACAATTCAAGACTTGATTATTCTTATTGTTACACATTGTTCTTGCAGTAGGACACAATAACTTTGGCTCATGGAAAAGTGAGAAGCCAGTGACTAATGACATGACTATTAATGACTCACCAGCCAGAGATTTTTCATATCCTTCAAGTTTTTTCTCATTTATAGCCTTTAGTTGATCTGTGAAGCATTAGTGAATTATCAACCAATACTAAAGTAATTTTTTATACTAACTCATACCCTTTCTAGCTGTATTCAACGCCATAATGTATGATGTGATGTTAACATGACATTATACATGCAACAGAGTAGCCCTTATAAAAAAAGTATACTTCAAGTTTATTTTAAGAAGTGAACTGAAGTTTAATCCCAAGTATACATTATGTAATAAGTATACTCATATCAATGTACTAGTACTTGTAAGTGTACTACTTCAACACTTGGGACTAAACTTGCTGAATTTTAGTTTATGAAAGTATACTTTAAGAAATGTAAGAGTAGTACATTTGGAGTACACAACAAGTTTACATCCAAGTTGTATTTTCTACTGCAACTTCAATATGAACTATACTACAAGTGAATGTATGGGTATACTGTTAGATTACTAGTAGAGTTAAAAAACTAGTTGACAGTTTTTACTATTCAAGTATACTTGCATGTTTTCTTAGGTGAACTGATAATACTTAGCAAACTATACTTAACCAATACTTTTCTGTACTCTTGTTGGTATAAGCCAAAAAGCCATAAAGATGTATAATTTTGTTTAACTCTGATGGGTACATTAAAAGGAATCTGAAAGTATACTCTCTTATTTTAAGATTAAAAGGAGTATATTAACAGCATACTAGAATAAAGTTATTTTGGTGAGGGGCCTATGACATGTAGGCTAGTTTATTATAGCCTATACTACAGTCTATATTATAGTCTATAGGTGCAGATGTTGTAGAGTCAGTACCTGGATGAACTGGATGGTCAAGGCGCTCTTCCCCACCCCTCCTCCTCCCACTACCACCAGTTTGAATCTTTCCTCTTCTCCACTCATACTGGTGTAGAACGGGTCCTGATTAGAAATCTTCCAGGGCCTGAACTAAAGCCAACCCGAGCCACGACAAAAATCCAAAGTATCCGAGTAGATCCGCCTGTTAATGTTAGCAGAAGACACCAGCATGGACGATCTGATCGAATCAGCCTCACACCGAAGCTTCTTTTTACATGAAGCTCATTTTGTACAAGCCAGCCAAAGTCCCGCCGGAGTTCCACCGTCCATCCGCAGAACCAGCAGTTCGACTCCCAGCAGTAACACTAGTAACAGTAGTAGTAACAGCAGTAACAACAGTAAGGTTAGTTAGTAGCTGCTTTTCTCTACTTTCTACTCGGATCTCCTCCTCGGCCTCCAGGCAGCTTCTGGGGGCGGAACTGCTTCCTCTTTTCTTTTTCCTCAAGACACTAAAACAGCTCACGCACTACTCTTCACAAACACACACATTCACACACACACACATACACGCACACAAAAAAACACGCGCACACTAGTGTTTCGGTAGGTCAGATGGAGCACAAACACACTTCAACTTTCCAATAATTAAAGCTGAATAGTGACCAGAACAAATTCCACATCCATGTGTCACTTTCCTTATTTGGTCATGTGGAGTACATATCCGTGACATCATTCCAACTTACTGGCCCGCGCACGGTGTGAAAGCAGTACCTACCCGACCTATTTCACGAAAATCTATAATCATATTTCATGTGTTGATAAACAGATGTTGCCTCATTGGTTTACTTTCAGCAGCTTGTGTTTTAGCTGGAACAAAAACACACGTAACCTCGACAGTCGATCTGCTAGTAAGACGTCAGCGTCTTCATGGTGGACTTCACATTTCTGTTATCTTCAGTCCCGTCCAGAGCACGACGCCATTGTATTTCAACCCACATGTGGAATGCTTTGGAAATGTGCGCCCTAAGGCAGCACATACCTCACCTTTCTATCTGGAGTCCTGCCAGAGAGTTGCTGTCCAACACTCATAGTTAAACCTGCAGTAGGCACAAAGGTTTCTGGCATCATTGTACAAAAAAAATAATAACTTTTCAGTATGTTGTAGTTCAAGTGTTCTGGGAGAAAACTAGAGATGTTTACAATTTTTTTGGTAAAATAAAAATTTTGATAAAACGGTCACTATATCCTGACATTAGTACATGAGACAGGTAATCTGAAAATCATGTTCCTCTGTGTCCTCTGGTACTCCTCATGACATCTGCAAGATTTCACAGACTGGAGGAAAACAGCCAATCAGATCTGATGTGGAGTCTGCTGTCTCTGAGCAGCTGTCAATCATTCGTCAACTCTGATCAGAACAGTCACACTAGGCCGCTCTGATCAAATATGAATCAATATTCTATTACTGTAATGCCTATTTCTCTCCTCGGATGTTTTCAATAACATCTTGTTTAAATTACTGTTTAGCTGTAAAATGAAAAAGTTTGTGACCCAGCACCCATGTTGAGACTAGCTGAGATGATACAAAGCACCGCCCACCAGCTAGAGCAAACTTTGGTACAGAGGTGCACCAAGGTGCCGAAGTGTAGTCTTCTCTCAGAACACTTGAATTACAATATGCTGAAAGGTTATTATGGAACTTTTGTCCAATGATGCTAAAAATATACTGCCCACTTTAACCAGCTTTAGTATTTGCATTTGCACTACTCTTGCACTCCTGCACTTTCCTCACATTTCATGTGCAAAACATTTAAAAGGCAAATATTGTGAGAAATGCAATTGTCAGATTAAATGAATTCCTAATATATGCAAATAGATCAGATTTTTATGACTAAATAGAGATAACCATATTACACTGTTTATACTTTTAACTGTCGTAGCTTGCTAATTTCTGGGGTCACAAGTGCAAAAAACCCATAACAATGTTGAGAAGGGCCACTCTAAACCATATTGAGAAAAAGGCAAAAAGACACAGATGAAATACCTTTAATCATCAGCAAATTCATCTCAAGCCATTGTGCCAAAAGTCTTTTAAAATAATTGAATCTTACAAATGTCAAGATAAGCTGACCAGTGTCAATATCTAATAAGATGCATTTGTGTGGAGGTTTATTGTGTATTCTAAGTATAACTCGTATATTCAGCTCTGCAATAAATAAATAATAAATAGAAGAGAAATGTTCTTTCAGATGTCCTGTGTGTATGTATGTGTATATAATTTGACAAACATGCGCAGACACAACAAGCATCCTTAACTTTATTCCTCCCCCCAAGACATCCTCAGCACCTGTATGGTAATGCAGACTGTCCCATCCGTACAGGGTGGACGAACATCCCTCCCAGCAGCACCCTCTCCCCCCAGCCCAGCAGCTTATTGAGAGTGAAACTGAACGGCGATGTCAGGCCCTGCTCCTTTACTTCTGCTGTGCTGTACTTGCTGTTGGGGGGTCTCTGCTCCCTGGGGGTGTCCCCTGCCTCTCTATAGGAGCCAGTGTTACTCTGTGTCTTTGCCTCAGGTTTTTCTCCCGTTTCTGAAGTGTGAACAGTTTTGGATGTGCCGGTGTCCCTTGCTTGCTGGTTGCTGCTTGCAGATGAGGGAGGGCAGATTCCCAAAGGGGTCAAAAAGAGGGTGAGGCTTTTGCGTTTCTCTAAAAGTGAAGCAGAGTCTGCTGGGAGTTGTAGTTGTGTGGGCATTGCTGCTGATTTGACAGGCTCACAAGGGCTTGGAGCTGGAGCTTCACATGGCGTCTGGACTTGCTGCTGGATTTGATTAAGAGTTAAATGAGGAGTCCGAAGTTTCCCCAACAGGGAAAGCTGCTGATTACTATTTCCATCTGAAGGGGAGTGTCTCTGCTGTGTTTTGTCTGTGTGATGGTAATTCTCTTTGTATGCCTGTTTGGCCTCTGCTGATTCGCTGGTGGCACTGTCAGCCTGATAATTCATGTTTTGACTGATGTGAGCATGGTTAACACTGTCGCTGATGGATGACAGATGATAGTCCAGCTGCTGGATGAGGAGGACGCCACCAGAGGCCTTCTGGTTCAGAGTTCCCTGGAAGTGCTGTAGCTGACCCAGGAAGTTGAAATTTGGAGAAATTGAGGGCCGTCGCTCTTTCACAAACCTGAATGGACAGACAGAACATAGGTTAGAGCTATTAGTCCTCAACAGCTCACACACTGACTCTGGTTTATATTCCACACTGATCAACAGTACAGTCAGACAGCGTCAGGTCAGTCATCTGCTTTTCCTTTTTTTTCCTTTTTTATACATTAATGTAAAATGACAGTTAAAGTTGCAGTGGGTAATATGGTTTTAAAGTTATTGTGTTGTGAAAATGATCACGATATACTAACAGCAGTGCATGAGACAGTTAGTCTGAATAAACTGTTCCTCTGTGTCGTCCAGTGCTCCTAATGGCATCTGCAAGATTTCACAGATAACAGGATCTGTCACAGAAACAACCAGTCAGAGCTGATCTGGAATGGAATCTGCCGTCCAGCTGCCATCTATGAGAGGCATGAGTCAATCACTCACAAACTCTGATCAAACTAGGCAGCGCTGATCAAATATGAATCAATATTCTGTTACTGTAATGTCTATTTCCCTTCTCTACTGTTTTCAGAATCATCTTGTAGTTTTTGTTTAGCTGTAAAATGAAAATGTTTGTGACCCGGCAGCCATGTTGAGATCTGTTGAGGATCTCAACATGGCTGCCGGGTCTGACCACTAGTCGGAGCACAGCCAATAGGAATGCTCACTCTGAAATGACCTGTGATTGGTTAGTCTCACGTCACAGGCTAGATATTTTAAATCCTGAATACAGAGCCATGAGGAGGTGCAGAAATCTATTTTTTTCTCAGAACACTTAAATTGCTTGAAAGGTGGAGTTATGGGATTTTTGCACAGCAGTGTAAAAAATATACTACCTGCTGCCACTTTAATGGCAGCTCTTGATGACTTCCAATGCGTCACAATGATTTTTTTTGGCAACGGTTAGGGCAATAAGTATGATTCTTTTTACTTGTGAGACATTGCCTAATAGACACAGAGTTGGGGAAATCAGATGGAGCAGCTCAGTCTTGATTATTTTCTGCCAGAAACAGGCCAACCCACAAGTCATGGAAAAAGTGAAGTCTATGGTGTTGAGTACACTGTGAACATACTGGTGAGTGAGTTTATTCCATTGTGTACAGTACATGTTTGTTTGTTTTTTTTTGCATGTTGAAACTCAAAACCACTGCCAGTGGAAAAAAAAACTGCCTGCAACAAACAAAACTGATGCTGAAAAAAGAAAACAGTCTGAAGATTGCCACTGGAAAACACATCCGAATGTGAAAAATATCAAAAGCTTTTTCAGCACCAACACTTGTTTCAATGCCAAAGTTTCCATTTTCACTTCACGTGAATTTGTTTTTATGCCATAATTTAGTAGTTACTGTCCAAGTACAATAAATGTGTTCTACTGCATGACTGAGGCAATCCCTACTGTGAATCCATACTGATATAGCTGTCTTTCTCCAAAAAGGAGGAAGATATCAAATTTACAGAACCATCTTTTCAAGGCTACAGGGTTGGACAGGGCTTGTTTTATTCTTTTCTTTCTCCCTCTCTCAACCCAAGAATGTTGTCCACCCAGAGCCTGGTTCTGCTCAAGGTCTCTTCCCATAAAAGGGACGCTTTTTCTTGCTACTGTCGCTCATGGGTCAAAGTTGGGTCTTCAAAAAGTGTCATGATGATAAAAGGGTACTTGACTTGACTGGCAGACAGAATGAATAACAGCACAGCTCAGATCTGCCTGCAGTACAAATGTGTGCCAACAACCATACCTGTAGGCGTGGTCCAGGTCCATTCCCAGGCTGTACATGATGTAGGCTACAGCCAGGGCTGGGGAGCGAGAGATTCCTGCTGCACAGTGAACCAACACGGATGCACCAGAGGACATGGCTGCATCTAAGCACACACCACCCAATGACAGTTAGTCAAACAGCACAGTGAGAGACATGTTTGGCTGGCTGTTTTACCAATTAATAGCTAAGCATGACTCTCCAGAATTAACATTAGAGATACCTACAACGGCACTTTGACTAGTGGGAATTATACTGAGACTAGTCAGAGTTCTTATTTCACATATCTATAACATCATCAAAATGACAGAGATATCTCCAATTCAGTTCTGACTATCCTAAATAGTTACAATTATCTGTGACATCATTTCGCCTTGTCAAAACTCTAATTGTATATATCTGTAATTACATTTTGACTTTACTTAACTTCTGTTCAATATATCTACAAAGAGAGGAATTAAAGATATTGTGAACTAGAATTCTGACTAGTCATAATTCAGTTGCAGATATCCGTAATTCACATTACGGATATCTGCAACTGAATTGTAGATATCGATACACATGAAGTAGTTTAAACTGTGCTAGTCAAAATGTAATTACAGATATCCAAAATCAAAGTTTTGCCTAGTCAAAATTAAGGATATCTTGAATTATAATAACAATAATGAGTTTTGACTTGGAAAAATTATGGTGCAGATATCTCTAATGAATATCCAGTCTAGCAATTAAATGTTAAAGCGGCTTGCCATAGACATGCAGCGATTAACTATAATTCCAACTACATCAATATGATCAATATTTTGACCTGTATAAAAGCTCTGTGTGTATTTGTATTAGAAATACAGTACATATATGTATTACAATTTGGAGGTAATGAGCTTGTAAAATGGTTGTTAAGATGGTGGCTGTTTGTGTTGATTAATGTGATATGAGTGGAATGGTGAGTGAGAGTCCTGACCAATGAAGTGCAGAGCCTGTGGGATCCAGGGCAGCAGGTTGTCCCACAGGGAGTCGTCAATGGGGATACGAAGATATCTGGAGCGAGGCAGAAAGGAGGGCTGGGGGCTGCAGCGGCTCACACTCAGCACATAGGAGATACCCAATTCAGCCAGACGGTCCTACACACACACACACACACACACACACACACACACACACACACACACACACACACAGATGGCAATAGAAAAGGTTTCCATGAAAAGGAAACTAGCCTATGTTTTCTTTCAGTGATATTTAGGATCTTTAGTCTGTTTTTCTTTGTATTTCTACCTTCTGCAGCTTTAACTTCCCAGTTGTATATTAAAAAGTTAAAATAAGCTCCAGTAAATACAACAGTAAAATACTGCTTAAAATAATATAATAACATTGAATGCATCATAAATACATTTACATTTTGCTTATAAATATAGTAAAACTTGGAATGGTGAAGTATTTATTTATTTTATTCACAGATGAAATGACGCTTGTCAATGTGTAAATCATGTCAAATAGACTTAGTTCTTCCACCACTGGTCCCCGTAGGTCTTACCTGCGTCACGTCGCGCTCTGCTCCGAGGTAGAGCTGCGGGAGGATGACAGAGAGTGCAGGCCGCTCCGCCTCGCTTTCCCGGGACCACACCATATCTGCACACAACACCACCCACATACATGAGCTGCCTGGAGGCATTTTTCTCACAACTTTAATGAAATAACACTAAGTTATCTCCACAATGCCTGAAATGTTGCTTTGCTCTATGATAACGCAAGAAGTGAGAGAACACTAGGAGCCCCTCCCCTGCAACTTTTCCTCAAATCAGCACGTCGATACCAGCAGAAAGAGACCTAGCAAATTGCGAAAATATTTTCGTAATTAGGGAGTCTTTTTTCTCACCCCAAATGGTGCTATTTATTTATTACTCACTGTAAGCGTCCCCGTTACCAGCAACGTCCACTTGAAGCAGATCCCAGATCAGGTCTCAGTCAAAGGTTTGAAGACTCCTTCTGTACACTATGCTCTGCTTCTGCCCCCTCTATCTTCACTCTGCGCTCACTAACTGTCTTCTAAACGATGAGCTCATCCTCTTTCCAACAATAGACCTCGAGTGGATGATGTCATCTTTAGCCAATCAGCGCCACGCCAGACTTACACGCGCGCAGACGCATCTCCAGTTTATGAGCGCGCCCCTGAGCAGCAGCAGAGATGGAGGAGAAGGCAAGTCTGTCAGCCTCCAGCAGGATAGAGTTAACCGACCAGCTGCCTCATCAACACCACCCGAAATTCATACGCATATTGTGAAAGAGTTTCCAGCACCGACCCAGGTCTCTGAAATGGTTCGATAAGGCATTACCTGCAGTCACAGTGTGGCACCACTGTTCTCCTGCAACAGCAGTAATACATGACAATTGCTGTAGGATGATGAATGAATGATCCACACTACAATCTGATCTGATACAGGAGAGACTAGAATGATCACAAAACATCTGAACATGAATGTTGACGATATTTAATTAAAGCTTCAGTAGGCAGAATGTTTTTGGTGTCATTGGTCAAAAATGCCATACTAAGATGAACCTTTCTTAAGATAAGATGAACCTTTATTAATCCCCTGAGGGAAATACTAGCCGTTCAGCATATTGTGATTCAAGTGTTCTGAGAGAAAACTAGCCTTATGTACCTCCTCATGGCTCTGTTTTCAGGCTTTAGAAAGTCTAGCCTGTGAAGGGAGACTTTGACCAATCACAGATCATTCAGAGAGAGTATTCCTACTGGCTGTTCTCCAGCTGGTGGACGGTGCTTGGTACTTCTTCAATTGATCACAACATGGCTACCAGGTCACAAACTTTGTCATTTTACAGTTACAGTTACAGTTACTACAAGATGTTCCTGAAAACATTTGAGGAGAGAAATAGTCATTACAGTGGTAGAATATTGATTCATATTTCATATATTCATAGTTTGTCCGTTCAATCAGAGTTCACAAGTGATTGACAGCTGCTCAGGGATGCATACTCCGGGTTGGTTGTTTTCCTCCAGTCTATGAAATCTTGCAAATGCCCTTAGGAGCACTGGAGGACACAGAGGAACATGTTTTTTTTCAGATTATGTGTCTCATGCACTACTGTCAAGATATACTGTTTTATAAAAATAACTTTTTTTTAAAATCCTATTTGCTCCATTTCTACCCACTGCATGTTTAACTGTAGTAATGAGTAATTCACACAGACACCACTGAAATCTAATCATGACCAAATATGGGAGCAATAGTAGCCAAAGTGTAGCGTATCAAAACAATTTTGTTAAATTACATACTCTTTAGTATATCTTTGCTTGAATTTGCATTATTTTGAATTTGAATTAGAGAAATGTGTATATAATAATGCTATTACACTATAACTGTGCTAGGTGTTTGTGTTGTTAAACTGAGCCTGTAGGTTCCACTGTAAAGAACATCTGTATCTATGTGTTAATGACACGGTTTTAATGGTATCAGGTGGGTTTGTGTTTGTGTTGGACAGCAGGTACATCATGCTGATCCTGTCCTCCTCTCTCTTCTCTCTCATCTTGTCCCGTACGGAGATACGTATCTCTTCCCCTCTCAAAGCTGAGCTGTGATTGATGGAGTCTTTTCTGGGCGGATCGATAGTGGTATTAATATTTCGATACTCACAAGCTCAATTGGTATCGATTCCTTTTAAAAGAACGTAGATAATAAACGACTTAAACAAAACGCGGTAGTATCACTAAATGTCTGTAAAATGTTAGCCCAATGTTTGTGCCAAAACAGCTCTGAGCTGGCCAGTGTCACATGACTGCGGAAGCTTCTGTGAGAGCAGCAACTAGCGGAGCCGCGCAGCCGCGCACAGTCGTGCACTTCCGCAGTAGACACGTGAGTGAGTCCACTGCTCCACTGCGGGGGTCTATCTATAAGAACAAGCTGAGTGTCTGAGAAAGACAGAAAGCAAATGGAGTTTCCTGTGATGCTACTTTCCCCTGTAGATACATGGTGCGTTCAAGTTAAGCCGTGAGGAACACCGCTGCAAAGCCACGGCAATATTAACATTACTGTCAGTGTAGAAGCGGAGACTAACAATTTAGCAAGCTAGCTAGTGGGTAACATGGTGGAGGAAATGTAAAGTTGTAATGACAGAGGAGACAGATGGGGATAAGAATATCAACATTTTCCTCAGAAATTTAAAAATTACCAAGAAAACAATAAATGACTAAAATGACAATATACTGTAAAATATTAACTTATTTTGCAGCAATAAATGAACTTCCACGGGATCCACCATTTCTCACAATGTCAACAAACACATCACAGTGTGTGAACTTGGACCATTCAGAAACTTTCCACTTATTATTTCCACAAATACATCTAGTGTCCTGGACCACCGTCTGTCCAACAAAAGGGCCCAGTCTCAATGTCCAGCTTTAGGGCTGTCCTTCTATCACATCAAGTCCTCTCTTGTAGACATTTTGAACACTTTATGGACACTTCCCATAAGTTCGCATTTCTGCAGACTTTTGGTGCTTTCAAATGAGGTTGTGTTTACCGTGTTTACACGTCGGGTCCCTTGTCCCTTCCCATGTCGTATTCATGACCATGTAAGTGGAAAGTTTATGAAAGCTCTGAGTTCACGACTTGTAACATGTTTATTGACGTGAGAAATGGTGGAGCCCATGGAAGGTCATTTATTGGTGCATAATATTGTAATTTTAGTCATATATTGTTTTCATTGGTTATTTTTTAATATGTCTGAGGAAAATGTAGATATTCCCAACGACCTCACCTTTCTCCTCTGTCATTATACCTTTGCATTTCCAGCATATTGTTTCCCACTAGCTAACTATGCTATAGCTATGGAATTTTTGCCCAGTGATGGCGGCAGTAGCTCAGTCTGTAGGGAGTTGGCTTGGGAACCGGAGGGTCACCGGTTCAAGTCCCGACATGGACCAAGAACTGAGTGTGAACTGGTAGCTGGAGAGGTGCCAGTTTACCTCTTGGGCACTGCCGAGGCGCCCCTGAGCAAGGCACCAAACCCCCAACTGCTCAGGGCGCTTGTCAGGAGCAGCCCCATCACTCTGACATCTCTCCATTGATGCATGTGCATGTTTCGGGTCTGCACGTACCGTGGGTAAGTTAACAAACAGAGTGTAAGAATTGAAATTCCCCTCATGGGTCTAATAAAGGTTCTTCTTCTTCTTCTTGGTGAAGCTTTAATTTTACAAAGAATTGTTATATAATCTGAAAAATGTAATTAACATATACATTTGTCCCCAGTAGAAGAGTTGGTGCCACTGTGCTAATTGGGCTGAGCTACTGAACAAAAGAAGGAATACATAAAGCCAAAGCAAGCTTTTTTTGGCTCCTTGTAAGTCACTGAAGTGTACCACAGGTGTTCAGGTCCTGATAAAGGTATTATGAGAATATCACGGTAGTATTACAGCGGGACTAAAATGCTTAACTGTGAACTAGAAGACATACTTTTAGCATTGTCCATTATTGATAGATTCTATTATTCAGTGATTGGTGAGAGCCCTTACAACTGATACCTTTCTTCACCTCAGAATACTGTGGAAGTTTGACTTTTCATTACTTTTTCTGGCAAATTCCAAGAATCTCAGAAGTTAAAGAATTGCTTCATGTTTCCTTTAATCTTGTTTAATCCTGTTGACCACCATACTGTGCACGTGCTCTACTGGAGGACATTGCTACCATTATGTAATCATCATCCACATTGGTGGACACTGCAAGACAGGAGCCGTCATATCAGATATATGGCATAGTTTTACTTTCACATTTTTTCATTACAGAGTAAATCTTAATTCTAACACAGGTATTGGACAGGTTCTTAACACCGATACATGAGGCTGCATTAGCTAGTGGATACTGCATACACACACTCACACACACTCACAGAATGACTATGTTTTCCACAACAAAGTTCAATGTCCTGTGATTGCCGTGCAGCCACAGAATGTAATGTGACCATGTTTTAGAAATGTCTTTAGGCTTTTTTTTTTGTTCTTACCTGCTTACAGCCACATTCACTCACACCCACCCACACACACACACACACACACACACACACACACACACACACACACACACACACACACACACACACACACACACACACACACACACACACACACACTGAGTCCCCTGTAGTTGTAATGGACATCTGGGTTTTCTTACATCCTGTCCTCTCCTAAAAAAAAAACAGTGCTTGTGCATGAGGAAGCCCGGGAGGAGTTAAAACATTTTGATGTTACCAAAGAAGAACTGTGTTCTCTAAACATTTACTGTAGTGGTTGTTTACATAACATATTTGTTGGCATTGATCTCTAGTATAAATGGTTGGCTGGAGAAGCAAGAATATGAACGTGTACATATGTATATCAGACTGATGTCTCCATCCAGCCTCATATATGTTGGTTATGGATTTTGCTGCTGCAGCAGCATCTGATCAGAGCTTCACTGCCTGACAACAAAACTGTTCTATCCTTTATGTGATTATAATGCGTCTATCTGTGCCCTAACCTGGCCATAGATAACGCTGTGTAATTCTTCAGAAGGAAACAATTGGACTCCTCATCGATAGTCTGGAAATGTGATGGCTCTAAGAGAGTCATCCCCACTTGGGTCTGTCTAGTCTCAGTAGCTGTGCACTGGAACTTAACCATACACATTCATCAAATAACCAGTTAGTCCCAATTACTGAAGTCTTCTCTCGTAAAATAAAGCACAGTGCTTGAACATGCTTACAATAAAGTAGAAATCTCACCTTTGCATGGCATGTCTAAGAAAACAAGATAAACTTGATAAACGTATTTGGCCAAGCTGCACAAAGGTGAGATTTAGGTCTTTTCAAAACGAATGTTCCAAAAGCCTACAATGATAAGAACTGTGTGGTTGTCTTACCAAGTGTACAGACTCACAGATGCCTCCCTAAGCTTTTCAATGGAAAGCTCCTGGAACCATCTCCCAGGTAGTTGATGAGACCGAGTTTAAAAGACTGTTATAATTTTGCATGTCTCATCTCTGTGTTATCTTTATAGTGTCCATTCTGTGCCATCCTACTCAAGTGACTTGGGTTAATCACAATGATTCCAAACAAGCATGATGGGAATGTCTCAGAAAGCAATAAAAGTAATACACTGACACATACATTTGCATACATATCAGTTACATAAACAAGTGTACTAGTTGTTTGAAATGAAAGGCTACTCATTACAGAGCTTCCAGGAGAGGAATCAGGTCATTCAGGGGAAAAGTAAGGGGGCTTACATTGGAGGGTCTCAAAGAGGATCCCAACGCCTTAAGTGCATTTTCACTAGGAATGTTCGACGTAAATGAGTGGGCAGAAGCAGCAGAGATCAGAGTTCTGGACCCTCAGGTCTCATTTCATTAGTAGATCCCACCAGAAGCACAAGGAATCATGGAGGTTTTACACTAGTGTGTGTGTTTGTGTGTGGAGTGCATGTGTGGAATAAACAGCTTCACCCATTTAACTTGAAGGAATGCTTTACCAATTCAAATGAAGTCTCTCACTAACACACGCACACGTGCATGCACACATGCACGCACACATGCACGCACACATGCACACGCACACCATCAACACTACAGTCAGGATGGAGTAGAATGGGACCCCAGCACAACCACAGGACACACACACTCAGACACATACTCACACACACACACACACACACACACACACACTTACACACCTGGCCATGCAGGCACCAGCTACACAGGTAAACACCAACAAAAACAAGAATGTCGCATCATGTTAATAAACAAGTAGAAGATGAACTGGAATCAGAATCTGGGACAAGAATAATGACAATAATAATAGTGCCGCTGCTGCTAGCAGTGGCTGCTTTTTCCCTTATGGAGGTTACACCTTTTTTTTTTTACTCAAAGATTCTTTGTTGGAGGGAGGAGGAGGTGTGGCAGGAGGGCTTGAGGGACAGGTCGCTGGTGGGGATGGTGGGAGTACTGGTTACGGTAGAGATCTAGACTCTAGAACTGTTGGGCCAGCAGCTCGCAGAGACGCCGGGACACAGAGTCCTTGCTGCAGCGCAGAGTCAGACGGTACATCTAGACACACAGAGAGAGATAATGTTAGGAGAGACATTATTCACTTAAGACAAAAATATGAAAAGGCTCTAATTGTAGAAGTGGTGAGGCATGCTAATTTGGAACTGGCTTTACTCTAGTCCTGGATCTGGTCTCGGCTTAACAGCCACATTGTTCAGGTTTACCTAAAAGCACCAAAACTGGGCTACATGTACAACTCAATTTCAGAATTGGAGCATGTATAAAAAATAGTACTGATCCAACAAATATAGTAGTATATACTGTCCACACATTATATAGAATTCACCTTCTACTCTACATCACCAGATGCACATGATGAACATTGAAAACACCTGTTTTTGGTTACCTGGCAAGTGTTTGATTAAATGGTATATTCAGTTTGAACTACTGAAATCTGGCAAAGAAAGCTACAGTATATGATGCATATGAGACTTTGAACTGTATTTATTAGGGGAGTAAGAAAACATTGATACATAAGCATCACAATATTTTGTAATGCAACTCTATTCGATCTTCCGGAGGTTGTAGTGGAAGCAGTTTTAAACCTAAACCTAAAGAAACTATACCAACCAGGTCATACTAGCTTGTCAACAAGGAGGCTAAATAACACTCCAAACTGAGGAAAAACTGTCGTGGCAATTTTTAAACTGGTCCCTTGACCTCTGACCTTAAGATATGTGAATGAAAGTGGGTTCTATGGATACCCACGAGTCTCCCCTCTACAAACATGCCCACTTTATGATAATCACATGCAGTTTTGGGGCAAAATCCATGTCGTTTTTTGCATGCAGTACAAATGAGTTATTTTTTGCCTATACTATACTACTATAACAGTGTTCCTAAAATGAAATTAAAAACGTGTTGTGCTGTGTTGTACCTGTGCCTGAGCGTTTGGCTCAAGTCTTAGCAGACAGCCAACCTGCTGGCCCTTGGTCTGGATCACTCCAGCACACACATAGTTCTCAGGGTTTGGATCAACGTCGTCCAACAAGGCTGTTCCCAGTCCCAGTAACTATGCACATACATATCACCACACACGTATCATAAAGTGAAGGAGACCAGAATAGGATCATGATAATATAGGACATTATTGACAAAAATGGGACTATTATGAGAGGCAAAAGCTATTTGGGCTCAAGGTTATAAAAGTGGATTTTCATACACTTTTAAAAAACAATTGCAGAGGAAGCACATCGAAGAATGAGCAGTTAAAGGCAGACGCACCTTAGCTTTAAGTACTTCAGTGTCCATGCTGTGGTTAGCCTTGAATATCTTTTGTGCTTCTTGTTGAGGCCTGAGGAGAGTTCACACAAGAGGTTTCAGCTTCACCGGGGAACCTAAATACACTGAAAACACAAAACTGTCACGCACTTACTGGCTAAGCTGTTTCCAGCGCTGGAAGAAGTCATGTGAGGACATCTCCGTTGGCTGGAAGAACTTGTTGATGGTGACAGGCAGCTTGAGGGTCAGGTTCTGCAGAGCTCCACCATATCTGGATATAAATAAGAATTTGTTTTTAACTGACTTGCCTGGTTAAATAAAGGTTAAATAATAATAATGATGAATAAATAAAATAAAATCACATCCACATTGCAGGTCTAAACATTTTTGTCTGCAGCTCTATGTGGACAGCATTGATTACTTGTTTACTTTTTTTTTTTTTTTACTACTCCAGTGATACCTACAGTCCCAAATACATACTGTTATTTGGCACACTCTTGATGTGTTCACCAGTAATTGCACATGAAGGGCTGTTTCCGGTTATTGAATTTCACCAGTTCAGTGCACTTTGATTTGTTTGTGACAATGGAAAATGCAGTAGAAATTAACGCTGAAAGGTGCTGACTTTGAAATTCAGAGCATTTCTATTGCCTCCAGATGGTTCTCAACATGGTGACCCCTGAGCCGGGGATTCACAGCTAACGGTGCTAACCGTACAAACAATGGCAACAGTACTGACAGAGCCAACAGTGTTAAACTGGGGGGAAACGGAGGGAGGGTGCTATTCTTCCGTGACGATGCCGTCACTTGGGATCGCTTTATCAGTTGTAACTGCCGTATGAGCACAATGCAGAGTGGCAGCCGTGAGCCAGCCAGTGGGGCACGCTCACATGCACTAACCTGCATTAAAGGCAACAGGCAGCCAACAAAGCACAGAAAAGATCAGATTACAACACAGAGAGGGAGCAGATGTGCTCAAATGGACATTTGTCCACTACACTGTCACACAGACAACAGTTGTTCAACACTATATTAATGCTCTGAGTATCATATAGAGAACCTTTAAATATGCCAACACCAGCATTAAGGTGCGGTCAGGCAGTGATCAGGCCCCATCTGGCAACACCTTTTCCATACATTGAATCAGCGCTGCATCTCTTGGCCATCACTGACCCTACCAGGCTGTACACCACAGGCTGCTCCGGATCACAACCAGAATCCACAGATCAGGCTTATTGCCAAGTCACATACAAGGAATCTGCCTTGGTGTTTTGGTGTATAGCAATAAACATAGTAGGAGAAAATAAAAATAAAAGCAAGTACTGCAAAAGTCAAGAAACATCATAGAAATATTGACAACAAAAATATGAGAAAATACTAGCAAAATATGCACAATATATGTGTGCAGGAATGTTATTTTAATGTTGTTGGCTTATAGACTATTTTGTCAACACAAAGTATGGCTGCTTGTTTAGACATCTCTTAACTTGTGGTTTTGTAGAAAATCAGGTTTATATTCCTCACTGAAAAAGTGTTGACACTCAAACAAATAAAAGAAATTCAAATGATAAAAGGCCCTCCATAGTTGTCCAATTTGAGAATCCATGGAGTGACAGAAAATTTCTGTTTTTTCAAGTCATTTTCATAAATTCTCAATTTGTAGTTTTTCACTGGTCAAACCAGGGGGTCTGGGGACGGTTGTGCAAGCTTACCTGAACTTGATGTTGAGCAGCGGGGCATCAGAAAAGTCAGTCAGACACTCTATGTTGAGGACCTGTTGGATCTGGGCTCCACCCTCTACCAGTGGTTCCACTGGTTTGGTCTGAACATTGAGCTGTGGCTGGTTGTCAAGGACCATCAAGACAACGCACAGACTGACTTTCAAACACCTTAAACTGTGAACACACTTCCTCTCAGTGGTGGTGCAGCCCTTAGTTCTCTCAGTAAGGCAGCATTATGATGATTTAGGTCTCATAACATTCTAACATACTGTAGTTATAACATAGTAACAACTATAAGGCATTTGATTGCACAGCGTTACAATAATCAGTTTTATAATATACGCAGCATGTTCTTTCTAGTGTTTCCTGCAACTAGGGATGGGAACGGGTTCGGGGGTTGTGTATGTATCGTTCCGTTCATTTGAAATAGGTTATGAGGCCGATTGTGTATTTTTTTTTTCATCGCGTTTATTGTCACACTAGAAATGAAGGCCTATGAAAAGAGGCTGGGGCACGGGCGGACAGGAGAATGGGGTATAACACATGCGCAGTGTAACTGAAGCTGAGGTTGTCTCTAGACCACCGCCACTATGCTTACCCTACCACAGTTATTAGCTTGTCACTGCATGTTAGCTCACCGGCTAACAACGAATGGTAAATGTGTAAGTTATTTGAGTTGTGAATGACTTTAGTTCCTTCTAGTCAGCAGTGTTCAGTGTTTGTATCCAGGAAGTTTATTGTGAATGGTGGAACAGTAGCAGTGAAGTGGTGATGTGCTGTTATTGACAAGGTTCCAGACTACAAAGCCTCTGCGTTATTAATTCATTATCCTCATAAAGTTTAGGAGCAACGTAACCCTTTACTACACAAGCTGAAACTAAAGCTGGCAGTAGGCTCTGTAATCTAACTGTTTAGATTAACTTGTCATGTATCTTAGTTGTAAACTCATCAGCTGGTTGAGACAAGGCAGATCCTCCTGCACTACCTGTAGTGGTTCTCATCAGCAGAGAGAAGAGGACAGAGGACATGAGGAAGGACTGATACTGACTGATATCTGTGTTTTTCAGTCTACTTAAACTTCACTCAGGAATATAGATTTGTTTCCATGAGTTTATATGGTGACTTTACTGTTCTAAACATTTCTGTTGCTGCTCTAGAAATAACAATACAACAATAATATGTTCTAGTTGCATGCAACAAACAAGCTGACATAAGTATATGCTATACATACAACATGCTTAGTTTCAATGAAGTCCTGCCTTCAAAATCTTACTTAAGATAATAAGTGATCAGGAAAATATAAACGTACTTGTTATTTCTCCATCTGTGTGATGAGAACAAGGTGCAGTGGAGTTTTCAGACAAGATTTCTCTATTAAGAGTTTAATAAGTGCAAGTTGCTCAAGTTGAGCTTTCTACCTTATCCAGACATACATTATGATGATAGAGAGTTGATCAATGAGATGATTATATTTCTTTGAAGAATGGCTGGCCCAATTTTTGAGGCCAACATATTTGAGAGTTCACACAAAAAAAAATAAAACTATGATATATTGGCTTCTATTAATTTTGTTTACACAAACCATAATATAAATCTTTAATAATTTTCATATTAAATTTTACAGTTGAACAAACTTGACTACTTTCTGGTAGACAAAACATGTTTTCAGTTTTTCTGTACTTGAATTTCTTGTCATTTATCAGCTGATATATTCATATACCGATATATGAGCTAATATCTGCCAAGTTAGGATGGGCTCTACTTTGAACCCAACAAGAGATTGTTCCAGTTTCCAATGTGAAGCTTGTGTGGTTTCAACACATACTGAACCATTACTGCACAGAAAGGATATGAGACTGTAGCTCCCCAGGACAGCTGACTGTGGTTGTGAAGCTGGCAAATTGCACTGATGTCTTGTTACCGTAGAATAAGTACATTCTCCCTGAGAGAGACAAGGTCATTCTGTTTAGTGACATTACTTTGGAGGTTTATGGAGTATTCTGTAAATAGCAAAATTATCAAATATGAAACACATACCCTCTAACAAAGTGAATCAAACCTACACTTTTTTACCCCCCAATGGTTGCACCCCGTTTGGTCTTAGATTAGATTAGATAGAACTTTATTGACCTCTTGGAAAGACTCCCTCAGGGAAATTAAGAACCAGCATGCTGCTTGTTTTGTAAAAGTGAGGGCGGGTAATATGGTTAAGTGGAGTGCAGTAGAAATGTTTGAGGTGGCAGGCGTGATGTTGAATCTCTATCAATTGACAATCAAACAGCAACCGGTGGTGGAAATTCTACACTCACTAGTCAATAAATCTTCCCAGAGCATGCCCACTTGGCAATATTGCCTATCTGATACTGTTCACTTTGCCCACGAGGTAACAAAAACACAAGATCACAGCCTTTTCTCAAAGTAATACAAAAAAGGTCTGACTACTTATCAACAAAACCCTGCAAGACCAGCCGACTTGACAACATGCCAAACCATGCCCATGTGTTGATAAAACCCGCCAGGCCACGTCTGCTTTCCTGTGAAGACAACTCACCCAGATTTTGACGATACTCTGACTTGATGCCGATCTGTAGCAGCTGGTTCTCAAACAGAACCCCATTGTTCTTGCACACAAACCTGGAGGATGAAGGTAGTTAAAGAGTCATTCAGCACTGAAATGTGCTGCTTTGATCCAGAAAAAGAACAAAACAAAACAATAAAACAATATTTGACATCCAAAATTTACCAGTACAAGCTAGTGTTTGTTCTTGTCTGAACAAGAACAAGGTATGAGTGGTGTAAATGCTGTCAGAATTTCTCCAAATTTATTACGCGACTTGTCGTATTTAGAAATCTTTTCCAGTGTTTACAATACTTCAGTGGAAAAGGTAAAGCTGGGTGTACACTGTACAATTTAAGCAATGTTGTGTAATTCCTACTTCTACTGTACAAGTAGATTGCTTGCGAACTTATGTGTTCACATGGTATGGTCCGATCATCAGACAACACTGTGTATAAAATATTTTAAAAATAAACGGCTCGTCAGCACCTGTGGGCCACTCTGGCTGTTAAAGCCAGATAAAGATTTGTTTGAAAGCTCAGAGGCAGGTTAAGTGTGTTTGCTAGCAGAGGTCTGTACATGTTACAGTGTTAAGAAGGCAGAAACATGCTGTCTTGATCAACTGAGCCATTCTGTCTGCTGAAACGCCTAAAAAAGAGGCAACAGTAATGTTATATGATGGACTCTTAGGTGGTGAGAAAGACGTGGACAGTATGGCTTGTACATATTACAGAGAGAGCTGGAGATAGGCCAGTTATGTTTTACTAGCTATATCTATTGTGGCCTATATTGTTATCTTCATAGCTACGCTCTGATTACCGTAAAAAAAGGAGAAGAAAGGGACTGACGTCAGGGAATCGGCTTATGGCTCTGCTTAAACTGTGAGAGAGCCGGTGGATGGATGACTAAATTTCTAATATTTGACTCTAAAATGAGTCGCGTGGCTCAAAATTCAGGTCAGAAACTGAAACAACTAATGCTTCTCTTCTGTCACCCAGTTATGCTATTACTATGGACGCCAATATTTCATTATTTTAGAGTACAGCACAGAGTCCAACTTGGAAAATAGCATGGCTAACAGATAACGTGGTGGAATTTGCAGTGTGCAAATGCAATGCAAGATCTTTCTTTAAAACAGGAACCCACCAGCATCAACCAAGTTATTACAGCACTACGTTGGTGAGATGGCTGCACTCCACCAGATCTTGAACCAGTGGATGCAATAGCTTATTACCCATTTATTGTAAGAGCTTAAGTATCTTACACTGACAAAACAAATCCTTCCTATAGAAATGATGCAGAGCAGCAGCTACATAAACACACAACAAAGCTTCCACGCAGAGAAAGGCCTTACTTGTTAAGAAGTTCGTCTGCCTCAGACAGAGGAGGAGCAGGATCCTCAGAGGGAGGAGCAGAGCTGAGAGACCACAGGACAGCACAGGGATGAAGAGACAGCCCACAGGAGGACAGAGGAGGGATGGATACAGACAGGCAACAGGACAAATGGGGAATGAATGGATAGAGCAGAATTGAGAGGTGAAAAAGCCATCCATTCAACCCAGGGTCGGTGTGGTAAAGATTGAGAGAAACATGAGAGGAGAAGAAAGAAGGATAACAGGATAAAATGCAGAGGTGGTTAGTAAAAGCAGTTTGTACAAAAATGATATCATTACACGTTATCTGCTGGGTAGTTTTACATTGTGTAACAAATACTCATCCAGTGCAGTCAGTAGGTATTTGGACAGTTTCTGTTGTTTTGGTGCTATAATCAACCAGACAAGCACACTGAATAAGAAATTAAACATTCATGCAGACTTTCAGTATGATTTGACAGTGTTTGTATCTAGACTGGGTGACATCATTTGGTATGTTGTTGAATTGTGCAGTAGGAACTGCACAATTCAACAACATACCAAATCAGTTTGTGTACAGCAAGGATTTTTCACCCCAGTCACTGGTTCATATGGAATCTTTTGTGCTTGAGTGAGTATAGAGCCCAAACAACAGAAAATGATTTGCTGTTTCTACTCTATTTCAGAAACTGTTAACATGTTTAAAAGCACAAACATAGTCTACACCTAAAGCTTGATGCCATGAACACTGTTGGTGAAAAAAATAGTTTTTTGTGTACAGCACTGCTTGTACAGCTTTTGTTTTGGGTTTGCAGCTTGCTTTTTTGAGTGGTGACAATGTATTTGTGTAGATGCACAATTAGAGCATGTGTATGTCCTATCATAAGAATAGTTTCTAGTCACATTTTAAGTGCATTTTCAATATGTGGACTAAAAAAAAACTGTGTAGCACTGGTAAAATATGCCATCAAAAAGTGCACAAGAAATGCCTGCCACTTTTTCTAAGCAGCAACAACAGTTGCAGCTGTTATCCCATTGATTGCGCTTTTAAAGGTCAGCCACAGCCAAGGTCAAAGCTGAAATAATGTGAACTTTAAGCGCAGCACTCAATGGCAAGCTCAAGCTTTTTTGAGCTATGGGGTATGACGTGCACAATGTAACTGGAACTGCGCCACCTAATGAGTCTTTCATGCAAGTGCAGACCAGATTTTACTGCACGTTTTGTACCCCAATGATTAGACAATATGGCGCTGTAACATCTCCTTTTAAGCCTTCTTGGGTTCGTCATGCCAGCAGTAGCACTTCTATCTAGTCAGGCAGCACAGCTCTCACCATAGGAAAACAATGGCTGATTGAAAGCATGTTATTATTTATTTGTAGTATTATTAATAGTAGAGGTTGATGGATTTTTAAAGGCCAATATTATATTATTATGATGTGCCCATTGCACCATTGTATACTGTAGAAAGAGCCAAAAAAATAAATAAGGAAATAAATTTCCATTGATTCCTATCTATCTATCTATATACCTACCTACCAACGTATTTCTGCTCAAATGATAGTAACTGGACAATTATTTATTGATATGATGGACACATTTCTGGCTTTACTTTTCTATTATGTATATACTAATTTATTTTATTTGTATTAATACTGTTTTTTAAATCTATGCTTCTTGTCTTTTATTGCACTATCCACTTGCTGCTGTAATGTGTGAATTTCCCCACTGTGGGACTAATAAAGGAATATCTTATCTTATCTATTTATCTATGATGAGAAACTTGTTGAAAGGCATCAATGTGTGTAGAGTAAGTTGAGTGCTTTTATGTAAACCTTAATGACTCATGTGCATCAAGCTACCCATTCAGCGTAATGTATATTTTCAATGAATTGTTCTAATTTAAAGATAAAAAAACCTGTCCTAGAAAACCAACGTGCTATATTTGTATTGTTCTTGCTAATTCTGTAGTTTACTACTGGGCCCTTACTCCAAGTCACCAGAACCCTCCACCAATAGGGAATCAGAGGTCTCGGTGGGCTGTTCCAGATCTCTGTCAATGTCCAATCACGGTAGAGGACAGGAGACAGACACACAGACATGCACCACACACACAGACACGCGCCACACACACAGACACGCGCCACAGACACGCAGGCACACACAAAGACACACAGGCACACACAAAGACACACAGACACACGCACCAAAAAACACACAAGCACGCACATACACACACACACGTAGACGTAGACACGTAGAGAGAGAGAGGGAGAGAGGGAGAGAGAGAGAGAGAGAGAGAGAGAGAGGGAAATGAAGAGAAGGGAAGGAGAGAAAAATAGGAAAGCCAGTCACATACACAGCAAGATAAAAAGAACTGACATGTGTAGCAGACCTGCCAACCATGAAGAAAAGTCAATTTGCTGCTTTCATAGTCGTCCTTCAGACTGCTGTGGGACTGGACAGACTGTAGCGGGCCAAAACACACTGCCAAATTGATTTTTAGCCCTACTTTGAGTCAACACAGCAGGTGAAGGCGCACACAGATGCATGATCTCTGACTAGGCATACAACACACTTTTACACTTACCTTTTGAAATAACTGGGATTCCACAGCAGTGAAATTCAAAGTAAAAGGCCAAATATGAAACAGTAATGTAAATACAAATCTTGCCTTCCCAAATAGAGAATTTAACAATGGTCACTTTGATCTAATTATGTTAGCAAAAGCCTGACTCCTTCCTCACAGTGGGGCAGTTTCATACGCTCTCCCAGTTATAAACAACACCAAAATGATTCCCTGATGTCCCAAAGGCTAAATAACCTGCCACGAAGACACAACATGTAAATAAGCCAATTTTGGAGTTATTGAAAGGAAGGCATATCACGCCTAATGTTCCCATACCAGTCTGGTACCAATACAGAGACAACAATGATATTGATCCTACCATCCAGTTCTGTGAAAGATAGCAAATAAGGACAATGTTGGAGAGAGACTTGACTGGAATTAGTAACTATAGTACCACCTGGATGGTGCAAAATTAAGCCTTGCTATAGCATTACCTACAGAGGGCAGCAATGTTTATCTATGAGGCTGTCTGGAAGTTACCTCAAACACATTATGACAACAACAACATCCCTCTGGCCCTGTTCAGACCTGGTATTAACATGTGTCGAGTGGCCACTTGTGATATGATCTCACTTCCCCGTTCTATATAGAACAACATGTAGTAAACACATGGCTAATACAGCAGACGTCGTGACGTGATATTACAGAAATGTCACTAGTAATATCCTACATATTCCTGGATTTGGGTACATTTTATTAACATTTTCTAAACATCATAATGAAAGGTTATTGTACGAGCAATCCCTGCAGGTACCACTGTCTTTCCAGACAGAACTTCAGAGAGCCGGGGAGGAGAGAGCAGGTAGGTATCAGCTTTGTTCAAAGAACAGGAACAAAAACACATCTCTGACAGTATGATAATAATGCACGTTGCATGCCTAGTCTGATAGTCTGTAGATATGTAGCCAGTAGATAAGAAATATTTTAATAAAATTCAGTTGTATCAACAGGATACAGCAGAGCACAGAGGCTGTTTGTGAGACCTGTGGATATCAGCGGGACGTCAGTTGAGTGGGCAGTCCTTAAAGTGGCCCAGGACACATTCACTACACGCTGCTAAAAGAATGTGCAGAATATGTGGCTGAGACCACCTCTGAATGTGGTCTGAGTGATCAGATCTCAACATGTCCTCAATGTGTTCACACCTGTGTTAGAGCTGTCCATTTGTGATCCAGTCACTGAGGACTCATGTAAATACCAGGTCTGAACAGGGCTACTGATTATCAACTTGACCTATCAAATACAAACCTGAATAGTGACCTGAACAATAAGTCTAGAACTAGTTTGCTTCTGGACAGCACTGTCTACTAAAGACAAAAATAGCCAACTGCAAAGAGAGGAGGGAGAACAAGGGACAGATTCAAGTAGGAGCTCTGACTGAAGTTTTCTAACAGTTATCACATTTTTAAAAAGTAACATCAGCATACAGTATCTGACTATGAATGTCTTCAGGTTGACAGGTCCATATTAGACAAAGATAGAGCAAAGAAAGAGCCAACAGAGCAACAATCAACACAGACATTTTACAGCTAGTTGCATAGTAGTCTAACAGTGCAAACACAGCACAGACATCACAACTATTTACATTAACAGATTAAGACACTAAACACCAGTATATGACAAATCCATTCATTCATCCCCTTTAGTAAGGGTCACTGGAGGCCCCACGAAACTATATCATTACGATATTTACATCACGACATGATCTTACTGTCATTTTAAACATTCTGCAATATCACGAGTATTGCGATAAGATATACTGCATATTATGCAGTTTGTACAGTTATACAGTTTCCACTCTGTTCATCTCAGAGTTTTAACTCACACATGTTGAGATTCATTCAGAGGCCAAGAGACCCCTTTGAATTTGTCTATGCCAGTTTTTCCTGACCAAAATTTAGTGTAAATTTAGAGCATTATTCAGCATTCTTCCCAACAAGTTAACATGACATAGTTGGTATCACCACTGTAAATTTTCTAGTCATATGATTCATTCATATAATTCATATGATACCACCATCTTTACTGTAAGCTTTTGAGGCTGTGACAACCTCTGAAAGTCAGTAAAGCATTGAATTAAGAGTTTAATAGTTTTTAATGACGTCTGTGTATTGATATTCAAAATAATGCGATACAATGCTATATCGATCTTTTCCCCCACCCATACCCATTAGGGTCCAAACCACCCAGCCAGTTCAGTATGAGGGCTTCTTTTAAGCAGTGTGTTAACATGCACTTAAATAATTGGGTTCAGTCAGTTTTTTCCAGTACGCTGGTTTCTTAAACCTAACTTGAACAAGAAAACGGTCTCCATATTTGATGTAGGCCTTTCAGTAAGTCCTGCCCCTCAGATGCAGACTGGCCAATCATAGCATAGCATCAGCCAGCTCTTATCATGGTCTGACAACTATACGGCAGAGCTCTATAGATCCATGCATATCGTCAGAATCAGTTTCTTCCTTTTTAGACCGGGTTTGTGGATTTTGAGCAAGTCAATCCTGTGGCGCTAACATTAGCAGACGACGTTAGCACATCATTAACTAGCGTTAGCACTGCTATCCTACACTAGCTACTGAAGGTATACACATGCTTCTTTTGTTATTTAAGGATTGGAACAGTGAATAAAGACCTACCCAGCTTTACAGGAACAATGTTTCTTAATTTCAATGTCTTCTGTCTCGATCGCCAGATGATGTGGTGGTTCACATTTACATTGTGATCTGTAGGTTTTAGCTTCTATTTTTATTTTTTTAACCTGTTTTTGCTTCTCAATCAGTTTGACATCCTGGTATACCCTTCAAACACATAGTGTAGTCACTTCTGACTGCTTCTCTCTGAAATTGTTTTTTCTAAAAACGATCTGATGTTTAATCAAGGAGTGCAGTTAGAGACAGCGTGGGCTCCATGGTAGCTCTGACAGCTTGATGGAGTAGCATACGGGAGGCGGGGCTTACCAAAAAGGTAAATTTTCCCATCTGATTTTTCCTGGAGAATGTAGATTTCTCTGCCATATATACGGGTAACTGGTTTTCTAATTGGCTTTCTAAAAGCATGCATGTGTATGGCAAAGGACTTCAGACAGGTAAAGTGGAATTAAGGAGAAATTATTAAATTTACAGTAATTGGGCTTCCCACAGTGCATGTAAACGTGTTCTCAGATTACTTGTGTAATCTGGTTTCTCTGAGTAAACCGGTTACTTAAGTGTATGTAAACACATTGGGTGAGGACAGCAGTACAGGAGAAATTAGACATGTCCCAAGCAGATCCGGTATCGGCAAAATCCAGCCTTCTCTTTACTGATCTCTACTATGTTTTATCCACCTCAGCCTGGTGGTGTTGCAGCACAACACTCATTCACTATAGTTATAGATAGTTATAGATCAGGATCATTTCTATGGTTCTGCTGTCTCAAGCACAGTGTCTTTCCTTTGACAGCAAGACAGAAGTATCAGCAAGCTTTGCTGTAGCATGTCATACTGGACTTTGGCTTATGGTGGATTCAACATCTACATATCAAGAGATGACCTTTCACCTTAGGAAGCCATCGTCGTTCACAGCAGCAGAAGGTGCGGCAGGCCCTGCCTCAGAGAACACATCCACCAATAGGCTGCCAGCGCTGGTTGGAGCAGTACTGACAGGAGCAGCTGAACGAATCCCAAGGAGGTCTGCTGATGGCGATGGGGTGGACTACAAAAAAAAGGAATCTTGCAGTAGGGCCATGAAAATGTGGCATTTTTGTTACAGCTTCTGGTATACAGTACATAAAGGGAGCTGAAAGAAACCAAGAAATTTAGAGATGCACCAATTGCAATTTTCTTAGCCAATTCCTAGCTTGTAAAAGTGCAAACTGTCGATTCAAATTTCCTCGGTAACTCCAAACTTTTTTCACCATTTACCCAAAACTGTCCCAAAAAATACTTTTTTAACTGTCCCAAAGTCATAAATTCAAAAGTGTTATCTACAGCGGTTATTTGCATAAAAACACAATTCAAATGATTAAGAAATAAATGATTGTATTTCTATTTAAATATTTGCTTTGACAATTCTTGGCATTAGTAGTTTTAATTCTATATTATAAGGTGCTTAGAGCTAGTGTTATGAAGTTAAAAGTTACAATTCCCTCTCTAATGTCTATTTCATATTGCTGTAAAACATGGATTTTTCACCAAAAACTTTTACCAAAAAATTTTATATTGCAATTCAACACACCATGACAGTATTATAATTTACCTTCACCCAATACTCATATGGAAATGAGCTTTAATGCATCATAATGCAAGTCAATGCAACCTTAACGTTAGCTGTTAGCTCTATTATAAGCTGGACTGTCCTGGACTGATCGGCCCGTCATGGCCCATCAGCTGAAAACCAGCTGGGTTTGACTAGCAACCGATTGATAGGTGCATCTCTAAAGTAATTCAGTCTATACGAGAATAAGCCTTTAAAAGACTCTGCTTACAGCGTTGGAGGCAGCCATGACTGTGGCGTCTGGCCCCCGGTCTCCCCCTCCATTCAACTCTCCGCCCTCCCTTTTGCTGTCTTCCAGCTCTGTCACAGACACAGCACCTGGACCCTTCTTCTTCTTCAACTTAGCGAGGATTGACGACTCCCTCTCTGGGAAGGGAGGCATCTCCTCCAGGACGGTGGCCTGAGGGAACAGAGAGGACACTCATGCTGTGGGTTGTGAATGAAAAAGCTGCAAACGTGAATTAAAATAAACATCACAATAGATGGACAACACGTTCAGCAAGAACTGACTGCTCTGGACTGTTACCAGTATTAGAGATAGTGTAACAAACATTTATTAATCATTTGTTACTGGACCTCAGTTGAGTTGGTCATCATCATCAGGGTCATTAGAACTAACCAGAACATCGGTGCTGGCAATGGAAGAAAGCTTCAGATACTCCACAGCACGCTGCTGCAGCTCCACGTCCGAGTTGCGGATCTGGCTGTCGCAGCGCAGCACCTCTTGGATGGTGGCCTTGGTCTCTGGGAACAAGTTGATAAACTTGATGTAAGCTGACAGCAGCAGGGCGCGAGTCGGCACGGAGCACAGATGGAACTTGGAGTGGAGAAGGTTGAACTGGACCAGGGGGCTGGATGACAGGACAACAAAATTACCATTTATTATTTCCACTGTCAACCTGGAGGCCTGGCAGTCACAAACCAACATACCTGGAGCGTGGGTCACCAGCAATGAGGTTACCAAACTCTCCCAGAATGTAGCCTCCAACCTTCACCATGTTCTCATGGCAGGCAGGGGCCTGCAAGGCCTGAAAGACACAATGATTCAACACACTGTTTTCTAAATACTACACAATACAGTGCTAAACAGCACATTTAATCAGTTCTGGCACAACACTGCAGGAGATTTCCCAAGCATAGCAGTTATGTTAAGCAGTGTTATTTATTTTAGAAACATGTTTGTTTTATTAGTTGAAATCTCATTACATCCTGACAGCAATCAATAAATTAATGCTCTGACAAAAAAAGAAAAAAAAAAAGGTATTTGTAGCTGTCACAGGACTGTAATAAACCTGTCTGATTATTTCATTCGGCTGTTCAATCAACCTGTCTACATACCTGCAATATCCGTCACTCAGTGCTCGTCACCAGAGTGTTCCACAAGCTGCTAGCTTGACAGCTGTGAGTACTGACAATAGCCATGTGGATTGTTAACATTAATTACAATATGGTTGTGTTTGTAAAGATAATTTTGGAGGAGTGACTTTGGACGGAGACCTGAAAGGATGGACTGTCAGAGTTGCCAACTTGGCGACTTTCTCGCTAGATTTAGCAACTGTGCTGCTAGCTATTTTCATTGGAAACGAGTTGGCAACACTGGGTTTTTACTTTGGATAATTATTTTTAATCTAGTGTAATCTTGCTAGTTTCTCAGCATTAGTTTTATCCAAAAACAAAAGTAAACACACTCACTATCATAAATATGTCATTTGTGGACATGAACAACTTCTGGAAGAATGGCAGATTAAGGTTAAAACCAAGACGGAGTTCTGGAAGATCCACTGAACACACATACAGTGAACCGATTGTGTAGAAATATTAAATAAAAAGTTTAGATAATATGGTTAAACTGTGGTCTTCTTTAAAACCTGTAGTCTTTTATATGGTTGTCTCTTGGACTGTGTCTTGCTTAGTTGCTGTATCCCGCAGATATGAATATTCCCTCTCTGCTGGGTGATATGACACCTCTCGCAAGAATCTACGACAACGGTTTAGTAGTTATGAAAGCAGGCGTGGCTATTGTGTAGAGGGGTGGGGATTACCATAATAATGAAACAGGGACTATCTGCTGAGTGATATGACACCTCCCACAAGAGTCTACGACAAACAGTTCATGTATTATGAAAGGAGGCGTGGTCAATGTTATTAGCCATGCCCCTTACGCTCTATCACTGAGAGTCATATCACTCGGCATAGAGTTCCTGTTTAATTGATAGAATTATTCTTTCTTTGCTGAGTGATATGACACCTAACATGAATCTCAAACAGTTTAGTAACAGTTTAGTAAGTTTAGTAACTATGAAACTATGAAATAATGTTTAGAGGGGCGGAAATTACCATATTAGAGCGTGGCTAATGTTGTCATCCCCACCCCCTACGCTTTTGCCACGCCCCTTTTCAATTACTCATTTACCGTTTGCTGTAGGCTCTTGTGGGAGGTGTCATATCACTCAGCAGAGAGATCCTATTTAATTGACAGAATTATTCCCTCCCTGCTGAGTGATATGACACCTACTACAAGAATCTCAGACAAACAGCTTAGCAGTTATGAAAGCAGGCATGGCTATTGTGTAGAGGGGTGGAGATTACCATACTAATGAAACAGGGACTATCTGCTGAGTGATATGACACCTCCCACAAGACTCTACGACAAACGGTTCATGAATTATGACAGGGGGTGTGGCTAATGTTGTCATACACATTAACAATACCCCCTTTCTTAACTCTCTACCCATTTATCGTAGAGTCTAAGACAAACAGTTCATGAGTTATGAAAGGAGGTGTGATTAATGTTTTATCCCCATCCCCTACTCAGTATCCACGCCCCCTTTCATAACTCAACAACCTTTTGTCATTGACTCTTATGGGAGGTGTCATATCAGCAGAGAGGGAATAATTCTGCCAATGAAACAGGAACTCTCTGCTGAGTTACCTCCCTCCCCGACGACAAATGGTTTATGAGTCAAAAACTCAAATGTTTCACTGTCTGACATCATGAAAGTGTTATTATTCCCTAATGTAAATTTGAGATTGATCTGGTTAACCTGCTAAGAAAAATACACCAAAAATAGAGACTGTTACTTCCTGTTAGCACTAGGTGACGCTATGACTATGATTCAAAATGAGACTGTAGATGTCTTCAAGCCGGGATGCCTATCAAATATATCAAATTTGTTAAAGATCCCCTCAACTGGAGCTACGTTACAACAGTTTGTTTGTTCATGGTGAGTCATCGAAATTCACCATGGCGCCACAGCGCGGCTATTCAATAAAAACTCACAATTTTACATAGGAAGCATCATCAAGTTCTTAAGGGGTTTTTTTTACCTAATTTGAGGAGGATCTGCTTCATCTGTGAGGAAGAGTACATCAACATGTAAAACATGACATTTCCCATTACCACTATGTGGTGCAAGGACTGAGAGTCAAAATTTGCATGTAAATGTCATCAGCCTTGGACTTTTATCAAGCATGAGAAATCTGGAACAGATTGGATAATGTACGACAAAGTTACAGCAACTTCCTGTTTTTTGGAAAAAAGCGCTATTTTTCTGCCACAATAACAGACTTCCATAAAAACGAAAGTTTTGATCATCTCAGGCCTGAACTGTTATGAAGTAGGTCATGTTTGGGTCAGATTGGACCAAGTACAGTTGAGTTACAGCAGTTTGTCTTTCAATGGCAAATCATGTTAATTATCCGCCACATCAACATTGTTTCATAGAAGCTCATGATTTGAACAACTTTTCATTACTAAGGTCTTTAGATTGAAATTGATGGGGTTAAATCTGTAGTTCTGAGTTTGTCAAAGTATCGAGCCTGGAAATGGACAAAAATACACAAAGGAAATCACAGAAAATTAAAATTTGCTGACTTCCTGTTGGGTTGAGAGCATGGCCCCAAGAGACTTTTTAAGTCTAGAGTAGATACATGTGCCTTCCAAATTTCATCTAGGTGAAATGTACCACGAGGGCTACTTCGTGGAAATTTTCAACGCACACCCCCTTCAACTCAACGCCATCGCGGCTCCCACCAACCCCTCTCTCCCCTTGTTACAGTACAACTTGGAGGGTGATTGCGAGATGCCCAGAGGTGGACGATAATAATAATCCCTTCAGTTTCAATAGGGCCCTCACAGCCCAATGTTGTCAGTGCTTGGGCCCTAATAATAATAATTATTAAAAGAACAATACATCCTCGCCCAACTGCGGTCGGTGCTTGGGCCCTAAAAATGTATTGTCTTTAACTTGCTGTGTCATTAAAGTGCATAACTTTCACACACCTGTTGATCGACAGATGTGTAGGTCAATAATATAGAACAAAACACTCCCACACTGTCCTCTTCAGTTATTTCACCAGCAATATCTTAAATAGGTTGACCCACATGGACCAATGAGGTTACACTACAAACTCACATCATTCAATCAATCAATAAAGTATATCATTATCATCATGGCATAATTTTAAATAGTTTTAAAATTTTAAATTGTGGTATGACAGCTTCTCTTTATTATGACGATATGCATTTTGAGCTATATTTAATATGCTTTTTCTGTATATGAAGTTCTATATATTTTATTATTTCTGGCAAAATAACCTAATGTCACCTGTGTATCTAAACAATGTTAATAAATATATCTAACTGCAACTGAAGAGGACAGTGTTCAGGAATCCTTTTGTTATATAACTTGCTGTGTGAAATATAGATGTATTGTCCTGCAAACCCATTTTTTTCATAAACAAAAAATGAATCAAGATTATGAATCTGGACAGACATTCTATGTCAAAGTTCAGTGCTCAGTATTTTTTGAAATTCTACAAATATACACTATACAAATTTTAGTTGATAATAAAAAAAGACTGTTTTGACAATTTGTGAATTTTTGTAGTGGCACCTCAAAGACCGTCTTGGCGGCGTAGCCCTGCACATCGTCTCGGTTGATGACGATCTGAATGACGCGATACCACACCTCTTCGCTGACGTAGTCGCCAGCAATGCGGATGAGGTTGAGGATGGTGTCAACGTACCAGGAGTAATCCACGGCATACTTCTCTGCAAGTATAGCCACTTTCAGCACCTGAATGAGAAAGGCACAATAAATTTGGTTATTTGGGACACTGCCAAGTATTATTAGTATTGCTTAGTTTGTCAGTTTGTTATTTTGAGGTTGATGAACGCAATATACAGCGGGTGGAAGCACGCTATCTTCACCAATTCACACTTGACAGTCATAGAGTAATACAGTCAGTCACATATAGAGGGAAAAAAAAGAATATAGCATGGCACAAAATCTCTTGGCACAGTCTCTCACACCCACCATCTCCTCCCTGATGGAGTAGTCTGCTGTCTCAAGGTAGCTGAGCATCTCGGCTACGATCTGCTTGGCATTGCTGCGATCACACATGGCGTACAGCAGATCAGCTGCCCTCTGTCGAACACTCACGTCCCTCTCAGTCTGCAGAGACACAGAGAGACAAACAATGACAATGACTGACCAGTACTGACAGTATTATATCCTTTTCAATGATAAGAATTTCAACTAATTAATGCTATCAGGTAAAACATTTTCAAAAAGCTGAACAAAACTCAGAGCGGCTTGTCACTAAAATGAGAGCAGCTGGTCCACCTTAGAGGTCAGCCCACCTTAAATGAGCCAAAGTTGTTCCTAACTTCGGGGCTAACCCCCTTTACTTTAATCAGCAAGTGGCAAACATGAAAAAAATATTCTAAATCAAAGCTACAAGCAGCGATAAACATGCTCTTGCCCCTGGTGCATGTTGGGGGTACTGGCAGGATGACGGTGTGTGCGGCAGTGCATTTTCATGACCATCAAACACTGTGCTTACAATTTACATGATATTTCCTGTGTGGAATGTGTCATTCTGGAAATGACATATTGCAAACTTTGTATCAATTGCTGTGTCCACTAACTACACACTAATTATATGTAATGTGTCTGTATATGTGTAGACCACACCACGTAAATCTTTGTCACATAAGGCTGACTTCCTGTAGTCAGCAGGTGGTGCTATAACTGTGACTCAATATGGGTGTGTACATGTCTTCAGACCTCTTACCAAGCATATGAAATTTGGGGCTGATTGGACAATGTTAAATCCAGTTACAACAGCTTCCTGTGTCATGGCGAAAAATGCAAATAGTCCGCCAATGGTACAATGGTAAAGCTGTTTGACAACAACACAAAAGCTTCGCAACTTGGCATTGAAAAGGTCTCCAGATTCTGCTAATCAAATTTGAGGTGGATCTACTGAATCCTCGAGGAGGAGTTTCAAAAAAGAAAAAAGAAACCTGTACAGTGCCTAAAATGGCGTATTGTCACATGACCTACTGTCACTCTAGGTCATATGTGTCAAACTCATGGCCCGCGGGCCAAATGTGGCCCGCCACATCATTTTATGTGGCCCACGAGAGCTTAAAATGTCTGAGCGTCTAAAAATAAATAGGTCAAAAGAGTGCTTTGACCAAAAACTACATTTCCCACAATGCCTGTCGACTACGATACCCACGAAGTGACGGCTCAGCGCCACTACACGGCAGTGTTTCCATATCAATGCCAAAATGAGTGGAATTGAGAAATAAATTATTCCAAAAATGTCCAAGAAGAGAAAAGTTGATGGCTGACGGAAGACTATTTCAGGAACGATGGGAAGGCGAATACTTGTTTGTGCTTCAAGGAGAAAGACCGGTGTGTCTTTTGTGTTACGAGGCGGTGTCGGTTGTCAAAGAGTACAATCTACGTCGGCATTTTGACACTAAACACGGTTTGACACTAAACACAGAGCTAAATACGGCAAAACTAGCCGTCATGAAAAGCAAGAAATTGACCAAGAATTAAAAGGCAAACTGCGGTTGCAGCAGAGTCTGTTCACAAAATCCACAGCCAAAAACAATGCGGCAGTGAAAGCTAGCTTTATTGTGCCTGAAAAAATCGCCAAAGCTTCCAAGTCTTTTTCGGAAGGAGCGTTTTTGAAGCAGTGCATGCTGAAGGTCTGTGAGCAGGTGTGTCCCAACCAGTTACAGATTTTTAAAAATGTCAGTTTATCAAGAAACACCATCGCGGACCGAGTTAAGGAACTAGCAGAAAACAGCTACACCAGCTTGCAACACAGCTGGCCGAGGAGACGCAGCTACACTGCTTTTTCATTAGATGAATTGATGAAATCAATGAGTTGATGAAAGCACAGATAACACAGATACAGCGCAGTTATCAATTTTTATTAGAGGCGTGAAGTCGGATCTCTCTATCACTGAGGAGCTGCTGGATGTAGCTGCAATGCATGGGACCACGACGGGACAGAACATTTTTGATGCGGTGGAGAAGTCTGTAAGTAAAAATGCATTGCCCTGGGAAAACTTGGTGGGATTAACTACAGACGGTGCACCGGCAATGTGTGGAGGAAAAGTGGGCTTGGTTGGACTAATGAAAAGCAAAACGCAAAAAATGAACTGTCACACGCTGATAACGTATCATTGCATTATCCACCAAGAAGCTTTGTGTGGGAAGGTGCTGGGGATGGATGACATAGTGACCACAGTTACGAAAGCAGTGAACTTCATTCGGGCGCGAGGCCTGAATCACCATCAGTTCCAGCTGTTTTTGCAGGAGATGGGCTCGGAGCACAGGGATGTGCCGTACCATGCAGAAGTGCGGTGGCTGAGTAGGAGCAAAGTCTTTAAGCAATTTTTTGAGCTCAGGGAGGACATTGCTCTTTTTATGCAGAGTAAAGGAAAGCCCTTGTCTGAACTGTCGGATCCAAAGTGGCTGTGTGACTTTGCCGTGTTGTGTGACATAACCGAGCATCTCGCCCAACTGAATCAGAAGCTGCAGGGACGCAAACAAGTCATCGCGCAGATGTCCGACACGATCACGGCTTTCCAGCGTAAACTGGATCTATGGATATGTCAAGTGAAACAGGATAATCTTGAGGACAGCGCCAATGTGAGATATGTGTAAAATGATGAGATGAATGTGAATACCAAATTCCATACATTTCAAATCAGTTATGTCCCAAATAAGGCCTTCCACGCATTAGAGGGTGCTATGGAGCCTGATAAACACAGGTTTTGGTGCTCCATGCCAAGCTTAAGCCCAATTACAACATGTATCGTATTTTTCGCACTATAAGGCACACTTAAAACCGCCCAACTGTTTAACTCAGACACTGATGATGAAGGATTTGATGGATTTTTGGAAGAGGAATGAACTGAAAAGTGAGTGTATTGTTTTGTATTTCATGTGTTACAACTGAAAAATGTTGAGAGATATTGAAGTTGTTGAATTATTAAATAAATTGAATAAAGTTTGACATCTGACCGTTTTGTTCCGCTTAATGCGCCTTATAATTCAGTGCGCCTTATAGTGCAAAAAATATGGTAATCAATTATTAAATTATTCCTAGTTTGAACATGGGTGCAAAGTTTCATGAGTTAAATGAAATATAGCGCATCCCAAAGTTCGCAAACGTGTTTATAAAATTAACACAAAATCCAACATGGATGACTACCTTTTTTGCAAAAAAACTTAATATATTCTTAAAGATGAGAGCAATGTTCCCACCATATTTCGTAAATGTCGAAGGAACTTTATCCCAACACTGGCATGGTCTTGGGGGCGCTATGGAGCCTGCTGGCCACTTCCAAATCACTGTAGAACTTTGCATTTGTTACCAGTTCTGAAGTATGTGCCAATTTTCGGGAGGTTTTGAGCATCCCAAAAAAGCAATTATGCAGCAGAATGGTAATCTTTACAAAAACATGTTTCCTCACACTTCGTGACAGGGACACATTTAGCATTATCTTTATATTGTTATTAAGTGGAAATATATAGTGGAAATATACTAATAATATATATGGCATGACTGGTTAATGGAGGTTGGTAGGATTGTGCCGACTGGCAAAAGTCTGACCGTCTTTAGTTCAGAGTGTGAGACACCACCTTGAGTGCATTGATGACGGTCTCGATATGCGTCTTGACAGCTTCATGGGAAAACTCCGAGCTGGCCAGAGTACACATGCTCTCCAGAGCCAGGTAGCGTAAGTTAGTCTCTCTGTGCTGCAGGAACTGGCCAAGCTGATTACAGGCTCGCACCAGCAGGTTTGGCTCACTGTGGAACAGAAACCAAAACTTAATCCACTGGTAACCTGGTAAAACTCTGTGTCATTGTGCAGGTCAGTTAGGACTAAGACTAGCTCAAATTTGATGTCACATTAAATCATTAACAAAACAGTAACAAAAATAATTTCAACACAGTAAAGGAAAAGGGATTGTCATACTGAATAATGTGTGAACATGCATTTGGGTTAAACCCACTGCAACTAATCAGTAAGATTTCAGTTGCATCAACATCACACCCAAATTAGGCATTATAACCGACATGTTTTCTTTAATTAAAATGTTAATTTCTTCTGATCTACAGCCCCGGTAAGAGGTGCTATCAAGCTCACAGCCTGTGTTTTGCTGTTATTTATTCTCACGCTAGTTTCTCTTCTTTTCCTTGATCTCTGTGTTTTGAATATAAACAGACAGACTTCCACTGGCATGTTAGGCCACACCAAAATAACCCATGCCACACTACTTTAAGTTTCTATTACCAATTTTTGCACACTGAGCTGAACCGAGTCGCATCTGAGGTGAACCATTTCCAGAGTCGAGTCAGGCGAAAGCGCACCCAGCCCGCCTATATGCGACCGTGTCCAGCTCTTGATGACCCTCCTTCTCGGTCTCAAACTAGCGTGAGTTACGAGTGAGACTCAACTCAGACCCTCTGTGCAGGAGACCAGAGAGAAAGACGTTTTTAAAAGTCTTTTTGTGTTCAGCTCTCAGCACTTCTGTAGCGTCTAACTGAATCTTTGTGGTTTGAAATTTAACTTCTCTCCTCCCTCCCCGTTTGTACTTTCAGATATTTGCTTTATTTTACGGTTTCATGTTCGTTTTCAGTTGTATGTTGTTTTAAGTTACTGTTGATGAAAACCTGACATTTCCTGATTTTGCTGCTTCATAATAAAAGCTTTTATATAACAAAACAAAAGGGGGCTTTTATTGTTTAGAATTTATATGAAATGAAATGAGTTTATCTCTGAAATTTGTTAGTGGTTATGCTTCAATTCTTCTATTAACACCGCCCCTCCCAGCCACCCCCTGGCTGCCCAACGGACCCCTCAAGTATTAATGTTGGGAAACGCTGCATTTTTCACTGTGCTGATGTGCTGCTGCGAGTCATGTTACTCACCTGTCATAGTGAATTATCAGTGAGATGGCCTCAAACAAGATAGCATTCTTGGCATTGGAATGCTGCACCTTCTTGGACTTGGGTGGCTCCTGGGCCTTATTGAGGATGGTCTCCAGACACTCTACCAGGCGGCCTTTGACGGCTCCATCTTCTGGTGGAGGGTAGCACTGCAGCAGGCGCAGCAGCTTACAGGAGAGCCATGGTGCTGGGACAAAGTAGTAGGTGTAATCCTGTAAATCAGTGGAGGCTGACGACACGATCTGGAGAACCAAAAGAATTTTTCTTAGTACATATTATGGTCAGTCAGAACTGAACCCATGAAAGACACTGCCTAACTGTCTTGGTGTATTGTCAAAGTTCAGCTTACTATATTGGAAGCCCGAACAAATGTAGTGTTTGAAAAAGGTGTTTTTTACCCTATACTTAAGTGCACAGGCATCACTCAGTTAGCAGTGGTCTACACATCCACCTGGGAAGCGTAACTTTGATATGAGGTTCGTAGAAAATATTTTAAATTGACAGGAATGAATGTTGCCGGTGTAAAACCCTGAGAAAATCTGTTCTATGAGTCTATGAAAATAAATGACAACGAGTCTGTGGCAAGCTCCCAGGAAGAGCCAATTTTCGTATACAGCGATACTACAACTTAAATGTGATGCCATTGGGCCTAAAAAGAATTTGTCTCACAGACTTACATCGGGAAAGAGACGTCTGTAACTCAGTGGATTTTTTTTTTTTTTAAATCATTAAAAAAATTTAATTATTTGGTCCTAAAAGTAGGCTGCACGGTGGTGGGGCCCTTCTGTGTGGAGTCTGCATGTTCTCTCTGTGTTAGCGTAGGTTTTCTCCGGGTTCTCGGTCTTCCTACCACAATACAAAGACAAACAGATTAGGTTGGTTGAAGACTCTAAGTTGCCCGAAAGTGTGAATGCGAGCATAAATGGTTGTCTGTCTCTGTGTGCTCTGCGATGGACCCGACAACCTGTCCAGGAAGTACCCTGCCTTTGCCCAATGCCAGCACTTGGCGCAGATGGATGGATGGATGGATGGATGGATGAATGGATGGATGAGGACCTAAAAGCTATAAAATACTACACTAATAGCTGAATCCAGAGTTATTTCCTTCCTCCGTTCATATGAATGAAACCCAGGCCAAGGGTGGAGCAAGGGCTGCGAGGCGAAGTTAGCAAGCCGTGACGACAGCGTGACCCCTTGGGCGAACCATGTGACTGATGGGACACTACTGCGCCTACTCTATAGACCCGACTTTTCCACTTGAAGTTGAGCCATTTTGGCATCATGCGCCACTCAGCATTTTTCATAGGAATTCTAACGCTGTATCCAATTCTCATAATACATCCATGGCCCAAGGAGGTCAATTAAGAATTTGATGAAGAGAACAGAATACAAAAAATAACTGACTTCTATAAGATAACTACTTATTATTTTGAGTTCTCTTTACAATTGATTGTTCATGACACACACTCACCCTGCTAAGTCGAGAAACGGCCAAGGAAACACAGGTCTTGAACTCATCTGGATTCTTCTGGCTCAGACAGGTGATGAGAGAGATGGCTGCTGTCACCACACCCTAAACCCCAAACACACACGCAAAAGAAAGAAAAGAAAGACCTAAAGAACTAATAATCCCACTGACAGATCATAGCTCAGTGGATAGCAGTTGTGCAACTGGTTTCATCAATTCAAAATCAATTTCTGATTCTGGTTGTAACATTAAAGGTTTAACACATTACTAATGTTAGCTAATCAATCCTCAGTCTTTCTGATTTGACCATTAAATCTCTTAGAAAAACTCAATTTAAGATGAACATAAAACAGGCACAACAAGGCTGCATCATAACCACATCACCAGTATGTTCCTTGTGTCAAAGAGGGTCTGAATTGTGTGCTCACCATGTGTTGGTCATTGAGCAGGTGCACTACACGTGATGTCCACTCCCCCATCAGCACCAAGTCAGGGGAGGTCTTATAGAGCCGCAGCAGACACAGGGCGGCTGACTGTTTCACGCTGTCCATTGTATCTCTGTGGCACATCATATACACATTACCAGCAGGTCAGTGAAGTTGCAAGAGCCCGGCCCAACCGATACAAGATTTATTGGGTAGATGCCGAGTCCAACATGAGGAGCAATTTGAATGGAGACTTGATGCCTTTCAATGTATTGTATCCTTAATTTTCTATATTACAGCATGTCTACTTTTTCCATCAACTAATGCAAGCAAGTCAGATAAACTCTTAACTACCTTTTTATTTAGAAAGTGTTTCAAAATTTATACTACACCAGTTTATGACATAAAAAGTTGCATCTTTTCAATACCAATATCTGTGTGACCCATTCAGTACATAATCATTACAAAAGCAAAACAGAAATCTTTCTGCAGTGCATCACAAGTGTGCTGTAATATAGTTTTGTTGTCATTTACTGTCATGCTTGTCCTCTCTTTTTTCCCCTCTCTCTCCTCTGATGGCTGCATGCCACCCATGGGTGTCACTCAGGGTGGAACTTGTGTACGCAGAGCAGAGAGACGGCACTCAGCAGTCCGCTAACTTGATGCCTTCGCTGCCAAAATCAACTGCTCTCATTCAACTATGCTGAGCTGAAAAACTGTGCCTGTAGGCTGCAATTCAGCCTGTAATGTACTACCGAGAGTGTCAGAGGGACAGAGAGAGAAAGAGACCTGAGACAGCCATTCCAAGCTACCAAAATGGCATCATTTCATACGTGAAAAAGGCAGACATCAGTGTTGATAATCATGTAATGTAATAAAAAATCACCTCATCGGTTGTTCCATCTGATTTATTGATCTTAGCACGCCCTTCAAATGATCTTACTGCCTATACATTGTAGCCACTCTGGCCATTTATAGGTATTACAACAAATGCATCTCTAATCTATAGATATTTACATCTATGTGGGTCTCTCTTTAGCTTTTTTAAGAAAATTTTGTGTACTGTTTTTCTTACAGCAATATTATCAGTACGGGAATTTCAATATCACCCAACACTAGTTAAGCGTGCTCTACTGTGGAAATAAAGTTGTGTTATTACATCAAGAGCGCAAATTGGACAACATGTTCACCAATACGATTGGCGTAATACCAGCCGATAAAACTGACTGACCGGTAAGTCAGGTACTTGAAGCTACAGAGATGTAAAAGCAACATGATAGGAAACTCTCTTGGCTTCATGACTCACAGCAAAACATAAAAAATAATATCAGGGCAATTGAGGAAGATTTTCATTCATTTACTTCCTCAACCATTCAAAGCAGAGGTCACGCTCACCCAGCAACCAGGATCCGGGGGATCTCACTGGCAAAGGCCTCGGCCATCTCGCGGCTTCCCACGTTCGCGATACAGTGAAGCGCCAGGCACATGAAGGTGGGGTTGCGGCTGGACAGGTCATTCTTGATGGCATTGTTAATCAGACGTATCAGCTCACTGTTGCTGTTTACCAGAACTGAGATGAACAGGTAGCCCTGGAGTAACAGAACGACAGAGCAATGACACCAACGAGAAAAACAGTGGAGGTAGAAGGGACATAAAATACCGTGTTCAGTGGGTGTGCCATATCGTACTGTTCATAATAATACCTGTATAAATAGTGTCTGATTTCTTCGGTCCTCCTACCTTAATGCGGTCTGATATAACAAAGCTTCATGGAGGTTCTAATGTTCAGTTCTTGAAACTGTTTTAGAGAGGTGTTGACTCAAAATGATCATGTTGGTGGCTGTAGATGTGCTGTTGTTGAACGGTACTGGATTATACTGAGGGGTGTTTCCAATACATACCTTACCCTCACTGACATCAGTGTAGTACAGTAACCCCACCCAATCACTACAGTCTGCACATCATAAACCTATGGTAAGTGGATCTGTTTGAAGCGTAAGGATGATTTCACATTAACCATTAGGTGGTGCCAAAACATAACTAATGTTACACTACAGAGTCAGTCTTAAAATCTGTGTCAGAGAACTGTCAATTCAGAGCTTTGATATGACAACACAATAACTCAACAAGCACACAATAATTCAGTTATTGCACTTTTCCTACAAGATGGCTTGTATTTTGTTACACTGACAAATATTTAGTCTACCCTAAATAATAACTGGTGTGGAAAAATATTAAAAACAAACAAAATATTAGAACACTGTTCTAGCACAACACAGTTCAACAGAAGCAGAAACTGCTGTAATAATAATAAAGCTGGTCTATCTTAACAGCCCACCTTAAGTGAGCCTGAACCCAAGTTGTTGCTACCTTCCTAACCGCTTCAGTAAACAAGCTGTGGCAAACAAGATGCAGGAATTTGGATTGTGTCTTATAGCATTTATTCACCGACAGCCTTAACTGTACATACACTGCTACTTATAGCTATAATGTTAATGGTAGTGTTAAAGCCCCAGTGTGTAGATATGCAGCACATATGATTTTAAGTTACCTTTAAAAAACAGACAGTAGTGCATGAGACAGGTAATGCTGCAAAAAAGCCACCACTGAGGATGAACAAGAAGAAGACAATTGTTTGGGCCAACAAACACCAGGAATGGACATTAGACCAGTGGAAGACCAAAGGTACAGATGTTCTTTGGTCTGATGAGTCCGAATTTGCCATGTCTTTGTGAGATGCAGAGAAGGTAAGCAGATGCTTTCTGCATGTGTGGTTCCCACCATGAAGCATGGAGGAGGTGTGATGGTTTGGGGGTGCTTTGCTGGTGACATTGTTAAGACTGTTTCTGAGAAAATGGTTCACCACATCGAATCAGGAAATACTCACAGTGGCCGAGGTATTTGTTCGGCTCTAACATTTAGAGCATTTACACTGTGTATACATCTTTCAAATGGCATTCAAGGGGACACATTCATTTCGGTATTATATATAAAGAGGTACTACACACTTGCAACACTACTGCAAATATATTTTGGAGCAGTAAACTAAATGATGACTGTAGTGTGATGAAACACACAACGCTGGTTTTCATGGGTTGAAATATCTTCTAGAGATTCTAGGTCTCAGCTATATTTAACGCTGATATTGCTAACTTGAACACTACCAAAATACCATCAGAAACACTGCGAACTGGACACAGTACTGTCTTGCTGCCACTACCGTCTTGGCAAAGCACTCTGGGATGATGCTGCTTTCGGAAGCATTCCTGCTTAGTAGTTGTGCTGCTGTGATTAGCCATTTCATTTGCAGAGCTTACAGCGTACCACCTTCGGCATCACTGTGTCATCACTAACTGTATCCAACTGCCTCAGTGAGTGCAGAGGCAGAGTGTGCACAGGAAGGCAGGTAGACAGGTAGGCCTTCCAATCATGTCACGTGGGTTGAATGAAATGACTGGGTGGGCCTACTACAGGCCTTTTACAGCCACAGATACCAGATTTTTTTCTCTTTTTTTGACAGCACATTTTATTTATTGATTGCTGTCAGGATGTTAAGACAATTTTAACAAGTATAACAAATACCTCTAAAACAAATTGCCTACACTACACTAGCTTTATGGGGCGGCAGTGGCTCAGAGGTAGAGTAGGATATCCACCAATCTGAAGGTAGGCACTTTGATCCCTGGCTCCTCCAGTCTACATGTCAAAGTGACCTTACTTAACCCCAAACGTACCATCGGTGTGTGAATGAGTATTTAGATTAGATCCTGACGGGCAAGCTGGGACCTTGAATGACAGCTTCTGCCATCAGTGTATGAATATGCGTGTAAATGGGTAAATACTGACATGTAGCGCAAAGGGTTTTGAGTGGTCAGAAGACAAGAAAAGCACTATAAAAATTAAAGTCCATTTATTTCTCCACTGTGGGACAAATAAAGGAATATCTTATCTTATCTTATCTTATCTTAAGAGCAATTTAAATCTGTATGTTCGTAAGAGGCCCATGGTCCTGCTACATCCATCACCATCCCAAAAAATTGTATGGAGGTCAAAAAGCTAGAAAACATATCACTGTCCAAATAATTGTGGATTGGACTATCCCCATATCAGCTAGTACCAGTGTGAACCAGAGAATGCCAATTATGGACACTGAAATTGACTGAAATATTTCATGTTTGTGGTTATGATTAAAGCCATGCTTACATTTACATAGAGAGTCTGGTATTAAATAAAATAAAAATAATGTAGGTATAAAAACATTGTCTATGAGTTGATACCTAGCGTGATACTCAGAGGAGTTTGTGATTCTGCCCAGTAAGTGGGTGATAACACATGTCATTGATCTCTACTTCTGTCAATACAGACAGTCAACAACCTTGGATCTTGTGTGGTTCAACAAAGCAGGAGTAGAGTATTGCATACTTCAATATGAAACATAATTTAGCTTTGATAAAGCTTTAGGGCTCAAGAAGCCCAATGTGTTGAATACTAGCTGAAGCAAAACCACTTAAGTAAAGCACCAAAATCTGGCATGACTCATGGTCAGATTCTTCAGCCCCTTTCAGACATAAAATCTGTAACTGTGTTGGCTTCCTCTACTTGTTCAAGTTAAGGCTTTCAAGCATCAGTCTATTATTACGGAAATGTCTTTGCCTCTTAATTTCAGTATATTTACACCAAGCTTTTGTGCAATGTAACTGCACCCAACAGCTGATCTTGTTCGGGGAAACAACATCTCAAGCAAGTGAAAAACCTTTTTAGCAATACTGTGGAAGTGTTGTTGAATTTTGTGGTTTGCTTCCAGCTTTGGATGGAAAGATGGTTTTGTGTTTCCCCATTGCATATTAACTTTTGAAAATAAAATCAAGCACCCTACATTAACTAAATGTCTTGAACTACTTTTTCCATTACATTGGTTAGGTATATTCATTTCTCTCTCATTTCAAATAAATCTACAGTAGAGCAAGATGTTTATTTGAAGCAGGTTTATATTAGAAACATGCTTTTAATGCTCATTCCCTCTGTTTGATAAGCATATCTGGTCATATTTGAGTATGAAGTCTCCTTGTTTTCTTGCTCTATTATATTGTTACTACATTATATTGTTAAATACAAGTACTATACTTCCTATATCCATTTCAACCTAAAAGCCCTCTAGGGTTTCATAGGAAATGAAGGGATTCTATCCAAACAAGACTTTTATTGTGAAACATTTGCAGGACGGTGTTGTGAAAAAAAGCATGGTTCCCAGACACTGCCTCAAATGTAGTTATTGCAATGTTATGGCACTTGTACATTACTACAAAATGAAGTTTGGTTGAGACAGTAACACACATACTACACAACCGCAATGACAGAAATTGTATAACATTTGTACAAATGCAAATGCCTCCTTCACACTGTATGGTTGATTAAAAAATCTTGGCATTAGTAATTTTGATTATGTATTGTAAGTTACTTTGAGCTAATGTTATTAAGTTTAACAGGTCATAATTTTATACTGCTGTAAAAACATCTCTTTTTAACAACTGTATTTAATTCAGCCAAAAACTACATTTTACAAGATTACATTTGAACACATCACGATAGTGTTTTTACCTTCACACAATACTCATTCTTACCATGTTGAACGCATCATAATGTAAGTCAATGTAACCTTCGTAAACATTAGCTCGGTGCTATGGGCAGATGAGCTGGTCACTGCAATTACTCTAAGCAGCATGCAAGGGAATGAATTACCGTATTTTTCAGACTATAAGGCGCACTTTTCTCAAATTTTCTCAAAAGTTGACAGTGCGCCTTATAATACGGTGCCTTATATATGGATTTTGGTAGTGCTTACTGACCTCCTCAAACCAATTTTATGTGGTACAGGGTGCTCAAAAATCTGTCAAAATGTTTTATTATGAGTTTCATAGGCTTCAAAGCTGCACCACTGGGTGGATTGTAAGAGCATTACAGTAACAGTAGTCAGGTGCCTGGTGGAGTAATACCTACTGACAGTAGTCAGGCACTGCAGAGTAATACTACTGACAGTAGTCAGGCGCCTCGCAGAGAAATACCACTGTTACTGTGCTTCGACAGATAGGCACCGTAACATTATCATGTGTGTATAAGGAGCCCAAAATGGCATGCGGATTTCAAGCTTAAGGCTATCAGGCTGGCAGCAGAACATGGGAATAGAGCAGCGGTGAGAGAATTTAATAATAATGAATCAATGGTACGGAAGTAGAGGAAGTTTCTGAGGGAACAAAGAACAGTGGGTTATTCAACAGAGAGCAGTAGGTAGAAGCATCTCTACAGTTTCTAGTTGACTCAAGGCAGCAGCGGTAGCGCTTGACATGAAAATCAGCAACTTTTGAGGAGGAGAAATCAAGAGACCAAACGGCTTTTTCCTCAACGCTCTGCCCCTACTGATCTGCGACTCCGTGCGTGCCCATCTCACCGACACTGTCAAAATGAAAGTGAAGCGGAGCTTGCCGTCATTCCAGGTGGATTAACTAAAGAACTCCAACCACTAGATATTGGTGTCAACATGTCATTCACAGTTAAACTGCGAGCTGCGTGGGAGCGTTGAACACACAGAGGAGGAGGACAACGACAGGGAGGCAAGACGAGGCGAGAGTTATTGAAGTTTTTGAGTTGTTGAATTAATAGAATCAAGTTTGACTTATCTGATCGTTTTGTTACGCTTATAATCCGGTGCGTCTTATAATCCAGTGGGCCTTATATATGAAAAAAGACAGCGATATTGATATTTATTGATAGTGCACCTTATAATCCGGTGCGTCTTATGGTCCGAAAAATACGGTACTATATAAGAAGTGTCTGATTAAGTTAGTTTTTTCAGATGTTTTTAGGTTGTTCCTCTATAGCTTATTCTGGACTTGCAGTTGTGAGTTATTGCAAGTTTTTGGGCTTTACTCACACTGAAGGACATCCAAACCAACGTCATATTCGATGAGTCACTTATACTAAACTTTGAGTTGTTTGGAAAAGACAGATGCTCTGGTGTAGGAGAGAGAGAAGGAAAACTGTAGTCTGGAAGAAGGCAGAGGATAATGGCAAATGGCAAAGGGTACAAATGGCATTTACAGTCCTTGGTCAGAGGTCACATATGGGGTTCCCCTCGGAGACATCCAATGATAAAGATCAAAGTAAGCGCTCTACAGAGAATTTCCTCACCCTCACATCCCCAGTTGTATGTATGTGTATGGTTGTATTTGTAAATGTGCAGGTATGAGTATGCATGGGTGCATGTGTGTATGAATAAATGTATAGTTTTTCTTTTTTATGATGTACAATAATGTACAGATTTCTATTTTTTATTAATGTAAATTCTGCTTCTAATCAGTTGTAAACTGTGAGCATGAATGCAAATAAACTCAAGATCATGCTGTGCGTAAATATAAAAAAAAACATCACAACAGAGAAAAAAGACCAAAAAAATTCCTGGGGGAGTAACCCGCAGGCACCACTACAGTGGTCCAGGATAACCCACACCATTTATGCCACGTTCATTTGTATCACTCTGCTGGTCTGACATCATGTCAAGTGGGCTGACAGCGAGTTTCACCATTTTAATTCTAAATTGTAACATTATCAAAACAAGCTTACAAATTCAACCATCGAAATCAAACGCGGAACTGGGAATTTTCGGTTTGTAAATGTGACTGGTAAAAAGTTATATATATATGAGACCGATCGACCGGTCAGCTGAAAAGTGAACGATTTCAATCGGCTGTTTTGATCGGAGCATCTCTAATGCAATTGCAATTATTTGTATGACAATAAATCAGAAATACATAACAGCCTAAAGCCCTGCTTGTAGGCTGTTAGGAGATTAGTATGGGGCAACAGCTCTACAGTAGCACTGGACTGCAAATAATAGAGTTGTCAGAATTGCAGGTAAATTGTATTGAAGACATATCATCAGTATTAATGTTGAGCGTTTATAAAAATGACAATACATATAGATTAAAAGAGTAAACTAAAGTGGTGACTTGAATCAACTTGATAATTCTGTTCTACTGTATGCATAACCATACAAAACTCCATCAAGAAGACTATGGAAGACTTACAATCTGTTTTTCTGTGTACTTGTTGGAGCTCAGCAGGTTGACTGCCTCCATGTGTCCAAAGTCAATGTCATGGCCGAGCAGGAAGATGAAGAGCAACTTGCAGACATATTTCTTCTTGCTGTAGCCATCGAGAGCCTTGTCCCCTTTAAACTTGGAGCGAATGTTGGCCAGCTCTTTATTGATCCGTTTGATCTCCGCTTCCTTGCTCTTACCTGACAGGGGAAAGAAAGTAGTACCGTGTCAGCATTATTTTTTTGGCCATCATATTTTTAAGTTCAAGAATCACAAAGGAAACCATTTGGAATCTAAGTGCTTGGGGTGGGACAATATCTGTCGTATTTGTCTAATTGATTTTATTACAGCTCCACAATAGTGCCACAAAATCCCCCAAATTTCTTCACAGCTTCAGATTCAATTAGTGTGTGTTAACAAGAAAAAATAGTTGCCCCACTCTGAGAACCACTCTGACCACCCAGGCTGGCAAAATACCTGGATTCACTAAGCTCCGAGGCCAACAAATCTGCAATTAAATGTTTTCTTACAGTTCACTCTGGCTTATGAAGAACGTGCAACATAGAAAACAGGGTTGCAAGATCTATTTTAGCACATTAGAACGTAAAACATGGCTGGCAGCAGAGCTAATTCAGGGCTCCAGAGACCAACCACTTTGGTCCAGCCTAGACCAACATTGGTGGAGGTAATCAGCACTTCATCACTTGTCTCCCCAGTCCCCTGTAAGATGCCTAATCCTTACCAGAGCCTCATCACTCAAAAACATTTATCTGCACCTGCATTCCTGTTTATAACAATTTTTATAATGTGTTGAGAAATTACCAATCGATAGGCCTACAGGATCCAACAAAACGATTATGTACTGGTGCACCTAAATGAAAAAGATCGGTGTAACAGTACAACCAATGCAAAACATTTGTCTGGAGCCTATGTGTAATGAAATTCTGCATTTTATAATGCCACTTCTCACTGCATGCATAGGCAAGATATTAGAGTGATCTGCGAGCTGCATGTACAGTGGCATTATTAGCCCTATGGAAGGGACATTTGAAGGCAGAGTTGTGGCTTTGAGGAGGGCCATGGACATAAAACGGAGGACTTTCCTTTTGCTATCTATAGTAATTTGGTCTGCCCAAATATTATGAAGTGCCCTAAGTGTACAATTAAACTGTAACAAATAAAGTATAAATGCAGCTCAAGAACAGACATCAACAAAACCAAGGGAAACAAGTGAGATGTGTGTTGACCAAATGTCTTGACCCATAATGTAGTAAAACACATGGGTTAGACATAAAGTTAGAAACAACTCCGGCTCAGGCACAATTAAGGTGGGCTGACTTTTAAGGTGGACATCCTTACTTCAACCTATGCTCTTTTTGTACCAGGAAAACACGTAGTTGAATGTTAAAATGTCAGCAAATGCATCATGTACTGTATATTTAATTTGTTACAACAGACAGAAAGGAACATCTGATGAAAATAAAACATGTTTTCAAAGTCATTGTTAGAACTGTAAAGGTATTATGAAGTACTCATATCAGTACTCTGCAACGGCAAGTACCCCAAAAGTAGGAATGCACCAATACCAGAATTGGGTCTGATACTGTGTATATACTAGGGGTGGGATGGTTCATATCATGGTTGCTATCACGGTTTTTGGTTTGGTTCAGTACATTTATAGTACAGCAAGGAAGCCAATTTCCAATTCCAATTTAAACATGCTTTTCAATTATTTGGCAAAGTAAGTCAACAACTTTTTGTCTTCACAACAGTAGACTAACATAAGGAACACTTCTTCATTGTCAAATCTGATGGCTGGACTTATTATTATCTAAAAGAAAAGTGTCACTGTGTTATTTAAAAAGAATTAATAAATAAAAACAAATTATAGCCTCAGGCTATCAACACAAAATGAATGAATAAATGTAAAGTAGTAGTAAAAACAGTAATATATACTAGACCCGCACCATATGAGGAATTGTTAATTGACCTCCAAATCGGTATTCAATTGATTTGTTGTTGTTTGTTTTCTTTTTTTTCCAAATATTATATATTAGGCCTGCAAGACATAATGACAATCTGTGATGTGCGATAACATTTTTCAATATTGCAATGATGATATGACTTGAGAATATAAACAAATATTGAAGTGTGCATATTAGTTATACTAACAGTATGTCAGCTTGGTTGTTTTTAAATTCAGAACTGGATTAGAATTGAATATTTAAAATACAGCTGCTCTGTAAAACAGTACAAAAAAGGCAGTCCCCAGTTCTCCCAACCCATTGGGGAGAGTTAGCAGCAACAAGGTTGTGTGCTACCTAACCACTTTTGTTTGCATGTTGCTTGCCACTACCATTAAAATGAAGAGGGTTATCCCCAAAGTTAGCAACAACTCTGGCTCAGGCACACTTATGCTGGGCTGACCTTTAAGGTGAACCTGCTATTCTCCTTTAAGTGACAAGCTGCTCCTCTGAGTTTTGCTCAGCTTTTGTATTTTTAATATTCAAACATGTTAAAAGATTGGGAGCATTTCTATTGCTTCTCAACAGCCCTCAACGTGGAGATAGCGAGCTGGCTAGTGGAGCTAACAGTGCAAATAATGACACAAGTGCTGACAGGGATGTTTACCTGAGGGGCAACCGAAGGGACGCTACTATGCTTGCGTGATGATGCAACTGGTCAGGACGGCGTTATCAGCTGTAACCACTGCATGAGAGCAGTGCAGAGCAGCAGCCATGAGCAAGCCAGCGGGGCATGTTCACATTAGGGCTGATGGATAAATTGTATTTTCATCATCATCACGATATGAACATGCGCAGTAAACACATCATTATATTTAGGACTGGAAACCCATTATTAAACTGGCCACAGGTTTAAAGACTAATATTTATCATCAACACTGCAGCCTTTCCCTGCTCTGCGTTGGAGCTCTCCACACATATAAACACACACAGCAAAGTCAGAAAACAGCTGATCAGAAAGGCTGCAGTGGGGACAGAGAAGAGAACCAAGTGAAATTGGGTTGATGACAACTACGCACTACTGTAAGTACAATAAAACTTTGCAAGTGTAAAGCCAAGATAAGTTAACATTACACCTGTTCAACAAGCAAACATGTTAAAACAGTTAAACCATTCTGCTCTGTCTGCAGTCTCTCATTCACCGCTGCTTAGTGTTGCATGGTATACCGATAATAGAAATGTATCGCAATACCCTGCCATTAACAGTTCGATACCACCGTTTTATGTACAGATACTTTAAGTGTTTAAGTATTTTAATAGAAGCCGTGAGTTATGTCAATGTGCGACCACAGAGCCGTGTGTGTGTGCAGTGCTTTGCTTTTGAGGACACCATTACGACTGGGATCCTAGAGGAGAAGGCGCTTGTAACTTTGCTGCTGGTGGAGCGTGCGGTCAAAGAATACACTGTAGTGATAACCAGAAGGATGGAGGCAAGAAGTAAAGCTGGAAAAAAGATTAAAACAGGTCCTGAAGGTCTCTGAGGTGGTGTATCTATCAGAAAAACTGCCTTGAAAAACATGGAAATAACACCACTGCTCTAATTACCGATAAAATGTACAGATAAAATAAGATTCACCATCTTTTAAATTTAAAAGCAATTTAAAAGTAACATCAGAGTCAGAAATACTTTATTGATCCCAGGGGAAATTACAGTTTTAGAATGACAGTACATATAAATTATACGAAAAACAGAAATAAGAATACAGATAGAGTGTAAATATGTGTGCCTTATCAAAAATAAATGCAAATATAAAATTAACTGTCAAAGTTATCACATAAACTTAAGTATAGGGGACATCAGATTACTGCATACCAGTTCATTTTTTTAATGAATATATTTTTATATTTAAACAATTCTAATTAATAAAAAGTAATTTTAAGTTCCATGTTTTGTCATCTATTATTCCATTACTTTTCCTGCTATTTTAGATTTTTGCCATGATATTGTGTCAGTATCAAGATATTTAGGCAGGATATTGTGACAACACTATCGCGGCAATATTTACACAAGCACAGCACGTTAGTTTGACGGCTAACAGCAAATTGTCAACAAGTGTAAGGTATTTTGTTGAGTTGTGAATGACTTTAGTTCGTCTAGTAAGCAGTGTTCCAGCGTATGTGTCTGAGGAATTTCTTGTGAAGGGTGGAGTGGTGCAGTGAAGCACTGTTATTAACAAGGTTCCAAACTAAAGAGCCTCTGTGTTATTAAGTTATTATCTTTATAAAGTTTAGGAGCAATGTAACCCTCGGTTACAAAAGCTAAAACCAAAGCTGGCAGTTGGCTCTGTAGTCTGACTGTTTCGGTTAGTTTAAGATAAGATAAGATAAGATAAGATAAGATATTCCTTCATTGGTCCCACAGTGGGGAAATTCACAATTCATGTATCTTAATTGTAAACTGATCTGCTGGCTGAGACAAAGCAGCCTTTGCCGTCGTAAACATTACTGTTGCGACTCCAGAAACATTTAGCCTAGTTATATCTAAAATACATGCAAACGTAAAGCTAATACTGTATGTACACGTTAGTGTCTTTATTTATCGCAACTCATATCATCATTGCAATATTGAACAATGTGGCATTGAACAACCAACAGCTCACATCTACTAAAAGCATGCACAGCTGGCCATGCAATGTCAACAAAGCAAGGAAAAGGTCAGATTACAACACACACCGAGGGAGATAGATTTCATTCTCTGCTCAGGTAGATATTTCTCCTTTATATCTTTACATAGCAAATAGTTGTTTGCTGCTACATTAAGGTTTTGGAAATTTAATTTAGCACCTTTACTACACCATCTCTACTGGAAACTATGCTCTGTATCAGGAAAACTGTTTAAATGTCAACAACAGCATCATGTTGTATATTTAATTTGTTAGTCAGAAAGCAAGGAACATCTGGTAAAACAAAATGTGTTTTCAAAGTCATTGTTAGAACTGTAACAGTGTTAATAAGTACTCATATCAGCATTTGGTATTGTTAAAATGTATGTACTTGTACTCACACTTAGTCTTAAAAAAGAGGAATCAGTGCATCCCTACCGGACGCTTTTATATAAGCATTCATGATATACTGTATCGTTAAATATTACGTCAGTCATATAAAGTGAGGAGTCTTCCTTAGAAAAGAGATCAACTAACTAAATCACATCAATGCCAGTAGTTGGAATCTCTCCTCATCATTTTGTTTATATGCTTAATTGCTCTAAACATCCATCTACAGCAATTAGTTCTGGCCAGTAGAGCTGAAAGCAATGACACAATATCAAAAAGGAACACATGTACAATAAATTGCTAATGTATGCAAAAATATTACATTCCAGTAATCAACTTTTCAATAATAAATAATTAATTATTTCATGATGCCTTATTCATTGTGCTTATTTGTGGATTGTGGCAGAGGCTTCAGTCTTAAAGATGGCAGGTTGAGGTTTCTCTTACCTTTAACCTCTTGTAAAGCAGACAGTGATGTCCTGCTATACAGTTATTGCTTTATAGCCTATCATGCTGTCAGCTTCAAAGAATGACACATGTACCACTTTTCGACTGTGAAATAAACCTCTGTTTCCAGATTAGTTTAAACATCTGGATGTCTCTTATCGCACAAATGTTTATGGTCAGTGTGACCAAAAGCAACAGCCAACACTCAAAAACAAAAGGCCTCGTTTTCAGCATCCAACCTTGGGTTCGGTTGCAGCAAGTGGTGGTAAAAAGGGTCATGTTCCAAGCAACATATGAGAATTCATTGTTGGATTATTGAATAGTTAGCAGTTAGTAAAAAGTAAAGACCTACAGGCCACAACACACACGTAATTTCACTACAGCATATAAAGGCTACAATCAGCAACACTAGTTAACTGATACTGTGAGCGTTAAATTAAACAAACCAGCGACCAGAATGAAGGAAAATGTCACTTACAATTTCTTATGTCCGAAATGAAGACGGCTAATCCGCGCATTCCATCTCCTTTCGACACAGCCGGCATATTTGCACGTTTCTGTCCTCACTTCGGCCTTAACGTTATCCGTAAAGATGAACCGACGTCGATCAGCTTTTCACACCGGACTGGAGTGGAAGATGGCCAACTTGACGTTTAGTAGTAGCTAGCTACTTCGCAGTCCCAAATCGTTCGCTACACCTTTATGACTGACTGTTACCTACCAAGATCACTGTATGCTTGTGGGAGGCTAGCTCAGATAGCATTTGCTAGATTAGCTGGATGGCGGTGGATCAACCAGCAGCAGGATAAGTTAACGTTATCCCTGTTAACTGGCTCGTTTCCGCTGGCAATGGCAAGCTAACGTTATTTCATTCAACCTTTATCTAACTAGGCTCCGAAGCGACGCGCATAACACCTACTGTAATAATTCATTTAAGTTAAAACCACCAGCTGTTTGGCTGTCTCAGATGAATGCAGTCAGATGCGTTAATGAAAATACCGTCGGAGGATATAACGTTAAGTTACTTCGAGTCAAGCACCGTAAAGCTAGCTTAACAGCTAGCTAGCTGGCTAGCAATATCATTCAAATACTGGCATACATCACCGGTTGACCGGAATAACCCAGTAGATTGTATTAACAGTCAAACAGCGATATGAAACTACAGCCCGGCTCTCTTTCTCAAGCAGTAAATTTGGTAAATAAATGTGCTGTATAATTGATGTCGGTTCTAATTCTCCAGCCTCCACTCCGCAGCTTGGATAAGGCTCGTGACAGCAGATCCCACAGCGTGACCGCGCGACGTACTCGTGCACGCGTACGCTTCCTTTCTTCGACTGAGTGCAGCGCGGCACTGATTGGTCCAGCTCGGAGTGGCCATGATAACAGTCGAAAACCGTTTACTGCGCTCAAAACAGTCTGCTCAACCACAAGGACGAATCTAGAAAGACAAGCAGCGGGGACACAAGGCTACGGGGACACTATTTGTAGAAAGACAAGACGTCCACCAGCTTTGGCTTTGAGCTGCGTTTGTTGGGCATTGACCGTTGACATGTATCGTCACTACCAGTCATGGCCTTCTCACGCATTGTGCGTCCAAGCGCGAAGAACACACTATTTAGTGTTCATGTTTTTGTTAATGTAAAGAATACAGTCCTATAATCCTTGAGCAATTGACAGGATCACTTTTTCTCAGCCTTTATTGTATTAATAGCCTGGGTATTTGACCTCATGGCAGAATGGAAGATAAAACATTTTCAAAGAGCAACCCCTATCCCATTATTCTGCTTCATCTGTTGGTGTGGCTCACAAGGATTTATTGCTTATTTATTGTACCTTGGCTAAATCACAATGTGTAGTATTTCCACCCTGTGTTATGGATGGGTAATTGTACTATTTGACAGTGAATAAAACAACATGTGATGTGATATCGCACATGAGCTGATTACACGAATATCACTAAAATATCACTAAAAAAATGGAAAGGCACCAAAGGTCAGGAAGACCTTCTTAGAACAGATGGGTTAGTTACTCTCCTAGTCTTCCTAAAGTATAGCAAACCTCTAGTTTTACAGGACACAAACAGAGTAGTTAGGACTTTGTTTGGTCGAGAGGTCATTTTCATCAGTCAGTTCCATGTTGATAAAGCCCCTGGATGTGAGACTACCAGATATCCAGAGACCTGGACAAATGAGAACCTTTACAGAGATGCTGCTGACTTTAATATAGTGGTGATTCTCAGCATGTGAAATAATTGTTCCACACATAATTATTCCAGTTGGCTGATCCAAGCAGGAAACAATTTAAGGTTACAATCCACAAAACTGTAAAAATAAATAGATAATAAAATAGATAAATAAATAAATAAAAATTCTGTCACTTAATGTCAACTCTTTATATGTAGATGACGCCACACGACTGGTTTCCCATAATAACAAATTTTAGCAACATGCAACTCTCATGGGAGCTGCATTTGAAAGACAGTCAGTTTTCCTTTCAGTTTAGAATAATTTGGAAGTTTAGAAGTTAATTTAAAAGAAATGAAAAACGCTATATATAAATCAGGTATAACACATCTCCAGGGAAATACCAAACATGTTAGATAATGTTGAGACATTTTAAAATGGGGCTTTAAGGAAACTTTTGGGTCCTTATAACAATGTATTAGGGGAAGGAAGGCTACCAAAAGCATGGAAGGAAGCTACTGTATAATAATTCCCTGAAGGAAGCCAGAGAATGATCCACTTATGTCCTTATAGGCCAATAGTCCTTCAGATCATGGATACAATGGTATTTGAATGACTGACATATTTCATAGAAAACAGAGGACTAATAGCAAACTACTGGATCATATGATTTGCTTAGAAAATAACATTAGGAAAGCAATTATAGCAATAGTTTTAGATGTTGAAAAAGTCTGTGGTGTGATGTGGAAGGAGGGACTTTAGATAAAGATCAAGAAGATAAGTGTAGAAGAAGAAGAAGAAGATCTACCTTTATTAGTCCCACAGTGGGGAAATTCAATTTACACTCTGTTTTAACTTATATATGGTACATGCACACAAACACACACACATGCAGTAATGGAGAGATGTCAGAGTGAGGGGGCTGCTCCAGACAAGCGCCCCGAGCAGTTGGGGGTTTGGTGCCTTGCTCAGGGGCACCTCGGCAGTGCCCAAGAGGTAAACTGGCACCTCTCCAGCTACCAGTTCACACTCAGTTTTTTGGTCCATGTCGGACCGGTGACCCTCCGGTTCCCAAGCCAACTCCCTACAGACTGAGCTACTGCCGCCCCAAGTAGGAGAGCACGTTTTCGATTGATGGAACACTTGCACACTTGAAAGGCTATTATGATATTTTTGACCAATAAAACCCAAAAATTCTGCCTATTGAAACTATTGAAACTTTAAATAAAGCATTGGGAGAATGACAAGAGGAGCAGGACATTGGAGGGGAATGTTTCTGTGCAATTTAAATAAAGTCTATTCAACATTTAGAAACATAGCTCAGGAAAAGAGACAATTTCAACAGAATGATTAAAGAAAATAGTCAGGACAAGAGGAAGGCTGGCATTCATAACCTTACTGTAAATACATCGATGAACCTGTCACACGGTGCGTTTGTTTTCTCGGAGAACCGTGGACAGAATGATCTCTGATCTACACTTCGGAGCAGAGGGTGGCGGTAATGCGCCTCATACGCTGGTTGTCAACCGCCACCTAAAAAAAGGAAGAAGAAGTCTGGGTGACGTACGGGGGTGGGGCTAGGATAGACTTTTTCAAGCTCACGCAGGCAGACAGAAGACCGAAATGGCGGCGCCAGCAGAGAGGATGGAGGTAAGGTGTTACAATAGGAAATACAATACTTCTCTAATTTATGCGTATGTGCTATACAACATATTTTCAGTCTATCAGGTAAGATATTGTAAATCGTTATATTTTTAACATGTGCTTTTTTGTTATTACATTCGCGCGAGCTCATGATGCATCCATTTTAAGCTAGCCAACGTTACTTCTGTGATGCCGTTGCCTCTCATTCATTTGGGGTCGCATATTAGGTAGAGCTAAGATCTAATTTAGACATATGAACCATTCCATATGTATTTGGATCTGACCAGCGTTGGAAGTTTGAGCGACTGATGACAGCTGTAACGTTGTTTTAGCTAGACAAAGTTTGTCAGTGCGACAGCCAGCCGGCCTTTGGGACCGCATGGAAACTAACGTGTTAGCTTCCGAGTTAGCTTAGCTAGTTATGTACTTCAGGTTGAGATGCTGCCTCATTAGTACACAGATCTTACCCCGTTCCTGTTGTCTTGCTGTAAGCAGATTTTGTACTAAGCGAAACTCTTCCCGGTTTATCAGCGGCTTCAACATTAAAGTAGCTGATTTTACGTTGTAATTCCCTGTTGGTCAATTAAGTAGCAAAGCACGTGAAAACCAAACGACTTATAACTCGGTAGCGAACCCGTTTGATGTCTTTACTGGGTGTAAAGGACTGACAATTACGTCTGGCAATTAGCTGTATATTTTTTTAGACCTCTCGTGAGTCGGTAGTTGACACACTGTATAGGTTAAATAGTCTATGGAAACCTTAAAGGAAGGCCAAGATCGCATCAGGCTACTATCAGCCATGTGCTCCCATCTTTTGTGCTTGGGGGGGGGGGGGCGACTCATTCACTGCAAACTCCGTTAGTCAGTCCCAGCACAGTAAAACATTTAGCTAAAGGGAGATGGTTGCACTACGTACAGCAACATTAAAAACTATTGAGATAGTCTACATTTATATTCTGAGTATGCAATAAGTATTGTGTTGTAAAACGTTTTGATTTGTTCATTATTAGCGATGTCGATTTAGCCTACTGATTCAGCATCTTTTGGCTTAAATTCTAAATGCCTCATTTCCGCTGCATGGTTCAACTAGACAACACTTTTGGTACCAGGTCTTTTCCTCTTTCTTATATTCCACTGAAGGTACTACCTCATTTATTTTCCCTCACAAAAATAGAATTTAAAATACTAAGGCAACCATTTACACTTAAAGAAGTTTCATCTGTTGAATGGACACCACATGAGACATAAAAGGCTTTTCTATAACACAGATGGGTTATAGTAGCATGTGAGTGGGATTTTTCTACATTTTTACTTATGGAAAAAATAATTAGGCTAAAATAAGTAAAACGCTGGCCATTAGGTCCATTGGAGTTATACAATCTGTACAGGGTCCTTAATAATGAGACCCTCTCATTGGATAAGGAAAACCACTCCAACATAACCCCCACCCCCTCCTTTTACTAGGGAATTATGGAAAAAAATAGAAGAAACTTCAGGAAGAGCAACAGAGAAGGGATCCCCTGTCCAGGATGGATAGATATGCAAAAGATGTTGTGTTTACAGAGTAACAACATAATGAAAATACAACACCATGTTCCATGTGGCAAAAATTAATACATATAACCTGAACATAAATGTGTGAGAAAGTGGATCCAGAAGAAATGTCAATCAGTTTCCCAGCATCACCAAATAGAGCCAGAGCAACCTCACCTCCACGCCAAATGGAGCCAGAGAAGCACGGCCTCCCCTGCTTACCAAACAGATGGAGCCAAAGCAACATGACCTTGTATCCACTATGGAACCTAATAATATTATGAGAGATAGTAGGCATTCTGTGGTTTTGCTACTTTATTATTTATTTTCTTGGATAACTTGGATAAAAAATGATTTTGCTTTAAGGAATAATGGTAAATATACAAAAAAAGCAAATAAAAGAACAACAAATTGGTTTCTGTTTTTAGTAAAATCAACATCTATTGCTTAAATTGCATACAATATCTATCAAAAAAAATTGAATTTCCCCTCGTGGGACTAATATAGGAATATCTTCTTCTTCTTCAAAACTAAACCATTTAGGACTAGTGTTGCATGATATACTAATACTAGAGAGCTACTCTGATACTCCGTATATGCCGTTAAAAACAATACAATATCCTATTTTATTAGTGCTTTTACTTTAAGAATGACAGTGTTTTAAAAGGAGCTGCATGTTGCGTCAATGTGCAACAGCGGGGCTGTGCCTGCAGCGCTTTGCTTTAGAGGACACCATTAGGACTGGGGTCCTGCGGGAGAAGGCAGGTGGAGCAAGAAGTCAAAAAATACACTGTAGCGATAACCAGAAGGATGGACTCAATAAGGGAAGTTGGAGGGAAGATTAAAGCAGGTCATGAACCGCTCAGCGGCTGCATAAACAGAAGTTATAGGAAATAAGACTAGTGATGAAATGTAAATGTGTGCATTATCAAATATAAATGCATATATAAAGTCAACTATCAAGTAAATCACAATCCCCATTTTAGGGAATATGCATTAACTGCGCAATTGCAATTTTTAAAATTTCATATAGTTTAACATTTTTAATTTAAAAAATTAAGTGCCATGTTCTGTCATCTATTATTGCATTACTTTTCCATTTCAGAGCTTTGCAATGGTATCTTTTCAGTATCTGTATCGAGATATTTAGGCGGGTGTCATATCAAAGTCAGAGTCATGGTAGTGTGACACCGTTTAGTGCGTTAATCATATTACATTTTGGGTTTCAAGGCTCCAGGAGAACTTTTTTCTCAAACCATCCCAAAGTCATTGTAAACCTTCAAAAATATGAAATGTTATCCTTGTACTTTATTGATGTCTATAGTGATTATTTCCATAAAACACACAACTCAATATATTAGGAAATTATTTTTATTTATTTTGATTTAAAAAAAAAAAAAAAAAAACTCTTGGCAATTAGTAGTACTAATGATATGTTATAGAATTATGAGGCGGCCTCCAGCTCTCGATAAAACTGATGGGTGTCTTCATGGAAAATGCTGTGTTCAAAAAAGCATTGCGTTTGGTGGATTTCTGTCATTTGTAACTGCAATTGCGGCATTATGGCGTTGTTAGCACTGTGTCGTAACTGGCATAGTGAACTGGGAAAGATGCTGCCAAAATTGCCAGAGAGGAAGAAGAGAGGAGTCACAATACTTATTGGAATACACAGATAAAATAGAAATGCTGTCAAAATTGAATAATTTTCAATAATTTATCAGTTATAGGTTCATTTATCTGTTGTGATATAGCCTAAACATGAGATGTATATAAGCCATATTGCCCAGGCCCAGTAGTTACTAGCCACAACCTGTGCTTATTCTTGGAAAAACCAAAAAGAGCGAGCTGAGTAGAGTCTTGTCATACTATGCAGTGGAAATAAGACAAAAGTTGCTTGCATTTAACACACTGATGTAGTTTACTATTTTGATTAGACTTCTAAACCCAAAACACAATTGCAAAGCCCAAAACGCAATTGCAAAGCCCAAGCTTACTCCAGGTTGTAATTGTGTGTGTCCTTTGTTGAGGTTTCTCAGGGGGAGAGCTCAGCCAAGCCTGCAGCTGAGGATATGACATCAAAGGACTATTACTTCGACTCATACGCCCACTTTGGCATCCATGAGGTAATTTCTTTTAAACTAAACTGCTTTCACATTGAAATGACCAAGCCGTGTAACATTTATCTCTTTTGCGTCACAAGATCTTAACCCTTCTGCTATTATTGGGCCTTTTTACTGTCACCATAGGAGATGCTGAAAGATGAGGTTCGCACTCTGACCTATCGCAATTCCATGTTCCACAACAAGCATCTGTTTAAGGACAAAGTGGTGCTTGATGTGGGCAGTGGAACAGGCATCCTCTGTATGTTTGCTGCCAAAGCTGGAGCCAAGAAGGTTATCGGAGTAAGTGTTGGACTATATCAGAACTAATCCATCTGCGTGGTTTTCTAGACTGGCTAGATTTAGCAATTACATTGATAGTTAGTAGGGTTTGACCGATGGTGATTGCTTGAATTCAAATTTTAGTCTTTGGCTTTGTCTTAATAGATAGAGTGCAGCAGCATTTCAGACTACGCTGTGAAAATTGTCAAGGCAAACAAAATGGATGATGGTGAGTTAATAGAATCCAGTCATGTTATGATGCAAAATTTTAGAATATTTCTGGGTTACATGGGGATTGGGAAGTGTGACTCGTAACTTCTTCTGTCTCCAGTTGTGACCATCATCAAGGGGAAGGTGGAGGAGGTGGACCTGCCTGTAGATGGAGTGGACATCATCATATCAGAGTGGATGGGCTACTGCCTCTTCTATGAGTCCATGCTCAATACAGTCATTTATGCAAGGGACAAATGGCTGGTATGTATATTTGTTTCTCTGTCAAACACAGGAGTTCTCTGGATAATTTAGTTCTACAATTTGGTATTGATATGAATTATTTTTTAAAATTGAATTTCCCCTAGCGGGACTAATAAAGGAATATCTTCTTCTTCTTCTATTTATACTAAGCTTTAGTAATTCAGTTGGGTATGGTGGATGGCTCCAAATACTACAGTTGTAGAGGTGTTACAATTTCGATTCTAACTTGGAAATTGACCAAAATGAGCTTTAGATTTTGACCTTCAAAGTCAAAAGCGGATCAGCATGTCTCAGTATTTTTCCCTCTCTACACCTGTTTACTGCACATCTGAGAAAGAAAAAAACCTCCTAAAAGATGAACCAATGTATCTTAATGGTAGCCTGCAACTTTTGGAGACAACCCGGACAATACCTGAGTCCAGAAATGGTGCCTGCCTTCCCTTTGAGCTAAAACAACAAATGTGTCTTTGACAAAAACAACTACAGTTTGTAGATTGCAAGAACCACTTAATAAAGGAATCCTAGGTCTTATGGCTTGTTTTGGTATGCCCAAGTTAAAATTGAATTGTAACCTACACTACATTCAGCAGCACTCTTCCATCACATTTATGTATTATTTGCCAGCTTCCCATTAGAGTAACAAAACCCTCAAAACACTTTTTTCAGCTGAAAACCAATGTGGTTTAGTAGTGGTTAGTGCTAGTGATTAGCATCAGCTATTTGAAGAGTAACTGCTATCATGAATAGTAATTTAAAAACAGTAAAGTGTGACTAAATGTCAAAATAATGCAGACCAAGCCCAGCAGTTCTTGTGGTGTTTTTTTATGTTTTGAACTAGCATGAATACTTGTTGAAATTAGCAAGCTAGCTAACTAGCCATCTGCTAAAAGAGTAAAATTGAACAAATTCATGCTTCATCCCGTAGACTGTGTATATCCACACTCAAGTCATCTTGCCATTAGTAATTAGTCATTAACACTCACTAGGTTTTGTACTGGATTGATGACTCGATTTCTAATCCACAGAGAATGAATTATATAACCATTTTGATATTATTATGATTATGAATGTTACATTTTTTTGTTTCTTTACTTCTGATAGTGAACTCAATATGTTTTGAGTTGTAGACAAAACAAGTCTTTTTTTTTTTTTTTTAAGCTGTCATTGTGGGCTTTGGAAACACAGATTAACATTTTTTGCCATTTTCTGACATTTTATTGACCAAACAACAAATAATCCATCAATTTGCTAGAAAAATAACTGTTAGTTGCAGCCCTAATTTCCATTCATGCTTTAAAATTCAAAGTTTCCCCCTCCTCCTCACCTTAACAAACTGAGAGTAAGCATCAATGGTCGAGCGAGCTATAGAGTGAATGAAGAGAGCGAGCACCAATAGTGGGAGCAAAGTAGCAAATCAGACAAATACATTATTTTCTGATTGTTTCCCAACTGTTAAGTTCTAAAACACACAACAAATTCCACATAATCCTGTGGGAGGATGCAGAGATGCTGGAGTTTGAATGAATGACCAGAAGTGGCAGGTCTGCCATTGGCGCCTCGCTCACAGTTGAGAGCTGTTTCACACAGAGCACATGTGACAGGAGTGAAAGAGTCTGGAGACGCCGTGGTGAACGTTATGCTGCCTGTAACATCATCCGGCAGGACCGGTTTGGTGGTGGATCAGTGGTGGTCTGGGGAGGCTTATCCTTGGAGGGTTGCACAGTCCTCCATGTCATAGCCAGAGGAACCCTGACTGCTGTTAGATACCAGGATGAAATCCTCAGAACGATTGTCAGACCATATGCTGGTGCAGTGAGCCCTGGGTTCCTGCTGGTGCAGGACAATGCCTGGCCTTATGTGGCCAGAGTGTGTAGGCAGTTCCTGGATGAAAAATGCACTGATGTCATTAACTGGCCCTCACATTCATCTGACCTAAATCCAATTGAGCACCTATGAAACATTATGTATCTGTGCGTCCAACACTGCCAGGTACTGCCACAGACTATCCAGGAACTCACTGATGGCCTGGTCTAGGTCTGGGTGAAGATCCCCCAGGACACCATCCCCTGACTCATCAGGAGTTCAGACATTGTCAGGAGTGTATACAGGCAGGCAGGGGCCAAACACACTACTGAGTCCCATTAGAAGTTGCCCTGATGAAATTAACTCAAGTTTGATCAGCCTGTGATTTAACCTTTTTTTTTTTTACTTTGATTTTCAGTGTCATTTTTAATCCAGCCCTCAGTGGGTTGATGATTTTGGTTTCCTCTATCATTTTGTTCTCAACAGTAATTCATTCCAATGTTTGAGTTTTGCTATAGCATCATTTCAGTATTAAGATATTTCAACTTAAGTTAAAAGTCTAAGATTTAGGTATTGTGGCAACCCCACTCCATAACTTTTGGCTGTGTTAGATGCCGTGCGCGCGTGTGTAGACGGTCTGTCACACACCTGTGAGTCTGAGTCTTTATTTTTCTCTCTGACAGAAACCAGATGGACTCATTTTCCCAGACAGAGCAACCCTTTATGTCACTGCCATCGAAGACCGGCAGTACAAGGACTATAAAATCCACTGTGAGTAGACTTCCAGTCACTGGCTTAGGTTGGGTCTGGTGAGTGTCCCATTAAGCAGGAGGTCATCTATGATGCTGGATATTAGTGTGTCCTATGTTGTGGAAGAGCGTAAGGTTTGTGTTCCTGAGACATTCAGGCTGCCATTCCAAACAATAGTTGACTGATTAGTTCAACCATTTGAAAACCACTTAGGACAGAGGACTGGACACCACTGGCTGTAATCCACATGTAGTTTTCAGTGAACTGACTGGTTTTCTGTGTCTCCATCAGGGTGGGAGAATGTGTATGGTTTTGATATGTCTTGCATCAAGGAGGTGGCAATTAAGGAACCCCTGGTTGATGTGGTGGACCCAAAGCAGCTGGTCAGCAGTGCCTGTCTGATCAAGGTCAGTGGATGATTAACTGGTTTGACATTGTCATGCTTCTCCAATGATACTGGACCAGACGTGGATCTGTCCTTTGCCTCAGAGGTTTTGACTCTGGTCGTGATTTCTGTAATAAAAAAAACTGACTCCATCTTGTCTTTTTTTTTTGTTTGTTTTTTTTTTTTTTTGTTTTTTTTTCCCCAGGAGGTGGACATCTACACAGTGAAGGCAGATGACCTGACGTTCACCTCACCATTCTGCCTGCAGGTGAAGAGGAATGACTACATCCATGCTTTGGTCACCTACTTCAACATAGAGTTCACCCGCTGTCACAAGAGGACTGGCTTCTCCACCAGTAAGTCTGCTTTCTAATACACATCACACCTGTTGTCTTGTCCAGACAGATTTTATGTCTGCATTAGTCAGTGTTGTATGGTTGTTAGGGCTGTCACTATTCTCCAAATCCATGTTTCGATTTGAGTTTAACATGTCCTTTAGACTGTGGAGCCTTGATTTATAAAGATGATCATTGAGTTTATACCCAGACAAGATAAAATAAGATTTATTAATCCCCGGAGGGAAATTCGGGTGTCATAGCAGTAGCAACAACAGTACAAATGAATACAATATAAGTAAAAGAAGGTGCAATGAAGAAAATGGCAATAAAATAAATAAATAAAGTAGTAATAAAGTGCAGCAGGTGGGTGGGTATTGTATATGCATAGCATATACATGTAATTATAATTATATGTAATTATATACATTGAGTCAGGAATAACTGTACTTTATTTACTCCAAATTCTTTAAAAAGAGAACTGAACTTCCTTTTTTTTTTTTAGTTAGAAAGTGTTTCAAAAATTATACTACAATTGTCTACAATATAAAAAGCTGCATCTTTTCAATATAAGTGTCTGTGTGACCCACCTCAGTGCAAAATCATTACAAAAAACTAAATGTGAATCCTCCTGCTGTGTATTACGAGTGTGCTGTAGTCTACAGAAATAAGGTTTACTGTTACTGTTTACTGTCATACTTGTCTCTCTCCTCTGATTGCTGTTTGTCACTGAGGGTGGAGGCTGACCTTTGGACAGTAGTCCTGCTAGCTTGTTGCTACTATCAGCTGCTCTGATTCAGTCATTCTGATTCCTGCTTTTGATTTCTGTTGTTGAGACGAAAGCCAGTTTCGATCGATTTCCAATTTGGAATAAACTCTAATGGCCATTTGTAACTGTGATGGCATAGTCTACCTATTAGTAACTGTATAAGAGCAATGTGGAGTTGTGATGCTATCATTCTCAGGAAAAAGATTATGTAATTTATTAGCAGTTGATATATTATCATCTCATAAATGAGAATAATTTAAGGAGAAACGCTAGTCCACCTTAAGAGAGACTCGGTCAGTGTTGCAGGATACAGGAAGTTGGCTCCCGTCTTGAGCAGAGGAGTTGTAGCCTCATAGCATTTATTCACCAACAAATCAACTGTACACACACTGTTAGAGCTGTATTCACAGCTATAATGCCACCAACAAACCCACACCCTGCTGGCTATGGGGAGCACAAGCCTCCAGCAGAGCTACAGCTACTAACGTAGCACAAACACACAACTGTTTGACAGTTGCTAAAGTTAAGCTGGTTGACAGAGTATCGTTACATAACAAACACACAGATGACAACCTGCAAAGCTCAATGATGCGGTGGTGGTGCTGGACTTTTACTGTGAAATTGGCTGCATATGTACACGCAGCACTGTGGCTGCTACAGTAGCTCTCCTGGTGGTGAACTGGGGACTTGTCTGTTGTGCTCATGCCATAATGTATGCTGCATCTGGCGCACCGTTACATGAGATGCACTAATGTTGTCTGTAAACAGTTAATAATTGGTTAGCAGTCAGTTATTTCCCCATTCTTGTAAATGTGCCCCAGACTGAGGCTGGAGCAAGGGCTTGAGGGCGGGGCGGGGGGCACACACACACACACACACACACACACACACACACACAGACCTAACCCTAACCCTAACCCACACACTGACCTTGAACTTTATGTTGTACAGGGCGCTCAAAAATCTGTCAAAATGTTTTATTATGAGTTTGGTAAGCTTCGATGCTGCACCGCTGGATGGATTGTCGGAGCATTACGGTAACGGTAGTCAGGCGCCTCGCAGAGTAATGCATGCTGACAATCAGGGGCCTTGTGGAGTAATACATACTGTTAATGTGCTTGAGTGTTTTGTTTTGTATTTCGGTGTTCCAACTGAAAAATGTAAAGAGATATTGAAGTTATTGAGTTGTTAAATTAATAGAATCAAGTTTCTTATCTGACCATTTTGTTTCACTTATAATCCGGTGTGTTTTATAATCCGGTGCGCCTTACATATGAAAAAAGACAGTGATATTGATATTTATTGATGGTGTGCCTTATGGTCTGGGAAAATACGGTAAATAGTTTTTTTTTTTTTTTTTTTTTTCCCCAAAATGAGCATCCCTAAAAGAAATGTGAATTGAATATATTAATAGAACTTCAAAAGGAATAGAAAATGAAAAATTAAGCAATTAGGCTTTTATATATGAGTATGGAATCTGATAAGTATAGTGTAACAAAAACGTAGTGAATGGGCAGTTTTGGTTTTTGTTCAGCTTGAATTTGACAATTACCAAGTACAAGTTTTCTGTATTTTAAAAGATATTTAAGCATGTATGTAGCTGCATTGACCTACGTATTAAGCCCTCTGGCCAGAACACCTCCAGAATTTGAAGTTTTTAGCAGACTGCATTCATGCACACTTTATTTCTGCCCCCTCAGGCCCAGAGTCTCCCTACACCCACTGGAAGCAGACTGTTTTCTACCTGGATGATTATCTGACTGTCAAGACTGGAGAAGAGATCTTTGGCACAATCAGCATGAAGCCAAACGTCAAGAACAATGTAAGCAGACCCCCACCGTTCAACAAATATGCTTTTAACTGTTTGTGTGCTGCTTTATCACTGCATTTGGTTGCAGTGTGCATCTTGTCTGACTTGTTGCTGTTGGCTTGCAGAGAGACCTGGACTTCACCGTAGACATCGACTTCAAGGGTCAGTTGTGTGAGGTGTCGAAGACGTCAGAGTACAGGATGCGTTAGTCACTGTCTCTCCCGGTGTTTGTCTTTAGTAGAGGACAGATTATACTGTTTGACTCTGTACAATAGTTTGATGCTCCCCATGCAGCATTTTAATAACTGTCTTTTTTTTTTTTGTCATTTTCTTGTTCAGACATTAACAGTATTTAAACGGTCTTCACATCCTTGGGGTCAAAGTGTTTTGTCGTTGTGACATAGTCACTCAACAAAATGTGTGTGTTTGACATGTGCGTGGTGTTTGCGTCCAACATCTTGGGTTTTGCTCAGGGGTTCTTGTCCTTTGCATGTGCAAGTGTCTATATATGGTGTCATCCATATACCGGTAGATGCCAACACAACAGCCGTGTCAACATGTCTATGTAGTATTACTGTTCAGTCACTTTGGCCCTCTGTTTGTTCGTTAAATGACCCAGCTACTGATCTCCCCTTAGTGTTGATTCTGTAAGCTGTATGTGGGTTTTTGAATTTCTGTATCCTCTAGAAACCCTCCCTCTTCCACTTCTGTCCCAGTTAATAGAAACCGTATGTAACTGACAAGAAAGCGATCCACCAAACACCTTTGGCCCTGTCAAAACCAAAAAATAGCCATATTTAAAAATAATAACACAAGGGTGTGGTGCTGGTGTGAGCACAGTGCCCCAGGTTCCAATTAGAAGACCAAGTACAAACCAGGAAGCATGCTCGGTAAAGTTATCACAAATTATGTCCCAAAATACATACTAATTCTATACTAGTTGTCATAGTATACCGTTTTGGCATGTAGTATACAAATACAAAAAGATTTAGTACTAATTTTTGTTTTCCATGATTTTTATTTAGGACCAGTCTCACCATCCACAACTTATTTAGGCGTTTCATCTGTATAGCAGCTCCTCCCATTTTTTTGTGCAAGAATGGTGCGCATCACCTGCTAAAATGAACTGCATAAAGTCTGAATACTGCATGGTTTGAGTAAACCTTATTTATAATTTTCCAGTGCGAACTCGCAACATACTAAAAACCTGCTTAGAATCAGTATAGTATAGATTTGGGACAGGATTTGATATGCAGTAAGTTGATAATGACCATAACCAGAAGAGGGCTGCTGTAAACCTGCAGCTGTTTTTATTCGGCCTGTTCCGTGTGTGATAGCTGGGTTGCAGAATTTCTAATGTACCAGCTGTTTGGCTTTAATCGGGCTTCCTTAAGAGAACCACATTTGAGCATCTTGGAACTGTTATTTACTGCTGCACCAGAGGAAAACAAACTGGTTACACAGCTGTCCGGTGTCCTGGAGCCCATGTTAGTCTTGATACAATGTGTCAGAGACTGCTTGAGTCAGTCTGAACAGTAATAATTTTGTCACTGTGCAGAGATTCTCTGATTCACCACAGATTTTTCTTTATTTTTGTTTTTTTTTGTCTGCTGCTTTTTAAAAAAAAAATAAAACTTATAAACTGTAAATGTTGCCTTTCTTGCTGCAAAGTGTTGTGCTGTGTAGTATTCTTCCAACTGCATCTTTCTGTAAAGAATCTTACCAGTTCCTACATAGTCATGTCCTCATTGACTTTGACATTGCCAGCTTAAGATCTAAGCAGACATTCTGAGATATGCATACAGTCAACATGAACATTTTGTCTGAGTAGTGAGTCAGAAGTTGCATCTTTAAAAAGTGTCTGTCAAAGTTTTTAATTGGGATGGGACATTATTATTAAATGAAAGCAGTGTAAAAAATATTTTCTCCTCTCGTCAGCATTTGGTTGGTACCAGAATCTGTGGGGGAAAAAAATCAACTCGATTCAAAAATTGACACATTCACAGTATGTGTAGTGAAAGTGGCAACTAACGGCTAGTGTACAATAAGAAAAAAAAATATAAACACATTCTAAGAAGTAGCGATATGTGCTACTCAAGGTCCGCTTTTTTGGGCCTTGAATCCATCCTCATTCACCTTGAATGGACCTGCTGCAGGTCTGTTCACCTGATGACAAAGATACTGGCATATGTACCAGACATATGCCAGTATCTTTGTCATCAGGTGAAGTTGTAATGCTCCAAACCTAGTAAGTGGACTTTGAATTGAGATTTTTTTTTTTTTTTTTAGTGAGTGAGTGAGAGAGACACTTTGGAACACATTCAGATGAATTCAGTATCTGCAAAGATGAGTCTAGACTGGAAGCAGGGAACATGACAGTTATGAGTCATATTTCTTATTTTTTTATTAGCCTGCATTAAAATACCATAGGTATTGCCATTCAGTAAACTTATTTTAAATATTGTGATCATTATTATTGTGTTTATGAAGACTGCTGTTCATATTGTTTTTAGAGGTGTGATGAATATATTATTACAGCTGTTAAGATGATTAGAAATGGCTGATAAAGTTCACTGGACCAGCAAGTAGTGTTCTGTACATTGATGAATCATCAGGCAGGGGACACCACAGTGCTTTGACCCTTTATTTTGCTGGGATCACTAATAACTGTTGAATTTCTTAATTTTCATCTTCACAATACAAGTGGATGATAACAGCAAGCTGAACAGGGGGAGGACTAAGAGCTCATGTCAAACATAAAGCTCCATTTCTATATTGCAAACAAAAGAATGCTTTATACAAGAATCTCACTCAACTGAACAAGATGCTAATTTCTGGAGATCACAGTGAGGATGAGATTTATGGCTGTCTTACTGACAAGAAGCTCGGCTGGTGTTCATTCTGAAAAAACAAAAAACAACACAAGATTTAATATCTGACTGCGACAAGGATGGCCATTATATATATTCACTGTACTTGAAAATGGAAACTTTAACTATGTCAGTTAATATTTATGGCTATAACAGAACAATGCTTATTCTGACAGATTAGAAAGAATTCCTCTAGATCTAAATGGAAGATATTTGTATATGGATTAAATTTAATTGATACATGGATGGATACCTATCTGCTGCAAAATTCATATACTGTACATGGTGTAACAAGTCACTTTGACTCCTACAGTTTTAAAGAAAGCCTTTGTCAGCTTTGTTAAAGCAAGATCACTCAAAATGAGTAGCATGGAAATTAATGCACATGTCAATTAAAGTGAAAACTCTTGGTCAAAGCATTCAAGGCAAAATTGTTTTCACATCAAAAGGAAAGGAATTCCAGGATGAAGAAATTTAGCAATGGATGCTTTCAAACAAAAAAGTGTCTGAGGTGCAGATCAAGTATGAAACGTGTAGAACTAAGTGTGGAAAGAACCAAGTTGCATGAATCATTGAAATCATTAATTCCTGAGGATGAAATGTCACAACATGAAACCTGAACGCACAAGCAATAAAACAATAATACAAATGGAAGAGTGGTTGCTTGATGCCAAGGAGCAATGCAAACATGATGGTGTGAAGGTGATGATGATGAAGCTGTGTGAAAGATAACTGTGGTCAGTGATGATATTGATCCAGGTGAAAGCATTTCTAACATTGGGGTTAAAACATGCTCATCAGCTGGCCGCTCCAGCCACAAAGCTTCAAGGTCATCAACCTCCTCTGTATGCCTCAAAGCAGAGGCTGAGAAGGGCTGCTCTCTTTACCATGGCAGCTGCCTGAGCTGGAATCTCAGAAAGAGCAAATAAGGGAAAAAACGGATCTGCTTTCAAATTCAATTTGCTGCTCACACAGCTACAGTTACTGTGCTGAAGTACAGAGGTTCTGGTGTTCAGAGCTCCATCAGATAAAATGAATAGATTCAAGCCATCATTTCAATTATCCACCAAAAGGTGGCAGCAAAACTACTACTATGCTAACCAAGGCAAGGCTCAAGGAAACTATTTTGATATGGGTGCATTCACGTTTCCCTCACTTGAGTCTTAGTCCCTCCCATCAAGGATGGACAGAGAGGCAAGGAAAGCATGTGAGGACAGAGGAAATGTAGGAATATCTTTTTAGAGACATGAAACGTCCTTTCCTCTGAAGCCTCATGTGAAGCAACATCTGTTTCTAATATCAGCAGCAGCTGGATCAGCTGTCAGTCGGCTTTAACAGTCGTTTGTGTCTGAACTGTACTAATACTAACTAGAAAAGCACTCTGAGAGTGCAGACCTCCGCCAAGCACCATAGTTTCCCCCCATATTGTAATTCACTCCAAAATAAAAATCCTACATTTTTTAAAAAGAATTTTATATCAGTGGCTAACATAGAACATATATACAAAACACAACATAAAACTCACAATACATTATTTCTAAAACCAACATATGTACATTAACATTTTACAAAGTGACACAAACTGTGTCATGGTCAGAAAAATAACAGTCTTCAACACATCTGGGGATGTTGATTATTGTTGAAGTAAGCGTGGTCCAACAATGTGCCATAGTCAGTTGTGGGCCCTGTCACGTTTTGGTTGAAGCCAAATTGCTGCATGATTTTCAGGATTTGGTGTTGTGGAGATTCTATCAGGTCAATGTTGAAATCTCCTAAGATGACACATGGTATATTGGCTGGTAAGGATCTCAAAAGCAACTGCAGCTTGCTGCTGAAAGCAGCCATTGCCATGGATGGAGAACGGTAAATGGTAATTATTGTCTCAGCTACACGATGCCACTTGTTAGAAATCTCAGATCTGGATCAGCCTTTGGGATTTGATAGAAGTACACATTGTAAATCCCTGCGTCAAATTTCATGAGCTTTGGGCAACAATTACCAGAGATATTGAGAAATAATTTTTTGGGTCCCATTTACCCCAATGTTAACGAAAATTTCAAAGTGATCCAGAATCCAGGATTTCTTCTGATCACCCCCAAAATTAAATCAGTTCTTCCTTTTCATATTTTCGACACACCCTGAAAATTTCATCAAAATCCCTCCATAAGTTTTTGAGTTATCTTGAACACAGACAAACAAACAAACAGACAAACAAACAGACAGATAAACGCCGGCAAAAACAACATAACCTCCTTGGCGGAGGTAATAAAGACACAGTTGTTATTAGTGGCAGAGCAGCAGAGTGTTCTTTGTGCACATGAATAACTGCTGCAGTCTGTATTTATACTGTGGACGGAGTCCTGCTTAGAGGCTCAGGAACCATCTCTACAGGTAAAATGCCTTTATATTATTCATTCATTATTACCTCCGCCAAAGAGGTTATGTTTTTGCCGGCGTTTATCTGTCTGTTTGTTTGTTTGTTTGTCTGTGTTCAAGATAACTCAAAAACTTATGGACGGATTTTGATGAAATTTTCAGGGTGTGTCGAAAATGTGAAAAGGAAGAAGGTTTAATTTTGGGGGTGATCCGGAAGAAATCCTGGATTCTGGATCACTTTGAAATTTTCGTTAACATTGGGGTAAATGGGACCCAAAAATTATTTCTCAATATCTCTGGTAATTGTTGCCCAAAGCTCATGAAATTTGACACAGGGATTTACAATGTCTACTTCTATTAAATCCCAAAGGCTGATCCAGATCTGATCCACATGGCGGATTTTATAGCAATTTATATAAAAAATGGGGGTACTCTTACATTTTGGCCTACTGTGCATTTAATATTAGAGGTAGAGATTTCTAGAAAGAAAGAAAAGAAAGAAAGATATTCCTTTATTAGTCCCACAGTGGGGAAATTCAGTTTTACACTCTGTTGTTCACACAGTACAGTTCACACAGTACATATACATGTCAATGGAGAGATGTCAGAGTGATGGGGCTGCTCCTGACAAGCGCCCAGAGCAGTTGGGGGTTTGGTGCCTTGCTCAGGGGCACCTCGGCAGTGCTCAAGAGGTAAACTGGCACCTCTCCAGCAACCAGTTGGTCTTGGTCCATGGGGGATTTGAACCCAAGTCCTCCACATCCTAACCCAAGTCCTTACGGACTGAGCTACTGCCGCCCTAACAAGCGGCATCGTGTAGCTGAGACAATTCCGCATCTGAAGTAATTTGATCTAGCTTTAATACTTGAGGAGATAGATCCAGAAGAAACCACCAAGGGGAAACTATGGTGCTTGGCAGAGGTCTGCGCTCTCCGAGTGCTTTTCTAGTTACAATGGTGTTGCAGGTGTTTCTTTTGGTTAGTCTGCACAGGAAGACACTAGCACAGTTTTTCAACTGCTTTATTAGTTATATTAATAATATATTATTGGATCATTGTCTCTGATGTAGCGTGTGACAGTTTAAATTTTATCAATTAATTAACTAATTAATTAATATGTTCGCACTCGTAGGGCACCAATTTATTTAATAGAAAAAAAGAGGAAAAACTATAACTCAACTAGAAAAGCACTCGGAGAGCGCAGACCTCCGCCAAGCACCATAGTGTGTTCATAAGTTTTTGAGTTATCTTGAACACAGACAAAAAAACAAACAGACAGAAAAACGCCGGCAACTACATAACCTCCTTGGCGGAGGTAACAATCTTGTTGTCTAACTGTTGGCTAGAAAATCAATCGGCATATTTCCCAAAATGAAAAAATGTTCCTTTAATGTGCAGCTTACTTACGTCATCCACGAAAATACAGCCGTTTCCTTCGTTTCTGTGCATCTTGTGGTCCGTCATCCATCTGACCTGGTCGGGAATCAGCATTTCTTCATTATTGTAAAGGAGCCACTGAACTCTCAGTCTGAGTCTCTGCAAAAATACAAATAAATAATGGTGATCAGTCTAGTGAGTAAAGTGTGGAGCTGAAGGCGGTTCAGTGTGTTGAGTGGACTGCTGTGGTGCTGAAGCTTCCTCACATCAGACTGGTTGTGTGATGCTGCTAGCTTGGTGTGGTTCGGTTCACGTCCACTCTCCGGGAAGAGTCCTGTCCTGTGAGATCAGAAACAAGTCGGGAATGTGGATCCTTCTCTTAGTCTGCTGTCAGTGTCTCCCAGACTTCAGCTATAATAATTATCTACGAAGATTAATTCATGTCTAAATAAATCTGCATTAATCAGTGGTGTCACAGGTTATATGAGTCTGGAAAACATGTGTAGGCCTCATCTTTGACACTACTGAAGCTGGCTGCAGACACATATTTACAGTGGTAACAATCTTCTTATCTAACTGTTGACTAGAAAATCGATATGCATATTTCCCAAAATGAAAAAATGTTCCTTTAGAGTGCAGCTTACTTACGTCGGCCACATAAACACAGGCGTTTCCTGCCGTTCTCCTCTAAATGTGTGCACTCCCAATCAGACTGAAGTTCCATTACTAGTTTGACATTTTGATTTCACAAACAATAAGAGGATAAACACACAGATAACATGACCAATACAACCACTACTTCCTATTTCCAAATTAGTTGCAATGATTTCCCATCCGTGACCCAGCAGTTGCCCTCAAGTGTAGTCCGGGGTGAGTCATGGAAGGCGTTATGGTGACAGAGCCTCTGGTCTAATGTAGAGAGGTTGGGTTACAGTTCCCCCGGCGTCAGCCTATTTAAGATAAGATAAGATAAGATAAGATCTGGATGCATTGGAGGGAAATGTTAAAAATTAAAGGCTGAGTGGCAGATCAGTTCAAGTCAGCAGGCATCACTCTTTAGTTAGTGACCCCTGTCACAAGGTTAAACTGCTGCAGAGAGACCGTGCAGTGGTCGACGCAGATGAAATGGAAATGCATGTGATTAATTATCCCCACAACCCACTCATATCTCCTGTATCACACATTACATTGTGTGGGTTTGGTTTCACACAACTCATGGGGGGAGAGCAAAAAGTGTGAAGAAGTAAAGAAAAGTCAGGCACAGACTAAGAGAAGGATCCACATTCCTGACTTGTTTCTGATCTCACAGGACAGGACTCTTCCCAGAGAGTGGACGACAACCGAATCACACCAAGCCAGCAGCATCACACAACCAGTCTGATGTGAGGAAGCTCCAGCACCACAGCAGTCCACTCAACACACTGAACCGCCTTAAGCTCCACACTTTACACACTGGACTGATCTCATGTTTATATTAGTCAAAATAACAAAAACTCAGCCATGTAACATGATCCTGTGTTCAGTCTCATACTGATGTTGGTTAAAATGAATTTTCTTCAGTCATAAATCAGTTGAAGGTTATATAAAACACCATTATTAATTTGCATTTTTACAGAGACTCAGACTGAGTGTTGCTGTAGTTCAGCGGCTCCTTTACAGCAATGAAGAAATGCTGATTCCCGACCAGGTCAGATGGATGACGGACTACAAGACAGACAGAACGGCAGGACACGCCTGTGTTTTTGTGGACTAGGTAAGTAAGCTGCACATTAAAGGAACATTTTGTTTTTTTGGGAAATATGCATATTGATTTTCTAGCCAACAGTTAGACAAGAAGATTGTCACCACTGTAAATATGTAGCTGCAGCCAGCTTCAGTAGTGTCAAAGATGAAGCCTACACATGTTTTCTAGACTCATATAACCTGTGACACCACTGATCAATGCAGATTTATTTCAACATGAATTAGTCTTCATAGTTGATTGTCATAGCTGAAGTCTGAGAGACACTGACAGCAGACCAAGAGAAGGATCCACATTCCTGACTTGTTTCTGATCTCAGGACAGGACTCTTCCCAGATAGTGGACGACAACTGAACCACACCAAGCCAGCAGCATCACACAACCAGTCTGATGTGAGGAAGCTCCAGCACCACAGCAGTCCACTCAACACACTGAACCGCCTTCAGCTCCACACTGTACACACTGGACTGATCTCATGTTTATATTAGTCAAAATAACAACAACTCAGCCATGTAACATGATCCTGTGTTCAGTCTCATACTGATGTTGGTTAACATGAATCTTCTTCAGTAGTAAATCAGTTGAAGGTTATATAAAACACCATAATTTGTATTTTTGCAGAGACTCAGACTGAGTGTTGCTGTAGTTCAGAAGCTCCTTTACACCTTTACAACAATGAAGAAATGCTGATTCCCGACCAGGTCAGATAGATGACGGACCACAAGACGGACAGAACGGCAGGAAACGCCTGTGTTTTTGTGGCCGACATAAATAAGCTGCACTCTAAAGGAACATTTTGTCATTTTGGGAAATATGCATATTGATTTTTTAGCCAACAGTTAGACAAGAAAATTGTAACCACTGTAAATATGTAGCTGCAGCCAGCTTCAGTAGTGTCAAAGATGAAGCCTACACATGTTTTGCAGACTCATATAACCTGTGACACCACTGATCAATGCAGATTTATTTATACATGAATTAGTCTTCGTAGTTGATTTTTTTTAAATTGTAGTCTGGGAGACACTGACAGCAGACCAAGAGAAGGATCCACATTCCTGACTTGTTTCTGATCTCACAGGACAGGACTCTTCCCGGAGAGTGGACGACAACCGAACCACACCAAGCCAGCAGCATCACACAACCAGTCTGATGTGAGGAAGCTCCAGCACCACAGCAGTCCACTCAACACACTGAACCACCTTCAGCTCCACACTTTACACACTGGACTGATCTCATGTTTATATTAGTCAAAATAACAAAAACTCAGCCATGTAACATGATCCTGTGTTCAGTCTCATACCGATGTTGGTTAACATGAATCTTCTTCAGTATTAAATCAGTTGAAGGTTATATAAAACACCATTATTTATTTGTATTTTTGCAGAGACTCGGACTGAGTGTTGCTGTAGTTCAGCGGCTCCTTTACAACAATGAAGAAATGCTGATTCCCGACCAGGTCAGATGTATGACGGACAACGAGACGGACAGAACGGAAGGAAACGCCTGTGTTTTTGTGGACTAGGTAAGTAAGCTGCACATTAAAGGAATATTTTGTCATTTTGGGAAATATGCATATTGATTTTCTAGCCAACAGTTAAACAAGAAGATTGTCACCACTGTAAATATGGAGCTGCAGCCAGTTTCAGTAGTGTCAAAGATGAAGCCTACACATGTTTTCCAGACTCGTATAACCTGTGATACCAATGATCAATGCAGATTTATTTTGACATTAATTAGTCTTCATAGTTGATTATTATAGCTGAAGTCTAGGAGACACTGACAGCAGACCAAGAGAAGGATCCACATTCCTGACTTGTTTCTGATCTCACAGGACAGGACTCTTCCCGGAGAGTGGACGTGAACCGAACCACACCAAGCCAGCAGCATCACACAACCAGTCTGATGTGAGGAAGCTCCAGCACCACAGCAGTCCACTCAACACACTGAACCACCTTCAGCTCCACACTTTACACACTGGACTGATCTCATGTTCACTTCAGTGAAAAAACACAAAAACTCAGCTATGTAACATGATCCGTTGTTCAGTCTCATACTGATGTTGGTTAACATGAATCTTCTTCAGTAATAAATCAGTTGAAGGTTATATAAAACACCATTATTTATTTGTATTTTTGCAGGGACTCAGACTGAGTGTTGCTGTAGTTCAGCGGCTCCTTTACACCTTTACAACAATGAAGATATGCTGATTCCCGACCAGGTCAGATGGATGACGGACCACAAGACGCACAGAACGGACGGAAACGCCTGTGTTTTCGTGGACTAGGTAAGTAAGCTGCACATTAAAGGAACATTTTGTCATTTTGGGAAATATGCATATTGATTTTCTAGCCAACAGTTAGATAAGAAGATTGTCACCACTGTAAATATGTAGCTGCAGCCAGCTTCAGTAGTGTCAAAGATGAAGCCTACACATGTTTTCCAGACTCGTATAACCTGTGACACCACTGATCAATGCAGATTTATTTCTCCATGAATTAGTCTTCGTAGTTGATTTTTTTAATTGAAGTCTGGTTGACGCTGACAGCAGACTAAGAGAAGGATCCACATTCCTGACTTGTTTCTGATCTCACAGGACAGGACTCTTCCCAGAGAGTGGATGACAACCGAACCACACCAAGCCAGCAGCATCACACAACCAGTCTGATGTGAGGAAGCTCCAGCACCACAGCAGTCCACTCAACACACTGAACCACCTTCAGATCCGCACTTTACACACTGGACTGATCTCATGTTTATATTAGTCAAAATAACAAAAACTCAGCCATGTAACATGATCCTGTGTTCAGTCTCATACTGATGTTAGTTAACATGAAACTTCTTCAGTCATAAATCAGTTGAAGGTTATATAAAACACCATTATTTATTTGTAATTTTGCAGAGACTCAGACTGAGTGTTGCTGTAGTTCAGCGGCTCCTTTACAACAATGAAGAAATGCTGATTCCCGACCAGGTCAGATGGATGACGGACAACGAGACGGACAGAACGGCAGGAAACGCCTGTGTTTACGTGGCCGACGTAAGTAAGCTGCACTCTAAAGGAAGATCTTGTTATTTTGGGAAATATTTCTATTGATTTTCTAGCCAACAGTTAGACAAGAAGATTGTCACCACTGTAAATATGTAGCTGCAGCCAGCTTCAGTAGTGTCAACGATGAAGCCTACACATGTTTTCCAGACTCGTATAACCTGCGATACCAATGATCAATGCAGATTTATTTTGACATGAATTAGTCTTCATAGTTGATTATTATAGCTGAAGTCTGGGAGACACTGACAGCAGACCAAGAGAATGATCCACATTCCTGACTTTTTTCTGATCTCACAGGACAGGACTCTTCCCGGAGAGTGGACGTGAACCGAACCACACCAAGCCAGCAGCATCACACAACCAGTCTGATGTGAGGAAGCTCCAGCACCACAGCAGTCCACTCAACACACTGAACCGCCTTCAGCTCCACACTATACACACTGGACTGATCTCATGTTTATATTAGTCAAAATAACAAAAACTCAGCCATGTAACATGATCCTGTGTTCAGTCTCATGCTGATGTTGGTTAACATGAATCTTCTTCAGTAGTAAATCAGTTGAAGGTTATATAAAACACCATTATTTATTTGTATTTTTACAGAGACTCAGACTGAGTGTTGCTGTAGTTCAGCGGCTCCTTTACACCTTTACAACAATGAAGAAATGCTGATTCCCGACCAGGTCAGATGGATGACGGACCACAAGACGGACAGAACGGACGGAAACGCCTGTGTTTTCGTGGACTAGGTAAGTAAGCTGCACATTAAAGGAACATTTTGTTTTTTTGGGAAATATGCATATTGATTTTCTAGCCAACAGTTGGATAAGAAGATTGTCACCACTGTAAATATGTAGCTGCAGCCAGCTTCAGTAGTGTCAAAGATGAAGCCTACACGTGTTTTCCAGACTCATATAACCTGTGACACCACTGATCAATGCAGATTTAATTCCACATGAATTAGTCTTCGTAGTTGATTATTATAGCTGAAGTCTGGGAGACACTGACAGCAGACCAAGAGAAGGATCCACATTCCTGACTTGTTTCTGATCTCACAGGACAGGACTCTTCCCGGAGAGTGGACGTGAACCGAACCACACCAAGCCAGCAGCATCACACAACCAGTCTGATGTGAGGAAGCTCCAGCACCACAGCAGTCCACTCAACACACTGAACCGCCTTCAGCTCCACACTTTACACACTGGACTGATCTCATGTTTATATTAGTCAAAATAACAAAAACTCAGCCATGTAACATGATCCTGTGTTCAGCATCATATTTATGTTGTTTAACATGAATCTTCTTCAGTAGTAAATCATTTGAAGGTTATATAAAACAACATTATTCATTTGCATTTTTACAGAGACTCAGACTGAGTGTTGCTGTAGATCAGCGGCTCCTTTACAGCAATGAAGAAATGCTGATTCCCGACCAGGTCAGATGGATGACGGACCACAAGACGGACAGAACGGCAGGAAACGCCTGTGTTTACGTGGCCGACGTAAGTAAGCTGCACTCTAAAGGAACATTTTGTCATTTTGGGAAATATACATATTGATTTTCTAGCCAACAGTGAAACAAGAAGATTGTCACCACTGCAAATATGTAGCTGCAGCCAGCATCAGTAGTGTCAAAGATGAAGCCTACACATGTTTTCCAGACTCGTATAACCTGTGATACCAATGATCAATGCAGATTTATTTTGACATGAATTAGTCTTCATAGTTGATTATTATAGCTGAAGTCTAGGAGACACTGACAGCAGACCAAGAGAAGGATCCACATTCCTGACTTGTTTCTGATCTCAGGACAGGACTCTTCCCGGAGAGTGGACGACAACCGAACCACACCAAGCCAGCAGCATCACACAACCAGTCTGATGTGAGGAAGCTCCAGCACCACAGCAGTCCACTCAACACACTGAACCACCTTCAGCTCCACACTTTACACACTGAACTGACCTCATGTTTATATTAGTCAAAATAACAAAAACTCAGCCATGTAACATGATCCTGTGTTCAGTCTCATACTGATGTTGGTTAACGTTAATCTTCTTCAGTAGTAAATCAGTTGAAGGTTATATGAAACACCATTATTTATTTGTATTTTTACAGAGACTCAGACTCAGTGTTGCTGTAGTTCAGCGGCTCCTTTACACCTTTACAACAATGAAGAAATGCTGATTCCCGACCAGGTCAGATGGATGACGGACCACAAGACAGACTGAACGGACGGAAACGCCTGTGTTTTCGTGGACTAGCTAAGTAAGCTGCACATTAATGGAACATTTTGTCATTTTGGGAAATATGCATATTGATTTTCTAGCCAACAGTTAAACAAGAAGATTGTCACCACTGTAAATATGTAGCTGCAGCCAGTTTCAGTAGTGTCAACGATGAAGCCTACACATGTTTTCCAGACTCATATAACCTGTGACACCACTGATCAATGCAGATTTATTTCAACATGAATTAGTCTTCGTAGTTGATTTTTATAGCTGAAGTCTGGGAGACACTGACAGCAGACCAAGAGAAGGATCCACATTCCTGACTTGTTTCTGATCTCACAGGACAGGACTCTTCCCGGAGAGTGGACGTAAACCGAACCACAGCAAGCCAGCAGCATCACACAACCAGTCTGATGTGAGGAAGCTCCAGCACCACAGCAGTCCACTCAACACACTGAACCGCCTTCAGCTCCACACTTTACACACTGGACTGATCTCATGTTTATATTAGTCAAAATAACAAAAACTCAGCCATGTAACATGATCCTGTGTTCAGTCTCATACCGATGTTGGTTGACATGAATCTTCTTCAGTAGTAAATCAGTTGAAGGTTATATAAAACACCATTATTTATTTGTATTTTTACAGAGACTCAGACTGAGTGTTGCTGTAGTTCAGCGGCTCCTTTACACCTTTAGAACAATGAAGATATGCTGATTCCCGACCAGGTCAGATGGATGACGGACCACAAAACGGACAGAACGGAAGGAAATGCCTGTGTTTTTGTGGACGACATAAGTAAGCTGCACTCTAAAGGAACATTTTGTCATTTTGGGAAATATGCATATTGATTTTCTAGCCAACAGTTAAACAAGAAGATTGTCACCACTGTAAATATGTAGCTGCAGCCAGCTTCAGTAGTGTCAAAGATGAAGCCTACACATGTTTTCCAGACTCATATAACCTGTGACACCACTGATCAATGCAGATTTAATTCCACATGAATTACTCTTCGTAGTTGATTATCTTAATTGAAGTCTGGGAGACACTGACAGCAGACTAAGAGAAGGATCCACATTCCTGACTTGTTTCTGATCTCACAGGACAGGACTCTTCCCGGAGAGTGGACGACAACCGAACCACACCAAGCCAGCAGCATCACACAACCAGTCTGATGTGAGGAAGCTCCAGCACCACAGCAGTCCACTCAACACACTGAACCACCTTCAGCTCCACACTTTACACACTGGACTGATCTCATGTTTATATTAGTCAAAATAACAAAAACTCAGCCATGTAACATGATCCTGTGTTCAGTCTCATACCGATGTTGGTTAACATGAATCTTCTTCAGTATTAAATCAGTTGAAGGTTATATAAAACACCATTATTTATTTGTATTTTTGGAGAGACTCGGACTGAGTGTTGCTGTAGTTCAGCGGCTCCTTTACAACAATGAAGAAATGCTGATTCCCGACCAGGTCAGATGGATGACGGACAACGAGACGGACAGAACGGAAGGAAACGCCTGTGTTTTTGTGGACTAGGTAAGTAAGCTGCACATTAAAGGAATATTTTGTCATTTTGGGAAATATGCATATTGATTTTCTAGCCAACAGTTAAACAAGAAGATTGTCACCACTGTAAATATGTAGCTGCAGCCAGTTTCAGTAGTGTCAAAGATGAAGCCTACACATGTTTTCCAGACTCGTATAACCTGTGATACCAATGATCAATGCAGATTTATTTTGACATTAATTAGTCTTCATAGTTGATTATTATAGCTGAAGTCTAGGAGACACTGACAGCAGACCAAGAGAAGGATCCACATTCCTGACTTGTTTCTGATCTCACAGGACAGGACTCTTCCCGGAGAGTGGACGTGAACCGAACCACACCAAGCCAGCAGCATCACACAACCAGTCTGATGTGAGGAAGCTCCAGCACCACAGCAGTCCACTCAACACACTGAACCACCTTCAGCTCCACACTTTACACACTGGTCTGATCTCATGTTCACTTCAGTGAAAAAACACAAAAACTCAGCTATGTAACATGATCCGTTGTTCAGTCTCATACTGATGTTGGTTAACATGAATCTTCTTCAGTAATAAATCAGTTGAAGGTTTTATAAAACACCATTATTTATTTGTATTTTTGCAGAGACTCAGACTGAGTGTTGCTGTAGTTCAGCGGCTCCTTTACACCTTTACAACAATGAAGATATGCTGATTCCCGACCAGGTCAGATGGATGACGGACAACGAGACGGACAGAACGGCAGGAAACGCCTGTGTTTATGTGGCCGACGTAAGTAAGCTGCACTCTAAAGGAAGATCTTGTTATTTTGGGAAATATTTCTATTGATTTTCTAGCCAACAGTTAGACAAGAAGATTGTCACCACTGTAAATATGTAGCTGCAGCCAGCTTCAGTAGTGTCAACGATGAAGCCTACACATGTTTTCCAGACTCGTATAACCTGCGATACCAATGATCAATGCAGATTTATTTTGACATGAATTAGTCTTCATAGTTGATTATTATAGCTGAAGTCTGGGAGACACTGACAGCAGACCAAGAGAATGATCCACATTCCTGACTTTTTTCTGATCTCACAGGACAGGACTCTTCCCGGAGAGTGGACGTGAACCGAACCACACCAAGCCAGCAGCATCACACAACCAGTCTGATGTGAGGAAGCTCCAGCACCACAGCAGTCCACTCAACACACTGAACCGCCTTCAGCTCCACACTATACACACTGGACTGATCTCATGTTTATATTAGTCAAAATAACAAAAACTCAGCCATGTAACATGATCCTGTGTTCAGTCTCATGCTGATGTTGGTTAACATGAATCTTCTTCAGTAGTAAATCAGTTGAAGGTTATATAAAACACCATTATTTATTTGTATTTTTACAGAGACTCAGACTGAGTGTTGCTGTAGTTCAGCGGCTCCTTTACACCTTTACAACAATGAAGAAATGCTGATTCCCGACCAGGTCAGATGGATGACGGACCACAAGACGGACAGAACGGACGGAAACGCCTGTGTTTTCGTGGACTAGCTAAGTAAGCTGCACATTAATGGAACATTTTGTCATTTTGGGAAATATGCATATTGATTTTCTAGCCAACAGTTAAACAAGAAGATTGTCACCACTGTAAATATGTAGCTGCAGCCAGTTTCAGTAGTGTCAACGATGAAGCCTACACATGTTTTCCAGACTCATATAACCTGTGACACCACTGATCAATGCAGATTTATTTCAACATGAATTAGTCTTCGTAGTTGATTTTTATAGCTGAAGTCTGGGAGACACTGACAGCAGACCAAGAGAAGGATCCACATTCCTGACTTGTTTCTGATCTCACAGGACAGGACTCTTCCCGGAGAGTGGACGTGAACCGAACCACAGCAAGCCAGCAGCATCACACAACCAGTCTGATGTGAGGAAGCTCCAGCACCACAGCAGTCCACTCAACACACTGAACCGCCTTCAGCTCCACACTTTACACACTGGACTGATCTCATGTTTATATTAGTCAAAATAACAAAAACTCAGCCATGTAACATGATCCTGTGTTCAGTCTCATACCGATGTTGGTTGACATGAATCTTCTTCAGTAGTAAATCAGTTGAAGGTTATATAAAACACCATTATTTATTTGTATTTTTGCAGAGACTCAGACTGAGTGTTGCTGTAGTTCAGTGGCTCCTTTACAACAATGAAGATATGCTGATTCCCGACCAGGTCAGATGGATGACGGACCACAAGACGGACAGAACGGAAGGAAATGCCTGTGTTTTTGTGGACTAGGTAAGTAAGCTGCACTCTAAAGGAACATTTTGTCATTTTGGGAAATATGCATATTGATTTTTTAGCCAACAGTTAAACAAGAAGATTTTTACCACTGTAAATACGTAGCTGCAGCCAGCTTCAGTAGTGTCAAAGATGAAGCCTACACATGTTTTCCAGACTCATATAACCTGTGACACCACTGATCAATGCAGATTTAATTCCACATGAATTAGTCTTCGTAGTTGATTTTTTTAATTGAAGTCTGTTTGACGCTGACAGCAGACCAAGAGAAGGATCCACATTCCTGACTTGTTTCTGATCTCACAGGACAGGACTCTTCCCAGAGAGTGGACGACAACCGAATCACACCAAGCCAGCAGTATCACACAACCAGTCTGATGTGAGGAAGCTCCAGCACCACAGCAGTCCACTCAACACACTGAACCGCCTTCAGATCCGCACTTTACACACTGGACTGATCTCATGTTTATATTAGTCAAAATAACAAAAACTCAGCCATGTAACATGATCCTGTGTTCAGTCTCATACTGATGTTCGTTAACATGAATCTTCTTCAGTAGTAAATTAGTTGAAGTTTATATTAAACACCATTATTTATTTGTATTTTTGCAGAGACTCGGACTGAGTGTTGCTGTAGTTCAGCGGCACCTTTACAACAATGAAGAAATGCTGATTCCCGACCAGGTCAGATGGATGACGGACCACAAGACGGACAGAATGGCAGGAAACGCCTGTGTTTACGTGGCCGACATAAGTAAGCTGCACTCTAAAGGAACATTTTGTCATTTTGGGAAATATGCATATTGATTTTCTAGCCAACAGTTAAACAAGAAGATTGTCACCACTGTAAATATGTAGCTGCAGCCAGTTTCAGTAGTGTCAAAGATGAAGCCTACACATGTTTTCCAGACTCATATAACCTGTGACACCACTGATCAATGCAGATTTATTTATACAGGACAGGACTCTTCCCGGAGAGTGGACGACAACCGAACCACACCAAGCCAGCAGCATCACACAACCAGTCTGACGTGAGGAAGCTCCAGCGCCACAGTAGTCCACTCAACACACTGAACCGCCTTCAGCTCCACACTTTACACACTGGACTGATCTCATGTTTATATCAGTCAACAAAACAAAAACTCAGCCATGTAACATGATCCTGTGTTCAGTCTCATACTTATGTTGGTTAACATCTTCTTCAGTCATAAATCAGCTGAAGATTATATAAAACACCATTATTTATTTGTATTTTTGCAGAGACTCGGACTGAGTGTTGCTGTAGTTCAGTGGCTCCTTTACAACAATGAAGAAATGCTGATTCCCGACCAGAGAGGGCAGACCACCCGACTCCGTCCTGCCTGGCAACCAGCACCTCCTTCCGCTTATGAGCCTCCTCTGCCTCCCCCTGCTGTGTCGGAGGAGCCGATGCAGCTGGGACGCACCAAGCTGACTCCAGAGGAACGACAGCGCAGACTACTGGAAGGCAGGTGTATCTACTGTGGCCAGCTGGGACACTTCCTCGCCCACTGTCCATTAAAAGGCAGGGCTCACCAGTAAAGGAGAGGGTACTGGTGAGTCAGACCTCTTTTCCCCTCTCATCCCCTCGTCCACTAACTGTTATCTCCATTCAGTCTCTTTCCCAGTCATTGGAACACCCGGCGTTGGTGGATTCTGACGCTGACGCCAACTTTATGGACAGCGGGCTGGTGAAAGCGCTAGGTCTCCGGAGATATCCGCTTCCTGAGCCACTGGAGGCGAACGCTCTCGATGGTCGCCTCCTCTGTAAGATAACTCAGCGTACCCAACCGGTCAGCATCCTCATTAACGGTAACCACTCTGAGACTTTACAGTTTCACATTTTTGACTCTCCCCTTCATCCCATTATTTTGGGTTTGCCCTGGCTTATGCAACATAACCCCACGCATTGACTGGGTTACCGGGCGGGTAGTTGAGTGGGGGGGGTCGTGTGCTAATTCCTGCCTCTCTGAGTTGTCTGTTTCCACGGTGGAGTCTGCGGGAGCTAAGCCGGGAGTGTTGATTGGAACTGCTGAAGCTGCCGGTCCGTCTGCCATCTGTTCGACCCCAGACCTATCCCGTGTTCCTACCTGCTACCACGACCTCAAGGAGGTATTTAGTAAGAGTCGGGCTACAGCCCTCCCTCCCCACCGGGAGTATGACTGTGCTATTGACATTCTCCCTGGCTCTACGCTCCCCAAGGGGAGGCTGTACTCCCTGTCCGCTCCTGAGGAAGATGCTATGCGGGAGTATATTGATACCTCCCTCGCCGCAGGAATAATTAGGCCGTCTTCCTCTCCTGCCGGAGCGGGGTTTTTTTTTTGTCGACAAAAAGGATAAGACTCTCCGCCCCTGTATTGACTATCGCGGGCTAAATGACATAACTATAAAGAACAGATACCCACTTCCACTCATCTCCTCCGCGTTCGAACAGTTAAAAGGGGCTAAGCTTTTCACTAAGCTTGATCTAAGGAACGCGTACCATTTGGTAAGAATTAAAGAAGGAGATGAGTGGAAGACCGCTTTCAACACACCCAGTGGCCACTATGAATATCTAGTGATGCCTTTTGGTCTTGCTAACGCCCCAGCGGTTTTTCAGTCATTAGTAAACGACGTTCTCCGCGACATGCTGAACCAGTATGTTTTCGTCTATTTAGATGACATTCTTATTTTTTCTCCTGACTTACAAACACACTTTCAGCATGTCCGCCATGTTCTCCAGCGCCTCCTCGACCACCATCTGTTTGTAAAACCCGATAAGTGTGAGTTTCATGTCGATACCGTTACCTTCTTGGGCTTTGTGGTCTCCCCGAACCATCTTCAGATGGACCTGGAGAAGGTAAGCGCGGTAGCTAATTGGCCTACTCCAACTAACAGAAAACTAGTTCAGCGCTTCCTTGGTTTCGCTAACTTCTACCGAAGATTTATCAGGAACTTTAGCTCCGTCGCTGCCCCTTTACATGCACTCACGTCTCCCCAGGTCAAGTTTGTTTGGACCCCTCTGGCTGATCAGGCTTTCCGCCGGCTTAAATCTTGTTTCACCTCTGCTCCCATTCTCACTCTTCCAGATCTGAGACGTCAGTTTGTGGTGGAGGTGGATGCTTCAGACACCGGGATCGGAGCCGTGTTATCTCAACGTTCTGAGGGGGATAACAAGCTCCATCCCTGCGCCTACCTGTCCCGCAAACTAAGCCCGGCTGAGCGTAATTATGATGTGGGTAATCGCGAGCTGCTAGCAGTTAAGTCGGCATTAGAGGAGTGGAGACACTGGCTAGAGGGAGCAGAGCAGCCTTTCTTGGTATGGACTGATCATAAAAACCTCGAATATATTCGCACTGCTAAGAGACTGAACTCCCGCCAAGCCAGATGGGCGTTATTCTTCACGCGTTTCAACTTTACACTGTCTTATCGCCCCGGTTCAAAGAACGTTAAGCCTGATGCTCTGTCTCGCCTTTTTGACCCTGACCCGGCCCCTAAGGCTCCTGAACACATTGTGCCTCCCTCCTGCATAGTGGGACCTGTTACCTGGGGTATCGAGGGTAAAGTGAGGGAGGCTTTAAGGGGGGTGTCTGTTCCTGAGGGCTGCCCACCTAATAGACTGTTTGTACCAGTTCCTCTTCGTGCTCAGGTGATCCACTGGGCCCATACCTCCCGCATCTCTTGCCACCCAGGAACGAGGAGAACTATGTTTGTAAGCAAACAGCGTTTCTGGTGGCCTTCCATGAAGAGAGAGGTGGGAGAGTATGTGTCCTCCTGCCCGGTCTGTGCTCAGAATAAGTCCTCTCATCGCCCTCCTGCTGGACTTCTTCATCCTCTTCCAGTTCCTCTACGCCCCTGGTCCGACATCTCCCTGGACTTTGTGACTGGTCTCCCCGTCTCTCAAGGTAACACCACTGTTCTGACAGTGGTTGACAGATTCTCTAAAATGGTTCATTTCATACCTTTGGCAAAGTTACCCTCCGCCAAGAAAACGGCGGAGGTGATGCTCTCCCATGTTTTTCGACTACATGGTTTCCCTAGAGACGTGGTGTCGGACCGGGGGCCCCAATTCATCTCGAGGTTCTGGAGAGAGTTCTGCACCCTCATAGGAGCCACCGTAAGCCTCTCATCCGGCTACCACCCTCAGTCCAACGGGCAGACGGAGCGGCTTAATCAGGAGCTGGAGACGGGTCTGCGCTGTTTGGTCTCCCAGAACCCGTCCACCTGGAGCAGGAACCTGATCTGGGTGGAGTACGCGCACAACACGCTTCCCTGCTCCTCCTCTGGCCTGTCGCCGTTCCAGTGTGCCTACGGCTACCAACCCCCGCTGTTCCCTGAGTGTGAAAAGGAGGTCAGCGTCCCCTCGGCTCACGCCCTCATTCGCCGGTGTCGCCGGGTGTTGAGGGGCGCTCGGCAAATGCTGCTCAGGAGCGGAGCCCGCTGCAAGACCGCGACAGACCGCCACCGGACCCCAGCACCCACCTACCGTCCTGGTCAAAGGGTATGGCTCTCAACTAAAGACTTACCTTTAAAAGTTGAATCCAAGAAATTAGCTCCTCGTTTTGTTGGTCCATTCCCTGTGTCAAAAGTTATTAACCCTGTTGCTATGAGACTACAACTTCCCAGATCAATGAGAGTGCACCCCACCTTCCATGTGGGACGTCTCAAGCCTGCCAGGCCCAGCCCTCTGGTCCCAGCCTCCAGACCCCCACCACCCCCCCGGATCGTGGACGGAGGCCCAGTCTACACGGTCAAGCGCCTCCTTGCTGTTCGCCGTCGGGGTCGAGGTCTTCAGTACCTGGTGGACTGGGAGGGTTATGGTCCGGAAGAGAGGTCCTGGGAATCCTCCAGGAACATCATGGACCAGGACCTCATCAAAGACTTCCACCGTCGTCATCCTAACCTCCCGGGGACGTCAGGTGCCGTCCCTAGAGGGGGGGGGTCCTGTGACCATCTGTTTTCTAAGTTACGTTTGTATTTTGTTTCCTCTTTACTTTAATTTCTTCTATTTCCATTTCCTGTTTTATTTTGAAGTTACTAACCTCCCTCTCGTTTCAGATCACTGCACTTCCTGCCCTCATGTGTTCCACGCCCCCGTGACCTACTTCCCTACTCTGCACGGGTGTTTCGAGTTGTCTGGGCCCCACCCCTGATTGTGTCCACCTGTGTAGCGTTCAATCACTCCTCTTGTATTTAATGTGTCTGCTCCCCTCCTCATGTTGCCAGTTCGTATTTGATCCTCGGAGAGAATAGTCCTCGCGTTTGTTTCCTCTTGCTTTCTACCAGAGATTCTTGACCCACTGCCTGTTTTCAGACCCTGCCTCTAGCCTAGCCCTTGTCGGAGTTCTTTGCCGGTTGGACTGATTTTTGTGTACCGAACCCTGCTTATTAAAGCTTTTTCTGAACTTGATCTGAGTCGTGCGTTTGAGTCCAGTTCTGTGCCTGACCTGGGCATTACAACATTGGACTGATCTCATGTTCACTTCAGTCAAAAAACACAAAAACTCAGCCATGTAACATGATCCTGTGTTCAGTCTCATACTGATGTTGGTTAACATGAATCTTCTTCAGTCATAAATCAGCTGAAGGTTATATAAAACACCATTATTTATTTGTATTTTTACAGAGACTCGGACTGAGTGTTGCTGTAGTTCAGCGGCTCCTTTACAACAATGAAGAAATGCTGATTCCCGACCAGGTCAGATGGATGACGGACAACAAGACGGACAGAACGGCCGGAAACGCCTGTGTATTCGTGGACTAGGTAAGTAAGCTGCACATTAAAGGAACATTTTGTCATTTTGGGAAATATGCATAATGATTTTCTAGCCAACAGTTAAACAAGAAGATTGTCACCACTGTAAATATGTAGCTGCAGCCAGTTTCAGTAGTGTCAAAGATGAAGCCTACACATGTTTTCCAGACTCATATAACCTGTGACACCACTGATCAATGCAGATTTAATTCCACATGAATTAGTCTTCGTAGTTGATTATTATAGATGAAGTCTGGGAGACACTGACAGCAGACTAAGAGAAGGATTCACATTCCTGACTTTTTTCTGATCTCACAGGACAGGACTCTTCCCAGAGAGTGGACGACAACCGAACCACACCAAGCCGGCAGCATCACACAACCAGTCTGATGTGAGGAAGCTCCAGCACCACAGCAGTCCACTCAACACACTGAACCGCCTTCAGCTCCACACTGTACACACTGAACTGATCTCATGTTTATATCAGTCAACAAAACAGAAACTCAGCCATGTAACATGATCCTGTGTTCAGTCTCATACTGATGTTGGTTAACATGAATCTTCTTCAGTAGTAAATCAGTTGAAGTTTATATAAAACACCATTATTTATTTGTATTTTTGCAGAGACTCGGACTGAGTGTTGCTGTAGTTCAGCGGCACCTTTACAACAATGAAGAAATGCTGATTCCCGACCAGGTCAGATGGGTGACGGACCACAAGACGGACAGAACGGCAGGAAACGCCTGTGTTTACGTAGCCGACATAAGTAAGCTGCACTCTAAAGGAACATTTTGTCATTTTGGGAAATATGCATATTGATTTTCTAGCCAACAGTTAGACAAGAAGATTGTCACCACTGTAAATATGTAGCTGCAGCCAGCTTCAGTAGTGTCAAAGATGAAGCCTACACATGTTTTCCAGACTCGTATAACCTGTGATACCACTGATCAATGCAGATTTATTTTGACATGAATTAGTCTTCATAGTTGATTATTATAGCTGAAGTCTAGGAGACACTGACAGCAGACCAAGAGAAGGATCCACATTCCTGACTTTTTTCTGATCTCAGGACAGGACTCTTCCCAGATAGTGGACGACAACTGAACCACACCAAGCCAGCATCATCACACAACCAGTGTGATGTGAGGAAGCTCCAGCACCACAGCAGTCCACTCAACACACTGAACAGCCTTCAGCTCCACACTTTACACACTGGTCTGATCTCATGTTTATATTAGTCAAAATAACAAAAACTCAGCCATGTAACATGATCCTGTGTTCAGTATCATATTTATGTTGGGTAACATGAATCTTCTAAAGTAGTAAATCAGTTGAAGGTTATATAAAACACCATTATTTATTTGTATTTTTGCAGAGACTCGGACTGAGTGTTGCTGTAGTTCAGTGGCTCCTTTACAACAATGAAGATATGCTGATTCCCGACCAGGTCAGATGGATGACGGACCACAAGACGGACAGAACGGAAGGAAATGCCTGTGTTTTCGTGGACTAGGTAAGTAAGCTGCACTCTAAAGGAACATTTTGTCATTTTGGGAAATATGCATATTGATTTTTTAGCCAACAGTTAAACAAGAAGATTTTTACCACTGCAAATATGTAGCTGCAGCCAGCTTCAGTAGTGTCAAAGATGAAGCCTACACATGTTTTCTCATATAACTCATATAACCTGTGACACCACTAATCAATGCAGATTTAATTCCACATGAATTAGTCTTCGTAGTTGATTTTTTTAAATTGAAGTCTGGGAGACACTGACAGCAGACCAAGAGAAGGATCCACATTCCTGACTTGTTTCTGATCTCACAGGACAGGACTCTTCCCGGAGAGTGGACGACAACCGAACCACACCAAGCCAGCAGCATCACACAACCAGTCTGATGTGAGGAAGCTCCAGCACCACAGCAGTCCACTCAACACACTGAACCAACTTCAGTTTTCTGATCTCACAGGACAGGACTCTTCCCGGAGAGTGGACGACAACCGAATTATGAATAAATAAATTGTATTGAATTGAAAAAAAAAAAAATGCAAATCATATCTGATTTTCTTGGATTTACCTGCATTTTTATTTATTCCATCTTTTCTTTTGCATATTTGACAGATTAAGTTTTCTCCAAAGGTGAGAATGTCAGTGTGAAGGCGGTGTACTGACAGCTTTAACATCTTGAGATATTTCAGGTTTATCCTGAAACAACCCTATAATGCCTTTTAGTTTTGGTAGCCCTGCACGTTTGCCTATAGTGCAACTTATTTAAGTTCTATATTAATGTAAAGTAGTAAATGAATGCTAGGAATATTATGCTTGGTTTCAGATATTAACAGCATCTTAATTATTATTATGCATTATTATGATTCAGAGAGAAACACTGAAAGTCCCGTCCTGTCACATCGAGTACCCAAACTAACAATAAAAAGAGGCCTACATCCAAAACATCTTTTCACTTTTAATGATATATTTGTTTTTTAAAAGTTAATCAAAAAGTTTGCATTCAGCCAGTCATACTATGATATCATCTATCCATAATATTGAGATCGAGTTTGTGTCTGTAATTAGCATGAATCAATAATTAATAAACCAATAATCACAGAGTGTGTTTATCATCAGCTTGAGGAGGCATTCAGGTGCTGCAAAAGTGTCTGGAAGTTTATAGTTTAATTAAATATCATAAAGATCACTAATCACACAGAAGTCAATTAAATAATATAATATAATCATATAATATATAATTATCATATAATTACTGTCAATCAGCTCTCTCACTCACGCACGTGCGTCGGTGATAGCCATGACAACGCGACGCTGACGTCACCCGAGGCTATATATATGAGAGCTGCAGCCTTTCAGCTCTCGTTTGCATTTGGACCTGACTCGAGTTGAGGCCGGTGTGAACTAGTCTACCTGAAGCGGACCACCTGGAAAACTGTTGAAAATGGCGAAGATGGTTAATTTTTCCGAGGTGGAGGGTCGCCTGGTCTTCTCCTGGTCTGACATCTCTAAGGACAAGCGAGGTAAGACATCTTCTCCTTATGTACCTAACTTATGAATTCATCTTTTAGAGATCCTTCAAACGTTTTCTGTACAAAATAATGCTTTAAATTGATATTTTAATGGGCATGTAGTCCGACGTTGTGAAAAACACTTTGATGGCACACGGTACTTTTTTGGTTTAAGATTTAATGGTAGAAATGTGCAGATTTTCCCGCCACCAATGTAGAATGTGATAATAATGGAAACGTGATGTGGAAACACGGTTGTTTTAGTTTGACATCATCGTTTTTTGTACAAATTAGTTATCAAAGGTTTTGAAAAAATGGCGACTGGGCCGTTTTTCGAATAATAACAAGTTATATTTTTTGTCTTTCTTGCCGTCACTATGGAGACGACGAGTGGCTGATAAGGGTATTACGACGGGTCGTAAATACGTGCAGGCGTAAACAAACCAGAGCCCGTTCTCCTATGTGGAGAGTTAAGTTTGTTTGCTGTTGTCGAAGCTTTGCTTCTGATGTATCCGGAGCTTTTACCGGAACATTTCATGTTCAAAAGTTAGAAAATGAATGAACTGTAATTTTAACAAAACGCGTCAAAACGCTGCAGATGTGCGATGTTATCTGAGCCTGAGTGAAGGAGGTAAAGTTTACTGGAGCTGCAGCCAGAGCTGTTTAGTTCACTCATCACTCTCACAGCTTCTACTTGACATGTCGCTGTTTTTATCATTGTCATAATGTACTGAAACGTGATTTGGTATTTTAGTTTTGAGGTAGAATAATGAAAACTTTGAGCATTTTAGCACTTCCGGTTCGCTCATTAGAGGCCTGTGTGCTGCGTTCAGGATCCCATCTCGTCCCTCACATCCCGTCATTCACAAACTGTATTTATGTGCATCTGTCGATCCATTTGATCCTAGTGGCTTCATATCATTGTTTTGTGTTTTGGTTTTAATAATGTTTTTTAATAATCATTTTAATACCAAAGTATTTGGGTTTTAGAGCCCCCTGTCAAAGCACAGCCTCAGCAGTGTAAGTCGATCAAGTACAATAAATAGATGACATGTTTGCTATGGGTCCTAACTTAAAGTATGACACACTATTATTATTATTATTAGGGGGGTCGGGGCTCTGTCAGTCATTGTGAAGGAGATTGAAGGTCAAATGGTGGTGAGATGTCAATAAATATTTATTGTCCACCATATTTATCAGGCACATATTGTATTTCTTACTGTACTACTGTAGTTACTTTGCACATTCAAATTTTTTTGTGATCAGATTACAAAACATGATTCCTTGCTACAGATTAAACCCAGATCGTATATAAATGCAGCCATTTACCAAAAGCTGCTACCTGTTAATGCATCAGGAGTAATAATCTAATAATATCCATCCATCCATCGTCAACCACTTATCCCGTTAGGGGTCGCGGGGGGGCTGGAGCCGATCCCAGCTGGCATTGGGCATTGGTTATATTTATTTATTGATTTAAGTATGTTTTAATATATATATATATATATATATATATATATATATATATATATATATATATATATATATATATATATATAAAAACATTGCTTTAATAGAAAAGGGTGTGAAAAGTCATTCTTATTCTAGCATGAATATATTATCTCATGACTCTCATCCAGTTGTATGTTCAAAAGAGCAGCAGCAGAACTGCACAATATTTGGTGTTACTTTTAACTGTGCTAGTAGCACTTTGTGTGTTGGTGGCTTTTCTACAAGGTGCTTGTGATGCACCTGCAGTACAGTATTCACAGTTAAGTGGAGGTGTATGGGAAGAATTTGGCCTTTAAATCTCATTTCTGCCTAAAAAGTGCAGATTGTGACCTTTTTACATCCTCTCCCCTTGATGGATCAGGTGGAGCCTTTTGGTGTTTGGACTTTGGCAGTGAGCACCACAAGCCTACAAGGCCTGAGGAGGACCAGGTCGTCCCCAGTCCTCCGCTCACTCCTGATTTAGGCCAGGAAGATCTTCTTGGTCTGAATGAGGAAGATCTGCTCAGTTTGCTGTGTCTGGAGGATGAAGACCTGCTTGGTGTGGTCCAAGATGTAGACCTTGCTGCTCTCCTTGATCTGGATGATGAGGAGACAGCCACTGCTGGTCTGGACAGTGAGGTGGAGTCAGCCACTGCTGGTCTGGACGAAGAGACGGAGACAGCCACTACTGGCCTGGATGAAGAGGTGGCGGAGCCTCACACAGATGATGGAGAAGGTGAGAGGGATGATTTGTCTTCACAGGTTTGAGCAGCCCAACAGCAGGAGAGGAGGGGAAAGAGAGGGAGAACTGAATCACAATGATTGTCTTTTTTTCTCTACATAGTAAAGTGGGATGGTGTTGTTTTGTTATATGGGTTTATAAATGTAGAAGTAGCAGCTTGTGTTGTGGTGCAGTACAGTATTCATAGACTCACTGTAGGCACATGGGAATGTAAATGCAATTTATATAGTCAAAATGATTCATTATGTAAGCTGTAAGTCTCCTGTTGAAGCCAGTTTTATAGAAGGGCAGAATGTGACCTTTTTCTACCCTTTTCCCCTGCAGATGTAGATGATGAGGATGTGCCTCAGGTGGCTGAGACCAGACCTCCCTCTCCTCCTCTGGAGCAGCTCCCACGACCAGATGCTGGGATGGACCAGGATGATGATGAACCAATTATTACAGCAGTTTATCCTCCTCCCCCTGCTGACCCTTATGCTCTTAATCTCACTTTTCCCCCTGCTGCTCCTTATTCTCCCCCTTTTGCTTACCCCTATGCTCCTTTTGTCCATCCTGATGCTGTACTTCTTTCTTATCCCCATGCTCCTCTTTCTTATCCCCATGCTCCTCCTCTTCCTTATCCCCATGCTCCTCCTCTTTCTTATCCCCAAGCTCCTCCTTCTTATCCCCATGCTCCTCCTCTTTCTTATCCCCAAGCTCCTCCTTCTTATCCCCATGCTCCTCCTCTTTCTTATCCCCATGCTCCTCCTCTTTCTTATCCCCATGCTCCTCCTCTTTCTTATCCCCATGCACCTCTTTCTTATCCCCATGCTCCTCTTTCTTATCCCCATGCTCCTCTTTCTTATCCCCATGCTCCCCTTTTTGCTGCTCCTCCTCTTGATGTTCCTCCTGCTGGCTTCATTGTTGATCATCCTGGTTTTCATCTGCAGATGTCTGGTGCTCAGACCATTTGGCAACTCTCCTCCTCACCTTCCGGCCTCGGCTACTCCAGAAAGAGAAGAAGGGGAGAGCAGGGCGTCAACAAGCAGGTTGCCAAGAGGAGGAGGTGGTGAGAGGAGCAATACTAGCTCCATGTAAGTTACACAGCTGACAGTTTTCTCCTGGAATCATCAGAGCCATCAGTACAGTATATGTTCACATTTACTCTTCCTCTCTACCACACAGGTGGCCCACCAGCTGCTGACATCTGGCCTCTGTCTGGCAGGACTGGTGAGTTTAGGGTTAGCCTTTGCGTCTGGCTGGATAAAGCAGTGTGTTGTAATGGGGCATATTTGAATCACGTTGGCACAGTGGCTGGATCGACTTTTCTTTCCCCTGAAGGCTGGTCTTTACGTCTGGCAGGGCTGTCGAAACACCCTGTGCCATATAACCTTTGCGACTGTTAGGGCAGGTACCTTCTTCCTCTTGGTGCTGGGAACAAAATGGAGTTTTTAATAAGTAGAAAACAAACGTCCTTCATCAGAGGTATAGGTGAATCAGTTCCACGTTGATGCTACATACGAACAGAAGAACCTGGAGATTAATCCACCATCACTGGATTCAACAACACCACATAAAGTAAACTACATCCATTCACTTCATATGGACAACAAAGGTAAGTACAAGCATCTGATGTGAAGGAAGTGACTGAAGAAGTGAAGTGAAGAGAAAGTGATGTATGTTACTGTGTAACCCTGTGTGTCCATTAAGTATTACTTAGTCAGTAATTTAAAGACTAAATATTTTTGCCTTTATTTTCTCTCATCTTACTGCACCACATGAGCTGCTACTGTTCTGACTTGTGACCTGTTCATACATATCATATTTATTTTGCAATTTAAACATTATTTCTGTTTTTCTAACGATTATTTGTCATTCTTTCCCCTTACTCCACCACCTGAACAACAGGACCACAAGACGGACAGAAAGACCACAAGACGGACAGAACAAAAGGAAACGCCTTTGTTTTCATGTACTAGGTAAGTAAGCTGCACATTAAAGGAACATTTTGTCATTTTGGGAAATATGCATATTCACTTTCTAGCAAACAGTTAGACAAGAAGATTATTACCAC